>CM061753.1:82305709-83045708 GCA_030979885.1 Lolium multiflorum
AACTGCTTTAGATCTTGGTCAAACCTATGATTTCACCACGACTCAAATGGGCATAAAAATTAAAAAAAAATAAAAAAATGAAAAACAAAAGCACATAGCCTTCTTATGTCATATATAGTAAGCATTCAACTTGATGAACATGGCTGGTCTAGACATATTCATAATAGAAAAAACGTGTATCTACCCCCTAACGATTAATTAACTTTGTCTTAATTATGAAGTCAAGCATGAAGAGAAGTGTTTTTGGGTTTCAGACATGGAAATTTTGAAAACCTCCCAAAAACTTCATCTTAGAGTGACAAAGAAGGATCCAAGCTTACCTTTTCATTTTCATGTTTTAAGCTTGTTTAAATATTGGTCAAGCCTAGGATTTGACCAAGATTCAAATGGGCATAAAAATTCTGGAAAAATAAAAAAAATAAAAACCAAAGCACATAGTCTTCTTACGTCATATATATCTATAGTAAGCATATTCAAGTAGATAAACAAGGTATAGACATATTCAAAACAGACAAATCCTGTATCTACCCCCTAACCCTAAACTCGGTCTTATGATGCCTAGCATGAAGAGAAGTCGTTTTGGGTTTCAAACGTTTAAGCCAAAAGCCCCATTTCATATATTTCAAATTTGGTTCAAATTTGAAAGACATACAAGTTATAGCACACATAGTGCATACATGTTCACACATACTGCACTAGATGCTAATTAACCCTATAGTTTGAGGCCATTTGGATGAGGTCGAAAAAAATCTTGGATTAGAAATGGGGTTGTTCGAACCCCGTAGTTGGATTTTTTATGAACTTGATCTGTAGTACTGGGCAAAACCCTAGTTTAACGTATTTAATTATAGATTCGTAGGTTGATTTTTCTACCTTTTTATTATTATTACTATGCAGCACATGTGTGTTTGCCCGTCGAGTGAAACTCGGAGGAAGAGGGATCACTCGGAAGGAGAGAAGAAGGGAGAGCATTATGGTGTCTCCCCTTTTTCGGGTGATGATGTTGACTTTTGTGCAGGGTTTGTCAGTGAGCAGGAGGTGCGAGCGAGCGAGAGCGAGTCGAGCGAGGCCGAGAATGAGAGAGATTTGTTTTTTTGTGAGAGGGACAACCGAAGGATCCAGAAGGACCCACAGACTTCCAAAACGCATCCTGATGCGTCTTCTCTTGACAAAGAAGATGGCTTGGAGTTTGCGTACCTACTGCACTTGACTTGTGCTCACTGAAGTGTGGGACCTCACGCATGGGCACCACACGTAAGTGACAGACCTGTTGGTGTAAAAACTCGGTTGATTATTATAGTGCATTAGAACAAAGTTTCCTATGGATTCAACGGTAGGAAATCCAAGTTAACTCATTTACATGACATTAATTTTTCCATGAAGCAAAGTTAACACATCTATCAATTGGTACATTTTGGAGTGACTAAGAAGGATCCATGCTTATTCGTTTTCACGTGTTAAATTTGTTTAAATCTTGCTCAAACCTAGGATTTCACCAAGATTGAAATGGGCATGAAAATTCAAAAAAAAATGAAATACCAATGCACATAGTCTTCTTCTGTCATATATAGTAAGCATTCAAGATGATAAACAAGGTCTAGACATATTCAAACCAGGCAAATCATGTATCTACTCCCTAACGACCCTAAACTCCGTCTTATGAAGTAAGGCATGAAGAGAAGTGGTTTTGGGTTTCAAACATGCAAATTTCAAAAACCTCCCAAAAGCTTCATTTTAGAGTGACTAAGAAGGATCGAGGCTTACCTTTTCATTTTCATGTTTTAAACTTGTTTAAATCTTGGTCAAACCTAGCTAGTATTTGACCAATATTCAAATGGGCATAAAATTCAAAAAAATCAGAAAAATGAAAAACCAAAGCACATAGCCTTCTTATGTCATATAGTAAGAATTCAAGTTGATAAACAAGGTCTAGACATATTCAAACTAGAAAAATCATGTATCTACCCCTTACACTCTAAACTCTGTCTTATGAAGTCAATTAAGCATGAAGAGAAGTGGTTTTGGGTTTCAAACATGGAAATTTCAAAAACCTCCCAAAAGCTTCATTTTAGAGTGACTAAGAAGGATCCATGCTTACCTTTTAATTTTCAGATTTTAAACTTGTTTAAATCTTTGTGAAACCTAGGATTTGACCAAGATTCAAATGGGCATAAAAATTCAGGAAAAAACCAAAAGATTGATAAACCAAAGCACATAGCATTCTTATGTCATACAGTAAGCATTCAAGTTGATAAACAAGGTCTAGACATATTCAAACTAGAAAATCATGTATATATCTGCCCCTAACCTTAAACTCTGTCTTATGAAGTCAATCATGAAGAGAAGTGGTTTTGGGTTTCAAACATGAAAATTTCAAGAACATCCCAAAAGCCGCTTCATTTTAGAGTGACTAAGAAGGATCCATGCTTACCTTTTCGTTTTCATATTATATACTTGTTTAAATCCAGGTCAAACATAGGATTTGACCAAGATTCAAATGGGCATAAAATAAAAAAAATAGAAGAATGAAAAACAAAAGCACATAGTCTTCGTATGTCATATAGTAAGCTTTCAAGTTGATAAACAAGGTTTAGACATGTTCAAACCAGACAAATCATGTATCTACCCCCTAACCATAAACTCGATCGATCTTATGAAGTCTAGCCTGAAGAGAAGTCGTATTGGTTTCAAACATGAAAATTTCAAGAACCTCCCAAAATCTTCAAATGGGCATAATATTCAAAAAAACCAGAAAAATGAAAAACCAAAGCACATAGCCTTCTTATGTCATATAGTAAGAATTCAAGTTGATAAACAAGGTCTAGACATATTCAAACTAGAAAAATCATGTATCTACCCCTAACACTCTAAACTCTGTCTTATGAAGTCAAGCATGAAGAGAAGTGGTTTTGGGTT
Source organism: Lolium multiflorum (assembly GCA_030979885.1). NCBI lineage: Eukaryota > Viridiplantae > Streptophyta > Magnoliopsida > Poales > Poaceae > Lolium > Lolium multiflorum. The sequence continues at coordinate 82,308,626 of CM061753.1, forward strand.
TCAAACATGGAAATTTCAAAAACCTCCCAAAAGCTTCATTTTAGAGTGACTAAGAAGGATCCATGCTTACCTTTTAATTTTTAGATTTTAAACTTGTTTAAATCTTTGTGAAACCTAGGATTTGACCAAGATTCAAATGGGCATAAAAAATCAGGAAAAAGCCAAAAGAATGATAAACCAAAGCACATAGCATTCTTATGTCATACAGTAAGCATTCAAGTTGATTAACAAGGTCTAGACATATTCAAACTAGAAAATCATGTATATATCTGTCCCTAACCTTAAACTCTGTCTTATATATGAAGTCAATCATGAAGAGAAGTGGTTTGGGTTTCAAACATGAAAATTTCAAGAACATCCCAAAAGTCGCTTCATTTTAGAGTGACTAAGAAGGATCCAGGCTTACCTTTTCGTTTTCATATTATATACTTGTTTAAATCCAGGTCAAACATAGGATTTGACCAAGATTCAAATGGGCATAAAATAAAAAAATAGAAGAATGAAAAACAAAAGCACATAGTCTTCGTATGTCATATAGTAAGCTTTCAAGTTGATAAACAAGGTTTAGACATGTTCAAACCAGACAAATCATGTATCTACCCCCTAACCATAAACTCGATCGATCTTATGAAGTCTAGCCTGAAGAGAAGTCGTATTGGTTTCAAACATGAAAATTTCAAGAACCTCCCAAAATCTTCAAATGGGCATAATATTCAAAAAAACCAGAAAAATGAAAAACCAAAGCACATAGCCTTCTTATGTCATATAGTAAGAATTCAAGTTGATAAACAAGGTCTAGACATATTCAAACTAGAAAAATCATGTATCTACCCCTTACACTCTAAACTCTGTCTTATGAAGTCAATTAAGCATGAAGAGAAGTGGTTTTGGGTTTCAAACATGGAAATTTCAAAAACCTCCCAAAAGCTTCATTTTAGAGTGACTAAGAAGGATCCATGCTTACCTTTTAATTTTCAGATTTTAAACTTGTTTAAATCTTTGTGAAACCTAGGATTTGACCAAGATTCAAATGGGCATAAAAATTCAGGAAAAAACCAAAAGATTGATAAACCAAAGCACATAGCATTCTTATGTCATACAGTAAGCATTCAAGTTGATAAACAAGGTCTAGACATATTCAAACTAGAAAATCATGTATATATCTGCCCCTAACCTTAAACTCTGTCTTATGAAGTCAATCATGAAGAGAAGTGGTTTTGGGTTTCAAACATGAAAATTTCAAGAACATCCCAAAAGCCGCTTCATTTTAGAGTGACTAAGAAGGATCCATGCTTACCTTTTCGTTTTCATATTATATACTTGTTTAAATCCAGGTCAAACATAGGATTTGACCAAGATTCAAATGGGCATAAAATAAAAAAATAGAAGAATGAAAAACAAAAGCACATAGTCTTCGTATGTCATATAGTAAGCTTTCAAGTTGATAAACAAGGTTTAGACATGTTCAAACCAGACAAATCATGTATCTACCCCCTAACCATAAACTCGATCGATCTTATGAAGTCTAGCCTGAAGAGAAGTCGTATTGGTTTCAAACATGAAAATTTCAAGAACCTCCCAAAATCTTCAAATGGGCATAATATTCAAAAAAACCAGAAAAATGAAAAACCAAAGCACATAGCCTTCTTATGTCATATAGTAAGAATTCAAGTTGATAAACAAGGTCTAGACATATTCAAACTAGAAAAATCATGTATCTACCCCTAACACTCTAAACTCTGTCTTATGAAGTCAAGCATGAAGAGAAGTGGTTTTGGGTTTCAAACATGGAAATTTCAAAAACCTCCCAAAAGCTTCATTTTAGAGTGACTAAGAAGGATCCATGCTTACCTTTTAATTTTTAGATTTTAAACTTGTTTAAATCTTTGTGAAACCTAGGATTTGACCAAGATTCAAATGGGCATAAAAAATCAGGAAAAAGCCAAAAGAATGATAAACCAAAGCACATAGCATTCTTATGTCATACAGTAAGCATTCAAGTTGATTAACAAGGTCTAGACATATTCAAACTAGAAAATCATGTATATATCTGTCCCTAACCTTAAACTCTGTCTTATATATGAAGTCAATCATGAAGAGAAGTGGTTTGGGTTTCAAACATGAAAATTTCAAGAACATCCCAAAAGTCGCTTCATTTTAGAGTGACTAAGAAGGATCCAGGCTTACCTTTTCGTTTTCATATTATATACTTGTTTAAATCCAGGTCAAACATAGGATTTGACCAAGATTCAAATGGGCATAAAATAAAAAAATAGAAGAATGAAAAACAAAAGCACATAGTCTTCGTATGTCATATAGTAAGCTTTCAAGTTGATAAACAAGGTTTAGACATGTTCAAACCAGACAAATCATGTATCTACCCCCTAACCATAAACTCGATCGATCTTATGAAGTCTAGCCTGAAGAGAAGTCGTATTGGTTTCAAACATGAAAATTTCAAGAACCTCCCAAAATCTTCAAATGGGCATAATATTCAAAAAAACCAGAAAAATGAAAAACCAAAGCACATAGCCTTCTTATGTCATATAGTAAGAATTCAAGTTGATAAACAAGGTCTAGACATATTCAAACTAGAAAAATCATGTATCTACCCCTTACACTCTAAACTCTGTCTTATGAAGTCAATTAAGCATGAAGAGAAGTGGTTTTGGGTTTCAAACATGGAAATTTCAAAAACCTCCCAAAAGCTTCATTTTAGAGTGACTAAGAAGGATCCATGCTTACCTTTTAATTTTCAGATTTTAAACTTGTTTAAATCTTTGTGAAACCTAGGATTTGACCAAGATTCAAATGGGCATAAAAATTCAGGAAAAAACCAAAAGATTGATAAACCAAAGCACATAGCATTCTTATGTCATACAGTAAGCATTCAAGTTGATAAACAAGGTCTAGACATATTCAAACTAGAAAATCATGTATATATCTGCCCCTAACCTTAAACTCTGTCTTATGAAGTCAATCATGAAGAGAAGTGGTTTTGGGTTTCAAACATGAAAATTTCAAGAACATCCCAAAAGCCGCTTCATTTTAGAGTGACTAAGAAGGATCCATGCTTACCTTTTCGTTTTCATATTATATACTTGTTTAAATCCAGGTCAAACATAGGATTTGACCAAGATTCAAATGGGCATAAAATAAAAAAATAGAAGAATGAAAAACAAAAGCACATAGTCTTCGTATGTCATATAGTAAGCTTTCAAGTTGATAAACAAGGTTTAGACATGTTCAAACCAGACAAATCATGTATCTACCCCCTAACCATAAACTCGATCGATCTTATGAAGTCTAGCCTGAAGAGAAGTCGTATTGGTTTCAAACATGAAAATTTCAAGAACCTCCCAAAATCTTCAAATGGGCATAATATTCAAAAAAACCAGAAAAATGAAAAACCAAAGCACATAGCCTTCTTATGTCATATAGTAAGAATTCAAGTTGATAAACAAGGTCTAGACATATTCAAACTAGAAAAATCATGTATCTACCCCTTACACTCTAAACTCTGTCTTATGAAGTCAATTAAGCATGAAGAGAAGTGGTTTTGGGTTTCAAACATGGAAATTTCAAAAACCTCCCAAAAGCTTCATTTTAGAGTGACTAAGAAGGATCCATGCTTACCTTTTAATTTTCAGATTTTAAACTTGTTTAAATCTTTGTGAAACCTAGGATTTGACCAAGATTCAAATGGGCATAAAAATTCAGGAAAAAACCAAAAGATTGATAAACCAAAGCACATAGCATTCTTATGTCATACAGTAAGCATTCAAGTTGATAAACAAGGTCTAGACATATTCAAACTAGAAAATCATGTATATATCTGCCCCTAACCTTAAACTCTGTCTTATGAAGTCAATCATGAAGAGAAGTGGTTTTGGGTTTCAAACATGAAAATTTCAAGAACATCCCAAAAGCCGCTTCATTTTAGAGTGACTAAGAAGGATCCATGCTTACCTTTTCGTTTTCATATTATATACTTGTTTAAATCCAGGTCAAACATAGGATTTGACCAAGATTCAAATGGGCATAAAATAAAAAAATAGAAGAATGAAAAACAAAAGCACATAGTCTTCGTATGTCATATAGTAAGCTTTCAAGTTGATAAACAAGGTTTAGACATGTTCAAACCAGACAAATCATGTATCTACCCCCTAACCATAAACTCGATCGATCTTATGAAGTCTAGCCTGAAGAGAAGTCGTATTGGTTTCAAACATGAAAATTTCAAGAACCTCCCAAAATCTTCAAATGGGCATAATATTCAAAAAAACCAGAAAAATGAAAAACCAAAGCACATAGCCTTCTTATGTCATATAGTAAGAATTCAAGTTGATAAACAAGGTCTAGACATATTCAAACTAGAAAAATCATGTATCTACCCCTAACACTCTAAACTCTGTCTTATGAAGTCAAGCATGAAGAGAAGTGGTTTTGGGTTTCAAACATGGAAATTTCAAAAACCTCCCAAAAGCTTCATTTTAGAGTGACTAAGAAGGATCCATGCTTACCTTTTAATTTTTAGATTTTAAACTTGTTTAAATCTTTGTGAAACCTAGGATTTGACCAAGATTCAAATGGGCATAAAAATTCAGGAAAAAGCCAAAAGAATGATAAACCAAAGCACATAGCATTCTTATGTCATACAGTAAGCATTCAAGTTGATTAACAAGGTCTAGACATATTCAAACTAGAAAATCATGTATATATCTGTCCCTAACCTTAAACTCTGTCTTATATATGAAGTCAATCATGAAGAGAAGTGGTTTGGGTTTCAAACATGAAAATTTCAAGAACATCCCAAAAGTCGCTTCATTTTAGAGTGACTAAGAAGGATCCAGGCTTACCTTTTCGTTTTCATATTATATACTTGTTTAAATCCAGGTCAAACATAGGATTTGACCAAGATTCAAATGGGCATAAAATAAAAAAAATAGAAGAATGAAAAACAAAAGCACATAGTCTTCGTATGTCATATAGTAAGCTTTCAAGTTGATAAACAAGGTTTAGACATGTTCAAACCAGACAAATCATGTATCTACCCCCTAACCATAAACTCGATCGATCTTATGAAGTCTAGCCTGAAGAGAAGTCGTATTGGTTTCAAACATGAAAATTTCAAGAACCTCCCAAAATCTTCAAATGGGCATAATATTCAAAAAAACCAGAAAAATGAAAAACCAAAGCACATAGCCTTCTTATGTCATATAGTAAGAATTCAAGTTGATAAACAAGGTCTAGACATATTCAAACTAGAAAAATCATGTATCTACCCCTTACACTCTAAACTCTGTCTTATGAAGTCAATTAAGCATGAAGAGAAGTGGTTTTGGGTTTCAAACATGGAAATTTCAAAAACCTCCCAAAAGCTTCATTTTAGAGTGACTAAGAAGGATCCATGCTTACCTTTTAATTTTCAGATTTTAAACTTGTTTAAATCTTTGTGAAACCTAGGATTTGACCAAGATTCAAATGGGCATAAAAATTCAGGAAAAAACCAAAAGATTGATAAACCAAAGCACATAGCATTCTTATGTCATACAGTAAGCATTCAAGTTGATAAACAAGGTCTAGACATATTCAAACAAGAAAATCATGTATATATCTGCCCCTAACCTTAAACTCTGTCTTATGAAGTCAATCATGAAGAGAAGTGGTTTTGGGTTTCAAACATGAAAATTTCAAGAACATCCCAAAAGCCGCTTCATTTTAGAGTGACTAAGAAGGATCCATGCTTACCTTTTCGTTTTCATATTATATACTTGTTTAAATCCAGGTCAAACATAGGATTTGACCAAGATTCAAATGGGCATAAAATAAAAAAAATAGAAGAATGAAAAACAAAAGCACATAGTCTTCGTATGTCATATAGTAAGCTTTCAAGTTGATAAACAAGGTTTAGACATGTTCAAACCAGACAAATCATGTATCTACCCCCTAACCATAAACTCGATCGATCTTATGAAGTCTAGCCTGAAGAGAAGTCGTATTGGTTTCAAACATGAAAATTTCAAGAACCTCCCAAAATCTTCAAATGGGCATAATATTCAAAAAAACCAGAAAAATGAAAAACCAAAGCACATAGCCTTCTTATGTCATATAGTAAGAATTCAAGTTGATAAACAAGGTCTAGACATATTCAAACTAGAAAAATCATGTATCTACCCCTAACACTCTAAACTCTGTCTTATGAAGTCAAGCATGAAGAGAAGTGGTTTTGGGTTTCAAACATGGAAATTTCAAAAACCTCCCAAAAGCTTCATTTTAGAGTGACTAAGAAGGATCCATGCTTACCTTTTAATTTTTAGATTTTAAACTTGTTTAAATCTTTGTGAAACCTAGGATTTGACCAAGATTCAAATGGGCATAAAAATTCAGGAAAAAGCCAAAAGAATGATAAACCAAAGCACATAGCATTCTTATGTCATACAGTAAGCATTCAAGTTGATTAACAAGGTCTAGACATATTCAAACTAGAAAATCATGTATATATCTGTCCCTAACCTTAAACTCTGTCTTATATATGAAGTCAATCATGAAGAGAAGTGGTTTGGGTTTCAAACATGAAAATTTCAAGAACATCCCAAAAGTCGCTTCATTTTAGAGTGACTAAGAAGGATCCAGGCTTACCTTTTCGTTTTCATATTATATACTTGTTTAAATCCAGGTCAAACATAGGATTTGACCAAGATTCAAATGGGCATAAAATAAAAAAATAGAAGAATGAAAAACAAAAGCACATAGTCTTCGTATGTCATATAGTAAGCTTTCAAGTTGATAAACAAGGTTTAGACATGTTCAAACCAGACAAATCATGTATCTAGCCCCTAACCATAAACTCGGTCGATCTTATGAAGTCTAGCATGAAGAGAAGTCGTATTGGTTTAAAACATGAAAATTTCAAGAACCACCCAAAATCTTCAAATGGGCATAAAATTCAAAAAAACCAGAAAAATGAAAAACCAAAGCACATAGCCTTCTTATGTCATATAGTAAGAATTCAAGTTGATAAACAAGGTCTAGACATATTCAAACTAGACAAATCATGTATCTACCCCTAACACTCTAAACTCTGTCTTATGAAGTCAAGCATGAAGAGAAGTGGTTTTGGGTTTCAAACATGGAAATTTCAAAAACCTCCCAAAAGCTTCATTTTAGAGTGACTAAGAAGGATCCATGCTTACCTTTTAATTTTCAGATTTTAAACTTGTTTAAATCTTTGTGAAACCTAGGATTTGACCAAGATTCAAATGGGCATAAAAATTCAGGAAAAAACCAAAAGAATGATAAACCAAAGCACATATCATTCTTATGTCATAGAGTAAGCATTCAAGTTGATTAACAAGGTCTAGACATATTCAAACTAGAAAATCATGTATATATCTATTCCTAACCTTAAACTCTGTCTTATGAAGCAATCATGAAGAGAAGTGGTTTTGGGTTTCAAACATGAAAATTTCAAGAACATCCCAAAAGTCGCTTCATTTTAGAGTGACTAAGAAGGATCCAGGCTTACCTTTTCGTTTTCATATTTTATACTTGTTTAAATCCAGGTCAAACATAGGATTTAACCAAGATTCAAATGGGCATAAAATAAAAAAAATAGAAGAATGAAAAACAAAAGCACATAGTCTTCTTATGTCATATAGTAAGCTTGCAAGTTGATAAACAAGGTTTAGACATGTTCAAACCAGACAAATCATGTATCTAGCCCCTAACCATAAACTCGGTCGATCTTATGAAGTCTAGCATGAAGAGAAGTCGTATTGGTTTCAAACATGAAAATTTCAAGAACCACCCAAAATCTTCAAATGGGCATATAACATTCAAAAAACCAGAAAAATGAAAAACCAAAGCACATATATAGCCTTCTTATGTCATATAGTAAGCATTCAAGTTGATAAACAAGCATGTCTAGACATATTCAAACCCGACAAATCATGTATCTACCCCCTAACCCTAAACTCTGCATGTCTTATGAAGTCAACCATGAAGAGAAGTGGTTTTTGGGTTTCAAACATTGAGATTTCAAGAACCCCCCAAAAGCTTCATTTTAGAATGACTAGCTAGGAAGGATCCAGGCTTACCTTTTCATTTTCATGCTATAGACTTGTTTAAATCTTGGTCAAACCTAGGATTTGACCAAGATTCAAATGGGCATAAACATTCAAAAAAATCAAAAAATCAAAAACCAAAGCACATATAGTCTTCTTATGTCATATAGTAAGAATTGAAGTTGATAAACAAGGTATAGACATATTCAAACTAGACAAATCATGTATCTACCCCCTAAAGCCCTAAACTAGCTTTGTCTTATGAAGTCAAGCATGAAGAGAAATGGTTTTGGGTTTCAAATTAAACATGGAAATTTCAAGAACCCCCCCCAAAGCTTCATTTTGGAGTGACTAAGAAGGATCGAGGTTTACCTTTTCATTTTCATGTTTTAAACTGCTTTAGATCTTGGTCAAACCTATGATTTCACCACGACTCAAATGGGCATAAAAATTAAAAAAAATAAAAAAATGAAAAACCAAAGCACATAGCCTTCTTATGTCATATATAGTAAGCATTCAACTTGATGAACATGGCTGGTCTAGACATATTCATAATAGAAAAAACGTGTATCTACCCCCTAACGATTAATTAACTTTGTCTTAATTATGAAGTCAAGCATGAAGAGAAGTGTTTTTGGGTTTCAGACATGGAAATTTTGAAAACCTCCCAAAAACTTCATCTTAGAGTGACAAAGAAGGATCCAAGCTTACCTTTTCATTTTCATGTTTTAAGCTTGTTTAAATATTGGTCAAGCCTAGGATTTGACCAAGATTCAAATGGGCATAAAAATTCTGGAAAAATAAAAAAAATAAAAACCAAAGCACATAGTCTTCTTACGTCATATATATCTATAGTAAGCATATTCAAGTAGATAAACAAGGTATAGACATATTCAAAACAGACAAATCCTGTATCTACCCCCTAACCCTAAACTCGGTCTTATGATGCCTAGCATGAAGAGAAGTCGTTTTGGGTTTCAAACGTTTAAGCCAAAAGCCCCATTTCATATATTTCAAATTTGGTTCAAATTTGAAAGACATACAAGTTATAGCACACATAGTGCATACATGTTCACACATACTGCACTACTCCCTCCGTCCACAAATAAGTGTACATTTGGGTTTTTGGATAAGTCAAACTTTAACAATTTTGACCATTTTTTTACCAAAAAGTAGCAACATGTGTGACATCAAATTACTATATTATGAGACTGTATTTTGAGATGAATCTAGTGATGGTAGTTTAGTGTCATAAATGTTGTTACGTTTCCCTAAAAAGTTAGTCAAAGTTAATAAAGTTTGACTTATCTAAAAACTCAAATGTACACTTATTTGTGGACGGAGGGAGTAGATGCTAATTAACCCTATAGTTTGAGGCCATTTGGATGAGGTCGAAAAAAATCTTGGATTAGAAATGGGGTTGTTCGAACCCCGTAGTTGGATTTTTTATGAACTTGATCTGTAGTACTGGGCAAAACCCTAGTTTAACGTATTTAATTATAGATTCGTAGGTTGATTTTTCTACCTTTTTATTATTATTACTATGCAGCACATGTGTGTTTGCCCGTCGAGTGAAACTCGGAGGAAGAGGGATCACTCGGAAGGAGAGAAGAAGGGAGAGCATTATGGTGTCTCCCCTTTTTCGGGTGATGATGTTGACTTTTGTGCAGGGTTTGTCAGTGAGCAGGAGGTGCGAGCGAGCGAGCGAGTCGAGCGAGGCCGAGAATGAGAGAGATTTGTTTTTTTGTGAGAGGGACAACCGAAGGATCCAGAAGGACCCACAGACTTCCAAAACGCATCCTGATGCGTCTTCTCTTGACAAAGAAGATGGCTTGGAGTTTGCGTACCTACTGCACTTGACTTGTGCTCACTGAAGTGTGGGACCTCACGCATGGGCACCACACGTAAGTGACAGACCTGTTGGTGTAAAAACTCGGTTGATTATTATAGTGCATTAGAACAAAGTTTCCTATGGATTCAACGGTAGGAAATCCAAGTTAACTCATTTACATGACATTAATTTTTCCATGAAGCAAAGTTAACACATCTATCAATTGGTACATTTTGGAGTGACTAAGAAGGATCCATGCTTATTCGTTTTCACGTGTTAAATTTGTTTAAATCTTGCTCAAACCTAGGATTTCACCAAGATTGAAATGGGCATGAAAATTCAAAAAAAAATGAAATACCAATGCACATAGTCTTCTTCTGTCATATATAGTAAGCATTCAAGATGATAAACAAGGTCTAGACATATTCAAACCAGGCAAATCATGTATCTACTCCCTAACGACCCTAAACTCCGTCTTATGAAGTAAGGCATGAAGAGAAGTGGTTTTGGGTTTCAAACATGCAAATTTCAAAAACCTCCCAAAAGCTTCATTTTAGAGTGACTAAGAAGGATCGAGGCTTACCTTTTCATTTTCATGTTTTAAACTTGTTTAAATCTTGGTCAAACCTAGCTAGTATTTGACCAATATTCAAATGGGCATAAAATTCAAAAAAAATCAGAAAAATGAAAAACCAAAGCACATAGCCTTCTTATGTCATATAGTAAGAATTCAAGTTGATAAACAAGGTCTAGACATATTCAAACTAGAAAAATCATGTATCTACCCCTTACACTCTAAACTCTGTCTTATGAAGTCAATTAAGCATGAAGAGAAGTGGTTTTGGGTTTCAAACATGGAAATTTCAAAAACCTCCCAAAAGCTTCATTTTAGAGTGACTAAGAAGGATCCATGCTTACCTTTTAATTTTCAGATTTTAAACTTGTTTAAATCTTTGTGAAACCTAGGATTTGACCAAGATTCAAATGGGCATAAAAATTCAGGAAAAAACCAAAAGATTGATAAACCAAAGCACATAGCATTCTTATGTCATACAGTAAGCATTCAAGTTGATAAACAAGGTCTAGACATATTCAAACTAGAAAATCATGTATATATCTGCCCCTAACCTTAAACTCTGTCTTATGAAGTCAATCATGAAGAGAAGTGGTTTTGGGTTTCAAACATGAAAATTTCAAGAACATCCCAAAAGCCGCTTCATTTTAGAGTGACTAAGAAGGATCCATGCTTACCTTTTCGTTTTCATATTATATACTTGTTTAAATCCAGGTCAAACATAGGATTTGACCAAGATTCAAATGGGCATAAAATAAAAAAAATAGAAGAATGAAAAACAAAAGCACATAGTCTTCGTATGTCATATAGTAAGCTTTCAAGTTGATAAACAAGGTTTAGACATGTTCAAACCAGACAAATCATGTATCTACCCCCTAACCATAAACTCGATCGATCTTATGAAGTCTAGCCTGAAGAGAAGTCGTATTGGTTTCAAACATGAAAATTTCAAGAACCTCCCAAAATCTTCAAATGGGCATAATATTCAAAAAAACCAGAAAAATGAAAAACCAAAGCACATAGCCTTCTTATGTCATATAGTAAGAATTCAAGTTGATAAACAAGGTCTAGACATATTCAAACTAGACAAATCATGTATCTACCCCTAACACTCTAAACTCTGTCTTATGAAGTCAAGCATGAAGAGAAGTGGTTTTTGGGTTTCAAACATGGAAATTTCAAAAACCTCCCAAAAGCTTCATTTTAGAGTGACTAAGAAGGATCCATGCTTACCTTTTAATTTTCAGATTTTAAACTTGTTTAAATCTTTGTGAAACCTAGGATTTGACCAAGATTCAAATGGGCATAAAAATTCAGGAAAAAACCAAAAGAATGATAAACCAAAGCACATAGCATTCTTATGTCATAGAGTAAGCATTCAAGTTGATTAACAAGGTCTAGACATATTCAAACTAGAAAATCATGTATATATCTATTCCTAACCTTAAACTCTGTCTTATGAAGCAATCATGAAGAGAAGTGGTTTTGGGTTTCAAACATGAAAATTTCAAGAACATCCCAAAAGTCGCTTCATTTTAGAGTGACTAAGAAGGATCCAGGCTTACCTTTTCGTTTTCATATTTTATACTTGTTTAAATCCAGGTCAAACATAGGATTTGACCAAGATTCAAATGGGCATAAAATAAAAAAATAGAAGAATGAAAAACAAAAGCACATAGTCTTCTTATGTCATATAGTAAGCCTTGCAAGTTGATAAACAAGGTTTAGACATGTTCAAACCAGACAAATCATGTATCTAGCCCCTAACCATAAACTCGGTCGATCTTATGAAGTCGATCTAGCATGAAGAGAAGTCGTATTGGTTTCAAACATGAAAATTTCAAGAACCACCCAAAATCTTCAAATGGGCATATAACATTCAAAAAACTAGAAAAATGAAAAACCAAAGCACATATATAGCCTTCTTATGTCATATAGTAAGCATTCAAGTTGATAAACAAGCATGTCTAGACATATTCAAACCCGACAAATCATGTATCTACCCCTAACCCTAAACTCTGCATGTCTTATGAAGTCAACCATGAAGAGAAGTGGTTTTTGGGTTTCAAACATTGAGATTTCAAGAACCCCCCAAAAGCTTCATTTTAGAATGACTAGCTAGGAAGGATCCAGGCTTACCTTTTCATTTTCATGTTATAGACTTGTTTAAATCTTGGTCAAACCTAGGATTTGACCAAGATTCAAATGGGCATAAACATTCAAAAAAATCAAAAAATCAAAAACCAAAGCACATATAGTCTTCTTATGTCATATAGTAAGAATTGAAGTTGATAAACAAGGTCTAGACATATTCAAACTAGACAAATCATGTATCTACCCCCTAAAGCCCTAAACTAGCTTTGTCTTATGAAGTCAAGCATGAAGAGAAGTGTTTTTGGGTTTCAGACATGGAAATTTTGAAAACCTCCCAAAAACTTCATCTTAGAGTGACAAAGAAGGATCCAAGCTTACCTTTTCATTTTCATGTTTTAAGCTTGTTTAAATATTGGTCAAGCCTAGGATTTGACCAAGATTCAAATGGGCATAAAAATTCTGGAAAAATAAAAAAAAAAAACCAAAGCACATAGTCTTCTTACGTCATATATATCTATAGTAAGCATATTCAAGTAGATAAACAAGGTATAGACATATTCAAAACAGACAAATCCTGTATCTACCCCCTAACCCTAAACTCGGTCTTATGATGCCTAGCATGAAGAGAAGTCGTTTTGGGTTTCAAACGTTTAAGCCAAAAGCCCCATTTCATATATTTCAAATTTGGTTCAAATTTGAAAGACATACAAGTTATAGCACACATAGTGCATACATGTTCACACATACTGCACTACTCCCTCCGTCCACAAATAAGTGTACATTTGGGTTTTTGGATAAGTCAAACTTTAACAATTTTGACCATTTTTTTACCAAAAAGTAGCAACATGTGTGACATCAAATTACTATATTATGAGACTGTATTTTGAGATGAATCTAGTGATGGTAGTTTAGTGTCATAAATGTTGTTACGTTTCCCTAAAAAGTTAGTCAAAGTTAATAAAGTTTGACTTATCTAAAAACTCAAATGTACACTTATTTGTGGACGGAGGGAGTAGATGCTAATTAACCCTATAGTTTGAGGCCATTTGGATGAGGTCGAAAAAAATCTTGGATTAGAAATGGGGTTGTTCGAACCCCGTAGTTGGATTTTTTATGAACTTGATCTGTAGTACTGGGCAAAACCCTAGTTTAACGTATTTAATTATAGATTCGTAGGTTGATTTTTCTACCTTTTTATTATTATTACTATGCAGCACATGTGTGTTTGCCCGTCGAGTGAAACTCGGAGGAAGAGGGATCACTCGGAAGGAGAGAAGAAGGGAGAGCATTATGGTGTCTCCCCTTTTTCGGGTGATGATGTTGAATTTTGTGCAGGGTTTGTCAGTGAGCAGGAGGTGCGAGCGAGCGAGCGAGCGAGTCGAGCGAGGCCGAGAATGAGAGAGATTTTTTTTTTGTGAGAGGGACAACCGAAGGATCCAGAAGGACCCACAGACTTCCAAAACGCATCCTGATGCGTCTTCTCTTGACAAAGAAGATGGCTTGGAGTTTGCGTACCTACTGCACTTGACTTGTGCTCACTGAAGTGTGGGACCTCACGCATGGGCACCACACGTAAGTGACAGACCTGTTGGTGTAAAAACTCGGTTGATTATTATAGTGCATTAGAACAAAGTTTCCTATGGATTCAACGGTAGGAAATCCAAGTTAACTCATTTACATGACATTAATTTTTCCATGAAGCAAAGTTAACACATCTATCAATTGGTACATTTTGGAGTGACTAAGAAGGATCCATGCTTATTCGTTTTCACGTGTTAAATTTGTTTAAATCTTGCTCAAACCTAGGATTTCACCAAGATTGAAATGGGCATGAAAATTCAAAAAAAAATGAAATACCAATGCACATAGTCTTCTTCTGTCATATATAGTAAGCATTCAAGATGATAAACAAGGTCTAGACATATTCAAACCAGGCAAATCATGTATCTACTCCCTAACGACCCTAAACTCCGTCTTATGAAGTAAGGCATGAAGAGAAGTGGTTTTGGGTTTCAAACATGCAAATTTCAAAAACCTCCCAAAAGCTTCATTTTAGAGTGACTAAGAAGGATCGAGGCTTACCTTTTCATTTTCATGTTTTAAACTTGTTTAAATCTTGGTCAAACCTAGCTAGTATTTGACCAATATTCAAATGGGCATAAAATTCAAAAAAATCAGAAAAATGAAAAACCAAAGCACATAGCCTTCTTATGTCATATAGTAAGAATTCAAGTTGATAAACAAGGTCTAGACATATTCAAACTAGAAAAATCATGTATCTACCCCTTACACTCTAAACTCTGTCTTATGAAGTCAATTAAGCATGAAGAGAAGTGGTTTTGGGTTTCAAACATGGAAATTTCAAAAACCTCCCAAAAGCTTCATTTTAGAGTGACTAAGAAGGATCCATGCTTACCTTTTAATTTTCAGATTTTAAACTTGTTTAAATCTTTGTGAAACCTAGGATTTGACCAAGATTCAAATGGGCATAAAAATTCAGGAAAAAACCAAAAGATTGATAAACCAAAGCACATAGCATTCTTATGTCATACAGTAAGCATTCAAGTTGATAAACAAGGTCTAGACATATTCAAACTAGAAAATCATGTATATATCTGCCCCTAACCTTAAACTCTGTCTTATGAAGTCAATCATGAAGAGAAGTGGTTTTGGGTTTCAAACATGAAAATTTCAAGAACATCCCAAAAGCCGCTTCATTTTAGAGTGACTAAGAAGGATCCATGCTTACCTTTTCGTTTTCATATTATATACTTGTTTAAATCCAGGTCAAACATAGGATTTGACCAAGATTCAAATGGGCATAAAATAAAAAAATAGAAGAATGAAAAACAAAAGCACATAGTCTTCGTATGTCATATAGTAAGCTTTCAAGTTGATAAACAAGGTTTAGACATGTTCAAACCAGACAAATCATGTATCTACCCCCTAACCATAAACTCGATCGATCTTATGAAGTCTAGCATGAAGAGAAGTCGTATTGGTTTCAAACATGAAAATTTCAAGAACCTCCCAAAATCTTCAAATGGGCATAATATTCAAAAAAACCAGAAAAATGAAAAACCAAAGCACATAGCCTTCTTATGTCATATAGTAAGAATTCAAGTTGATAAACAAGGTCTAGACATATTCAAACTAGACAAATCATGTATCTACCCCTAACACTCTAAACTCTGTCTTATGAAGTCAAGCATGAAGAGAAGTGGTTTTTGGGTTTCAAACATGGAAATTTCAAAAACCTCCCAAAAGCTTCATTTTAGAGTGACTAAGAAGGATCCATGCTTACCTTTTAATTTTCAGATTTTAAACTTGTTTAAATCTTTGTGAAACCTAGGATTTGACCAAGATTCAAATGGGCATAAAAATTCAGGAAAAAACCAAAAGAATGATAAACCAAAGCACATAGCATTCTTATGTCATAGAGTAAGCATTCAAGTTGATTAACAAGGTCTAGACATATTCAAACTAGAAAATCATGTATATATCTATTCCTAACCTTAAACTCTGTCTTATGAAGCAATCATGAAGAGAAGTGGTTTTGGGTTTCAAACATGAAAATTTCAAGAACATCCCAAAAGTCGCTTCATTTTAGAGTGACTAAGAAGGATCCAGGCTTACCTTTTCGTTTTCATATTTTATACTTGTTTAAATCCAGGTCAAACATAGGATTTGACCAAGATTCAAATGGGCATAAAATAAAAAAAATAGAAGAATGAAAAACAAAAGCACATAGTCTTCTTATGTCATATAGTAAGCCTTGCAAGTTGATAAACAAGGTTTAGACATGTTCAAACCAGACAAATCATGTATCTAGCCCCTAACCATAAACTCGGTCGATCTTATGAAGTCGATCTAGCATGAAGAGAAGTCGTATTGGTTTCAAACATGAAAATTTCAAGAACCACCCAAAATCTTCAAATGGGCATATAACATTCAAAAAACTAGAAAAATGAAAAACCAAAGCACATATATAGCCTTCTTATGTCATATAGTAAGCATTCAAGTTGATAAACAAGCATGTCTAGACATATTCAAACCCGACAAATCATGTATCTACCCCTAACCCTAAACTCTGCATGTCTTATGAAGTCAACCATGAAGAGAAGTGGTTTTGGGTTTCAAACATTGAGATTTCAAGAACCCCCCAAAAGCTTCATTTTAGAATGACTAGCTAGGAAGGATCCAGGCTTACCTTTTCATTTTCATGTTATAGACTTGTTTAAATCTTGGTCAAACCTAGGATTTGACCAAGATTCAAATGGGCATAAACATTCAAAAAAATCAAAAAATCAAAAACCAAAGCACATATAGTCTTCTTATGTCATATAGTAAGAATTGAAGTTGATAAACAAGGTCTAGACATATTCAAACTAGACAAATCATGTATCTACCCCCTAAAGCCCTAAACTAGCTTTGTCTTATGAAGTCAAGCATGAAGAGAAGTGTTTTTGGGTTTCAGACATGGAAATTTTGAAAACCTCCCAAAAACTTCATCTTAGAGTGACAAAGAAGGATCCAAGCTTACCTTTTCATTTTCATGTTTTAAGCTTGTTTAAATATTGGTCAAGCCTAGGATTTGACCAAGATTCAAATGGGCATAAAAATTCTGGAAAAATAAAAAAAAAAAACCAAAGCACATAGTCTTCTTACGTCATATATATCTATAGTAAGCATATTCAAGTAGATAAACAAGGTATAGACATATTCAAAACAGACAAATCCTGTATCTACCCCCTAACCCTAAACTCGGTCTTATGATGCCTAGCATGAAGAGAAGTCGTTTTGGGTTTCAAACGTTTAAGCCAAAAGCCCCATTTCATATATTTCAAATTTGGTTCAAATTTGAAAGACATACAAGTTATAGCACACATAGTGCATACATGTTCACACATACTGCACTACTCCCTCCGTCCACAAATAAGTGTACATTTGGGTTTTTGGATAAGTCAAACTTTAACAATTTTGACCATTTTTTTACCAAAAAGTAGCAACATGTGTGACATCAAATTACTATATTATGAGACTGTATTTTGAGATGAATCTAGTGATGGTAGTTTAGTGTCATAAATGTTGTTACGTTTCCCTAAAAAGTTAGTCAAAGTTAATAAAGTTTGACTTATCTAAAAACTCAAATGTACACTTATTTGTGGACGGAGGGAGTAGATGCTAATTAACCCTATAGTTTGAGGCCATTTGGATGAGGTCGAAAAAAATCTTGGATTAGAAATGGGGTTGTTCGAACCCCGTAGTTGGATTTTTTATGAACTTGATCTGTAGTACTGGGCAAAACCCTAGTTTAACGTATTTAATTATAGATTCGTAGGTTGATTTTTCTACCTTTTTATTATTATTACTATGCAGCACATGTGTGTTTGCCCGTCGAGTGAAACTCGGAGGAAGAGGGATCACTCGGAAGGAGAGAAGAAGGGAGAGCATTATGGTGTCTCCCCTTTTTCGGGTGATGATGTTGAATTTTGTGCAGGGTTTGTCAGTGAGCAGGAGGTGCGAGCGAGCGAGCGAGCGAGTCGAGCGAGGCCGAGATGAGAGAGATTTGTTTTTTTTGTGAGAGGGACAACCGAAGGATCCAGAAGGACCCACAGACTTCCAAAACGCATCCTGATGCGTCTTCTCTTGACAAAGAAGATGGCTTGGAGTTTGCGTACCTACTGCACTTGACTTGTGCTCACTGAAGTGTGGGACCTCACGCATGGGCACCACACGTAAGTGACAGACCTGTTGGTGTAAAAACTCGGTTGATTATTATAGTGCATTAGAACAAAGTTTCCTATGGATTCAACGGTAGGAAATCCAAGTTAACTCATTTACATGACATTAATTTTTCCATGAAGCAAAGTTAACACATCTATCAATTGGTACATTTTGGAGTGACTAAGAAGGATCCATGCTTATTCGTTTTCACGTGTTAAATTTGTTTAAATCTTGCTCAAACCTAGGATTTCACCAAGATTGAAATGGGCATGAAAATTAAAAAAAAAATGAAATACCAATGCACATAGTCTTCTTCTGTCATATATAGTAAGCATTCAAGATGATAAACAAGGTCTAGACATATTCAAACCAGGCAAATCATGTATCTACTCCCTAACGACCCTAAACTCCGTCTTATGAAGTAAGGCATGAAGAGAAGTGGTTTTGGGTTTCAAACATGCAAATTTCAAAAACCTCCCAAAAGCTTCATTTTAGAGTGACTAAGAAGGATCGAGGCTTACCTTTTCATTTTCATGTTTTAAACTTGTTTAAATCTTGGTCAAACCTAGCTAGTATTTGACCAATATTCAAATGGGCATAAAATTCAAAAAAATCAGAAAAATGAAAAACCAAAGCACATAGCCTTCTTATGTCATATAGTAAGAATTCAAGTTGATAAACAAGGTCTAGACATATTCAAACTAGAAAAATCATGTATCTACCCCTTACACTCTAAACTCTGTCTTATGAAGTCAATTAAGCATGAAGAGAAGTGGTTTTGGGTTTCAAACATGGAAATTTCAAAAACCTCCCAAAAGCTTCATTTTAGAGTGACTAAGAAGGATCCATGCTTACCTTTTAATTTTCAGATTTTAAACTTGTTTAAATCTTTGTGAAACCTAGGATTTGACCAAGATTCAAATGGGCATAAAAATTCAGGAAAAAACCAAAAGATTGATAAACCAAAGCACATAGCATTCTTATGTCATACAGTAAGCATTCAAGTTGATAAACAAGGTCTAGACATATTCAAACTAGAAAATCATGTATATATCTGCCCCTAACCTTAAACTCTGTCTTATGAAGTCAATCATGAAGAGAAGTGGTTTTGGGTTTCAAACATGAAAATTTCAAGAACATCCCAAAAGCCGCTTCATTTTAGAGTGACTAAGAAGGATCCATGCTTACCTTTTCGTTTTCATATTATATACTTGTTTAAATCCAGGTCAAACATAGGATTTGACCAAGATTCAAATGGGCATAAAATAAAAAAATAGAAGAATGAAAAACAAAAGCACATAGTCTTCGTATGTCATATAGTAAGCTTTCAAGTTGATAAACAAGGTTTAGACATGTTCAAACCAGACAAATCATGTATCTACCCCCTAACCATAAACTCGATCGATCTTATGAAGTCTAGCCTGAAGAGAAGTCGTATTGGTTTCAAACATGAAAATTTCAAGAACCTCCCAAAATCTTCAAATGGGCATAATATTCAAAAAAACCAGAAAAATGAAAAACCAAAGCACATAGCCTTCTTATGTCATATAGTAAGAATTCAAGTTGATAAACAAGGTCTAGACATATTCAAACTAGACAAATCATGTATCTACCCCTAACACTCTAAACTCTGTCTTATGAAGTCAAGCATGAAGAGAAGTGGTTTTGGGTTTCAAACATGGAAATTTCAAAAACCTCCCAAAAGCTTCATTTTAGAGTGACTAAGAAGGATCCATGCTTACCTTTTAATTTTCAGATTTTAAACTTGTTTAAATCTTTGTGAAACCTAGGATTTGACCAAGATTCAAATGGGCATAAAAATTCAGGAAAAAACCAAAAGAATGATAAACCAAAGCACATAGCATTCTTATGTCATAGAGTAAGCATTCAAGTTGATTAACAAGGTCTAGACATATTCAAACTAGAAAATCATGTATATATCTATTCCTAACCTTAAACTCTGTCTTATGAAGCAATCATGAAGAGAAGTGGTTTTGGGTTTCAAACATGAAAATTTCAAGAACATCCCAAAAGTCGCTTCATTTTAGAGTGACTAAGAAGGATCCAGGCTTACCTTTTCGTTTTCATATTTTATACTTGTTTAAATCCAGGTCAAACATAGGATTTGACCAAGATTCAAATGGGCATAAAATAAAAAAATAGAAGAATGAAAAACAAAAGCACATAGTCTTCTTATGTCATATAGTAAGCCTTGCAAGTTGATAAACAAGGTTTAGACATGTTCAAACCAGACAAATCATGTATCTAGCCCCTAACCATAAACTCGGTCGATCTTATGAAGTCGATCTAGCATGAAGAGAAGTCGTATTGGTTTCAAACATGAAAATTTCAAGAACCACCCAAAATCTTCAAATGGGCATATAACATTCAAAAAACTAGAAAAATGAAAAACCAAAGCACATATATAGCCTTCTTATGTCATATAGTAAGCATTCAAGTTGATAAACAAGCATGTCTAGACATATTCAAACCCGACAAATCATGTATCTACCCCTAACCCTAAACTCTGCATGTCTTATGAAGTCAACCATGAAGAGAAGGGGTTTTTGGGTTTCAAACATTGAGATTTCAAGAACCCCCCAAAAGCTTCATTTTAGAATGACTAGCTAGGAAGGATCCAGGCTTACCTTTTCATTTTCATAGACTTGTTTAAATCTTGGTCAAACCTAGGATTTGACCAAGATTCAAATGGGCATAAACATTCAAAAAAATCAAAAAATCAAAAACCAAAGCACATATAGTCTTCTTATGTCATATAGTAAGAATTGAAGTTGATAAACAAGGTCTAGACATATTCAAACTAGACAAATCATGTATCTACCCCCTAAAGCCCTAAACTAGCTTTGTCTTATGAAGTCAAGCATGAAGAGAAGTGTTTTTGGGTTTCAGACATGGAAATTTTGAAAACCTCCCAAAAACTTCATCTTAGAGTGACAAAGAAGGATCCAAGCTTACCTTTTCATTTTCATGTTTTAAGCTTGTTTAAATATTGGTCAAGCCTAGGATTTGACCAAGATTCAAATGGGCATAAAAATTCTAGAAAAATAAAAAAAATAAAAACCAAAGCACATAGTCTTCTTACGTCATATATATCTATAGTAAGCATATTCAAGTAGATAAACAAGGTATAGACATATTCAAAACAGACAAATCCTGTATCTACCCCCTAACCCTAAACTCGGTCTTATGATGCCTAGCATGAAGAGAAGTCGTTTTGGGTTTCAAACGTTTAAGCCAAAAGCCCCATTTCATATATTTCAAATTTGGTTCAAATTTGAAAGACATACAAGTTATAGCACACATAGTGCATACATGTTCACACATACTGCACTAGATGCTAATTAACCCTATAGTTTGAGGCCATTTGGATGAGGTCGAAAAAAATCTTGGATTAGAAATGGGGTTGTTCGAACCCCGTAGTTGGATTTTTTATGAACTTGATCTGTAGTACTGGGCAAAACCCTAGTTTAACGTATTTAATTATAGATTCGTAGGTTGATTTTTCTACCTTTTTATTATTATTACTATGCAGCACATGTGTGTTTGCCCGTCGAGTGAAACTCGGAGGAAGAGGGATCACTCGGAAGGAGAGAAGAAGGGAGAGCATTATGGTGTCTCCCCTTTTTCGGGTGATGATGTTGACTTTTGTGCAGGGTTTGTCAGTGAGCAGGAGGTGCGAGCGAGCGAGCGAGCGAGTCGAGCGAGGCCGAGAATGAGAGAGATTTGTTTTTTTTGTGAGAGGGACAACCGAAGGATCCAGAAGGACCCACAGATTTCCAAAACGCATCCTGATGCGTCTTCTCTTGACAAAGAAGATGGCTTGGAGTTTGCGTACCTACTGCACTTGACTTGTGCTCACTGAAGTGTGGGACCTCACGCATGGGCACCACACGTAAGTGACAGACCTGTTGGTGTAAAAACTCGGTTGATTATTATAGTGCATTAGAACAAAGTTTCCTATGGATTCAACGGTAGGAAATCCAAGTTAACTCATTTACATGACATTAATTTTTCCATGAAGCAAAGTTAACACATCTATCAATTGGTACATTTTGGAGTGACTAAGAAGGATCCATGCTTATTCGTTTTCACGTGTTAAATTTGTTTAAATCTTGCTCAAACCTAGGATTTCACCAAGATTGAAATGGGCATGAAAATTCAAAAAAAAAATGAAATACCAATGCACATAGTCTTCTTCTGTCATATAGTAAGCATTCAAGATGATAAACAAGGTCTAGACATATTCAAACCAGGCAAATCATGTATCTACTCCCTAACGACCCTAAACTCCGTCTTATGAAGTAAGGCATGAAGAGAAGTGGTTTTGGGTTTCAAACATGCAAATTTCAAAAACCTCCCAAAAGCTTCATTTTAGAGTGACTAAGAAGGATCGAGGCTTACCTTTTCATTTTCATGTTTTAAACTTGTTTAAATCTTGGTCAAACCTAGCTAGTATTTGACCAAGATTCAAATGGGCATAAAATTCAAAAAAATCAGAAAAATGAAAAACCAAAGCACATAGCCTTCTTATGTCATATAGTAAGAATTCAAGTTGATAAACAAGGTCTAGACGTATTCAAACTAGACAAATCATGTATCTACCCCTAACACTCTAAACTCTGTCTTATGAAGTCAATTAAGCATGAAGAGAAGTGGTTTTGGGTTTCAAACATGGAAATTTCAAAAACCTCCCAAAAGCTTCATTTTAGAGTGACTAAGAAGGATCCATGCTTACCTTTTAATTTTCAGATTTTAAACTTGTTTAAATCTTTGTGAAACCTAGGATTTGACCAAGATTCAAATGGGCATAAAAATTCAGGAAAAAACCAAAAGATTGATAAACCAAAGCACATAGCATTCTTATGTCATATAGTAAGCATTCAAGTTGATAAATAAGGTCTAGACATATTCAAACTAGAAAATAATGTATATATCTGCCCCTAACCCTAAACTCTATCTTATGAAGTCAATCATGAAGAGAAGTGGTTTTGGGTTTCAAACATGAAAATTTCAAGAACATCCCAAAAGCCGCTTCATTTTAGAGTGACTAAGAAGGATCCATGCTTACCTTTTCGTTTTCATATTTTATACTTGTTTAAATCCAGGTCAAACATAGGATTTGACCAAGATTCAAATGGGCATAAAATAAAAAAATAGAAGAATGAAAAACAAAAGCACATAGTCTTCGTATGTCATATAGTAAGCTTTCAAGTTGATAAACAAGGTTTAGACATGTTCAAACCAGACAAATCATGTATCTACCCCCTAACCATAAACTCGGTCGATCTTATGAAGTCTAGCATGAAGAGAAGTCGTATTGGTTTCAAACATGAAAATTTCAAGAACCTCCCAAAATCTTCAAATGGGCATAAAATTCAAAAAAACCAGAAAAATGGAAAACCAAAGCACATAGCCTTCTTATGTCATATAGTAAGAATTCAAGTTGATAAACAAGGTCTAGACATATTCAAACTAGACAAATCATGTATCTACCCCTAACACTCTAAACTCATGAAGTCAAGCATGAAGAGAAGTGGTTTTTGGGTTTCAAACATGGAAATTTCAAAAACCTCCCAAAAGCTTCATTTTAGAGTGACTAAGAAGGATCCATGCTTACCTTTTAATTTTCAGATTTTAAACTTGTTTAAATCTTTGTGAAACCTAGGATTTGACCAAGATTCAAATGGGCATAAAAATTCAGGAAAAAACCAAAAGAATGATAAACTAAAGCACATAGCATTCTTATGTCATAGAGTAAGCATTCAAGTTGATTAACAAGGTCTAGACATATTCAAACTAGAAAATCATGTATATATCTATTCCTAACCTTAAACTCTGTCTTATGAAGCAATCATGAAGAGAAGTGGTTTTGGGTTTCAAACATGAAAATTTCAAGAACATCCCAAAAGTCGCTTCATTTTAGAGTGACTAAGAAGGATCCAGGCTTACCTTTTCGTTTTCATATTTTATACTTGTTTAAATCCAGGTCAAACATAGGATTTGACCAAGATTCAAATGGGCATAAAATAAAAAAATAGAAGAATGAAAAACAAAAGCACATAGTCTTCTTATGTCATATAGTAAGCCTTGCAAGTTGATAAACAAGGTTTAGACATGTTCAAACCAGACAAATCATGTATCTAGCCCCTAACCATAAACTCGGTCGATCTTATGAAGTCTAGCATGAAGAGAAGTCGTATTGGTTTCAAACATGAAAATTTCAAGAACCACCCAAAATCTTCAAATGGGCATATAACATTCAAAAAACTAGAAAAATGAAAAACCAAAGCACATATATAGCCTTCTTATGTCATATAGTAAGCATTCAAGTTGATAAACAAGCATGTCTAGACATATTCAAACCCGACAAATCATGTATCTACCCCTAACCCTAAACTCTGCATGTCTTATGAAGTCAACCATGAAGAGAAGTGGTTTTTGGGTTTCAAACATTGAGATTTCAAGAACCCCCCAAAAGCTTCATTTTAGAATGACTAGCTAGGAAGGATCCAGGCTTACCTTTTCATTTTCATGTTATAGACTTGTTTAAATCTTGGTCAAACCTAGGATTTGACCAAGATTCAAATGGGCATAAACATTCAAAAAAATCAAAAAATCAAAAACCAAAGCACATATAGTCTTCTTATGTCATATAGTAAGAATTGAAGTTGATAAACAAGGTCTAGACATATTCAAACTAGACAAATCATGTATCTACCCCCTAAAGCCCTAAACTAGCTTTGTCTTATGAAGTCAAGCATGAAGAGAAGTGTTTTTGGGTTTCAGACATGGAAATTTTGAAAACCTCCCAAAAACTTCATCTTAGAGTGACAAAGAAGGATCCAAGCTTACCTTTTCATTTTCATTTTTTAAGCTTGTTTAAATATTGGTCAAGCCTAGGATTTGACCAAGATTCAAATGGGCATAAAAATTCTGGAAAAATAAAAAAATAAAAACCAAAGCACATAGTCTTTTTTTTTGACACCTGTACCGTAGGGGAATCCCCTACGGTGTCATTTTTTATATATAATGAGAAGGAGAACACAACTGTACAGCTAGACTAAGGAAAGTACTTATTACATCAGGGGGAAAGAAAATAAGAGAAAGGTAAAACAAGATTACAAGAAAATTGATGCTATCCATTCAACTAGTGGTTGAACCAAAGCAGCCTTCACTCTGAACCGATGAAGCAAGAGGTCACTCTGGAAGCAGACCTTCCATCTACCAAAGTCTGCCGGGGTATTGTTGAAGATTAAGTCGTTTCTGACCTTCCAGATATTCCAAGTAGCACAGGCAGTGATCTCGAAAAAACAAGGGCCGGTAAAAGCAGCTTTTGTGGCAGGGAAGTTGATACCCAAATCCCTGTTGAAGACCCAATTGATATTCAGAAATTCCCAACAGTGTTGTGCAAATTGACAATGGAAGAAGAGATGCTGAGCAGTTTCCAGTGTGTTCTGTGAGCACATAACACAATTATAGCCTGAGTCAATATGCCAGTGTTTGCGGAGCATAAGATCTCTTGTGTTAAGGCGATCCACAAAGAGGAGCCAGGTAAAAACTTTGAGTTTGGGCAGCGCCCTCGATTTCCAAATTTCATTGAGTGTAACATCTTTAGGGAGACGAGCAAACAGAAACTTGTAATATCTGGAAGGAGTATATTTAGGACCCCAAACAAAGGACCTAATATCATTCAGCTGATCAGATAATTGCATGTCTGTGAGAATTTCGTTTACTGATTGCCATTCCTGGAAGGCTTCCACTGACAGAGGTAGGTAGAAACCTTCATTCAGATTGTCGAGGCGAGCCATAGCTGCCACCGAAACATCTTCATTCATCGCATAGGAGAATAGCCTGGGAAATTTTTGACACATTAATTCACCCTGAGACCAAAAATCTTTCCAAAACAGCACCGAGGAACCATTGTGTACTTGGCAAGATGTGATACTTCTATAATCCTCCACAAGGCTAAAGATGTCCTTCCACCAGAAGGAACCTCTCTTGGACATTGCATGCGGAATACCATTTCCATATAAAGACCAGACTAGAGTAACCCAAGGCGTGGGATCTGTGGGGCCCCGGACTTATCAGTCCAGAACTCCTGTTATGCATACAATTTCACGATCCCAAGATCATTCCATCGTGAATACATAACCGAACTGATACCAGATTACATCATCCATTACAGTACCGAATTTAAATAATACGAGGTCTTACATCATAGGCCATCAAGGCCGTAGTTCACCAAACAGCAGCGGAAACAACTTGACTCCAAAAGCGGTGGAACCCAAGTCAGGCCTTTACCCTACAGGCGGCTGACTGGGAGAGCGTCCTAGTTCGCGTCTTCGGCGTCGTACTCCTCTTCTTCGAAGTACTCTTCTTCACAGTCTGGTCAAGTAGATAACCAGGACAACAATGCCAATGAGTACTTTTGAATGTACTCGCAAACCACCTTAGAGAGAAATAAAGGAAATGCAATATGGCAGTAGCAAGGAACAGGCACTAACTAAGGCGACAAAGAGCGAGAGGTGGTTCCTCTCGAGAGTATGACATTTCCATACCTTTATTGAAAACTTTTTGATAAACCATTTTATTTGCAGACTAATAGGTAAGGGTGACCCAATTTAATTTCAGCCATCTCATATGGCCACTTCCTTTCCAACTTTCCACCGTACCTCACAGGTACCTTTCCACCAGTCCCACTGGCATTTCTTTCCCAGAACAACATTTGAGAAAACACTTTTAAAAGCCAAAAACTCTTTAGTGCTAAGCAGCAGCCTTTCCGACCGTCCATGACCGCGGACACGGCTATTCGAATAGTTTTCACTCTGCAGAGGTTGTACACTTTCTCCACAAGATCCGGGTACTCATCGTGTGGGCATCATCCCTGCATAATAAACTATGCCACGACAAATACACGATCGTAGTTTTTCGCCTGCTCGCCTTAGCCTAAGACATGCCGCCTAGAGTTGTACCTCCCAACACCAGAGTCCGAGGGGTCGTTTACCCAGGAGTAGCAAATTCCCCGACCAGCTCGACCCTCCGGAATGCCGCGACCAACTGCGGGGCATTATTCAATGGGAGCTCATAGGTTGTACCCCTGCCATCGATACGCAATGGAAAGGCGTTCCCAGTTCGTCGGGAAGGCCACGGTCGATAGGTGTCCATGCTCGGACTACCCCTTACATTTGCAGGACCCAAACTAAGGCGAGACAAACTACTACGCTACGCCCCGTGCCCACTTTGGGGTAATGTGGTTGCACTGTTTTTCAGTCCGGGTGAGTACTTAGGCGCTAAAGTTTTCGAAAACATTTTCTTTTCTCCACTTGCCTCCAGCAAATCTCCTTTTCATAAACATTTTCATTTTATAGACTCACACTTGGGCAGGGCTAACCCATTCCAAGGTTTTCGAAAAACTTCTTTTCAGGAAAACATTTTCGTAATCCATTTTTCCAGGGCTCCCACCTATAGTCCAATTCTTCTTCGAAAAATGGCGACAAGGATGACAAGGTGATAAGCACCATATCACTAATAGAGATGTGTTCAGTAGGTACCAACGAGGGCTGCACCCTAAGGGTGGATTAATAAAACTCCGGGTGGCACTAACCACCGAAATGAAAATAAAAAGACATGCACTTTATAAAACCTGTAATAATGCAAGAATGAGATATATAGGATCAGAGATGCATCAAGAGGTGGCTTGCCTTGCTCAGCAAAGTGTCCCTGGTCTTCTTCTTCAAATCCCCCAAAGTCACCTCCTCCTTCGTCTCCGGCGGCGTTCGAATCTATCGTCGCAAAAATAAAAGAAACACACCATACCAATCAACAAACTATCTCCAGAATAATGCACACAAAAATTTGATAAAATCACAGTAGATAGAGGTTGACAAATGCAAACTACTGAAAGTGGTTTCACCCATTTTTGATTTTTAAAACAAAAGATATGATTTTTGCAATTCCAGAATTGACTTATGAACCAATTAAATGACCTAAATCTTTCTGGAAGTCACAAAAATGCATGCAGCATACCTACAGAAAGCTATTGACATGCACAACACACCTGCACAAGAATCATATGCAAATAAAATTTCTCTTTGCCTCAATTATTTAATCAAGACAGAAACCAGAGCACTCCAAAACTTAAACCAACACTAACCAGAGCATCTCCAACCATAACAAAGCATACCCCTGGATAGCTAAGAACAAATGTGAACTACCCCACTGGATTTGTATTTTTCTGATTTGTGAATGATTTTATAAAAATCAAATACTGAAAAGGTATACTGTTTTAGTAATTAAATTCTTGGAATTAAACTATAACTCTTAAAAATATTTCCTTTGGCACAAAATTACCCTATAGGTATACCTACCAGTAGCACTTGGTTTTATTTCAAAATCATTATTATTTTTCAAATTAAAAATCATTTACTGCCTCTCTGGACAGATCTTATTTTCTAAAACAATTAAAATCCAGGAAGCTCCTGCATGCTACACTAGTGTCAAAATGAAGCTACTAACATACACTTCACAACCAAATTAACCTCATGCAAAAAGGTTTCATAAATATCACACCCTAATTAAATTACACAATCAGATACTTTTTAGGTTTTCATTTAACAACTCATTTTTATAGCACTAAATCACATGCATGCAATTGTATAAGGTTAAGAAAACATCTGTGAGCATGTAGGAACTTGAATCAACTCATTTGGTCACTGGATGAATTTGTAGTGATTTAAAACCTGAGCAGGTATTTACTGGCTGATTAAATGAGGAGAAAAAGAAAAAGGAAAGAGGGCCGGGGCTCGCGGGGCTTGCTGGGCTTGGCCGGATTTGGCCCAGGAGCGGCTCCGCAGCGCGGGAGCGCGATTTGAACGGGGAGGGCGAGCTGGCGGCCACGCTGGCGCGCGGGACCCGGCGGTGTGCGCATGCACCCGTTGGATTTAATCCAACGGTGCATGCACCGTCGTCCTCGACGCGACGCGGCGTCAGCGCGGCTAACCCTACGGCGTACAGGGAAATGGCGGGCGCGGCACGCTCACCTCGGGGCTCTGTCGACGGCGAGGTGGGGCGCGTCGGATGCGGAAGAGCAGGGGCTTCCGAGCGGTGGTCGTCGGAGACGAAACAGCGGCGGCGTTCCCGGCGTCGAGCGGCGGTGGCAGAGCAGATGTTCACGACGGCGTCGGCTACGGTCGACCCTGGAAGGAAAGAGGGGGCGCGTTAGGTCAAGGAAAGAAGGGAGCATCCAGGGAGCTAGGAGAAGAGGAGAAGCGGCGGCGTCCGCGTCGGCGACCTTCACCAAAACGTCACGGGAACACGGCGAGCTCGACGGCAGGGAGGAGCAGAGCTCCTCTCCGCCCACGGAGGTGAGAAGGGGAGGTTCTGGGGCTGTTGTGGTGCGGAAATGAGAGGAAGGAGGGGGTCGGGCGCCATTTATAGGAAACCGGCCGGTGCACCGTGCACCAGGTCCGTGCACCGACGGAGGGAGACGGGCGGCAGCGAGGGATAGGCTGGCCTGGGCGGTGCCGCTGCGGCTCAGAGAGGCGGTGCTGGGGTTTTGGAGGGACGCGCGCGTCGTGCTGCGCGACAGAGAGGGAGGGATACGACGGCGCCTGCCAGCAGCCGCGCGGCGAGATGACCGGGCAGCTGGGCGTCGCTGCACAGGGTAGGTGGGTCAAGGGCGGGCGTCGCGGTCGTGTCTCCGAGACGTTGTGGAGCAGGGCGCGTCCAGAGGTCGTGCTTAGAGTCACCGAGGAAGGGAGGTGGGGTGGGCGACGTGGCCGTGTCCGGCAGACGTGCACCACGGCCATTGGGGGTTGCCAGCGCGGGTCGGCGAGAGGGAGGCCGAGGGAAATGTGCAGGCGGGGTCAGGGAGGAAGAGAGAGTGCTGGGAGTCGTGCAGGACATCTAGGTGCTGCCAAAAAGGGAGGAGAGGGAGAGATCTCCATGATCTGGTGCGGGTTCCCGAGGTGGTGAGCATGGTGAGAGAAGGAGAGAGAGAGGTCGAGTGCTAGGGCTAGGGAGGGTACAGGTCGTGAGGCTCCCTCTGGTCGTGTCTGAGTGTTGGTGAGGAGATGGAGTGGAAAAAGTGAGCAAGAGAGAGGGGAAGAGATCATGGCCGGCATGGCCATCCTCCCTTATTCACCACTTGAGGGTTTTTGAAACAAGCCTCAAGGATGTGATCCCCAATAATTTCAGAGCATGAATAGGATGAGCCAAGTGATGCACCAAAGTGAAGAATTTTCAGAGATGCAAAGAAAAAAAATGAGAAAAGAAGGCATAGACATGGAGGAGGGATTGTTGAGAAGAACATGATCTTGGAAGATCATATGGGAGCATGATCATATGCACAAGGGTTGGTGGTGGTGGGGAGGAGGTGTGAAAAGGATGAGCAAGGAAGAGGTAAGGTTCATGGCCTGCATGGCCATTCTCATCCATTTCGAAATTTGAAATTTCTTTGGAGAAGCCACATAGAAGGATCCAAGTCAATTCTTGGTGCACATGGTGATGAGTCAAAGGTCCTCTTGCTTGGAGAGTTTTAGATTTGAAAATGGTTAGTAGAAGTAATTAATATGGAGAAAGGAGTTTTGAAGAAAACTTGATTTAAGAAGATCACATGTGAGCATGATCACATGCTCAAGGGTTATATGGGAATTTTAATTGCTCACTAACAAGAAAAGGGATTCTCAAAATTAATAGGTGGGTTTAGGGTTTTAAGGATCCACACACAACACAACATTCACAAGTAAATAACACACATTCTCTACAATGCAGGAGCATGATGAACTATATGCATGCAAACTTGAGAAACAGAAAAGTTTTTGTTGGCCCAAAATTTTGTATTTCTGAGATTAAACCAATGCACAAAAAGTTGGGTTGTTACAAACCTTCCCCCCTTAAAATGAATCTCGTCCTCGAGATTCGGTGGCTAAGAACTGAAGAGTGCGGGGAAATCCTTTCGGAGCTGATCTTCTCTTTCCCAAGTGGCTTCCTCCTCGGAGTGATTTGTCCACTGAACTTTACAAAACTTAATCTTTCTCCTACGGGTGAGACGAACAGCTTCTTCTAGAATCCGGAGGGGTACTTCTCGATAGGTTAAGTCGGGATTGAGGTCGAGGGTGCGATAATCAATGTTCTTGAATGTCTCAGGTTTGTCAGGCACTTGGAGGCATCGTCGAAGAAGAGAGATGTGGAACACATCATGGAAATCCGCTAATTCAGCAGGTAGTTCAAGTTGGTAGGATACTTCACCTCGACGAGCGAGAACCTTGAAGGGCCCAATATATCTTGGGGCAAGCTTCCCTTTGACGTGAAATCTCTGCATTCCCTTGAGTGGAGTGACGCGAAGGTAGGCATGATCTCCAACATTAAAGGTCAGTTGGCGACGCTTGGAATCAGCATAACTCTTCTGGCGGGATTGAGCGGCTTTGAGGCGATCACGGATTAGTTGAACTTGCTCTTCAGCTTCGCGAAGATGGTCAGGTCCAAAGACTTGACTATCTCCAGTCTCGGACCAGTTGAGAGGGGTTCGACAACGGCGACCATAAAGGGCTTCAAAGGGGGCCATCTGCAGACTAGCTTGGTAGCTATTGTTGTACGAGAATTCAGCGAAGGGTAGACAATCTTCCCATTTGGCTCCATAGGCGAGAACACAAGCACGAAGCATATCTTCAAGAATTTGATTTACTCTTTCGGTCTGGCCACCTGTCTGCGGGTGATAAGCAGTGCTGAAGGCGAGCTTGGTACCGAGGGCTTCATGCAGGCTCTTCCAGAATCTCGAGGTGAATTGGGTACCACGATCCGATACGATCCGCTTAGGAACACCGTGGAGACTCACGATTCTGGAGATGTATAGATCAGCTAGTCTGGTACTATTATACTTGGTCTTCACGGGGATGAAATGAGCAACTTTGGTAAGTCGGTCAACAATAACCCAGATAGAGTCATGGCCACGTTGGGATTTAGGGAGTCCGGTGATGAAATCCATCCCAACTTCTTCCCATTTCCACTCAGGAACTTGGAGGGGTTGGAGTAGTCCAGCTGGTCGCTGATGTTCAGCCTTCACTTTCTGGCACACGTCGCAGCGAGCAATGAAAAAGGCGATCTCGCGCTTCATTCCGTGCCACCAGAATTGTTTCTTCAGATCTTGATACATCTTGGTTCCTCCGGGGTGGATTGAGTATGGGGTGTCGTGAGCTTCCTTCATGATGAGTTGCTTCAGGTCTTCAACATTAGGTACACACAAGCGTCCCTTGTACCACAAAACTCCTTTGGTGTCGACCTCAAAACCAGGAACTTCTTCCCTATTCATCCTACGCTTGATTCCTTCTATACTCTCATGACCCACTTGAGCTTCTTTGATTTGATCGAATAAAGTAGGCTTCAGCTCAAGATTTGCCAGAAAACCATGGCTAACGAGCTCGAGGCCGAACTCCTCCAGCTCTTCATATAGCTTAGGTTGGGCAATCTTGATAAGGGCGTTCAACGAACAGGGCTCTCGACTAAGGGCATCAGCTACCACATTAGCTTTACCGGGATGATAATGAATGCCGAGATCGTAGTCCTTGATAAGCTCCATCCATCTGCTCTGCCTCATGTTCAGCTCCCGCTGAGTGAAAATGTATTTCAGGCTCTTGTGATCGGTGTAGATTTCGCAGCGATTACCAACTAGATAGTGGCGCCAGGTCTTCAGGGCATGAACTACCGCAGCAAGCTCCAAGTCGTGCGTGGGGTAATTCATCTCGTGCGGTCGAAGTTGTCTTGATAAATAGGCTATCACCTTTCCTTCTTGCATCAACACACTTCCCAATCCAAGTTTTGATGCATCGCAGTACACATCAAAATCCTTGGTAATATCGGGCATGGTCAAGACGGGGGCTGTGACTAACCTCTTCTTGAGTTCCTGAAAACTGGCCTCACATTTGACGGTCCACTCGAACTTCTTATCCTTCTTCAGAAGCTGCGTTAAGGGTCTCGCAATGCTGGAGAATCCCTCAACAAACTTGCGGTAATAACCCGCCAATCCTAAAAAGGCGCGAACTTCGGTCTGATTGGTAAGGGCTTTCTTCTCCATGATGGACTGAATTTTGGACGGGTCGACAGACACTCCTCCGGCAGATATGACGTGACCAAGAAATCCTACCTCTTTCAGCCAAAACTCACACTTACTAAACTTGGCGTAAAGCTGATGGTCTCTGAGCGTTCCCAGAACAATCCGCAGATGTTCAGCATGCTCTTCTTCACTCTTGGAGTAGATCAGAATATCGTCGATGAAAACCACGACGAACTTGTCGAGGTACTTCATGAACACCTTGTTCATGAGATTCATGAAATAGGCAGGGGCATTGGTCAGTCCGAAGGACATCACGGTATATTCAAAAAGTCCATACCGTGTGGTGAAGGCAGTCTTGGGAATGTCTGACTCTCGAACCTTGAGTTGATGATAACCAGTTCGGAGATCTATTTTAGAGAAAACTCGGGCGCCATTCATCTGGTCGAACAGATCTTCAATCTTCGGGAGGGGGTATTTGTTTTTGATGGTGACATCATTCAGTTTCCGGTAATCCACGCACAGGCGGATAGTACCGTCCCGCTTATCCACAAAGATAACGGGAGATCCCCAGGGGGATGCACTCGGGCGAATCAAACCTTTCTTCAACATATCATTCAACTGCTTCTTCAACTCCACTAATTCTTGGGGGTTCATCCGGTAAGGTCGCTGAGCGATGGGGGCAGTTCCGGGGACTAGCTCGATGATAAACTCGATATCCCGATCAGGGGGCATACCGGGTAGCTCATCGGGAAAAACCTCTGGATACTCACAAGCTATGGGTACCTCATGCAGGGCTGGGCTGGCGACACTCGTCTTGCATAGGACTTTCGATGATGGTATGGTCGCCACATGCTCAACTACTTCTCCATCTTCATCAGTCAAGGTTATGGCTCGGCGAACACAATCTATGTGACCCTTATACTTCACCATCCAATTCATCCCAAGGATAACTTCTAAGCCTTGTTCTCCTAATACGATCAGATCGGCGTAGAAACGCTTCCCCTGAATATCTATAGGAACATCCTTGCAGGATAGATCCGTTTTGGTGGTGGATCCCGGAATTTGGACTAACATAGGACGTTGCATGATAGTAGGCCTCAAACCACTCTTCCTAGCAAACGGCTTAGTAACAAAAGAGTGCGATGCTCCGGAGTCAAACAAGACAGTGGCGGAGATTGAGTTGACAGGAAACGTACCCAGGACAATATCCGGAGCTTCCTGAGCTTGTTCAGACGTGGTTGAGGTGTCCCCTAGTTGGTCCAGCTGGCTTCTTCTGATTCAGGTTCCTTCCAGTAGCAGTGCGAGCTTGTCCCGGATTAGGCTTGGGCGCATTGGGGCGCTGTCCATAAGGGGCTCGGTTGGGACATTCCTTGGAGAAATGACCCGGTTGACCGCAGGTATAGCATCCAGTGGTGGCGGGACGGACAGTGTTGCTCTGGCGATTGTAGTTGGGGTTGTAGTTGCTTCCTCCAGAACGCTGAGGGTTGTAGTTGCGGTTGGGGTTGTTGGGGCGAGGTGCAGGGGGTGGTGCCCTCTGCTGCTGGGGCGCCGGCCTTGGCGGAGAAAAGCTTCGGGGTCGCTGAGTGCTGGAGCTGCCTTGCTGCATCATTGCCTTGCGCTTGCGGTTCTCAAACGCACTCTTGCGCTTGCTCTCCACCATGATAGAGGCATCAACAAGCGACTCAAGGTCTGGGTATGGAACGGCCACCAAGATACTCTGCATCTCATCATGTAGACCATTCAAGAAGCGATCTTTCTTCTTCTCTTCAGTGTCAGTGTCTTCTGGAGCATACCGGGACAGAGTGGTGAATTTATCCATGTAGTCCACCACAGACATGCTTCCCTGCTTCAGATTCATGAACTTATCCTTCATGAGCTTGATCAGTCCTGAAGGGATGTGGGTTTTGCGGAACTTGGTCTTGAATTCTTCCCAGTCAATTACGTGTCCTTCAGCTTGAATAGCCTTGACATTTTCCCACCAAGCGCGGGCAGGTCCGGAGAGGAAATGAGTGGCAAACAGAACCTTCTCATTATCGCCGACTCCGGCAACCTCCAAGTTGTTCTCAATGGTGCGAAGCCAATCATCGGCGTCGAGGGGTTCGGTGCACTTGGAGAAGACTGGTGGGTTGGTGCTTTGGAAATCCTTCAGTTTGGAGCGGGGGTCTCCATTTCCATCCCCGCCATTGTTGTTGTTGGCGTTACCGGTAGCAATCTGAGCGAGGTGCTGAAGGGTAGCAAGATTCGCTTGACGCTCCGCACGGGCTGCCTCACGGTCTTCCAACATAATGCGCAGGAGTTGAGCCATAGTTGGTTCCGGGGGTGGCGGTGGAGGCGGAGGTGGAGGTGGGTCTCGGTTTGTCCCGCTGTGGTCTCCTCTACGGGTTTCCACCATCCTGAAGAAGGGTGGATTCAGATTGTAAAAGGGAAACAGGTAGATGGACAGCCATTTAAAAGGGGAGGGATTGCAAGTAAAAACGGAAATTCGAAAACGGGCACAACAAATGCAAAGTAGGCAAATGATAGCATAGCATAGCATAGGTGCCGATGGCACAAAGTAGCATACATCAACACACATAAGTCTCATACAACACAACCCAAAAGAATGGTTTCATAGAACCATCATCACAAGTCTACTCGCATCGCAAAAGGGGGCCTATCTCATCGCCCTAAGGTAAGGTGGTGCGAGTCCAAGGTGGTGCTCTAGAAGTCGTCGAGGTCCACGACAGGAACCTCAGGTGCAGGTGGGGCGTCCTCCTCAACAAAGGCTGGCTCCTCGGGGTCCTCCTCAGACAACAGTGGCTCGGGCTCCTCATCTTCATCGTTGATGAAGGCCTCATCCTCAGTATCAGGCTCCATATCGAAGTCCTCGTCCTCGTAGTCGTCGTCGTCACTAAGGAGGGCCTCGTTCTCCTTGCGAAGGTCCTCACCGTCGTCCTCAAGCTCCTCAATAGTGGCCTCCATCTGAGTAGTCAGGGCCTCCAGCGAAGTCACCTTCGCCTTCAGGCGAGTAACCCTCCGGCGTGCGGCAAACCTCAGCTTGCGCTCACTGGCAAGGTCAGCCTGTGAGGCAGCTAGCTGAGCGCGAAGTGTAGCGATCTCATCCTCCTGCAGATCGCACCTCTCACGGGCGCGGTCCTGCTGAGTCTGAGTGTGGTGAAGCAGGTACTCCAAGTGGTGCAGCTGGTGTGCGGTGTCGGCGTGTGGGGCGCCGGCCACGGGCTTACCCGCGAGGTCGCGCTGGCCCAGGTACTGGTAGCCAGTGCCGGCGACAACCTCCGGGTGAAGAAAGGCAAGGCGAGCAAGTGCCTCCTGAGAGACTCGAATCATCCCGTCGATCCACGTGCGCTCCATCACGTCGATAGTGAACTCCTCAGAAGCGGGGGAAATCCCGCTCCCCCTGACGACGCAGGTGACCAGCCAGGCCATCTCCGAGTCTGCGGACCTCTCAGTACGGACGCCCTTCACCTCGGGCACCATACGTCCGCAGCGAATAGCCAGGTCGGCTAAGGCCCGCTCGAAGAAGTAGAGGGGCGGCCTCACCCCGACCTGACGGACGTGCGTGTACTCGATCGGCATCTACACAAATTTTAAAGTAGATTAAGTTAGTGACCACAGTGTGCAAAATTTTAAGCATAATAAAACATTAATGCAAGTAACGTTTTCTGGAAATTAGAAGGAGGTAAGGGACTTAAGCATTTTCAGCATTTAGTCAACCTTTTTTTTTTTAAGAAAATAATTTTTTGTTCTATTCTAACGCCCATGCTAAACTAAGGTCTCCTACAGTCAGGATGGCTCTGATACCAGCTCTGTGGGGCCCCGGACTTATCAGTCCAGAACTCCTGTTATGCATACAATTTCACGATCCCAAGATCATTCCATCGTGAATACATAACCGAACTGATACCAGATTACATCATCCATTACAGTACCGAATTTAAATAATACGAAGTCTTACATCATAGGCCATCAAGGCCGTAGTTCACCAAACAGCAGCGGAAACAACTTGACTCCAAAAGCGGTGGAACCCAAGTCAGGCCTTTACCCTACAGGCGGCTGACTGGGAGAGCGTCCTAGTTCGCGTCTTCGGCGTCGTACTCCTCTTCTTCGAAGTACTCTTCTTCACAGTCTGGTCAAGTAGATAACCAGGACAACAATGCCAATGAGTACTTTTGAATGTACTCGCAAACCACCTTAGAGAGAAATAAAGGAAATGCAATATGGCAGTAGCAAGGAACAGGCACTAACTAAGGCGACAAAGAGCGAGAGGTGGTTCCTCTCGAGAGTATGACATTTCCATACCTTTATTGAAAACTTTTTGATAAACCATTTTATTTGCAGACTAATAGGTAAGGGTGACCCAATTTAATTTCAGCCATCTCATATGGCCACTTCCTTTCCAACTTTCCACCGTACCTCACAGGTACCTTTCCACCAGTCCCACTGGCATTTCTTTCCCAGAACAACATTTGAGAAAACACTTTTAAAAGCCAAAAACTCTTTAGTGCTAAGCAGCAGCCTTTCCGACCGTCCATGACCGCGGACACGGCTATTCGAATAGTTTTCACTCTGCAGAGGTTGTACACTTTCTCCACAAGATCCGGGTACTCATCGTGTGGGCATCATCCCTGCATAATAAACTATGCCACGACAAATACACGATCGTAGTTTTTCGCCTGCTCGCCTTAGCCTAAGACATGCCGCCTAGAGTTGTACCTCCCAACACCAGAGTCCGAGGGGTCGTTTACCCAGGAGTAGCAAATTCCCCGACCAGCTCGACCCTCCGGAATGCCGCGACCAACTGCGGGGCATTATTCAATGGGAGCTCATAGGTTGTACCCCTGCCATCGATACGCAATGGAAAGGCGTTCCCAGTTCGTCGGGAAGGCCACGGTCGATAGGTGTCCATGCTCGGACTACCCCTTACATTTGCAGGACCCAAACTAAGGCGAGACAAACTACTACGCTACGCCCCGTGCCCACTTTGGGGTAATGTGGTTGCACTGTTTTTCAGTCCGGGTGAGTACTTAGGCGCTAAAGTTTTCGAAAACATTTTCTTTTCTCCACTTGCCTCCAGCAAATCTCCTTTTCATAAACATTTTCATTTTATAGACTCACACTTGGGCAGGGCTAACCCATTCCAAGGTTTTCGAAAAACTTCTTTTCAGGAAAACATTTTCGTAATCCATTTTTCCAGGGCTCCCACCTATAGTCCAATTCTTCTTCGAAAAATGGCGACAAGGATGACAAGGTGATAAGCACCATATCACTAATAGAGATGTGTTCAGTAGGTACCAACGAGGGCTGCACCCTAAGGGTGGATTAATAAAACTCCGGGTGGCACTAACCACCGAAATGAAAATAAAAAGACATGCACTTTATAAAACCTGTAATAATGCAAGAATGAGATATATAGGATCAGAGATGCATCAAGAGGTGGCTTGCCTTGCTCAGCAAAGTGTCCCTGGTCTTCTTCTTCAAATCCCCCAAAGTCACCTCCTCCTTCGTCTCCGGCGGCGTTCGAATCTATCGTCGCAAAAATAAAAGAAACACACCATACCAATCAACAAACTATCTCCAGAATAATGCACACAAAAATTTGATAAAATCACAGTAGATAGAGGTTGACAAATGCAAACTACTGAAAGTGGTTTCACCCATTTTTGATTTTTAAAACAAAAGATATGATTTTTGCAATTCCAGAATTGACTTATGAACCAATTAAATGACCTAAATCTTTCTGGAAGTCACAAAAATGCATGCAGCATACCTACAGAAAGCTATTGACATGCACAACACACCTGCACAAGAATCATATGCAAATAAAATTTCTCTTTGCCTCAATTATTTAATCAAGACAGAAACCAGAGCACTCCAAAACTTAAACCAACACTAACCAGAGCATCTCCAACCATAACAAAGCATACCCCTGGATAGCTAAGAACAAATGTGAACTAACCCCACTGGATTTGTATTTTTCTGATTTGTGAATGATTTTATAAAAATCAAATACTGAAAAGGTATACTGTTTTAGTAATTAAATTCTTGGAATTAAACTATAACTCTTAAAAATATTTCCTTTGGCACAAAATTACCCTATAGGTATATCCTACCAGTAGCACTTGGTTTTATTTCAAAATCATTATTATTTTTCAAATTAAAAATCATTTACTGCCTCTCTGGACAGATCTTATTTTCTAAAACAATTAAAATCCAGGAAGCTCCTGCATGCTACACTAGTGTCAAAATGAAGCTACTAACATACACTTCACAACCAAATTAACCTCATGCAAAAAGGTTTCATAAATATCACACCCTAATTAAATTACACAATCAGATACTTTTTAGGTTTTCATTTAACAACTCATTTTTATAGCACTAAATCACATGCATGCAATTGTATATGGTTAAGAAAACATCTGTGAGCATGTAGGAACTTGAATCAACTCATTTGGTCACTGGATGAATTTGTAGTGATTTAAAACCTGAGCAGGTATTTACTGGCTGATTAAATGAGGAGAAAAAGAAAAAGGAAAGAGGGCCGGGGCTCGCGGGGCTTGCTGGGCTTGGCCGGATTTGGCCCAGGAGCGGCTCCGCAGCGCGGAGCGCGATTTGAACGGGGAGGGCAGCTGGCGGCCACGCTGGCGCGCGGGACCCGGCGGTGTGCGCATGCACCCGTTGGATTTAATCCAACGGTGCATGCACCGTCGTCCTCGACGCGACGCGGCGTCGCGGCTAACCCTACGGCGTACAGGGAAATGGCGGGCGCGGCACGCTCACCTCGGGGCTCTGTCGACGGCGAGGTGGGGCGCGTCGGATGCGGCAGAGCAGGGGCTTCCGAGCGGTGGTCGTCGGAGACGAAACAGCGCGGCGTTCCCGGCGTCGAGCGGCGGTGGCGGAGCAGATGTTCACGGCGGCGTCGGCTACGGTCGACCCTGGAAGGAAAGAGGGGGCGCGTTAGGTCAAGGAAAGAAGGGAGCATCCAGGGAGCTAGGAGAAGAGGAGAAGCGGCGGCGTCCGCGTCGGCGACCTTCACCAAAACGTCACGGGAACACGGCGAGCTCGACGGCAGGGAGGAGCAGAGCTCCTCTCCGCCCACGGAGGTGAGAAGGGGAGGTTCTGGGGCTGTTGTGGTGCGGAAATGAGAGGAAGGAGGGGGTCGGGCGCCATTTATAGGAAACCGGCCGGTGCACCGTGCACCAGGTCCGTGCACCGACGGAGGGAGACGGGCGGCAGCGAGGGATAGGCTGGCCTGGGCGGTGCCGCTGCGGCTCAGAGAGGCGGTGCTGGGGTTTTGGAGGGACGCGCGCGTCGTGCTGCGCGACAGAGAGGGAGGGATGCGACGGCGCCTGCCAGCAGCCGCGCGGCGAGATGACCGGGCAGCTGGGCGTCGCTGCACAGGGTAGGTGGGTCAAGGGCGGGCGTCGCGGTCGTGTCTCCGAGACGTTGTGGAGCAGGGCGCGTCCAGAGGTCGTGCTTAGAGTCACCGAGGAAGGGAGGTGGGGTGGGCGACGTGGCCGTGTCCGGCAGACGTGCGCCACGGCCATTGGGGGTTGCCAGGCGGGGGCGAGAGGGAGGCCGAGGGAAACGTGCAGGCGGGGTCAGGGAGGAAGAGAGAGTGGGAGTCGTGCAGGACATCTAGGTGCTGCCAAAAAGGGAGGAGAGGGAGAGATCTCCATGATCTGGTGCGGGTTCCCGAGGTGGTGAGCATGGTGAGAGAAGGAGAGAGAGAGGTCGAGTGCTAGGGCTAGGGAGGGTACAGGTCGGTACTGAGGCTCCCTCTGGTCGTGTCTGAGTGTTGGTGAGGAGATGGAGTGGAAAAAGTGAGCAAGAGAGAGGGGAAGAGATCATGGCCGGCATGGCCATCCTCCCTTATTCACCACTTGAGGGTTTTTGAAACAAGCCTCAAGGATGTGATCCCCAATAATTTCAGAGCATGAATAGGATGAGCCAAGTGATGCACCAAAGTGAAGAATTTTCAGAGATGCAAAGAAAAAAAATGAGAAAAGAAGGCATAGACATGGAGGAGGGATTGTTGAGAAGAACATGATCTTGGAAGATCATATGGGAGCATGATCATATGCACAAGGGTTGGTGGTGGTGGGGAGGAGGTGTGAAAAGGATGAGCAAGGAAGAGGTAAGGTTCATGGCCTGCATGGCCATTCTCATCCATTTCGAAATTTGAAATTTCTTTGGAGAAGCCACATAGAAGGATCCAAGTCAATTCTTGGTGCACATGGTGATGAGTCAAAGGTCCTCTTGCTTGGAGAGTTTTAGATTTGAAAATGGTTAGTAGAAGTAATTAATATGGAGAAAGGAGTTTTGAAGAAAACTTGATTTAAGAAGATCACATGTGAGCATGATCACATGCTCAAGGGTTATATGGGAATTTTAATTGCTCACTAACAAGAAAAGGGATTCTCAAAATTAATAGGTGGGTTTAGGGTTTTAAGGATCCACACACAACACAACATTCACAAGTAAATAACACACATTCTCTACAATGCAGGAGCATGATGAACTATATGCATGCAAACTTGAGAAACAGAAAAGTTTTTGTTGGCCCAAAATTTTGTATTTCTGAGATTAAACCAATGCACAAAAAGTTGGGTTGTTACAGGATCCTTGGAGTAAAATTTATGAAGTTGTTTCAAAAGAAGCGCCTTATTTTGTAACTCTAGATTCAGTACACCCAATCCACCATGTTGCTTAGGACGGCAAACGAGAGACCAAGCAGCCAGAGCATTAACTGAACCTGAGTCCTCCTCTTTAGCCCATAAGCAATGTCTCTGAGCTCGATTGCATATCTCCAGAACAGATTTTTGGAGCTTCAGAGAGCTCATAAAAAAGGTAGGGAGAGTGGAGAGGACTGATCTTACAAATTCAAGTCTTCCCCCATAGTTAAGAAATCTAGCACTAGCATTTAGTCTTCTTTCCACTAGACCAACCAAGGGAGAGAGATCTTGAATCGTGGGTTTTGTAGTGCCCATCGGGAGACCCAGATAAGTGAAAGGTAAAGATCCCACAGCACAACCGAAAGAATCTGCAAGTGACTTGAGCTGCTCATTAGAAATATTTATTGACATCAACGCTGATTTAGCATAATTAACTCTCAATCCAGTAGCTTGTGCAAATTGTTCAAGAGTCAATTTGAGTGCAGCCAATTGCATTGGGCAATCTTGCAAAATAAGCAAGGTGTCATCGGCATACTAGATGATCGGAAAATCAGTATTTGGAATGGCTAGTGGTGCTTGAAGTATCTCCTCATGAAACAATCTGTTTACCATGGCTTGAAGTAATTCGGAGGCAGCTATAAATAGTAAAGGTGACAGGGGATCTCCCTGACGAACACCACGTCTGCATGGAAATTTTTTCCCCGGTACTCCATTAAGGAGGACTTCAGATGTGCCTGTAGACATGATCATAGTCAACCACTTCATCCATCTTGGGTCAAAACCCCAACTTTCAAACACCTTTAGGATGGCTGCATGTTCTACAGTATCAAAAGCCTTGGCAAAGTCAAGTTTCAGAATAACTGAGGGAGTGCCTGCCTGTTTACATTGATGGATATATTCATAAGCCCAACCAACACAATCCTGAATAT
Source organism: Lolium multiflorum (assembly GCA_030979885.1). Taxonomy (NCBI): domain Eukaryota; kingdom Viridiplantae; phylum Streptophyta; class Magnoliopsida; order Poales; family Poaceae; genus Lolium; species Lolium multiflorum. The sequence goes on from CM061753.1 coordinate 82,351,589, forward strand.
TCCTTGACTGCAAAAAACCATACTGATTCACATGTACCAGCTCGAGGATCTTGCTTTGCAGGCGATTTGCTAATAGTTTGGTGATTAGTTTTAAGCAGATGTTCAACAGAGAGATGGGTCTATAATCACTTGGAGATTCAGGAGATAGGATCTTGGGGATCAGAGTGATAAAAGACTCATTGATACTTTGCAAATTAATCGTGCCCTCCCAAAATTCTTGACAAAGCTGATAGAAGTCATATTTAACCACTAGCCAACAGACTTTAAGAAAGAGGCCCGAGAAACCATCAGGTCCTGGCGACTTATCAGAGGGCATATGTGTCACTACTTTGTCAATTTCATCATGGGAGAAAGGTTCAGAAAGCATTCCCAAGTCATCATATCTGGCAAAGAAGTGAGAGAAATCAAAGAGCGGATCAATAGGTAGTGATACTCCCAGACGGCCGCGAAAAGAGTTCCAGAGTAAGCCAGCCTTTTCCTCATGGTCAACCACCACAGAGCCATCTTCTCTAGTGAGAGAAGAAATAAGATTTTTTCTGTATCGAATGGTGGCCATGGAGTGGAAGAAAGAAATGTTTTCGTCTCCAAGACGAGCCCAACGAGCGGTGCAGCGTTTCTTCCAGTAATCTTGTTTACAGAGGAGCAAAAACTGCAATTTTCCTTTAACTATATTGCGGAAATTCCATTCTGAGATGTGCAGAACTCTCTGTTCCTCCATGCTATCAAGTCTCAGAATGATCTTATTGCAATTACCAATGACATTGTCCATTACAGCCAAAGAATTACTCCATTTTTTGAGACCTTTACGCAAGAGCTTAAATTTGGCTGACAATTTTTTAGCGCTATCACCCGGACGGTCAATATCCCAGATGGTTTTGACTTTGTCCAGGAAACCAGGCAAACGAATCCAGTAGTTTTCAAAACGAAAAATCTTAGCTTTCGGAATTTTAGCGCTATCACCCGGACACATAGTCTTCTTACGTCATATATATCTATAGTAAGCATATTCAAGTAGATAAACAAGGTATAGACATATTCAAAACAGACAAATCCTGTATCTACCCCCTAACCCTAAACTCGGTCTTATGATGCCTAGCATGAAGAGAAGTCGTTTTGGGTTTCAAACGTTTAAGCCAAAAGCCCCATTTCATATATTTCAAATTTGGTTCAAATTTGAAAGACATACAAGTTATAGCACACATAGTGCATACATGTTCACACATACTGCACTAGATGCTAATTAACCCTATAGTTTGAGGCCATTTGGATGAGGTCGAAAAAATCTTGGATTAGAAATGGGGTTGTTCGAACCCCGTAGTTGGATTTTTTATGAACTTGATCTGTAGTACTGGGCAAAACCCTAGTTTAACGTATTTAATTATAGATTCGTAGGTTGATTTTTCTACCTTTTTATTATTATTACTATGCAGCACATGTGTGTTTGCCCGTCGAGTGAAACTCGGAGGAAGAGGGATCACTCGGAAGGAGAGAAGAAGGGAGAGCATTATGGTGTCTCCCCTTTTTCGGGTGATGATGTTGACTTTTGTGCAGGGTTTGTCAGTGAGCAGGAGCGAGCGAGCGAGTCGAGCGAGGCCGAGAATGAGAGAGATTTGTTTTTTTGTGAGAGGGACAACCGAAGGATCCAGAAGGACCCACAGACTTCCAAAACGCATCCTGATGCGTCTTCTCTTGACAAAGAAGATGGCTTGGAGTTTGCGTACCTACTGCACTTGACTTGTGCTCACTGAAGTGTGGGACCTCACGCATGGGCACCACACGTAAGTGACAGACCTGTTGGTGTAAAAACTTGGTTGATTATTATAGTGCATTAGAACAAAGTTTCCTATGGATTCAACGGTAGGAAATCCAAGTTAACTCATTTACATGACATTAATTTTTCCATGAAGCAAAGTTAACACATCTATCAATTGGTACATTTTGGAGTGACTAAGAAGGATCCATGCTTATTCGTTTTCACGTGTTAAATTTGTTTAAATCTTGCTCAAACCTAGGATTTCACCAAGATTGAAATGGGCATGAAAATTCAAAAAAAAATGAAATACCAATGCACATAGTCTTCTTCTGTCATATATAGTAAGCATTCAAGATGATAAACAAGGTCTAGACATATTCAAACCAGGCAAATCATGTATCTACTCCCTAACGACCCTAAACTCCGTCTTATGAAGTAAGGCATGAAGAGAAGTGGTTTTGGGTTTCAAACATGCAAATTTCAAAAACCTCCCAAAAGCTTCATTTTAGAGTGACTAAGAAGGATCGAGGCTTACCTTTTCATTTTCATGTTTTAAACTTGTTTAAATCTTGGTCAAACCTAGCTAGTATTTGACCAATATTCAAATGGGCATAAAATTCAAAAAAATCAGAAAAATGAAAAACCAAAGCACATAGCCTTCTTATGTCATATAGTAAGAATTCAAGTTGATAAACAAGGTCTAGACATATTCAAACTAGAAAAATCATGTATCTACCCCTTACACTCTAAACTCTGTCTTATGAAGTCAATTAAGCATGAAGAGAAGTGGTTTTGGGTTTCAAACATGGAAATTTCAAAAACCTCCCAAAAGCTTCATTTTAGAGTGACTAAGAAGGATCCATGCTTACCTTTTAATTTTCAGATTTTAAACTTGTTTAAATCTTTGTGAAACCTAGGATTTGACCAAGATTCAAATGGGCATAAAAATTCAGGAAAAAACCAAAAGATTGATAAACCAAAGCACATAGCATTCTTATGTCATACAGTAAGCATTCAAGTTGATAAACAAGGTCTAGACATATTCAAACTAGAAAATCATGTATATATCTGCCCCTAACCTTAAACTCTGTCTTATGAAGTCAATCATGAAGAGAAGTGGTTTTGGGTTTCAAACATGAAAATTTCAAGAACATCCCAAAAGCCGCTTCATTTTAGAGTGACTAAGAAGGATCCATGCTTACCTTTTCGTTTTCATATTATATACTTGTTTAAATCCAGGTCAAACATAGGATTTGACCAAGATTCAAATGGGCATAAAATAAAAAAATAGAAGAATGAAAAACAAAAGCACATAGTCTTCGTATGTCATATAGTAAGCTTTCAAGTTGATAAACAAGGTTTAGACATGTTCAAACCAGACAAATCATGTATCTACCCCCTAACCATAAACTCGATCGATCTTATGAAGTCTAGCCTGAAGAGAAGTCGTATTGGTTTCAAACATGAAAATTTCAAGAACCTCCCAAAATCTTCAAATGGGCATAATATTCAAAAAAACCAGAAAAATGAAAAACCAAAGCACATAGCCTTCTTATGTCATATAATAAGAATTCAAGTTGATAAACAAGGTCTAGACATATTCAAACTAGACAAATCATGTATCTACCCCTAACACTCTAAACTCTGTCTTATGAAGTCAAGCATGAAGAGAAGTGGTTTTTGGGTTTCAAACATGGAAATTTCAAAAACCTCCCAAAAGCTTCATTTTAGAGTGACTAAGAAGGATCCATGCTTACCTTTTAATTTTCAGATTTTAAACTTGTTTAAATCTTTGTGAAACCTAGGATTTGACCAAGATTCAAATGGGCATAAAAATTCAGGAAAAAACCAAAAGAATGATAAACCAAAGCACATAGCATTCTTATGTCATAGAGTAAGCATTCAAGTTGATTAACAAGGTCTAGACATATTCAAACTAGAAAATCATGTATATATCTATTCCTAACCTTAAACTCTGTCTTATGAAGCAATCATGAAGAGAAGTGGTTTTGGGTTTCAAACATGAAAATTTCAAGAACATCCCAAAAGTCGCTTCATTTTAGAGTGACTAAGAAGGATCCAGGCTTACCTTTTCGTTTTCATATTTTATACTTGTTTAAATCCAGGTCAAACATAGGATTTGACCAAGATTCAAATGGGCATAAAATAAAAAAATAGAAGAATGAAAAACAAAAGCACATAGTCTTCTTATGTCATATAGTAAGCACTACAAGAAAAGTTGCCATGGCCGACGAAGTTGAAGTCGCGCCGTGGTTGCTGGTGTACCATGGCCGACGATTTTGGTCCCTCCGTGGTGCATGTCAAAACTTTTTTTTCTCGTTTTTGAGGCCACCTAGCCCGACGAAAGCGGCCAAAACGTGGCGTATGGTGGCCCGGGACGTGGTGCATCTCGAAATCTCGGGTTCGCCGGCCGAGTCAACGCAAATCCGCACCGCCGAGGGATGTAGGGCCCAGATGGCAGCCTCTCTGGCATTGTTTTTTTCTAGATCGCGCCATCTCGTTCAACGTTCTCCGATCGAGCCGTTTACGATGCAGGATCATGGGTCCCGCATGTCATCCTCTATGAACCAAAATTCTTTCTATTCTTGGATTTTTTTGACCCCCTGATTTCTGGCTACTTCCTTTTTCTTTTGATCCCTTGCCGCCTTGGAAACGTTGAGACCGCTGCTGCTAAATGGGACCCGCATGTCATCCTCTATGTGCAATCAACTTTCTTTTCTTGGAGTTTTTTTGGCACCTCAAATTCGGTCACTTGCCTTTTTCTTTCGATCCCCTGCCGCCTCTCAAACGGTGCTGCTAAATGGGACCCGCATGTCATCCTCTATGTACTATAAAACTTTCTTTTCTTGAATTATTTTTGGCACCTCATATTTGGTCACTTACCTTTTTCTTTCGATCCCCTGCCGCCTCAAACGGTGATACCGCTGCTGCTAAATGGGACCCGCATGTCATCCTCTATGTACTATAAAACTTTCTTTTCTTGGATTTTTTTGGCACCTCATATTTGGTCACTTGACTTTTTCTTTCGATCACCTGCTGCCTCTCAAACGGTGATACCGCTGCTGCTAAATGGGACCCGCATGTCATCCTCTATGTACTATAAAACTTTCTTTTCTTGGATTTTTTTGGCACCTCATATTTGGTCACTTGACTTTTTCTTTCGATCACCTGCTGCCTCTCAAACGTTGATACCGCTGCTGCTAAATGGGACCCGCATGTCATCCTCTATGTACTATAAAACTTTCTTTTCTTGGATTTTTTTGGCACCTCATATTTGGTCACTTGACTTTTTCTTTCGATCCCCGCTGCCTCTCAAACAGTGATACCGCTGCGCTAAATGGGACCCGCATGTCATCCTCTATGTACTATAAAACTTTCTTTTCTTGGATTTTTTTGGCACCTCATATTTGGTCACTTGACTTTTTCTTTCGATCCCCTGCTGCCTCTCAAACGGTGATACCGCTGCTGTTAAATGGGACCCGCATGTCATCCTCTATGTACTATAAAACTTTCTTTTCTTGAATTATTTTTGGCTCCTCATATTTTTTCACTTGCCTTTTTCTTTCGATCCCCTGCCGCCTCTCAAACGGTGATACCGCTGCTGCTAAATGGGACCCGCATGTCATCCTCTATGTACTATAAAACTTTCTTTTCTTGAATTATTTTTGGCTCCTGATATTTTTTCACTTGCCTTTTTCTTTCGATCTCATGCTACGTTTGAAACATTGAGGAACCTGCAGCTCATGGGACCCGCATGTCATCCTCTATGTACTATAAAAGTTCATTTTCTTGGTTTTTTTTCACCATCTGATTTTTGGCAATTTCTTTTTTCTTTTGATCCCCTGCCACCTCTCAAACGCTGATACCGCTGCTAAATGGGACCCGCATGTCATCCTCTATGTACTATAAAACTTTCTTTTCTTGAATTATTTTTGGCTCCTCATATTTGGTCACTTGCCTTTTTCTTTCGATCTCATGCCAAGTTTGAAACGTTGAGGAACCTGCTGGCTCATGGGACCCGCATGTCATCCTCTATGTACTATAAAAGTTTATTTTCTTTATTTTTTTCACCCTCTGATTTTTGGCTATTTCCTTTTTCTTTTGATCCCCTGCCGCCTTGGAAACGTATGGTAAGCTGCTGACTCATGGGACCCGCATGTCATCCTCTATGTACAATCAACTTTCTTTTTCTTTTGATCTCAAGCCGCATTTGAAACGCTGAGACCGCTGCTTCTAAATGGGACCCGCATGTCATCCTCTACGTACAATAAAGTTTCTTTTCTTGGATTATCTTTGGCTCCTGATATTTTGTCACTTGCCTTTTTCTTTCGATCTCATGCCGCCTTTGAAACGTTGAGTAAGCTGCTGGCTCATGGGTCCCGCATGTCATCCTCTACGAACAATAAAAGTTTCCTTTCTTGGAGTTATTTTTTACCCCTAATTTCTGGCTATTTGCCTTTTTCTTTTGATCTCCTGCCCCCTCTGAAACGATGAGGACGCTGTTGGCAGGTCGGTCCCACATGTCATCCTCTATGAACAATAAAAGTTTCCTTTGATGGATTTATTTTGAACCCCTCATTAATTTCTGGATATTTCCCCTGCCGCCTTGGAATCGTTGAGGATGCTGCTGCCTCATGGGTCCCGCATGTCATCCTCTCAGAACGGTAAATGTTTATTTTCTTGGATTTTGTTGACCAAACGATTTTTGGCTTATTTTTTCTTTCGATCACCTGCAGCCTTTAAAACGTTGAGGACGCCGCTGGCTCACGGGTCCCACATGTCAACCTCTATGAACAATAAACGCTGAGGATGCTGCTGCCTCATGGGTCCCGCATGTCATCCTCTCAGAACGAAAATGTTTCTTTTCTTGGATTTTTTACCAACATATTTTTGGTTTATTTTTTCTTTCCATCCCCTGCCGCCTTTAAAACGTTGACGACGCTGTTGGCTCATGGGTCCCCGATGTCAGCCTCCCCGTACAAGAAACATATGATATCTTGATTATTTTGCAGACAATAAACAATGTATTGCGCTCTGAGCTATTTCAAACGGATAATTAAATCTTTATTTTTACATAAACAAACTTATATGTTGAATCTCCTTGTTTTTTTGTCTTTGCGAAGCATAGGACTTTCCTGTTTTTTTAGAAAATTCGGAACTTTCCTGTTTTGGAGTGGGCTGAAATTGTACGAGTCAAAAGGCCAAGCAGGATAGTTCGAAAGCCCAGATGTCCAGATGCAGCCCAATTGAAATCTTTCTTCTTGGATTTTTTTCACCCCCTGATTTCTGGCTACTTCATTTTTCTTTTGGTCCTGTGCCGCCTTGGAAACGTTGAGACCGCTGCTGCAAAATGGGACCCGCATGTCATCCTCTACGTACAATAAAATTTCTTTTCTTGGATTATTTTTGGCTCCTGATATTTGGTCACTTGCCTTTTTCTTTCGATCCCGTGCAGCCTCTCAAACGGTGATACCGCTGCTGCAAAATGGGACCCGCATGTCATCCTCTACGTACAATAAACTTTCTTTTCTTGGATTATTTTTGGCTCCTGATATTTGGTCACTTGCCTTTTTTTTTTCGATCTCATGCCACGTTTGAAACTTTGAGGAACCTGCTGGCTCGTGGGACCCGCATGTCATCCTCTATGTGCTATAAAAGTTTATTTTCTATGGTTTTTTTTCACTCTCTGATTTTTGTCTATTTCCTTTTTTCTTTTGATGCCCTGCCGCCTTGGAAACGTTGAGTAAGCTGCTTACACATGGGACCCGCATGTCATCCTCTATGTACAATCAAGTTTCTTTTCTTGAATTATTTTTGGCTCCTGATATTTCGTCACTTGCCTTTTTCTTTCGATCTCATGCCACGTTTGAAACGTTGAGGAACCTGCTGGCTCATGGGACCCGCATGTCATCCTCTATGTGCTATAAAAGTTTGTTTTCTTGGATTTTTTTTCACCCTCTGATTTTTGGCTCCTGATATTTCGTCACTTGCCTTTTACTTTTGATCCCCTGGCCCCTTTGAAACGTTGAGTAAGCTGCTGGCACATGGGACCCGCATGTCATCCTCTATGTACTATAAAACTTTCTTTTCTTGGATTTTTTTTGACCCCCTACTTTCTAGCTACTTTCTTTTTCTTTTGATCTCAAGCCGCATTTCAAACATTGAGACCGCTGCTGCAAAATGGGACCCGCATGTCATCCTCTATGTACAATAAATCTTTGATTATTTTTGGCACCTCATATTTGGTCACTTGCGTTTTTTTCTTTCGATCTCATGCCACCTTTGAAACGTTGAGTAAGCTGCTGGCTCATGGGTCCCCCATGTCATCCTCTACGAACAATAAAAGTTTCCTTTCTTGGAGTTATTTTTGCCCCCTAATTTCTGGCTACTTCCTTTTTCTTTTGATCCCCTGCCGCCTTTGAAACGTTGAAAACTTTCTTTTCTTTGATTATTTTTGGCACCTCATATTTTGTCACTTGCCTTTTTCTTTCGATCCCCTGCCGCCTCCCAAACGGTGATACCGCTGATGCTAAATGGGACCCGCATGTCATCCTCTATGTACTATAAAACTTTCTTTTCTTGGATTTTTTGGCTCCTGATATTTGGTCACTTGCCTTTTTTCTTTCGAGACCTCCTGCCGCATCTCAAACGGTGATACCGCTGCTGCTAAATGGGACCCGCATGTCATCCTCTATGTACAATAAAGTTTCTTTTCTTGGATTATTTTTGGCTCCTGATATTTGGTCACTTGCCTTTTTCTTTCGATCCCATGCCGCCTTTGAAACGTTGAGGAAGCTGCTGGCTCATGGGTCCCGCATGTCATCCTCTATGAACAATAAAAGTTTCCATTGTTGGAGTTATTTTTTACCCCTAATTTCTGGCTACTTCCTTTTTCTTTTGATCCCCTGCCGCCTTTGAACGTTGAAGAATCTGCTCGCTAATGGGTCCCACATGTCAGACTCTATGGACGATAAACCTTTCTTTTCTTGGAGTTATTTTGACCCCTAATTTCTGGCTATTTTGCCTTTTTTTGGATCCCGTGCTGCCTTGGAAACGTTGAGGATGCTGCTGCCACATGGGTCCCGCATGTCATCCTCTCAGAACGATAAATGTTTCTTTTCTTCGATTTTTTTACCAACTGATTTTTGATTTATTTTTTCTTTCGATCCCCTGCCGCCTTTAAAACTTTGACGACGCTGCTGGCTCATGGGTCCCGATGTCAGCCTCCCCGTACAAGAAACATGTGATATCTTGATTATTTTACAGACAATAAAAAGTGTATTTCGCTCTGAGCTATTGCAAACGGATAAATTAAATCTTTATTTTTACATAAACGAACTAATATGAATCTCCTTGTTTTTGTTTTGTTTTTGCGAAGCATAGGACTTTCTTGTTTTGGAGTGGGCTGAAATTGTACGAGTCAAAAGACGTCCAGCAGGTTAGAAGGCCCAGATGGCCAGGCAGCCCCAATTTATATCTTCCTTATCTTGGATTATTTTTTGATCAAAAGGCCCAGCAGGGGTACATCCTTTTTCTTTTGGTCCTGTGTGCCGCCTTGGAAACGTTGTGGACGCTGCTGCCTCATGGGACCCGCATGTCATCCTCTATGAACTATGAACTCTAAAAGTTTCTTTTTTCTTGGATTTTTTTTCACCCCTCTGATTTTTGGCTATTTCCTTTTTCTTTTGTTCCCCTGCCGCCTTGGGACCCGTATGTCATCCTCTATGTACAAAAAACTTTCTTTTCTTGGAGTTTTATTCCCCCTAATTTCGGGCTACTTTCGTTTTCTTTTGATCTCAAGCCGCATATGAAACATTGAGACCGCTGCTGCAAAATGGGACCCACATGTCATCCTCTATGTAAAATAAAAGTTTCTTTTCTTGGATTATTTTTCACGCTCTGATTTTTGGCTATTTCCTTTTTCTTTCGATCCCCTGCTGCTTGGAAACGTTGAGGATGCTGCTGCCTCATGGGTCCCACATGTCATCCACTATGAACAATAAAAGTTTCTTTTCTTCGATTTTTTTCACCCTCTGCTTTTTGGCTATTTCCTTTTCATTTGATCCCCTGCCGCCTTGGAAACGTTGAGGATGCTGCAGCGTCATGGGACCCGCATGTCATACTCTATGTACAATAAAAGTTTCTTTTCTAGGTTTTTGGCTCCTGATATTTGGTCACTTGCCTTTTTCTTTCAATCTCATGCCGACTCTCAAAGGTACAATAAAAGTTTCTTTTCTTGGATTATTTTTGGCTCCTGATATTTGGTCACTTGCCTTTTTCTTTCGATCTCATGCCGTCCTTGAAACGTTCAGACCGCTGCTACAACATGGGACCCTATGTCATCCTCTATGTACAATGAAAGTTTCTTTTCATGGATTATTTTTTGCTCCTGATATTTGGTCACTTTCCTTTTTCTTTCGATCTCATGCCGCCTCGGCCCTCTGAAACGACGAGTAAGTTGTTGGCTCATGGGACCCGCATGTCATCCTCTATGTACAATAAAGTTTTTTTCTTGGATTTTTTACCCCCTGATTTTTGGTCACTTGCCTTTTTCTTTCGATCCTGTGCCGCCTTTGAAATTGTGGACGCTGCTGGCTCATGGGTCCCACATGCCAGCCTCTATGAACAATAATATTTCTTTTCTTGGATTTTTTTTACCCCTGATTTCTGGCTATTTGCCTTTTTCTTTGGATCCCCGACCGCCTTTGAAACGATGAGGACGCTGCTGGCGCATAGCTCCCACATGTCAGCCTCTAAGAACAATAAACATTTCTTTTCTTGGATTTATAGTTGACCCCTAATTAATGGCTACTTCGCTTTTTTTTCGATCCCCAGCCGCCTTAGAAACGTTGAGGACGCTGCTGGCTCATGGGTCCCATATGACAGCCTCTATGAAAAGTAAAACATTTACTTTCTTGGATTTATTTTTGACACCTAATTAATGACTACTTGGTTCTTTTCTTTTGATCCCGTGACACCTTTGAAACGTTGAGGGCCCTGCTGGCTCATGGGTCCAACATGTCAGCCTCTATGAACAATAAGAGTTTCTATTGTTGCATTTATTTTTGACCCCTAATTTCTGGCTATTTGCCTTTTTTCCATTGCCTGCCACCTTAGAAACGTTGAGGACGCTGCTGGCTGGGTCCCACATGTCAGCCTCTTTGTACGATAAAAGTTTCCTTTGCTGGATTTATTTTTGACCCCTAATTTCTGGCTATTTGCCTTTTTCTTTCGAACTCCACCGCCTTTGAAACGTTGATGACGCTGCTGCAAACTGGGTACAATATGTCAGCCTCTTTGTGCGATAAACCTTTCCTTTCTTGGATTTTTTGGACACCTGATTTCGAGCTACTTGCCTTTTTCTTTCGATCTCCTGCCCCCTTTGAGAAACGCCGAGAACGATACTGGTTCGTGGGTCCCACATGTCATCCTCTCTGAATGATAAATGTTGGGGCTGCGGCTGCAAGATACGTCCCACATGTCAGCCTGACTGTTGAATAAACGTTTCCTTTCTCGAATTTATATTTGACCCCTGATTTCTGGCTACTTTGCCGTTTCTTTCGATCCCCTGCATGTCTGCTACTCCACCGAAAAACAGACCGGCATGTATTCATCACAATACTGGTAGCTAATTTAGGAAAAATGTGTTCATCACGGGATTCAAACAAAGATCTTCATCTCTGCTAAATTTTGATTTCACCAAAAACCGAACAGCGTGTGTTCATGACTTTAACTTCACAAACACTATGGTTTCTCTATAAAATAAGGTCACCATCCGTTCCTTTATTGTAGGCATTTGCGAAAAGTGTCTTTGGCTAATGGGCACCAGTGCTCTGCTGTTTAAAAAAAATCAAATAGCATACATATTTGTTTCAAAAAAATCTGAAAATGAATGTAGACATAATAAATAAAGTAACCTACAAGCGTGTAAAATTTTAATATGATATTCTTTATATTGTAGACTACACAAAAAAGACAAAATCTGTTGAAATTTGGAGATTTGAAATATGCATACCCAGATCCACACGTTTGTTACTTTTGTGTAGCCCAGAATTTTTTGTATTTGAAACTGAAATTTTGCACGTTTATGGGACAATTCATTAGCTACTCCATGATTTGTTTTCTAATTTTTTGAACAAATAAATATATTTTTTATTTTTTTCTAAAATAGCAGGAGCAATGGTGCCCAAGAGCACCAAATCTCTTAATAGGCATTTGCGCCTAATAGCGTGAGCTTAGCTAATTTTTGAAGAAAAAAAAGATGTCCATTGTGGTATTCAGGACAAAGATCTTCATGTCTGCTACTGCACCAAACAACAAACCAGCATGTATTCATCACAATACGGGTAGCTAATTTGTGAAAAATATGTTCAGCACGGGATTCAAACAAAGATCTTCATCTCTGCAAAATTTTGATTTCAGCAAAAACCGAACAGCGAATGTTCATGAGGTTAAGTTCACGAACACTATGTTTTCTCTATAAAATAAGGTCACCATCTGTCTCTTATTTCTCAAGGAAAAACAGGTGGAAGTGTTGGGACGAACCACATGGGTGCTTCGGCTCTATGTTCAGTCTTCTCTTTTTTGTACTGCAATCTTGAGCCTATGGCAGGACCTCCATTGACGTGCATTCTGCACCAATTTGGCCTTGGACGTATCCATGTATCACGGGCGCGATTGTGGGTAGCAAAGACACAGTCAGGTTTGAACAATTGGAAATCTGGTTCTGCAGCCTCTGCGTCGACTGGCGGGGGTAGCATGAAAATTGGGTGATTGAGTCCAAGAAATAAAGAACGCCCCTTCAAATTGTTCAATCTTTCCCACCTTGCCTCTTCTACAGGGTCCAAGGTATGGGCAGATCTCAAGAAAACGTAGCACCGTACCAAAGGATAAGACCTCAGCTTGTTACCCATATGTAATATTGGAGGACCGAGGATGGGCCGATAACCTTTAACCTGAATCCACGCGAGATCAGATTCACCAGTAATGGACTCTGCTCTCATTGGTGCCAGGAACCAAGTGCGCTGGTCAGAAAATCCAAGAAATACATCTTCATCTTCATAATTATGATTATCACCATCATCATCTAATTCTTCATCATCTAATTCTTCATCATCAAATTCGTCTTCTTCTAATTCTTCTTCTTCTAATTCTTCTTCATCAGCATCATTATCTTCATCGGCACCTCCATCGCCTTGAGCCACATTTGCTTCATCATCTTCCATGACAGCATCTCCCTCGATTTGAGCGAAAATTGCAGCCACTTCTGCTTCTTCATCTTCAATGACAGGGGCGTCAATGAGACGCGGGGCTGCATGTGTCCCTGCAATGCACAAAGATCAACCACAATGCAGCAAGTAGGAACTACACTGAAAATTATCTCTTCTCTTCTATCTTCTATTTTCTACTACTATAAGGCACCAGTTTTTAACAAGACATGTAGCAGCAATTCCAACTGTTGGTGTCCAAAATCTAACGGTTGGGATTAGAGGTATTCGCGTGAAAAAAATACCACACCAGTGTCCACGTGTTTCTAGAACCGTCATGTTTCCATTATGAAGAAAAATCAGAGCAGTCTCACACCGATATCACACGTCCCACTTGATAGTGATTAAGAAAGGTTCCAAATTTTTGTTCATATTTATAAACTGTATGCTCACACTTATTTTGATGGTATAACCAAATTATTAGTTGTATTGAAAGTTTGAACAACATTTAGAACGCAACTTTTATACATCAGTATTGCGAATCGTAATTGGTCCAACATGTGCAGCATGCCATTTACTAGTTAAGACATAAAACAAAGACTCACCACAGGTATATGGTTCCCAAACCAGAACATCTCCATACGGATATGTAACTGCGTATACACGATGTAGGTGTGAACTTGTACCATATCCAGGAATGCCCATGGCATCGACATAGCTGTTTCTATCAAAGAATTCAGGGTTTCTCAGGATATTCCACTCCTTTTCTAGGGGCGCTTGTAGGATAGCGATCAATTCGTCAAATACAACGATTACCTCGTAATGCCATGGCCCTGCTAGATCATCTTTGTACGGCCTCTTGACGATCCGTACTTTGAGCAGTTCCAAACTTTTATCTATTTTGTATTTGAACAGGAATGGTGGGCTGCCATGCCACCATTCACTAGTAGGGCCCAAAGAAATTCCTGCATCTTGCAGAGATGGAAGAGGTATAATAGTATCTGATATGTATATGTTGCGGATCGTCAAGTGCCCGTCCTGCTGGACAAATGCCACCCAGTCGCCGTTACAACCCACCCAGTGCATGGGTCCATGTCCATCCAGTTCCTCCTTGGTATGGATAAATGCTGGAACTGTCGGCTTGTCTAATGGCATCAGCAACGCGTGAATGCCCTGCAAATAGGATTTGTTTCAAAATTGTCTATGCATGCAAGGTATTCGACAGAATGAAGAGCGGATTGTGCAGAACTGAAGCACATATGTAATGGATAAATAAAGCAATTCCGAAGAGTACATGTGCATAGTGAAGGCAGCAAACCTTACAGTACTCCCAAATCAGGTGATTATGTTGAGTCTAAATTCATGCATGATGTTTGGCAATAAGAAAAGTTGATTGAAAAAACACAAGCTGAAACGAGATGAGTAAATAAATAAATACTCTTACAGTATTGTCGCGGTCGTCTGGCCATGTCTCGGGGTCGCAGTGGAGCAGGCTCGGTAAACCGAACGGAACCTTATGCGCTCCGCGGATGGCATGCCGCATGCCGATCATGCCTCGAGCGAGGCGACCAGTGCTGAGGATATCCGCCCGCTCGGCTATGTTCTCCACCAGTGGGTAGTGGAGGTTGCCCCACCCCATGGACTGGTGGTAGCAATCAGGAATCTCCTCAATCTTACGCTTCTGCTTCATTGGAGTCGGTAATCCAATGCAAGGGAGAGAGGGGTGAACGGGAGAAAGAGACAGAAGAGGGTTTTTTTTGGAGAAGATGCAGTAGTAGTACTACGATACTAGGAGGTGGAGATGCGGGGCATGTTTCCGGGGGAGAGGAACCACTATTTCCCTTTAAAAAAATAACAGCACTTGCGCATTAGAACTTGGGGCGGGGATATAGCGGTAAGAGGTATTGACCAACTTTCCCTCACCTTGACCCCACGTGGTTGTGAACCCGAGATAATTCTTTTTGATGAACCCGATATACTTATTATAGTACTAAAATAGTACAAGTATATACCTTGTACTCCTATATACTAACATTACTATTTTAAGGACTTATGTTCCATGAGCAACAACTTCCCCCACTCCGCTCATCCGAAATCCTAGCCCCTCCAACTTCAAGGACCAATCAACATAGCTATGGCCTTCTAATTTGGCTCAAGTCGCCGCACACATAGTCCTCCCGCCGACAAGGAATAGGAGCATCAGCCCTTTCGTCGCTTGTTGTTACACATAATCATATACAGTACCATATATATTTCAAATTTCCATATCAAAAAATAGTTCAAATCTGAATTTTAACATCTCAAGCTAAACCCTCGCTTGCTCTTAAACATAAGCATACCATAGTTCTACTTTTGTCTTCACCGAACAACAGAACACAATTTCATCACAACATAGCCAACCGGAGTACCTAGTAATGTAACTAGAGAAGTGAACCTATAGTTGATCAAGCCTTCAACTTTAACACAATAATACCCCCACATTATGTGTTGAGGAGCCACACCCATATATTTAAGAGTACCATCATGTAGACCACAAATGCATCAATGAAGAGAGGGGTATACTTATAGACCACCTCTTTACAAAACAGTTGTAACTAGTAGACCACAATTGCCTCGTTCATTAGCTATGAAATTACATACTATCAGTAGCTACAATGGCTGCAGGCCCTGTTTCAGAATTAAACATCACACTTGTTCCAATCCGGGGCGTTGGCGAAGTTTGGGATGAACCAAAGCGGTGTCTTTACCAGGTACCTATCTTTTTTTGTTTTGCATGTTTTCTCCAAGGCGTTGGTTTGGAAACCAACGGCGCAATCTTCACGATTCAGACTGAATCGGCATATTTCAGGCAGCTGCGAATTGCGAAGCCATGCTTCATTCGGCAAGGTGTACACACAATTTCTTCTCGTCAGACATCCTGGGACAACATCTGCACCGCCTAATGGCAGCATAATCGGATAGTTCACTCCAAGGAAAAGAGAATATTCTCCAAGGTCATCAATCTTTTCCCATGGAATACCTTCATTTAACTTACTAGTGTCCTTCGTGAACACCAGGCAACCAAACCCAGAAGCATAGTTGCGCACCACTCTTCCCCTTCAGTGGCGCACTGCTGGTGCGCCACTACTATCACGCCACTGCTAAGTTTTAGTAGTGGCGCACTAGTGGTGCGCCACAACTACCCTAAGTAACAGTGGCGCACTACGTGGTGCGCCATTGACATGTCCAGCAGTGCGCCACTATTACTCCAAAGTGGTGCGCCACTGTTGGTCGAGGCAGTGCGCCACCACTGTCTAGATGTGGTGCGCCACTGCTACGTTTTGCGTGCGCCACTGTTTCAGCGAGGTGGTGCGCCACTGCTGCGTGTGGACGTGCGCCACTGCTGTCTCCAGGACGTGCGCCACTGCTGAGGTTCCTGGTGCGCCACTGCCAGTCTCGGAGGGGATCACAGGGCAGTGCGCCACTGGATCCAGCGCAGTGCGCCACTGCTACTTAGTGGACGTGCGCCACTGATGGGCCTCTAGTGCGCCACTGCTACTATTTCGAATTTTTTTTGGTATATGGCAGGTATATATACAGGTTGTATATCACAATACAATAGCACAATACAGGATATATAACACATATAAACAACAGCACAACTGATCCATACATAGTTCTTCACATTAGCCCCACATGATTCACAAGAATTGACATTAGAGAAGTTACGAGGTTACAATGCAAGTTACGGTGTTACAAGTCACAAATGAGCTAGTGGCGGTTACACAAGGTCGATCATCTAAACTAGCATCACATAGAAGAGAGCTAGAGTCACTACTATCACCGTCCCGATGAAAGTGGTCTTCATCCGGTTCCTCCTCCGCTCCGTCCTCTCTCCCGCCAGATAGCGTGCGTATCTGTCTTCGGCCTCCGCTCTAGTGGTGTACCCTTTGTAGCTGTTACCGCTAAAACGGTGAACCTGTCTCCGACACTCCTCCCAGTCGTTGTAGACTCCGGGAACCTTGCCCTTGTACACGACATACCACGTCATATCTGCACATATATGAACAAGCCAAAGAAACATTAGTGCACGCTCATAGATGTTTGCAACGAATAAGAGCAAACTCAAAAACGATCCAAGTAGTATGAACTAAAAGGCATGCCTCATACATTGTTGGTCGGAACAAATATCAACATTTAGGGAAGGGGTCAGTGAAACCAAGTAGGATGCACAAGAGATTGATACTTGTGTCATTGCACCAGGTTCACTGACCCCTCCCCCAAGTGTATAGGTGACCAAACATTCTAATCATCGGCATTTTGAGATACCAAAGCAAATGGAAGAATGACAAGGGCCTCATACTTTGTCGGTCGAAACAAATATGAACATCCCGGGATGGCGTTAGTGAGGCCAGGTAGGATGCACAAGAGATTGATATTTGTGCCATCACACCAGGCTCACTAGCGACACCCCGGAGTGTACAGTTGACCGAACATTCTAATCATCGGCACTAAAATGGAAGAAAGAGCCAAGTGGTATCAACTAAATAGCATATGCCTCATACATTGTTGGTCGGAACAAATATTAACATTCCGCGAAGGGGTAAGTGAAACCAAGTAGGATGCACAAGAGATTGATACTTGTGTCATCGCACCAGGTTCACTTGCCCCTTCCCAGAGAGTTGACCAACCATTATAATCATCGGCCAATGCAATTAAGAAGTACCAATTCAAATAAGAGACAAGTAGCTAGTATGAACTAAATGGAATGCCTCATATTTTGCTGGTCGGAACAAATATTAACATTCCGTGATGGCGTAAGTGAGGCCAGGTAGGATGGACAAGAGATTGTTATTTGTGCCATCACACCAGGCTCACTTACGTCACCACGGAGTGTACAGTTGACCGAACATTCTAATCATCGGCATTTTGAGATACCAAAGCAAATGGAAGAATGACAAGGGCCTCATACATTATTGGTCAACACAAATACTATGGTCAGAAACCATAGTTGCAGTATACACCGCAGTATACTTTGCAGAAGGGCCCCCTTTCCCCGGCCGCCGTTCCGTGAACGGGTCCTTAACGACACAACAACGCTGATCTGCCTCTCCGGCGCAGAACCACGGCAGACCCAGCCGCGTCCCTTCTGGCCGCGTCTCCTGCGCTCTTCTGCATGGCCGGACCACGATTGGACTCACCGGGGGAATAATGATAATCGCCATCAACACTATCGCCAGACTCCACAGGAGCATAGCAGTTTGCAGCAGATGCCACTTTTCTTCCCTTGCCGTGCAGTGAACGAGTCTTTGATGCAAAGACGGCCTGCCCAGAGGCCGGCACGGTCTTTGCATCAAGGACTCGTTCACGGGACGGCGAGAGAAGAAAAGCGGCATCTGCTGCAAAGTACTCTACACCTGTGGACTCTGACGATAGTGGTGATGGCGATTATCAGTATTTCCCCGGTGAGTCCAATCGTGGTCCGGCCATGGAGAAAAGCGCAGAGCCCATTAGACACGGCCACAAGGGAGACGGCTGGACTGGCGTGGTTCTGCGCCGAAGAGACATGTCGGCGTTGTTGTCTCGTCAAGGACTCGTTCAACGAACGGCGGCCGGGGAAAGGGGGGCCCGTCTACAAAGTATATTGCGGCGTATAGGTGACCAAACATTCTAATCATCGGCCAATGGTGC
Organism: Lolium multiflorum; assembly: GCA_030979885.1. Taxonomy (NCBI): domain Eukaryota; kingdom Viridiplantae; phylum Streptophyta; class Magnoliopsida; order Poales; family Poaceae; genus Lolium; species Lolium multiflorum. The sequence goes on from CM061753.1 coordinate 82,370,240, forward strand.
GAAAGCAAATGGAAGAATGACAAGGGCCTCATACTTTGTCGGTCGAAACAAATATGAACATCCCGGGATGGCGTTAGCGAGGCCAGGTAGGATGCACAAGAGATTGATATTTGTGCCATCACACCAGGCTCACTAGCGACACCCCGGAGTGTACAAGTGACCAACCATTCTAATCATCGGCCAATGCAATTAAGAAGTGCCAACTCAAATAAGAAGATAAGTAGCTAGTATGAACTAAATGGAATGCCTCATACTTTGTCGGTCAAAATATTAACATTTAGGGATGGCGTTAGCGAGGCCAGGTAGGATGCACAAGACATGGATATTTGTGCCATCACACCAGGCTCGCTCACGCCATCCCCAAGTGTACGGATGACCAACCATTCTAATCATCGGCATATGCAAACAAAATTAACGACCAAATCAAGTGTGGAAAACGACAGAGCCATATATATAAGTTCACAAACATAGCCGAACTAGTAATTAATAGCAAGTAAAGTGTGCTGGATAAAGTTTATTACAACACATGCAATCACGTCTTTAGTTCACACAACTACATAACTAGGCTCGCACATCAAGACTTTCCACTCGGAGCGTGGATAAAACCGCCGCCTTTCTTCAAGCACATCCATGAGCGGTAGTCGTCACCCTGCATTTGGAGCATCGTGTCTATGTCACTGTTTGACGGCTGATGGCCGGCGTAGAACTCCCCCGCGCTTCTAATGACATCTTGATGGATGATTTCACAAAACTCTACTTGGATGCGGAAGAAGTCTTGCTTGATGCCGTCGTCAGGGACCCGCGCCAATTTGTTGGCCCAGTCTCTGAGATGCTCAGGTAGCGTAAGCTGCTGCTGGTCCCGTATGTACTTATCCATGTGATAGAGGGCGTAGTAGGCATCCTTGTTACTAGAAGGCGGCTTCTTGACGCAGGGAAACTTTGTTTGGTGCTTGAACACATGCTTCCCGTACCTAATATTTGGCCTCTGCATGTTGCCTTTCGCTTTGACGTAGCCATTGAGAGCATCATCAAGTACGGCCTTGACATTCGTGTAGTCCGTGGTTGACTTACCGTCCGCATCGAGGTATGTGGCCACGGAATGTTTCGGGGTTATGGAGATGAGTGTGCAGGTTTTGTCTCTGCGTAGAAGACATAATGTTTAAGAACATGACGATTGAAATCTAAATAAATCACGAGTTAAGACCGGTACGGTGAGGGGGTGACTTACTCGGGAAATACAGGCAGGAGGATGTTACACTTCTTCTGGTGCGCTAGAAAGAAGTCTTTGAGGTATCCACTCGCGACTGCCCGGTCTCCGGCGGTGGCCAAGTGGACGGCACGCATGTAGAAGGGGTCGGCTATCGCGATGTCCGGGATGTTGTGTCTAATGATCCGCATCGCCTTGCTGAGCGAGTATAGGCGAATGAAGGTGTAGTGCAGCGGATAACTGTTCAGCATGGCGAAGATGTCATCATACCGCAGGAAGATCTTCTCCGCGAAGCCACTATCGACAAAGCCATGGCCCGAGGGCACCTTGGCAATATACACCGGGTATCCATGATCTCTCTCCCTGATACGCCGCTCCTCCATAAACTGAATACCGTCAACCAGAGATCGCATAGGACCGGGTGCAGCATCGTACAATCTTTTAATTAGCATCCGCTCACCCGACACATGCACCCTCGCCTCGATATTCTTGGGCACTGGTGGCCCGTCCTGAGCACGGATAGGTGCCGGCTGGCTGGCAGACTTGTCGTCCTTCTTCTTTCTTTTCCGTCCCTTCGGCTTCGTATTTACTGGGACTGCATTCTCCTCTGCGCAAGCCTTCTTCAGTGTGTTAGGACTGATAACACTTCTCACCTCGGCTATCGGCTGAGTCTCGGTGAAGTCGGCAGCTGGAGGCGTCTCCTGAGAACTGAATAGGCGCCGCTTGTTGCAATAGGTTTTCCCCTCGGCGGCAGCTTGAGAGGGTTGGCTACTGAGATCGTAGTCCACCCCAAAATCGAAGTTGCAGTCAAGGTTGGCAAACGTACTGTCCTCGTACGGACCATCGTTCGGATCCTGTGCCATCTGCATGTCCTCATCCTGTGCCATCTGCATGTCCTCATCAGCTGATGGCGGCACCGTTGGGGTGGTCTTGCCATGGCTTGGCGCCGGCAGGGCTGGGGGTGTTGTCTGTGGGGTGGTGCCCCTCGCCCCCAAACGAATCTGGCTCTTTGGCCAAACCATGGACCAATTGAAGCAATGCTGGAGGGTAAGGACCTCATCTTCGTCGGCACCATGGGGTTGAAAGGGAGGTACCACGTCGTCGTAGCCGCTAAGCACCCGAACCAGTTGAATCCTATACACGTCGGGTTGCATGGGTCTACCGTGGAACTGGCGGTTGCTCGGTTGAACGATGGTGGCCTTGGCAACATCGATCAACTCGCCGTTCACAAAGTGCAGGAGAGTGCATGGGACGTCGACGGCGGAGCTCTGCGGAAAACATGTTGGCGTTAGGGATGGCTAGCTAGTCAAAGGCAAGGATATGGAAGTCATTGGCCGAGGGTTGGTTACCGTGATGGCGTCCAGCTCGGCTAAGGTCGAGGCACCGCCGGCGGCGGGCGTGCAACTGATGGAGTGGCCGCTTGTTGGCGCGGTGCCGGGCGGCGTATTATCCGCAGCGACGGGTGCATTGAGCTGAAGTAATGGCGCCGCGGGAGACACCAAGGTTGGCGCCGCCGGAGCCACCAAGGTTGGCGCCGCCGGAGCCACCAATGTTGGCGCCGCCGGAGACACCATTGTTGCCGCCTGCGGACTCACCGATGGCTCCACGCTGTGGGAGTTGCTGCCCGTGAAACTGGGAACCGGGGGAGGCCCCTTTTTTCCTCCCCTATACCACTCGTCAAGACCGGCAACCAAGGTAGGGATGATGGAGCTAAGCGTCGTGCCCACTTGGTCCTCCACTTGCTGTCGTTGCGTCCTCTGTTGGGTCTCCACGATTTGTTGCACTTGTTGCCGCACTTGCTCCTCGACCAATGTCGGGATCTGCGCAACTTGTGCCTTGAGATGTGCGACCTCCTTCTCATCGATGGTGGCCTTTTTCTCCTTTTTCCCCGACTTATAGTATTCTGACCATTTCATAGAGCATCCTTCGCCGACCACACGACCAGCCGACGTCGGCTTACTCAATGGATCCCTCTTCTTGTGGGCATTCAACGCCCTATTTAAAGGGTTATCCCAAGGGGCACACTGCGAGGAGCTCGTGGACCCCGCGCCGCTACTAGCTTCCTTTTCACTTTCCGCAGCGATCTCCTTAGCCTACGGGAGGAACATGCATGAACCATTTAGAAATTTGGATTCATCAATAAGAATGCAACCATAATGGAGCTAATTAAGCGGGTGCATTCCTTACCAGAAGAGCCTCAAACTCCTTCACCTCCGGAGTGGTGGTGAGCTCCTTTGTTTTCGGGTCAATACGGTACCGGGCCAGGAGAAAGTTCCTGGTTTGCTTGTTTTTGTATTGCGAGAAGAGGGGCTCGAGGCCGTTCTTCACACGCTCCTCATCCGCGGCGTCCCATTTCGGTTGCGCCACCCTAAAACCGCCAGGACCTAGTTTGTGGGTGCCTAAGTTCAGTTTTCGCATGTCCTTCCCCCACTGACTAGAATCCGACGTTGACTCGCTCTCGCACTTGATCTTGAAATCAGCGTAGTCTTGCTCGGTGATCGAGGGATTTGACTCCTTGATCTTGTCGTAACTCGCACCACTATTAATCATTTTCTTCACTCGGTTCCTCCAACTAGCGAGGGCGGTGCTCATCTTCGTGAGGGCGGCATTGTGCACTTTGTTCCGCATGAGACGCTTTTCTGAGCAGTCCACCGGGAACTCGTATCGTTCGTGCAGCTTCTTGAAGAGGAGGGTGCGCAAATTCGCTCGGTCAGGATGCCTGAGGTTCTCGGTGTTGATCGAGACCGTGCTCCGGAGGATGCACCCGAGTTGGGCAGAGTACCCTTTGACTAAATTAGGGGGCGCCGTTGGATGCCCACTATCGTTCACTTCGGTGAATGCCTGCTTCACGGTGCTGAGCACATTCGGGCGACGCTCCCTCCGTAGCTTCTTCGGTGCGCCGGTGTCATCCTCGGCGGCACCATCCGTGGTGTCATCCTCGGCGGCACCATCAGTGGTGTCATCCTCGGCGGCATCATCCGCTCGGTACTCTGGATCGGTGCCATCATCCTCGCCGTCGTCGCGGCGAGGTTGTGACTCCATCACCTCCATTTCATCGGTTAGCATCCAGAATGGCTTGCTACCGCTGCCGCCGGCCTCTTCGTTGTTGGCCATGTTCGAACTAAGTAGGAAAAAATGCATAAAATTAGCGCAAGATTTCACGGAAAAATTGGGCATGACCTATGCTAATTTATGGACATATGAGTGCCCCATTTTCGCCGAAACGGAAATGAATCAACATTTCGGCGATAATGGGCAACTCTGTCGATCCCTGCACAAGAATATGACAATATATAGGTGCACGACAGAAATGTTGATACCACCACATTCACACCAGCAACAAACTAGCAGAAGCTAGCAGCAGCTAGCAGCATGCATCAACAAAAAAAGCAGAAGCTAGCAGCAGCTAGCAGCATGCAACAACAAGCAAGCAAGCAGCAGCAGCTAGCAGCATGCATCAACAGCAAGCAAGCAACCTTGGAGGATGCGGCGGCGGTCTTCTGCAGCGGCGTTAGCAGTTGAGGGCGACGGCGGCGTGCTTGTCCTGCTCCTGCTCCAAGTCTCAGCCTTGCAAATGTTCAAAATAAAAACAGAAACTTTAAGCTAACAACCTAGCAGCAGCAACAAGCAAGCAAGCAACTAACAACCTAGCAACTAACAGCAACCTAACAACCTAGCAGCAGCAAGCAAGCTAACAACCTAGCAGCAGCAACAAGCAAAAAATACCCAATTTTACAGCCCTAGCAAGCAGCAGCATCAAGCAAGCAAGCAACCTAGCAGCAGCTGCAGCAGCAACCAAGCAACCTAGCTCTGCTCTCTCACTCTCTACATTCTAGCTTAACAGCAGTAGGAGTGCTGATGCTCATACAGACACAACACTAGTTCAGAGAGGGAGGGAGGGGAGAAGGGCCTCACCTGCGGCGACGGTGATGGCGGCAAGCAGCGTGCTTCTCCTGCTCCTGCTCCAAGGCGCGCGTAGCGGTTAGGTGCTCAAGTCTCAGCCTTGCAAATGTTTAAAATAAAAAGTTAGTAAGCTTTGAACTCTGAAAATAAAAGAGCTACAGTTGCTACTATGATGGCAGAACTGCACCTAGCACTAATATGCATGCTAGCAGCAGCACCTAGCACTAATATGCTAGCAGCAGCACCTCCACCACTTAATCTTGTTAAAAGAAGAAATTCACATAATTGCTGACAGGGTTAATCTTGACATTCATAAAGTTCAATAATCATTAGCTATTCAGGATTTTCCTTATGTAATGTTATTTATTACACAACAGAGTCATATATTCACTCAATACTGCTTGATATATCAATGTAAAATATCTTAAACAGAGAAATATATTGACCATCTTTCTCCTCATCTTGAATTTTTGGGTAATTGGTTGGTGCATTCAAATTTTTCAGCTGCTAAACCTACTACATATTTACCATGAAGTTCTTTGATCAGCCAAATTTTCAAACCACTAAACCTACTGTCAAGAGAGAACATATACAAATTTCCATTTCAACAGAGAACATTTACAAATTTTCAAACCACTAAACCTACTGTCAAGAGAGAACATTTCCAAATTTCCATTTCAACATAGAACATTTCCAAATTTTCAAACCACTAAACCTACAACAGAGAACATTTCGAAATTTTCATTTCCAAATTTTTAGAGAACATTAGCTAGTAGCTAGTAGCTAATTAACAGAGAACATTTCCATTATGAGCAGCAGCAAGCATAATATTAAAAATCCATCATGAGCAACAGAATATTAAAAATCTAGCAAGCAGCAAGACCTAGCAGCAGCAAGCAGGCAGCAAGCACCTAGCAAGCACCTAGCAAGCGCAGCAACACCTAGCAGCAGCAAGCAGGGGCAGCAAGCACCTAGCAAGCAGCGGCACCTAACAGCAAGCATGAGGATGAGGAGGAGGAGGAGGGGCATCGGGGGTACCTTGGCGACGATGATGATGGAGAGGAGGGCGCAGCGAGTACGGCGAGTCCGGTGGCTTCAGAGAGAGGCACCGGCGGAGAGGAGTGGTGAATGGGGAGAGGCACCCGCCGGTGGGAGGAGGGGAATCAAGGGGATCTGGCCGCCGTGGGAGGAGGGGAATCGAGGGGATCCGGGCGTCGGTGAAGATGCAGGAGGGCGTCGCCGGGTGGCGAGGAGAGGAGGGCGTCGCCGGGGTGTGGTCGCTCGTGTCGCCGGGAGGTGGCGTCGGGCGAGGAGAGGTGGCCGGCGGAGAGGAGGGCGCCGCGAGGAAGAAGAGGGCGCATCGCGAGGAAGAAGAGGTGGACGGGGAAGAGCGAACGGGGATTTTTCTAAGTCCCCGAATCCCTTAGCAATGGCGCACGTCTGGGCGTGCGCCACTATCATTAGCAATAGCGCACCTCTAGGGGTGCGCCACTCTTTAGGTTTAGGTAAAACGAGCGAGACACCTACGTTGACAAGAATCGCACTGTACCGTAATGGCTAGCTCCCCCTGTTTGGTTTACCCTAGCCGGCCAGGTTCGAACCCTGGCGGCCCCAATTTTTTTCACTTTTTTATTAAATTGATTTAACACTATAATAAATAGCATAATACACCAAAATAAAAGGCATAAATAATTATAATTATGTAGAATATTTAAAATACTATAGAATCTAGAAAATATCCAAAAATATAAATTATATGTCTATTTTGATCGGTACAATGTGTAGATTAACAATATGACAACCATTATTCATACAAGAAAATGATACATAATTATCTTTTCACAATCTTCTTGCCCTTCTTTCTCGCGGTTGAATAATTTAGCCCCGGAACTCCTAGACTTCTTCTCTTGAATGGACGGCCTTTAGGTAGGGTGGTCCTGCTTCTTCTTGTTGTGTATGGTTCTTCATCATCGTCGTCGTCATCTTCCATCTTCGGATCGCCGTACTGGTCAAAGTCTAGCTCGTTGGCTGCTCCATCCATTCCGATGATGCTCCTTTTGCCTCTCCTCACGACAACACGGCTGGGCTTTTGCGGGTCGGTAATGAAGAAGCATTGGTCCACTTGGGAAGCTAGTACCCATGGCTCATATTTCGCGGTGACCTTTGCGCCCGCTGTCTTGGATTTGGCTTCGGGTATAACCATGGTGGTGAAATGCCGGTCTTCTTTTATGACGTTCTTGGCCCACCTGACACGGAACATTGGCACATTCTCTCCGGCGTAGCTCAGCTCCCAGATCTCCTCGATCTTTCCGTAGTATCTCTGCTTGACGTCACCGGTGTAGGACTCCATCGTTACCCCGGAGTTCTGATAATCGCTCTTCATGTCCTTTTCCTCGGTGTAGAATGTGTAGCCGTTGATATCGTACGCCTGAAATGTCATCAGGTTGTGTTCGGCGCCCTGTGACAAGGCGAATATGAGTTTTTCTTCCGCAGAAGAATCCTCGTCTATAGGGTACGTCAGCATCTTGTCCTTGAACCACCGCGTGAAGGTTGAGTTGTGCTCTTTGATTATATCTCCGTCCGTCCTCTGTTGGCCCTGATCACTGTACGTCTTTGCGATGAAGGTTTTGTGCTCTACCACCCAAGGATCGACCACGTCTATGTGTTGTAGCGCGACTAGGTTTGCTCTTTCAAAGTCGGCGATTCGACCCTTGAAGTCGACATGCATTTCGCGGCTACCGTCGCGGTGACCCCATCCAGCGAGCTTCCCGAGATGCCTGTTTACGGGCAGGCCAACGGGGTTCTCGATTTCTAGATAACTCGTGCAGAAGGAGATGCACTCTTCGGTCAGAAAGCCCTTGGCTATGCTTCCGTCTGGACGTGCCCTGTTGCGAACGTACCCTTTGATGACACCATTCATCCTTTCGAACGGCATCATGCTGTGCAGGAACGTCGGCCCCAGTTGGATGATATCCTCCACGATATGTACCAGCAGATGCACCATAACGTCGAAGAAAGCGGGCGGGAAGTACATCTCAAGCTCGCACAGTATCACCACGATCTCTTCCTGTAGCCTTCTAAGTTGCCTCACGCCAACAGACTTCCGAGAGATGACGTCGAAAAAGTTGCATAGGCCAAAAAGCGTTTCACGGACGTGCGCGTCCATGATCCCACGGATTGCAACCGGAAGTATTTGCGTCATCAGCACGTGACAGTCGTGAGACTTCATCCCGCTGAACCTCTGCTTCGCTTTGTCTAGGTACCTGCTTATCTTCCCCGCGTACCCGTAGGGAAGTTTTACTCCTAGGAGACAGTCGAAAAACTGCTCGATCTCCTTCTGACTTAGAGTGAAGCACGCGGGGGGGCAGTAATATTCGATCTTCTTGGCCTTTTTGCCCTTGCGACGACTTTGCGTGTCCTCCGCCTCATCATCGTCATTATCATCATCATCATCATCATCATTAGGGCGTCCCGCGTGAAGCTCCTCCCTGATCCCAATTGATAGCAAGTCGTACCTTGCTTTCGGCCCATCTTTGGTCCTCTCTGGCATGTTGAGGAGGGTACCAAGCAGACTCTCGCACACGTTCTTCGTGATGTGCATGACATCAAGGCTGTGAGGCACACGTAAGATCTTCCAGTACGGCAAGTCCCAGAAAACAGACCTCGTCTTCCATACCTTGAGCAGCGGCTCCGGCGCCTTTCGCTTCTTTCCCGGCGGTGGGCACTCTTTCCAATTTTTCAATAGCTCGTCTATTTGCTCGCCGCTTCTCGTACGTGGCCGTCTTCGGGGTTCGTCTTGACCATCGAACAGATCCTTGCGTTTCCTCCATGGGTCTTCGTCGCGAAGCCACCTTCGATGTCCCATGAACACCGTTTTCGAGGACCCCGGATCTCTATCTAGCTGGCGGTACGTTGTGTCATCCATGCACCTGACGCATGCATTGAATCCGTGGACCACCTGCCCCGCGACATATCCGTAACCGAGAAAGTCGTGCACCGTCGTGAGCAGCGCGGCTCTCATAGGGAAATATTCTTCCGCGGCGGCGTCCCACGTATTGGCAGGCGCGTCCCATAGCGTGGCTAGCTCCTCTTTCAGAAGCCCCATATACAGATTGATGTCGTTCCCTGGTTGTTTCGGCCCTTCAATTAGCATACTCATTTGAATGTACTTCCTCTTCATGCACAACCAGGGGGGAGGTTGTACATCCACACAAACACGGGCCATGTGCTATGCGTGCTGCTCTGGCTGCCAAACGGATTGACTCCATCGGTGCTCGCGCCCAGCCTTATGTTCCTAGGATCGTCCCCAAATTCTGGGTACTCGAGGTTCAACGCATTCCACTGGCTAGCATCCGAAGGGTGTCTCAACATCCTGTCCTTTTTCTTTTTCTTCGGATCATCAACGTCATCTTCTCCCTTCCTCATCTCCGCGTGCCAGCGCATTAGCTTTGCTTGCTTAGGATCCGCGAAATACCGCTGCAGACGAGGAGTGATCGGAAAGTACCACACCACCTTCCGAGGAGCTTTCTTCCCCTTCTTGTACCGACTGACGCCGCACTCCGGACATATGGTACACTCCGCGTGCTCGTTCCGATAAATGATGCAATCGTTCAAGCACACATGATATTTCACATGCGGTAAATCCAGAGGACACACGATTTTCTTGGCCTCCTCGATACTAGTCGGACACGTGTTACCTTTGGGAAGACGTTCGTGCCAGAATGACATGTTGTCGTTGAAGGATGTGTCGGTCATTTTGTGCTTTACCTTCATCTGCAGAGCCATGAGCGTTACTTTCAGGCGGGTATCCTCCGGCCTGCATCCTTCATACAATGGAGTAACCGCGTCTACCTCCAGTTGATCCATCTTGGCTTTCTCTCGGGCGGCATCCCTTGCGTTACTCGTCTGCTTGAGAAGCAGCTCTTGAAGATAAGGGTCCTGCACCCAGTCCATCGACGATGGTCCATCGTCTTCATCTTCATGATCTTCATCATCGGGTCCTCCATCTTGATCTTCCATATCATCGGGTCCATGATCTCCTACATTGTGATCATGATCATGGCCGGGATCTTCTACATCCTGATCATGTCCGGGAACTTCTACATGGTGCTCACCACCTTCCTTATTTCTTGTTGAAATCCCATGGACAAATTCATAATCATCTTCGTCGCCTTCCCACCGATAGCCATCCATGAAACCACGCACGAGAAGGTGGTCCCGTACCATATCGGCTTTAGGGTCCATAAGGCTCGTCAGCTTGCATCTTCGACACGGACATCTTATCTCCTTTTGGTTATTTCTAATCATCTCGGCCGTCGCAGCTTTCAAAAACCTAGCCACAACGCCTTCGCTCATCATGCGGACCATGGTCGCCTGCGGGTATAGAGAAAATGGATATCTTAGCATACCAAAAGAAAATTTTGGCATGACCTTCCCTAAAAATAGGACATATGTATATGCGTAGTATGCCCACTATTCGCCGAAACGGAAATGAATCAACATTTCGGCAAAATATTGGCAACTCCATCGCATTTCAAATCCCTGCAAACAAAAACATGCATGCAACACATGTGTGGAGGCTTCGCATATACAACACATGTGTGGAGAGGCTTCGCATACAACACACATGCACGTGATAGAGACGCTTTTCGCGCATGCGCACAACACATGAGCTTCACATAACATATGTGCACACACACGTGTGTGTGCAAGACGATCGGAACCGGTCACACACAAAGCATAAAACCAACAAAGTTACCGATACGACGAGACCTAGAGTGTTGGATGAGGTGAAAAGTTGAGATTGAGTAGGGTATTGAGCTAAGAGAGCTTCACCATTACTTACCTATGAAGAAAATTTAAGTTTACCAACTTAATTTTGGTGAATGAAGAGGTGAAAATGAGGTGGGAAGGAGGGGCAACACGACCAGATCCAGATTTGGTGGGAGGTGGTGGTGGAAGAGTGTTTGGGGAAAGTGGGTGGCACATGTGAGTGGTGGGTGAAAAGCAGGAAATGGTCCCAGGTTAGCAGTGGCGCACCACCTAGTCGTGCGCCACTGCTAGGTGACATAGCAATGGCGCACTGCTGACTGGTGCGCCACTACTAAGCCTCTTATCACTAAAGGGGTCCTGGCCACCTCCTAGCTGTGGCGCACCTCATGCCATGCGCCATAGGTAAGCTATGTAGCAGTGGCGCACCAACGCAATGCGCCACTGCTAAGCCTCTCATCTCTAAAGGGGCTCTCTGGCCACCTCCTAGCAGTGGCGCACCACCAAACCATGCGCCATAGGTAAGCTATTTAGCAGTGGCGCACCACTGCAGTGCGCCATTGCTAAACCTATCACCTCTAAAGGGGCTCTGGACACCTCCTAGCAGTGGCGCACCACCACAACGTGCGCCATAGGTAAGAAACTAAGCAGTGGCGCACCACGAAGACGTGCGCCACTACTAGGTTGGGGGAGGAGCTGGCCTCCTGTCAGCACTTAGTTATGGCGCACCTAGATCAGGGTGCGCCACTACTACTTTTGTAACAGTGGCCCACCGTTTCGTGGTGCGCCACTGCTAAGTAGTAGTGGCGCACGGCAGCCATGGTGCGCCACTGCTGGCAGTCTTACGGCTAGGCAACCAAACCCAGAAGCATAGTTGCCAACAGTGCGACCATGATGAACACGACGATCAGAAGCAGTATGGCAAACTTTACAGGAATATTCCCTTTCATCAGCAATGCCCAGTGTATGGATCAGAAGAAGTCTAGAACCATCTATAGATCTTGCTAACCACCACATGCCATAATCGACCTCGTGATCATGGCCAAGAGCATCATCAAGTGCACACCGCCATTCAAACACAATGGGCGGTGGCTCTACGATCAGCGGAGGACCTGCTTGAAAACGAAATTACTGTTAAGAAGGGTATGTTTGGTTTGCACAAATCTGAAAACGTAAGAATTGGGAAAACGCATTAGGATTCAGATGGGATGATATAATGGCATTTCCATTCAATAATACAGCATATTGGTGTATTTCAGTACATCACATGGGAAACCAAAGGATTCATTTCAAGAAGTTCAAGTAGAGGTCAAAATCCAACATAATTCAATCTGAGAATAAAACTCCTAATTATACAATCCTCAAATTTTTCTATGGTAATCATCTCGAATAAAAAGTCTAAATACCAATGAAATTTCATCCGAAGCAAATATGCCCCAAGCCTCCAAGTCAGATCAGTCAGGTTCGAAAATTAATAAGTTTGTGCATTAAAATTATCTTTACAGCCATGAATAATGAAGCTCATCATACACTACTTACGTCCGGAGGAAAATTACCAGCTTGCTGAGGATTCCATGCGTGAACAGTGCCAGTATGAGTTGTGGCAAACACAAGCCCATTGTGGAGAATTGCATCGCTGTAATTGTAAAAGATGTGGGACTTGGGCTCTGTAAGAACTGTCCATCCAGAATCTTCGCCGCAAAGGAGGGCAACTCTGATGTCAAAAACAGCAACAAGAGAGAAATTTTTGTACCCCCCAGCAGCTGTGGGAACTTGGCAAATATATATCTTGTGAAATATAATAGCACGAAGGTTGTGGTGGTATATATTTGGAATGTGGGTGGTTTCAAACGGCACAGGGAGAGGAATTTCACGGCGAGTGTAGACGTTGACAAGTTTCCATTTGCAAGCAGGAAAGCCAGTGTCAACCATGGCAACCCAATCTCCATTGGCACCTACCCACTGCTTACCCGTACCGTCTGGCATCACAGCGTCGGAGGAGAACCTGTCCAGCGGCGTCAGCTTGCAATCCCGTGCTACCTTCGTCGGGTGAGAATGAAGAACACATGGGAGGCCAAACGGGAGAGAAAAAGATAGAGTTGCACTATCATTTGCAGAGTCGAAAAATAGTTTGGACGAACCGACGAGGCTCGCGGCGGTGATGACGTCGCATCTTGTTACGAGTTCTTCAAGGGGACCTTCGGAAAAGACCTTCTGAAACAGTTCAGAGTCATCATTTTCCTTGTTCGATGCCGCCATCGCAGGGCAGGGGGTGGGTCTATGAGGTTTGGGTTCAACTGATTGGAGTTTAATTTGGGTTCGATGGCGGCAGGTGGCGGGGAAGATGAAGAACGGAGGCTCTCAAACTGGGCGGTGGAATTGATTCTAAAGCTGCATGGCGGCGGCACTGGCGCGTGCTATGGAAGGTGGTCGATTGGTGCGGGCGGGGGCGGAGGTAGACGATGGAGGTGAACAGAAATAGGGCAGGTGGGGGCGGGGCGCTTGACTTCGCTCCTCTACACTCTACAGCATCTCCTCCTGTTTCTTGGAAAGTGTATAGACCCATAATAAAAAGTCACTGTTCCCTCTGAAAAGGTGAAGAACAAGTCACTGGTCTAACGTGCAAATTTGGACATCCCAAGCTATGTGTTGTCATGTCAATTCAATGTCCATGGCAGTATTTTGAATTTTGCGTGACCAAAAGAAGTACGCCTTGGCCTTTCACAATCGGGGTTTCTTTAGAGCAAGAACAATAGAAGAGCCAACAGCTGGCAAAAGTACCACGTAGGCGGGCTATAAGCGCCCACTATTGTCCTACTTCCTCTTGGCGTGATACTCCCTCCGTCCACAAATAAGTGGACGTGCAGGATTTTCAAGGTAAATTAGTAAAAGGAAAGAAAAAAATGCATTGGAGCACTCGTATCTTAAGAAACACATGTACTCAACCACGGTTGTAGATTTTCTCGGCGCAAGACTTTTCCCCAGCAGTTGTGGCTTTCAGTTATTCGTGGGTGTGGGGAGGAGCTCCGCCGCATCGGTAAAAAGCAAAGAGGGACGGCGGCTCTCGATCGTGCGGTGTACTCGTAAATCACGTGTGACCCATGCCCTAATAATTCACAATGCATTGATGAGGGCTATCACTTCATCATCCAATAAAATGTACTTAGTAACTATGGTAATAATATTGTCTTCTCGCAAAAAAAATGGTAAAAATATTGTCTCTTAAGCCATGTACTAGTACAGTGCAAGATGCTTTAGAGAAATAAACCTATATTTTATTGCTACTCCGTAATACACATGGTTATTTATTCTAGGCAAATGCCTACCGAAAGATGTAGGAATAGGGAAATGTAGGATTGCAATGTCATGTCCACTCCAATCCTATAGGAATTCATAGAATCCAAACTTTGTTTGATTCCACCATAGGAAAAGTAAAGCATTCTTAAAAAGAGGTATGAGTAGATGTTTAATTTTCTATGGAATCTGTGCAAAGAAATCCTTAGGAAAAATTCCTATCGGAAACAATCCTACAAATCAAACAGCCAAGGATTCAATTGTACCAATTCCCTATGCAAATCCTTGGTGTTCACCCAATCCTCTCGAATACTCATCCAAAAAATGCACTAATACTTTGATGGGGAGTTTTTGTATTCTAGGCAAGAATAGAGGGTTTGCGGGGATCACTTGAGAAGTGTATTAACCAAAGAAGGCATAAGTAATACACCAACACACACTAACATGCCCTTAATGGATGTATCTCCATAAACTCCCTCTGTTCTTTATTACTACTACTAGTTTATGTACTTCTTAACTAATATGGGATAATCATGAAATATATTTTCTAACATTCAGCCAAAATATATTGTTTCGACTTTTTAAAATACTGAAAAACTAGTAATTAAAAATATTTGAGCTATCAAATCTAGGAAGTTTGAAAATATTTTGTATTCCGTCTGAAAGTTGTGTTACTTGGTGTAAGATTCACACAAAAATGATGAAAATATCAAACCTTCAAAAAAATTGTAGTAATTCAAACGTTATGTGCGTTTCATAATTTTGCAAAATCTATTCTATTTGCAATTAAAACTATAGTAGTTGGTGGTCCCCGATCATCTGATTTGCTCTTAAACAGCTCAATCCTAAATTTGAAATTCCCTGCAACAGAACACGATAGTTGGTGGTTTGTGCGGAAAAAAATTACAGTTTTAAAAAGTGTTTTAAGCAACGAAGGCAGCAATAAGCGGTAGTTTGTGCAATTTCCTCGTGTAAACAACATGTAGCGTCGAAGTAATAGTACTAGCAGTACAGAAATCTTGTGTAATTTCTAGTTCTACATATTACTAGTGTCCACTGTTTGAGAGTTGATGGTGAATGGGTCTGATTTTCAATCGAATGAGAATTAGCAAATTGATTTTTATGACAAAAGCATACAAAGGGAGTAAAACAACATACCCGCATTCGCCGCTGCTACCAGCATGCGATGCCTCCACGAGTGCATTGACGGCTGCTGCAAATCCTCGGAAGGCATCTAGGTTTTGCAGATCGTCGATTGCCGCTGTCCGGCTAAGCTTAACCAGCATAGCTGCCGCCAAGATATCTCGGATTTGGACCACAGGCAGAAGCTGATTGGGGTCGAAGGATTGCCTGATTCGGAATTTGAAGTACCAAGCCCTCGGCTCCGATGATGGAAGTTTGGAACTCGGCCCGGCCAGAACCTCCCAAATCTGTGTGTGGCAGTGGATGCCCATCGGCATCCCCAATGCTGCCGACGCCGTGATGTGGTCGGTCGCACTTTGGTCCCCACTAAAGGCTGGGGCTGCAGCACGTCGCCGCCGCCCCCGACGTCCCCACGACGGCAACGCCATGGACCGAGGCGCTGAGTTTGTTGGCGAACCCGAAGCCCTGGATGGCAAGTGCTTCTTCACAATGGAAGCATCCTCACCCGGCGAGGTTCGCCCCCGGCGCATGCCTATGCTCCGACCAGCCCACTTTGCCGCTGCTGCCTGGGCTGCCGCCGATACCTGGGCCACCGCCGCTTCATGGGACCCCCTCCCTCCTCTCCCTCTCCTAGATCAAAGGGCGCCAGGAGTCTAGCCACAGCAAGACACAGAGCCGCCTGCTTCATCGCACACCAATGGCACACAGACATTTGCGAGCTTTTAGCGCACACCCCTCCGAGGCTGAGTCGTGGAGCCTGGGTGCACGGGGCTATGGCTGGAGGAGTCGCCATGGGACGAGGGGTGTCGAGTGCTCGGGCAAATACGGGAAAGGCGAAGTTTTGGATAACCTTATATGATCACATCAATGCTTCTCAAGGAGCCAAATACTGTATGAGAAACCGGAAAAGTTTGAACGTTTGAAAACTTTGCCGGCATAATGCATCCTTCCAATGCACGCCTACTAAGGTAGAAAGCCAACTCAATTGCTACTTTGTTGGCAAAATGTACCATGGCTCAATCTTGGGTCACACACATCTATCAATTGGTATATTTTGGTCATATTCAAAATTTTACTTGAAACTTGTTGGTCATGCCATTCTACTACTCGCCTAACACTTTTTCTACGCGGGAAGGAGGGGGGTATGATGCTACCCTGAATTTTTATGCCCATTTGTATCTTGGACAAATCCTAGGTTTGACCAAAATTTAAAACATGAAGATGAAAAATTAAGCCTGGATCCACTACAAGAAAAGTTGCCAAACTTTTCTTGTAGTGATCCTTCTTAATTAGTAACTTCAAAATGAAGCTTTTGGAAGGTTTTTGAAATTTCCATGTCTGAAACCCAAAACACCTCTTCATGATTGACTTCATAAGACAAATCGAGTTTAGGGTTAGGGGTAGATACATGATTTTTCTAGTTTGAATATGTCTAGACCTGGCTTATCAACTTGAAAGCTTAGTATATGACATAAGAAGATGTACTATGTGCATTGGTTTTTTATTTATTTGATTTGTTTTGAATTTTCATGCCAAATCAAATTTTGGTCAAATCATAGGTTTAACCAAGATTTAAACAAGTTTAAAACATTAAAATGAAAAATTAAGCATGGATCCTTCTCAATCACTCCAAAATGAAGCTTTTGGGAGGCTTTTGAAATGTCTATGTTTGAAACCCAAAACCACTTCTCTTCATGCTTGACTTCATAAGACAGATGAGTTTAGGGTTAGGGGTAGATACATGATTTTTCTGGTTTGAATAGGTCTAGACCTTGTTATCAAGTTGAATGGCTTACTATGTGACATAAGAAGACTATGTGCTTTGGTTTTTCATTTTTGATTTTTTCGATTGTTTTTATGCCCATTTGAATCTTGGCCAAATCCTAGGTTTGAACAAGAATTTAAACAAGTTTAAAACATGAAAATGAAAAGGTAAGCATGGATCCTTCTTAGTCAGTCCGAAATGAAGCTTTTGGGCGGTTTTCGAAATTTCCATGTTTGAAAACCCAAACCACTTCTCTTCATGCTTGACTTCATAAGACAAATTTAGGGTTAGGGGTATAGATACATGATTTTTCTTGTTTGATATGTCTAGATATTGTTTATCAACACTTGAATGCTTACAATATATGTGACGCAAGAAGACTATGTGTTATGGTTTTTCATTTTTGGGGGTTTTTTCGAATTTTTTATGCGCACTTGAATCTTGGTCAAATCCAAGCTAGCTAGGTTTGACCAAGCTTTAAACAAGTTTAAAACATGAAAATGAAAAAGTAAGCATGTATCCTTCTTAGTCACTCCAAAATTAAGCTTTTCGGAGGTTTTTGAAATTTCCATTTTGTAAACCCAAAACCACGTATCTTCATGTTTGACTTCAAAAGACAGAGTTTAGGGTTAGGGGGTAGATACATGATTCTTCTTTTAATATGTTTAGATCTTGTTTTATCAAGTTGAATGTTGACTGTATGACATAAGAAGACTATGTTTTTGAATTTTTTATGAATCTTGGTCAAATCCAAGGGTTGACCAAGATTTAAACAAGTTTAAAACATGAAAATGAAAACGTTTCAAGTTCACCTTTGGTTCGATCTTTCAGTAACCAGGCGCATATATATATGGATGCAAATTGAGATAATTAATTCGTGAAACATTGGAAATGTCCATCGTGTGTCATGTTTCCCCCTCACATGAAAATTGGATTGGTGGCAGACAAGTAAAAGCACATTTATGTGCGACAACCCAAAATGCACATATTTTGCTGAGTTTTCATGCATGCATTAAAAGTTGTGAATATATACATAAAATGCATGTGGGTCATGATTGAAAAGTTTGACATGTATATGGTTCTTGTGTAGTAGTAGTACTATAGTAGATTAGTAGGTACGCAAACTCCCATCCATCTTCTTTGTCAAGAGAAGACGCGCACCAGGATGCGTAGTGGAAGTCGTCTCTGGATCCTTCTGTTGTCCCTCTCACGGAAAAGAAAAAGAAAAAAACATCTCTCTCATTCTCGGCCTCGCTCGACTCGCTCGCTCGCAGCCTCGCACCTCCTGCGCACTGACAAACGCTGCACAACAGTCAACATCACCAGAAAAAAGATATACACCATAAATAATAAGAGGGGCCCCGTGACTGCTATCCCTTCTTCTCCTTCCGTGTGATCCCTCTTCCTCCGAGTTTCACTGGACGGGCAAACACACATGTGCTGCATAGTAAAAATAAAAAAGTAAAAAATCGACCTATGAATCTATGATTAAATAGGTAAAATCCTGGGTTTTATCAAGGTTTAAACAAGTTTAAAACATGAAAATGAATAGGTAAGCATGGATCCTTCTTAGTCACTCTAAAATGAAGCTTTCGCGAGGTTTTTGAAATTTCCATGTTTGAAACCCAAAACCACTTCTCTTCATGCTTGACTTCATAAGACAGAGTTTAGGGTTAGGGGTAGATACATGCTTTTTCTGGTTTGAATATGTCTAGACCTTGTTTATCAACTTGAATGCTTACTATATGACATAAGAAGGCTATGTTATTTGGTTTTTCATTTTTTCTGTTTTTTTCTGATTTTTTATGCCCATTTAAATCTTGGTCAAATCCTAGGTTTGACCAAGAGTTAAACAAGTTTAAAACATGAAAATGAAAAGGTAAGCCTGGATCCTTCTTAGTCACTGTAAAATGAAGCTTTTGGGAGGTTTGTGAAATTTCCATGTTTGAAACCCAAAAGCACTTCTCTTCATGCTTGACTTCATAAGACAGAGTTTAGGGTTAGGGGGTGTAGATACATGATTTGTCTGGTTTGAATATGTCCAAATCTTATTTATCAACTTCTGAATGCATGCTACTCTCTCAAAGAAAACCTTTTGAATGCTTACTATATGACATAAGAAGACTATATGCTTTTAAAATTCAAACATATGGTAAGCATTCTTATGACATATAGTAAGCATTCAAGTTGATAAACAAGCAAGGTTTGGACATATTCAAACCAGACAAATCATGTATCTACCCCTAACCCCTAATTAAATTGTCTTATGAAGTCTAGCATGAAGAGAAGTGGTTTTGGGTTTCAAACATGGAAATTTCAAAAACCTCCCAAAAACTTCATTTTAGAGTGACTAAGAAGGATATACAAGCTTCCCTTTTCATTTTCATGTTTTAAACTTGTTTAAATCTTGGTCAAACCTCTAGGATTTGACCAAAAGATTCAAATGGGCATGGAAATTCATAAAAAAACAAAAGAATGAAAAACCAAAGGACATAACATTATTATGTCATATATATATAGTAAGCATTCAAGTTGATAAACAAGGTCTAGACATATTCAAACCAGAAAATCATGTATATATCTACCCCTAACCCTAAACTCTGTCTTATGAAGTCAAGCATGCATGAAGAGAAGTGGTTTTGGTTTCAAACATGGAAATTTCGAAAAACCCTCCCAAGAGCTACATTTTGGAGTGAGTAAGAAGGATATATAGATGCTTAATTTTTCATATTCATGATTTAAACTTGTTTAAACCATGTTCAAACCTAGGATTTGACCAAGATTAAAATGGGCATAAAATTTTAAAAAAATCAAAAAATAAAAAACAAGTCACATAGTATTCTTATGTCATATAGTAAGCATTCAATTAAGTTGATAAACAAGGTCTAGACATATTCAAACCAGGAAAATCATGCATATATCCCCTAACCCTAGCTAAACTCTGTCTTATGAAGTCAAGCATGCATGAAGAGAAGTGGTTTTTGGTTTCAAACGTTTAAGCCAAAAGCCCCTTTTCAAATATTTCAAACTTATTCAAATTTGGTTCAAATATGAAAGACATACAAGTTATAGCACACATAGTGCATACATTTTCACACATACTGCACTAGATGCTAACCCTATAGTTTGAGGCCATTTGGGTGACCTAGGTCGAAAAAATTCTTGGATTAGAATCGTGTTGTTCGAACCCCGTAGTTGGATTTTTTGAACCCTTGATCTGTAGAACTGGGCAAAACCCTAGTTTAACCTATTTAATTACAGATTCGTATATCGATTTTTCTACGAGTACTACCTTTTTATTATTACTATGCAGCACATGGGTGTTTGCCCGTCGAGTGAAACTCGGAGGAAGAGGGATCACTCGGAAGGAGAGAAGAAGGGAGAGAATTATGGTGTCTCCCCTTTTTCGGGTGATGATGTTGACTTTTGTGCAGGGTTTGTCAGTGAGCAGGAGGTGCGAGCGAGCGAGCGAGCGAGCGAGTCGAGCGAGGCCGAGAATGAGAGAGATTTGTTTTTTTGTGAGAGGGACGACCGAAGGAACCAGAAGGACCCACAGACTTCCAATACGCATCCTGATGCGTCTTCTCTTGACAAAGAAAATGGCTGGGAGTTTGCGTACCTATTGCACGTGACTTGTGCTCACTGAAGTGTGGGACCTCAAGCGTGGGCACCACACGTAAGTGACAGACCTGTTGGTGTAAAAACTCGGTTGATTATAATAGTGCATTAGAACAAAGTTTCCTATGGATTCAAGGGTAGGAAATCCAAGTTAACTCATTTACGTGTTAAACTTGTCTATATATTGGTCAAACCTAGGATTTGACCAAGATTCAAATGGGCAGAAAAATAAAAACAGAAAAATGAAAAACCAAATCACATAGTTTTCTTATGTCATATAGTAAGCATTAAAGTTGATAAACAAGGTGTAGACATATTCAAACCAGACAAATCATGTAGCTATACCCCCTAACCCCTAAACTCTGTCTTATGAAGTCAAGCATGCATGTGAAGAGAAGTGGTTTTGGGTTTCAAACATGGAAATTTCAAAAACCTCCCAAAAGCTTCATTTTAGAGTGACTAAGAAGGATCCATGCTTCCCTTTTCATTTTCATGTTTTAAACTTGTTTAAATTATCTTGGTCAAACCTAGGATTTGACAAGATTCAAATGGGCATCAAAATTGAAAAAAAAATTGAAAAAAGAAAAACCAAAGCAAATAGTTTTCTTATGTCATATAGTAAGCATTAAAGTTGTTGATAAATAAGGTCCATACATATTCAAACCACACAAATCATGTATCTATACCCCCTAATTAACCCCTAAATTAATTAACTCTGTCTTATGAAGTCAAGCATGTGAAGAGAAGTGGTTTTGGGTTTCAAACATTGAAATTTTAAAAACCTCCCAAAAGCTTCATTTTAGAGTGACTAAGAAGGATACAGACTTCCCTTTTCATTTTTATGTTTTAAACTTGTTTAAATCTTGGTCAAACCAAGGATTTGACCAAGATTCAAATGGCCCTAAAAATTCAGAAAAAAATCAAAAGAATGAAAAACCAAAGCACATAGCATTCTTATGTCATATGTATATTAAGCATTCAAGTTGATAAACAAAGGTCTAGAGACATATATATTCAAACCAGAAAAATCATGTATATATCTACCCCTAAAACTCTAATTAAACTATGTTTTATGAAGTAAATCATGAAGAGAAGTGGTTTTGGGTTTCAAACATGGAAATTTCAAGAACCTCCCAAAAGCTTCATTTTAGAGTGACTAAGAAGGATCCAGAAGGACCCACAGACTTCCAATACGCATCCTGATGCGTCTTCTCTTGACAAAGAAGATGGCTGGGAGTTTGCGTACCTATTGCACGTGACTTGTGCTCACTGAAGTGTGGGACCTCAAGCGTGGGCACCACACGTAAGTGACGGACCTGTTGGTGTAAAAACTCGGTTGATTATAATAGTGCATTAGAACAAAGTTTCCTATGGATTCAAGGGTAGGAAATCCAAGTTAACTCATTTACATGACATTATTATTTCCATGAAGCAAAGTTAACACATCTATCGATTGGTACATTTTTGAGTGACTAAGAAGGATCCAGGCTTACTTATTCGTTTTCACGTGTTAAACTTGTCTAAATCTTGGTCAAACCTAGGATTTGACCAAGATTCAAATGGGCAGAAAAATAAAAAACAGAAAAATGAAAAACCAAATCACATAGTCATCTTATGTCATATAGTAAGCATTAAAGTTGATAAACAAGGTCTAGAAATATCAAACCATACAAATCATGTATCTACCCCCTAACCCCTAAACTATGTCTTATAAATTAAGTCAAGCATGAAGAGATGTGGTTTTGGGTTTCAAACATGGAAATATCAAAAACCTCCCAAAAACTTCATTTTAGTGTGACTAAGAAGGATACACGCTTCCCTTTTCATATTCATGTTCTAAGCTTGTTTAAATTATCTTGGTCAAACCTAGGATTTGACAAGATTCAAATGGGCATCAATATTGAAAAAAATCAAAAAAAAAGAAAAAACAAAGGAAATAGTTTTCTTATGTCTTATAGTAAGCATTAAAGTTGATAAACAAGGTCTAGACATATTCAAACTAGACAAATCATGTATCTATATATACCCCCTAACCCCTAAACTCTGTCTTATGAAGTCAAGCATGTGAAGAGGAAGTTGTTTTGGGTTGCAAACATGGAAATTTCAAAAACCTCCGAAAAACTTCATTTTAGAGTTTCTAAGAAGGATCCATGCTTAACTTTGCATATTCATATTTTAAACTTGTTTAAATCATTATCAAGCCTAGCATTTGACCAATATACAAATGGGTGGGCACAAAATTCAAAAAAATCAGAAAAATGAAAACAAATTAAAGCACATAGTCTTCATATGTCATATCGTATGAATTCAAGTTGATAAACGAGGTCTAGGTATATCCAAACCAGACAAATCATGTATCTATACCCCCTGTCGATCTTATGAAGTCTAGCATGAAGAGAGAAGTCGTTTTTGGTTTCAAAAATGGAAATTTCAAGAACATCCCAAAAGCTTCATTTTAGAGTGACTAAGAAGGATACATGCTTCCCTTTTCATTTTTATGTTTAAACTTGTTTAAATCTTGGTCAAACCTAGGATTTGACCAAGATTCAAATATATGGGCATAAAATTCAAAAAAAAACAGAAAAATTTAAAACCAAGGCACATAGTCTTCTTATGTCATATAGTAAACAATCAATTAATTAAGTTGATAAACCAGTTCTAGACATATTCAAACCAGGAAAATCATGTATCTACCCCCTAACGCCCTAGCTAAACTCTGTCTTAATTATATATGAAGTCAAGCATGCATGAAGAGAAGTGGTTTTTGGTTTCAAACGTTTAAGCCAAAAGGTAAGCATGGATCCTCCTTAATTAGTCACTGTAAAATGAAGCTTTTGGGAGGTTTGTGAAATTTCCATGTTTGAAACCTAAAAGCACTTCTCTTCATGCTTGACTTCATAAGACAGAGTTTAGGGTTAGGGGGTGTAGATCGATACATGATTTGTCTGGTTTGAATATGTCCAAATCTTATTTATCAACTTTTGAATGCATGCTACTCTCTCAAAGAAAAACTTTTGAATGCTTACTATATATATGACATAAGAAGACTATATGCTTTTAAAATTCAAACATATGGTAAGCATTCTTATGTCATATAGTAAGCATTCAAGTTGATACACAAGCAAGGTTTGGACATATTCAAACCAGACAAATCATGTATCTACCCCCTAACCCCTAATTAAATTGTCTTATGAAGCAGTCTAGCATGAAGAGAAGTGGTTTTGGGTTTCAAACATGGAAATTTCAAAAACCTCCCAAAAACTTCATTTTAGAGTGACTAAGAAGGATATACAAGCTTCCCTTTTCATTTTCATGTTTTAAACTTGTTTAAATCTTGGTCAAACCTCTAGGATTTGACCAAAAGATTCAAATGGGCATAGAAATTCATAAAAAATCAAAAGAATGAAAAACCAAAGGACATAACATTCTTATGTCATATATATATAGTAATTAAGCATTCAAGTTGATAAACAAGGTCTAGACATATTCAAACAAGAAAATAATGTATATATCTACCCCTAACCCTAAACTCCGTCTTATGAAGTCAAGCATGCATGAAGGGAAGTGGTTTTTGGTTTCAAACATGGAAATTTCGAAAACCCTCCCAAGACCGAGCTACATTTTGGAGTGACTAAGAAGGATATATAGATGCTTAATTTTTCATATTCATGATTTAAACTTGTTTAAACCATGTTCAAACCTAGGATTTGACCAAGATTCAAATGGGCATAAAATTTTAAAAAAATAAAAAAATAAAAAAACAAGGCACATAGTATTCTTATGTCATATAGTAAGCATTCAATTAAGTTGATAAACAAGGTCTAGACATAATCAAACCAGGAAAATCATGCATCTACCCCCTAACCCTAGCTAAACTCTGTCTTATGAAGTCAAGCATGCACGAAGAGAAGTGGTTTTTGGTTTCCAACGTTTAAGCCAAAAGCCCATTTTCAAATATTTCAAACTTATTCAAATTTGGTTCAAATTTGAAAGACATACAAGTTATAGCACACATAGTGCATACATTTTCACACATACTGCACTAGATGCTAACCCTATAGTTTGAGGCCATTTGGGTGACCTAGGTCGAAAAAATTCTTGGATTAGAATCGTGTTGTTCGAACCCCGTAGTTGGATTTTTTTGAACCCTTGATCTGTAGAACTGGCCAAAACCCTAGTTTAACCTATTTAATTACAGATTCGTATATCGATTTTTCTACGAGTACTACCTTTTTATTATTATTATTACTATGCAGCACATGGGTGTTTGCCCGTCGAGTGAAACTCGGAGGAAGAGGGATCACTCGGAAGGAGAGAAGAAGGGAGAGAATTATGGTGTCTCCCCTTTTTCGGGTGATGATGTTGACTTTTGTGCAGGGTTTGTCAGTGAGCAGGAGGTGCGAGCGAGCGAGCGAGTCGAGCGAGGCCGAGAATGAGAGAGATTTGTTTTTTTTTGTGAGAGGGACAACCGAAGGATCTAGAAGGACCCACAGACTTCCAAAACGCATCCTGATGCGTCTTCTCTTGACAAAGAAGATGGCTGGGAGTTTGCGTACCTATTGCACGTGACTTGTGCTCACTGAAGTGTGGGACCTCAAGCGTGGGCACCACACGTAAGTGACGGACCTGTTGGTGTAAAAACTCGGTTGATTATAATAGTGCATTAGAACAAAGTTTCCTATGGATTCAGGGGTAGGAAATCCAAGTTAACTCATTTACATGACATTATTATTTCCATGAAGCAAAGTTAACACATCTATCGATTGGTACATTTTTGAGTGACTAAGAAGGATCCAGGCTTACTTATTCGTTTTCACGTGTTAAACTTGTCTAAATCTTGGTCAAACCTAGGATTTGACCAAGATTCAAATGGGCAGAAAAATAAAATAAAAAACAGAAAAATGAAAAACCAAATCACATAGTCATCTTATGTCATATAGTAAGCATTAAAGTTGATAAACAAGGACTAGAAATATCAAACCATACAAATCATGTATCTACCCCTAACCCCTAAACTATGTCTTATAAATTAAGTCAAGCATGAAGAGATGTGGTTTTGGGTTTCAAACATGGAAATTTCAAAAACCTCCCAAAAACTACATTTTAGAGTGACTAAGAAGGATGCATGCTTCCCTTTTCATATTCATGTTTTAAGCTTGTTTAAATTATCTCAGTCAAACCTAGGATTTGACAAAGATTCAAATGGGCATCGAAAAAATCAGGAAAAAGAAAAACCAAAGCAAATAGTTTTCTTATGTCATATAGTAAGCCAATTAATTAAGTTGATAAACAAGGTCTAGACATATTCAAACTAGACAAATCATGTATCTATACCCCCTAACCCCTGAACTCTGTCTTATGAAGTCAAGCATATGAAGAGAAGTGGTTTTGGGTCGTTTCAAACATGGAAATTTGAAAAACCTCCCAAAAACTTCATTTTAGAGTGACAAAGAAGGATACATGCTTCCCTTTTCATATTCAGGTTTTAAGCTTGTTTAAATTATCTCAGTCAAACCTAGGATTTGACAAGATTCAAATGGGCATCAAAATTGAAAAAAATCAGGAAAAAGAAAAACCAAAGCAAATAGTTTTCTTATGTCATATATAGTAAGCCAATTAAGTTGATAAACAAGGTCTAGACATATTCAAACTAGACAAATCATGCATGCATCTATACCCCCTAACCCCTAAACTCCGTCTTATGAAGTCAAGCATATGAAGAGAAGTGGTTTTGCTCCCAAAAGCTTCATTTTAGAGTGACTAATAAGGATCCATGCTTACCTTTGCATTTTCATATTTTAATCTTGTTAAATCATTATCAAGCCTAGGATTTGACCAAGATACAAATGGGTGGGCACAAAATTCAAAAAAATCAGAATAATGAAAAACAAAAGCATGTAGTCTTTTTATGTCATATCGTATGCATTCAAGTTAAACGAGGTCTAGGTATATCCAAACCAGACAAATCATGTATCTACCCCATGTTGATCTTATGAAGTCTAGCATGAAGAGAAGTCGTTTTGGGTTTCAAACATGGAAATTTCAAGAACATCCCAAAAGCTTCATTTTAGAGTGACTAAGAAGGATACATGCTTCCCTTTTCATTTTCATGTTTTAAACTTGTTTAAATCTTGGTCAAACCTAGGATTTGACCAAGATTCAAATATATGAGCATAAAATTCAAAAAAAAACCAAAAATGAAAACCAAGGCACGTAGTCGTCTTATGTCATATAGTAAGCAATCAATTAAGTTGATAAACAAGGTCTAGACATATTCAAACCAGGAAATCATGTATCTACACCCCCTAACGTACCCTAGCTAAACTCGATGTCTTATGAAGTCAAGCATGCATGAAGAGAAGTGGTTTTTGGTTTCAAACGTTTAAGCCAAAAGGTAAGCATGGATCCTCCTTATATAGTCACTGTAAAATGAAGCTTTTGGGAGGTTTGTGAAATTTCCATGTTTGAAACCCAAAACCTCTTAAGACAGAGTTTATGGTTAGGTGTGTAGATACATGATTTTTCTTGTTTGAATATGTCTAGACCTTGTTTATCAACTTGAATTTTTTACTATATGATATAAGAAGGCTATATATATGTGCTTTGGTTTTTCAATTTTTGATTTCTTTCGATTTTTTATGCCTATTTAAATCTTGGTCAAATCCTAGGTTTAAACAAGTTTAAAACATGAAAATGAAACGGTAAGCATGAATCCTTCCTTACTCACTCTAAAATGAAGGTACTTGAAAATTTTATGTTTGAAACCCAAAACCCCAGTTCTCTTCATATGTTTGACTTCATAAGACAGAGTTTAGCTAGGGTTAGGGGTAGATATGATACATGATATTTCTGCTTTGAATATGTCTAGACCTTGTTTATCAACTTGAATGCTTACTATATATATGACATAAGAAGGCTATATATATATGTGTGCTTTGGTTTTTCATTTTTTTTGAATTTTTCTGAATTTTTACTCCCATTTGAATCTTGGTCAAATCCTAGGTTTGACCAAGGTTAAAACAAGTTTAAAACATGGCAATGAAAAGGTAAGCATATGGATCATTCTTAGTCTCTCTAAAATGAAGCTTTTGGGAGGTTTTTGAAGTTTCCATGTTTGAAACCCAAAATCACTTCTCTTCATATGCTTGGCTTCATAAGACAAAGATTAGGGTTTAGGGGTAGATATATACATGTTTTGGGAGGTTTTTGAAATTTCCATGTTTGAAACCCAAATCCACTTCTCTTCATCCTTGACGTCTTCATAAGACAAAAGTATAGGGTTATATATATATACATATGGGTAGATACATGATTTGTCTGGTTTGAATATGTACAAATCTTATTTATCAACTTTTGAATGCATGCTACTCTCTCAAAGAAAAACTTTTGAATGCTTACTATATGACATAAGAAGACTATATGCTTTTAAAATTCAAACATATGGTAAGCATTCTTATGTCATATAGTAAGCATTCAAGTTGATAAACAAGCAAGGTTTGGACATATCCAAACCAGACAAATCATGTATCTGCCCCCTGTCGATCTTATGAAGTCTAGCATGAAGAGAGAAGTCGTTTTTGGTTTCAAAAATGGAAATTTCAAGAACATCCAAAAAGCTTCATTTTAGAGTGACTAAGAAGGATACATGCTTCCCTTTTTATTTTTATGTTTAAACTTGTTTAAATCTTGGTCAAACCTAGGATTTGTCCAAGATTCAAATATATGGGCGTAAAATTCAAAAAAAACAGAAAAATTTAAAACCAAGGCACATAGTCTTCTTATGTCATATAGTAAACAATCAATTAATTAAGTTGATAAACCAGGTCTAGACATATTCAAACCAGGAAAATCATGTATCTACCCCCTAACGCCCTAGCTAAACTATGTCTTATGAAGTCAAGCATGCATGAAGAGAAGTGGTTTTGGTTTCAAACATGGAAATTTCGAAAAAACCTCCCAAGAGCTACATTTTGGAGTGACTAAGAAGGATATATAGATGCTTAATTTTTCATATTCATGATTTAAACTTGTTTAAACCATGTTCAAACCTAGGATTTGACCAAGATTCAAATGGGCATACAATTTTAAAAAAATCAAAAAAATAAAAAACAATGCACATAGTATTATTATGTCATATAGTAAGCATTCAATTAAGTTGATAAAGTAGGTCTAGACATATTCAAACCAGGAAAATCATGCATCTATCCCCTAACCCTAGCTAAACTCTGTCTTATGAAGTCAAGCATGCATGAAGAGAAGTGGTTTTTGGTTTCAAACGTTTAAGCCAAAAGCCCATTTTCAAATATTTCAAACTTATTCAAATTTGGTTCAAATATGAAAGACATACAAGTTATAGCACACATAGTGCATACATTTTCACACATACTGCACTAGATGCTAACCCTATAGTTTGAGGCCATTTGGGTGACCTAGGTCGAAAAAATTCTTGGATTAGAATCGTGTTGTTCGAACCCCGTAGTTGGATTTTTTGAACCCTTGATCTGTAGAACTGGGCAAAACCCTAGTTTAACCTATTTAATTACAGATTCGTATATCGATTTTTCTACGAGTACTACCTTTTTATTATTATTATTACTATGCAGCACATGGGTGTT
Source organism: Lolium multiflorum (assembly GCA_030979885.1). Classification (NCBI taxonomy): domain Eukaryota; kingdom Viridiplantae; phylum Streptophyta; class Magnoliopsida; order Poales; family Poaceae; genus Lolium; species Lolium multiflorum. The sequence continues at coordinate 82,399,554 of CM061753.1, forward strand.
TGCCCGTCGAGTGAAACTCGGAGGAAGAGGGATCACTCGGAAGGAGAGAAGAAGGGAGAGAATTATGGTGTCTCCCCTTTTTCGGGTGATGATGTTGACTTTTGTGCAGGGTTTGTCAGTGAGCAGGAGGTGCGAGCGAGCGAGCGAGTCGAGCGAGGCCGAGAATGAGAGAGATTTGTTTTTTTTGTGAGAGGGACGACCGAAGGAACCAGAAGGACCCACAGACTTCCAATACGCATCCTGATGCGTCTTCTCTTGACAAAGAAAATGGCTGGGAGTTTGCGTACCTATTGCACGTGACTTGTGCTCACTGAAGTGTGGGACCTCAAGCGTGGGCACCACACGTAAGTGACAGACCTGTTGGTGTAAAAACTCGGTTGATTATAATAGTGCATTAGAACAAAGTTTCCTATGGATTCAAGGGTAGGAAATCCAAGTTAACTCATTTACGTGTTAAACTTGTCTATATCTTGGTCAAACCTAGGATTTGACCAAGATTCAAATGGGCAGAAAAATAAAAACAGAAAAATGAAAAACCAAATCACATAGTCTTCTTATGTCATATAGTAAGCATTAAAGTTGATAAACAAGGTCTAGACATATTAAACCAGACAAATCATGTATCTATACCCCTAACCCCTAAACTCTGTCTTATGAAGTCAAGCATGTGAAGAGAAGTGGTTTTGGGTTTCAAACATGGAAATTTCAAAAAACTCCCAAAAACTACATTTTAGAGTGACTAAGAAGGATACATGCTCCCCTTTTCATATTCATGTTTTAAGCTTGTTTAAATTATCTTGGTCAAACCTAGGATTTGACAAGATTCAAATGGGCATCGAAATTGAAAAAAAAAGTCAGAAAAAAGAAAACCAAAGCAAATAGTTTTCTTATGTCATATAGTAAGCATTAAAGTTGATAAACAAGGTCTAGAAATATTCAAACTAGACAAATCATGTATCTATACCCCCTAACCCCTGAACTCTGTCTTATGAAGTCAAGCATATGAAGAGAAGTGGTTTTGGGTTTCAAACATGGAAATTTGAAAAACCTCCCAAAAACTTCATTTTAGAGTGACAAAGAAGGATACATGCTTCCCTTTTCATATTCATGTTTTAAGCTTGTTTAAATTATCTCGGTCAAACCTAGGATTTGACAAGATTCAAATGGGCATCAAAATTGAAAAAAATCAGGAAAAAGAAAAACCAAAGCAAATAGTTTTCTTATGTCATATAGTAAGCCAATTAAGTTGATAAACAAGGTCTAGACATATTCAAACTAGACAAATCGTGTATCTATACCCCCTAACCCCTAAACTCCGTCTTATGAAGTCAAGCATATGAAGAGAAGTGGTTTTGCTCCCAAAAGCTTCATTTTAGAGTGACTAAGAAGGATCCATGCTTACCTTTTGCATTTTCATATTTTAATCTTGTTAAATCATTATCAAGCCTAGGATTTGACCAAGATACAAATGGGTGGGCACAAAATTCAAAAAAACAGAATAATGAAAAACAAAAGCACGTAGTCTTCTTATGTCATATCGTATGCATTCAAGTTAAACGAGGTCTAGGTATATCCAAACCAGACAAATCATGTATCTACCCCATGTTGATCTTATGAAGTCTAGCATGAAGAGAAGTCGTTTTGGGTTTCAAACATGGAAATTTCAAGAACATCCCAAAAGCTTCATTTTAGAGTGACTAAGAAGGATACATGCTTCCCTTTTCATTTTCATGTTTTAAACTTGTTTAAATCTTGGTCAAACCTAGGATTTGACCAAGATTCAAATATATGAGCATAAAATTCAAAAAAAAACCAAAAATGAAAACCAAGGCACGTAGTCGTCTTATGTCATATAGTAAGCAATCAATTAAGTTGATAAACAAGGTCTAGACATATTCAAACCAGGAAATCATGTATCTACACCCCCTAACGTACCCTAGCTAAACTCGATCTGTCTTTAAGTCAAGCATGCATGAAGAGAAGTGGTTTTTGGTTTCAAACGTTTAAGCCAAAAGGTAAGCATGGATCCTCCTTATATAGTCACTGTAAAATGAAGCTTTTGGGAGGTTTGTGAAATTTCCATGTTTGAAACCCAAAACCTCTTAAGACAGAGTTTATGGTTAGGTGTGTAGATACATGATTTTTCTTGTTTGAATATGTCTAGACCTTGTTTATCAACTTGAATTTTTTACTATATGATATAAGAAGGCTATATATATGTGCTTTGGTTTTTCAATTTTTGATTTCTTTCGATTTTTTATGCCTATTTAAATCTTGGTCAAATCCTAGGTTTAAACAAGTTTAAAACATGAAAATGAAACGGTAAGCATGAATCCTTCCTTACTCACTCTAAAATGAAGGTACTTGAAAATTTTATGTTTGAAACCCAAAACCCCAGTTCTCTTCATATGTTTGACTTCATAAGACAGAGTTTAGCTAGGGTTAGGGGTAGATATGATACATGATATTTCTGCTTTGAATATGTCTAGACCTTGTTTATCAACTTGAATGCTTACTATATATATGACATAAGAAGGCTATATATATATGTGTGTGCTTTGGTTTTTCATTTTTTTTGAATTTTTCTGAATTTTTACTCCCATTTGAATCTTGGTCAAATCCTAGGTTTGACCAAGGTTAAAACAAGTTTAAAACATGGCAATGAAAAGGTAAGCATATGGATCATTCTTAGTCTCTCTAAAATGAAGCTTTTGGGAGGTTTTTGAAGTTTCCATGTTTGAAACCCAAAATCACTTCTCTTCATATGCTTGGCTTCATAAGACAAAGATTAGGGTTTAGGGGTAGATATATACATGTTTTGGGAGGTTTTTGAAATTTCCATGTTTGAAACCCAAATCCACTTCTCTTCATCCTTGACGTCTTCATAAGACAAAAGTATAGGGTTATATATATATGCATATGGGTAGATACATGATTTGTCTGGTTTGAATATGTACAAATCTTATTTATCAACTTTTGAATGCATGCTACTCTCTCAAAGAAAAACTTTTGAATGCTTACTATATGACATAAGAAGACTATATGCTTTTAAAATTCAAACATATGGTAAGCATTCTTATGTCATATAGTAAGCATTCAAGTTGATAAACAAGCAAGGTTTGGACATATCCAAACCAGACAAATCATGTATCTGCCCCCTGTCGATCTTATGAAGTCTAGCATGAAGAGAGAAGTCGTTTTTGGTTTCAAAAATGGAAATTTCAAGAACATCCAAAAAGCTTCATTTTAGAGTGACTAAGAAGGATACATGCTTCCCTTTTTATTTTTATGTTTAAACTTGTTTAAATCTTGGTCAAACCTAGGATTTGTCCAAGATTCAAATATATGGGCGTAAAATTCAAAAAAAAAAAAAATTTAAAACCAAGGCACATAGTCTTCTTATGTCATATAGTAAACAATCAATTAATTAAGTTGATAAACCAGGTCTAGACATATTCAAACCAGGAAAATCATGTATCTACCCCCTAACGCCCTAGCTAAACTATGTCTTATGAAGTCAAGCATGCATGAAGAGAAGTGGTTTTGGTTTCAAACATGGAAATTTCGAAAAAACCTCCCAAGAGCTACATTTTGGAGTGACTAAGAAGGATATATAGATGCTTAATTTTTCATATTCATGATTTAAACTTGTTTAAACCATGTTCAAACCTAGGATTTGACCAAGATTCAAATGGGCATACAATTTTAAAAAAATCAAAAAAATAAAAAACAATGCACATAGTATTATTATGTCATATAGTAAGCATTCAATTAAGTTGATAAAGTAGGTCTAGACATATTCAAACCAGGAAAATCATGCATCTATCCCCTAACCCTAGCTAAACTCTGTCTTATGAAGTCAAGCATGCATGAAGAGAAGTGGTTTTTGGTTTCAAACGTTTAAGCCAAAAGCCCCTTTTCAAATATTTCAAACTTATTCAAATTTGGTTCAAATATGAAAGACATACAAGTTATAGCACACATAGTGCATACATTTTCACACATACTGCACTAGATGCTAACCCTATAGTTTGAGGCCATTTGGGTGACCTAGGTCGAAAAAATTCTTGGATTAGAATCGTGTTGTTCGAACCCCGTAGTTGGATTTTTTTGAACCCTTGATCTGTAGAACTGGGCAAAACCCTAGTTTAACCTATTTAATTACAGATTCGTATATCGATTTTTCTACGAGTACTACCTTTTTATTATTATTATTACTATGCAGCACATGGGTGTTTGCCCGTCGAGTGAAACTCGGAGGAAGAGGGATCACTCGGAAGGAGAGAAGAAGGGAGAGAATTATGGTGTCTCCCCTTTTTCGGGTGATGATGTTGACTTTTGTGCAGGGTTTGTCAGTGAGCAGGAGGTGCGAGCGAGCGAGCGAGTCGAGCGAGGCCGAGAATGAGAGAGATTTGTTTTTTTTTGTGAGAGGGACGACCGAAGGAACCAGAAGGACCCACAGACTTCCAATACGCATCCTGATGCGTCTTCTCTTGACAAAGAAAATGGCTGGGAGTTTGCGTACCTATTGCACGTGACTTGTGCTCACTGAAGTGTGGGACCTCAAGCGTGGGCACCACACGTAAGTGACAGACCTGTTGGTGTAAAAACTCGGTTGATTATAATAGTGCATTAGAACAAAGTTTCCTATGGATTCAAGGGTAGGAAATCCAAGTTAACTCATTTACGTGTTAAACTTGTCTATATCTTGGTCAAACCTAGGATTTGACCAAGATTCAAATGGGCAGAAAAATAAAAACAGAAAAATGAAAAACCAAATCACATAGTCTTCTTATGTCATATAGTAAGCATTAAAGTTGATAAACAAGGTCTAGACATATTAAACCAGACAAATCATGTATCTATACCCCTAACCCCTAAACTCTGTCTTATGAAGTCAAGCATGTGAAGAGAAGTGGTTTTGGGTTTCAAACATGGAAATTTCAAAAAACTCCCAAAAACTACATTTTAGAGTGACTAAGAAGGATACATGCTCCCCTTTTCATATTCATGTTTTAAGCTTGTTTAAATTATCTTGGTCAAACCTAGGATTTGACAAGATTCAAATGGGCATCAAAATTGAAAAAAAAAGTCAGAAAAAAGAAAACCAAAGCAAATAGTTTTCTTATGTCATATAGTAAGCATTAAAGTTGATAAACAAGGTCTAGAAATATTCAAACTAGACAAATCATGTATCTATACCCCCTAACCCCTGAACTCTGTCTTATGAAGTCAAGCATATGAAGAGAAGTGGTTTTGGGTTTCAAACATGGAAATTTGAAAAACCTCCCAAAAACTTCATTTTAGAGTGACAAAGAAGGATACATGCTTCCCTTTTCATATTCATGTTTTAAGCTTGTTTAAATTATCTCGGTCAAACCTAGGATTTGACAAGATTCAAATGGGCATCAAAATTGAAAAAAATCAGGAAAAAGAAAAACCAAAGCAAATAGTTTTCTTATGTCATATAGTAAGCCAATTAAGTTGATAAACAAGGTCTAGACATATTCAAACTAGACAAATCGTGTATCTATACCCCCTAACCCCTAAACTCCGTCTTATGAAGTCAAGCATATGAAGAGAAGTGGTTTTGCTCCCAAAAGCTTCATTTTAGAGTGACTAAGAAGGATCCATGCTTACCTTTTGCATTTTCATATTTTAATCTTGTTAAATCATTATCAAGCCTAGGATTTGACCAAGATACAAATGGGTGGGCACAAAATTCAAAAAAACAGAATAATGAAAAACAAAAGCACGTAGTCTTCTTATGTCATATCGTATGCATTCAAGTTAAACGAGGTCTAGGTATATCCAAACCAGACAAATCATGTATCTACCCCATGTTGATCTTATGAAGTCTAGCATGAAGAGAAGTCGTTTTGGGTTTCAAACATGGAAATTTCAAGAACATCCCAAAAGCTTCATTTTAGAGTGACTAAGAAGGATACATGCTTCCCTTTTCATTTTCATGTTTAAACTTGTTTAAATCTTGGTCAAACCTAGGATTTGACCAAGATTCAAATATATGAGCATAAAATTCAAAAAAAAAACCAAGGCACGTAGTCTTCTTATGTCATATAGTAAGCAATCAATTAAGTTGATAAACAAGGTCTCTAGACATATTCAAACCAGGAAATCATGTATCTACACCCCCTAACGTACCCTAGCTAAACTCTGATGAAGTCAAGCATGCATGAAGAGAAGTGGTTTTTGGTTTCAAACGTTTAAGCCAAAAGGTAAGCATGGATCCTCCTTAGTCACTGTAAAATGAAGCTTTTGGGAGGTTTGTGAAATTTCCATGTTTGAAACCCAAAACCACTTAAGACAGAGTTTATGGTTAGGTGTGTAGATACATGATTTTTCTTGTTTGAATATGTCTAGACCTTGTTTATCAACTTGAATTTTTTACTATATGATATAAGAAGGCTATATATATGTGCTTTGGTTTTTCATTTTTTGATTTCTTTTGAATTTTTATGCCTATTTAAATCTTGGTCAAATCCTAGGTTTAAACAAGTTTAAAACATGAAAATGAAACGGTAAGCATGAATCCCTTCCTTACTCACTCTAAAATGAAGGTGTACTTGAAAATTTTATGTTTGAAACCCAAAACCCCAGTTCTCTTCATATGTTTGACTTCATAAGACAGAGTTTAGGGTTAGGGGTAGATATGATACATGATATTTCTGCTTTGAATATGTCTAGACCTTGTTTATCAACTTGAATGCTTACTATATGACATAAGAAGGCTATATATATATATGTGTGTGCTTTGGTTTTTCATTTTTTTTGAATTTTTCTGAATTTTTACTCCCATTTGAATCTTGGTCAAATCCTAGGTTTGACCAAGGTTAAAACAAGTTTAAAACATGGCAATGAAAAGGTAAGCATATGGATCATTCTTAGTCTCTCTAAAATGAAGCTTTTGGGAGGTTTTTGAAGTTTCCATGTTTGAAACCCAAAATCACTTCTCTTCATATGCTTGGCTTCATAAGACAAAGATTAGGGTTTAGGGGTAGATATATACATGTTTTGGGAGGTTTTTGAAATTTCCATGTTTGAAACCCAAATCCACTTCTCTTCATCCTTGACGTCTTCATAAGACAAAAGTATAGGGTTATATATATATATGCATGGGTAGATACATGCTTTTTTCTGGTTTTAATATGTATAGACCTTGTTTAAAATTATCAACTTAATTGAATGCTTACTATATATATGACATATATAAGAAGGCTATATATGTGTTTTGTTTTTTCATTTTTCATTTTTTCCTGATTTTTTATGCCCATTTGAATCTTGGTCAAATCCTAGGTTTGATCAAGATTTAAACAAGCAGTTTAAAAATGAAAATGAAAAGGTAAGCCTGGATCCTTCTTAGGGCTCCTTTGATTTAAAGGATAGGAAAAGTATAGGAATAGGAAAGGCATAGGATTGGAATGACACATGTCTACTTGAATCCTATAGAAAGATGAAGTGTGTTTGATTGTAGCAAAGGAATTTTTTCATGAGGTATGAGCCAATGTTTTTTCCTATAGGAATTACGCTACAAGATTCCTATAGGAATTTTTCCTATAGGATATGTTTCTATGAATCAAACAACATGTATAGGAAATTTTCCCATAGGAACCAAATCCTACACAATTCCTATGCAAATCCTATGAATCAAAGGAGCCCTTAGTCACTGTAAAATGAAGCTTTTGGGAGGTTTGTGAAATTTCCATGTTTGAAACCCAAAAGCACTTCTCTTCATGCTTGACTTCATAAGACAGAGTTTAGGGTTAGGGGGTGTAGATACGACATGATTTGTCTGGTTTGAATATGTACAAATCTTATTTATCAACTTTTGAATGCATGCTACTCTCTCAAAGAAAAACTTTTGAATGCTTACTATATGACATAAGAAGACTATATGCTTTTAAAATTCAAACATATGGTAAGCATTCTTATGTCATATAGTAAGCATTCAAGTTGATAAACAAGCAAGGTTTGGACATATCCAAACCAGACAAATCATGTATCTGCCCCCTGTCGATCTTATGAAGTCTAGCATGAAGAGAGAAGTCGTTTTTGGTTTCAAAAATGGAAATTTCAAGAACATCCAAAAAGCTTCATTTTAGAGTGACTAAGAAGGATACATGCTTCCCTTTTTATTTTTATGTTTAAACTTGTTTAAATCTTGGTCAAACCTAGGATTTGTCCAAGATTCAAATATATGGGCGTAAAATTCAAAAAAAACAGAAAAATTTAAAACCAAGGCACATAGTCTTCTTATGTCATATAGTAAACAATCAATTAATTAAGTTGATAAACCAGGTCTAGACATATTCAAACCAGGAAAATCATGTATCTACCCCCTAACGCCCTAGCTAAACTATGTCTTATGAAGTCAAGCATGCATGAAGAGAAGTGGTTTTGGTTTCAAACATGGAAATTTCGAAAAAACCTCCCAAGAGCTACATTTTGGAGTGACTAAGAAGGATATATAGATGCTTAATTTTTCATATTCATGATTTAAACTTGTTTAAACCATGTTCAAACCTAGGATTTGACCAAGATTCAAATGGGCATACAATTTTAAAAAAATCAAAAAAAAAAAAACAATGCACATAGTATTATTATGTCATATAGTAAGCATTCAATTAAGTTGATAAAGTAGGTCTAGACATATTCAAACCAGGAAAATCATGCATCTATCCCCTAACCCTAGCTAAACTCTGTCTTATGAAGTCAAGCATGAATGAAGAGAAGTGGTTTTTGGTTTCAAACGTTTAAGCCAAAAGCCCCTTTTCAAATATTTCAAACTTATTCAAATTTGGTTCAAATATGAAAGACATACAAGTTATAGCACACATAGTGCATACATTTTCACACATACTGCACTAGATGCTAACCCTATAGTTTGAGGCCATTTGGGTGACCTAGGTCGAAAAAATTCTTGGATTAGAATCGTGTTGTTCGAACCCCGTAGTTGGATTTTTTTGAACCCTTGATCTGTAGAACTGGGCAAAACCCTAGTTTAACCTATTTAATTACAGATTCGTATATCGATTTTTCTACGAGTACTACCTTTTTATTATTACTATGCAGCACATGGGTGTTTGCCCGTCGAGTGAAACTCGGAGGAAGAGGGATCACTCGGAAGGAGAGAAGAAGGGAGAGAATTATGGTGTCTCCCCTTTTTCGGGTGATGATGTTGACTTTTGTGCAGGGTTTGTCAGTGAGCAGGAGGTGCGAGCGAGCGAGTCGAGCGAGGCCGAGAATGAGAGAGATTTGTTTTTTTGTGAGAGGGACGACCGAAGGAACCAGAAGGACCCACAGACTTCCAATACGCATCCTGATGCGTCTTCTCTTGACAAAGAAAATGGCTGGGAGTTTGCGTACCTATTGCACGTGACTTGTGCTCACTGAAGTGTGGGACCTCAAGCGTGGGCACCACACGTAAGTGACAGACCTGTTGGTGTAAAAACTCGGTTGATTATAATAGTGCATTAGAACAAAGTTTCCTATGGATTCAAGGGTAGGAAATCCAAGTTAACTCATTTACGTGTTAAACTTGTCTATATCTTGGTCAAACCTAGGATTTGACCAAGATTCAAATGGGCAGAAAAATAAAAACAGAAAAATGAAAAACCAAATCACATAGTCTTCTTATGTCATATAGTAAGCATTAAAGTTGATAAACAAGGTCTAGACATATTAAACCAGACAAATCATGTATCTATACCCCTAACCCCTAAACTCTGTCTTATGAAGTCAAGCATGTGAAGAGAAGTGGTTTTGGGTTTCAAACATGGAAATTTCAAAAAACTCCCAAAAACTACATTTTAGAGTGACTAAGAAGGATACATGCTCCTCTTTTCATATTCATGTTTTAAGCTTGTTTAAATTATCTTGGTCAAACCTAGGATTTGACAAGATTCAAATGGGCATCAAAATTGAAAAAAAAAAAAAAGAAAACCAAAGCAAATAGTTTTCTTATGTCATATAGTAAGCATTAAAGTTGATAAACAAGGTCTAGACATATTCAAACTAGACAAATCATGTATCTATACCCCCTAACCCCTGCCCTCTGTCTTATGAAGTCAAGCATATGAAGAGAAGTGGTTTTGGGTTTCAAACGTGGAAATTTGAAAAACCTCCCAAAAACTTCATTTTAGAGTGACAAAGAAGGATACATGCTTCCCTTTTCATATTCATGTTTTAAGCTTGTTTAAATTATCTCGGTCAAACCTAGGATTTGACAAGATTCAAATGGGCATCAAAATTGAAAAAAATCAGGAAAAAGAAAAACCAAAGCAAATAGTTTTCTTATGTCATATAGTAAGCCAATTAAGTTGATAAACAAGGTCTAGACATATTCAAACTAGACAAATAATGTATCTATACCCCCTAACCCCTAAACTCCGTCTTATGAAGTCAAGCATATGAAGAGAAGTGGTTTTGCTCCCAAAAGCTTCATTTTAGAGTGACTAAGAAGGATCCATGCTTACCTTTGCATTTTCATATTTTAATCTTGTTTAAATCATTATCAGACCTAGGATTTGACCAAGATACAAATGGGTGGGCACAAAATTCAAAAAAAACAGAATAATGAAAAACAAAAGCACGTAGTCTTCTTATGTCATATCGTATGCATTCAAGTTAAACGAGGTCTAGGTATATCCAAACCAGAAAAATCATGTATCTACCCCCTGTTGATCTTATGAAGTCTAGCATGAAGAGAAGTCGTTTTGGGTTTCAAACATGGAAATTTCAAGAACATCCCAAAAGCTTCATTTTAGAGTGACTAAGAAGGATACATGCTTCCCTTTTCATTTTCATGTTTTAAACTTGTTTAAATCTTGGTCAAACCTAAGATTTGACCAAGATTCAAATATATGAGCATAAAATTCAAAAAAAAAAAAAATGAAAACCAAGGCACGTAGTCTTCTTATGTCATATAGTAAGCAATCAATTAAGTTGATAAACAAGGTCTAGACATATTCAAACCAGGAAAATCATGTATCTACCCCTAACCCTAGCTAAACTCTGTCTTATGAAGTCAAGCATGCATGAAGAGAAGTGGTTTTTGGTTTCAAACGTTTAAGCCAAAAGGTAAGCATGGATCCTCCTCAGTCACTGTAAAATGAAGCTTTTGGGAGGTTTGTGAAATTTCCATGTTTGAAACTCAAAACCACTTAAGACAGAGTTTATGGTTAGGTGTAGATACATGATTTTTCTTGTTTGAATATGTCTAGACCTTGTTTATCAACTTGAATTTTTTACTATATGATATAAGAAGGCTATATATGTGCTTTGGTTTTTCATTTTTTGATTTCTTTCGAATTTTTTATGCCTATTTAAATCTTGGTCAAATCCTAGGTTTAAACAAGTTTAAAACATGAAAATGAAACGGTAAGCATGAATCCTTCCTTACTCACTCTAAAATGAAGGTACTTGAAAATTTTATGTTTGAAACCCAAAACCCCAGTTCTCTTCATATGTTTGACTTCATAAGACAGAGTTTAGGGTTAGGGGTAGATATGATACATGATATTTCTGCTTTGAATATGTCTAGACCTTGTTTATCAACTTGAATGCTTACTATATGACATAAGAAGGCTATATATGTGTTTTGGTTTTCCATTTTTTTTGAATTTTTTTGAATTTTTACTCCCATTTGAATCTTGGTCAATTCCTAGGTTTGACCAAGGTTAAAACAAGTTTAAAACATGGCAATGAAAAGGTAAGCATGGATCCTTCTTAGTCACTCTAAAATGAAGCTTTTGGGAGGTTTTTGAAATTTCCATGTTTGAAACCCAAAATCACTTCTCTTCATGCTTGACTTCATAAGGCAGAGTTTAGGGTTAGGGGGTAGATACATGATTTGTTTGGTTTGAATATGTCTAGACCTTGTTTATCAACTTGAATGCTTACTATATGACATCAAAAGACTATGTTCTTTGGTTTTTTTCCGTTTTTTTTGAATTGTTATACCCATTTGAATCTTGGTCAAATCCTAGGTTTGACCAAGATTTAAACAAGTTAAGAAATTGAAAATGAAAAAGGTAAGCCTGGATCCTTCTTAGTCACTGTAGAATGAAGCTTTTGGGAGGTTTGTGAAATTTCCATGTTTGAAACCCAAAACCAGTTCTCTTCATATGTTTGACTTCATAAGACAGAGTTTTTATCAACTCGAGTGCTTAATATATGATATAAGAAGGCTATATATGTGCTTTGGTTTTTCATTTGTTGATTTTTTCCGAATTTTTATGCCCATTTAAATCTTGGTCAAATCCTAGGTTTAAACAAGTTTAAAACATGAAAAGAAAAGGTAAGAATGGATCCTTCTTAGTCATTCTAAAATGAATGAAGCTTTTGGGATGTTCTCACAAATCGATCTAGTCTACATGACTTTGATAAATTTTAATTAAGAAGCAGCAACTTAACAATAATTACCCAAAATCTAACAGCTGGTTCGACAACAACCTGGACGTTACGCTAAAATGAACTGCGAAAACAACGAACAGCACTTTTGTAGTACTGTACTCGGTACTCCGTACTTGCTCCAGATAATCCCCATTGCTTCACTACTACAGTAGTACTACCCTGGCTCGCATTCATTGTTTCCCCTGACTATTCAGAGCTTTGGACGTCCATCAGAGTTGTAGTCAGTAGTACAGTACTGCTAGCTCGATTAATGGCGTGCTATAAAATTCTATACTAGCCGACAGATGTCCATTCCTCGGGTTGCGCGCCAGAGCCTTCGAAGAGAAGGTAGCCGCTCTGTCCCGTTGATTTACGGTGGACGGACAGGATACTCCGGACCGCTCTCGATTCATTTGCTTCTGCTCCCGCGTCCTGACCCTTCGCGGACTGAGATCCAGTGACTTCACTAAGAGAAGTCACCATGCGACTTTACACACGTGAGCCACTCGATCAAGATCCAACGCTCGCGGTTGATCCAAATTTCGAACTTAAACTAAACTAATATTTTAAATGGACTGGAACTTTCCGAGAATACGTCTTAATGTAAAGTTTTTCTGTTTTTTTCTGAGCTACAAAATTTTAATTTCAAATTTTAGATCGACCATGTTCGTTGGATCTTAACCTGATGGCTCGTATAGGTAAAGTTCATGGTAACTTCTGTTGGGTAAAGTCACTGGATCTCAGTTCGCAAGGGAGCCCCCTCTCGGCCGTTGATTTAGGATGGGCGGACCAGGTTGCTCGAAGCGAGGGCAGGAGACGGTTGTCTGGTTTTAATAGGGGGGAGTACTTCTTCCATCCCCTTCTTGCTTCACTTCCAGTCTCCTTCCACTTCCAGCGATGCCTCCGAAGTCAAGGCCACCATCTCGCTTGAAGAAGCACCATCTAGTGTTGACCAAGGACGCGGAGAGTTCCCGCCGGCGGTCTATCCAGATGCTGGCCGCGAGAAAGGGCCCGCCAGAAAACGAAGGCCCTGCTTCGCGCTCGTCTCGGAACGGCGTCAGTCGTGCGGTCGAAGATTCCTGGTTGGTTTCCATCGCCATGTTTCTTGATTCTTCCTGGCCCGGAGGTCCCAACTCTTTATTCCGTATTAATCCTTTTTATACATATCTCAGTGCCCCACGACGCACCCTGACATCTTCTCATGACGACTTCAACCCCTGTCTCCTGCGCTTAGAGGTTACCACTGATTGGACATTTTCGTCTTCCTCTCGTCACTTTGTTTCGGTACTGATGATATTGCCATGCAGGAAGCATCGGCGTGTTTCAGAGATGAGCTTAAAACTCTCGTGGAACTCGCCTCCAACTTTCGCGATGATGTCGATACTTTGAAGGACGAGGTCACCGGCCGGGGCAAGCTGCATGATGTGAGGGTTCCATCAAGTGAGGAAACGAACTCTGTCATCAAGAAGCTCAAGGGCGAGAATTTGATGCTTAAGATCGAGTGCGGCTTTCTTCGCGAAGAAAACGTCGAGCTATCAAACAGGTGCGTTCAAGCTCTCAACGGGAGCCTCAACACCCAACATGATGCGGTGAAGAAGATGATGGATGACAGCATCTTGAAGAAAAACAATATGGTGGAGGACACGCGCGGGATGGTCGATCCAATCCAGGCACCGCAGAAGGAAGTCGATGCGCTCCGAGTCCAGCCACCTTTGCGTAGGTCGCCGAGGCGCCCTCGCGCAGGTCACTGAGGAGCGCACGTCGCCGAGTAGGCTGGGGGATAAGGAATTCCAACGAGAGAAGCGGAATCACCACCTGTCCTGATGGAGGGCCACTCCGCCAAGTAGGCTGGGGGAGAGAAACACTGCCTCTCATTGTTCTTTAGCTAGTCCTCCGATCCATATTACTTGATGTTAAAATGGATGTATCTACAACTGAAATATGTCTAGATACATATATTTTAGTATCACAAAGTAAGTATCAACGTTTATATTGCCCAAGTCTTATTATCCATCCCTAAGGTGGGTCGCTTTTGTAACTACTGATTGCAGATTCGACTCTTCTGCAGACCGAAAGATTTTTAGAGTGACTAAGAATGATTCATGCTTAGCTTTCCATTTTCATGTTTTAAACTTGTTTAAATCTTGCTCAAACCTAGGATTTGACCAAGATTCAAATGGGTTTAACAATTAAAAAAATCAGAAAAATGAAAAACCAAAGCACATAGTATTCTTATGTCATATAGTAAGCATTCAAGTTGATAAACAAGGTCTAGACATATTCAAAACACACAAAACATGTATCTACCCCCTAACCCTAAACTCTGTCTTATGAAGTTAAGTATGAGGAGAAGTGATTTTGGGTTTCAAACATGGAAATTTCACAAACCTCCCAAAAGCTTCATTTTAGAGTGACTAAGAAGGATCCATGCTTACCTTTTCATTGCCATTTTTTAAACTTGTTTTAACCTTGGTCAAACCTAGGATTTGACCAAGATTCAAACGGGCGTAAAATTCAAAAAAAAAAAAAATGAAAAACCAAAGCACATATATAGCCTTCTTATGTCATATAGTAAGCATTCAAGTTGATAAACAAGGTCTAGACATATTCAAACCAGAAATATCATGTATCATATCTACCCCTAACCCTAAACTTTGTCTTATGAAGTCAAACATATGAAGAGAACTGGGGTTTTGTGTTTCAAACATAAAAATTTCAAGTACCTTCATTTTAGAGTGACTGAGAAAGGATTCATGCTTACCTTTTCATTGTCATGTTTTAAACTTGATTAAACCTTGGTCAAACCTAGGATTTGACCAATATTTAAATGGGCATAAAAAATTCGAAAAAATGAAAAAAATGGAAAACCAAAGCACATATATAGCCTTCTTATGTCATAAACATTCAAGTTGATAAACAAGGTCTAGACATATTCAAACAAGAAAAATCATGTATCTACGCCTAACCAAAAACTCTGTCTTAAGTGGTTTTGGGTTTCAAACATGGAAATTTCAAGAACATCCCAAAAGCTTCATTTTAGACTGACTAAGAAGGATACACACTTCCCATTTCATTTTCATGTTTTAAACTTGTTTAAATCTTGGTCAAACCTAGGATTTGACCAAGATTCAAATAAGTAAAAACATGAAAATGAAAAGGTAAGCATCGATCCTTATTAGTCGCTCTAAAATGAAGCTTTTGGGAGGTTTTTGAAATTTTCATGTTTGAAACCCAAAACCACTTCTCTTCATGCATGCTTGACTTCATAAGACATAGTTTAGGGTTAGGGGTAGATACATGATTTTTCTGGTTTGAACATGTCTAGACCTTGTTTATCAATTTGAATGCTTACTATATGACATAAGAAGGCTATGTGCTTTGGTTTTTCATTCTTACGATTTTTTTCTTAATTTTTATGCCCATTCGAATCTTGGTCAAATCCCAGGTTTGACCAAGATTTAAACAAGTTTAAAACATGACAATGAAAAGGTAATCAATCCTGGATCCTTCATAATTAATAAGTTAGTCTAATTAAAATGAAGCTTTTGGGAGGTTTTTGAAATTTTTGTGTTTGAAACCAAAAACCACTTCTCTTCATGCTTGACTTCATAAGATAGAGTTTAGGGTTAGGGGTAGATACATGATTTGTATTATTTGAATTGTCTTGACCTTATTTATCATCTTTTAAATGCTTACTATATATATGACATAAGAAGACTATGTGCTTTAGTTTTTCAATTTTCTGATTTTTTAATTTTATGCCCATTTGAATCTTGGTCAAATCCTAGGTTTGACAATGATTTAAACAAGTTTAAAATATGAAAATGAAAAGATAAGCATGGATCCTTCTTAGTCACTCTAAAATAAAGCTTTTGGGTGGTTTTTGAAATTTCCATGTTTGAAACCCAAAAGCACTTCTCTTCATGCTTGACTACATAAGACAGAGTTTAGGGTTAGGGGGTAGACACATGATTTTTCTTGTTTGAATATGTCTAGACCTTGTTTATCAACTTTAATGCTTACTATATGACATAAGAAAACTATGTGCTTTGTTTTTTCATTTTTTTATTTTTTTGGAATTTTGATGCACATTTGAATCTTGGTAAAATCCTAGGTTTGACCAAGATTTAAACAAGTATATAACATGAAAATGAAAAGGGAAGCATGTATCCTTCTTAGTCACTCTAAAATGAATTTTTTGGGAGTTTTTTGAAATTTCCATGTTTGAAACCCAAAACCATGCACTTCTCTTCATGCTTGACTTCATAAGATAGAGTTTAGGGGTTTGCGGATAGATACATGATTTGTCTAGTTTGAATAAGTCTAGACCTTGTTTATCAACTTTAATGCTTACTATATGACATAAGAAGACTATGTGCTTTCGTTTTTCATTTTTCTATTTTTTTATTTTATGCCCATTTGAATCTTGGTCAAATCCTAGATTTAACCAGGATTTAAACAAGTTTAAAACATGAAAATGAAAAGGTAAGCCTTGATCCTTCTTAGTCACACTAAAATGAAGCTTTTGGGATGTTCTTGAAATTTCCATGTTTGAACCCAAAACGACTTCTCTTCATGCTAGACTTCATAAGACAGAGTTTAGGGGTTAGCGGGTAGATACATGACTTGTCTAGTTTGAATAAGACTAGACCTTGTTTATCAACTTTAATGCTTACTATATGACATAAGAAGACTATGTGCTTTGGTTTTTCATTTTTCTATATTTTTATTTTATGCCCATTTGAATCTTGGTCAAACCTATATTTGACCAGGATTTAAACAAGTTTAAAACATGAAAATGAAAAGGTAAGCCTTGATCCTTCTTAGTCACACTAAAATGAAGCTTTTGGGATGTTCTTGAAATTTCCATGTTTGAAACCCAAAACGACTTCTCTTCATGCTAGACTTCATAAGACAGAGTTTAAGGTTTAGGGTTATAGATACATGATTTGTCTGGTTTAAATATGTATAGACCTTGTTTATCAACTTGAATGCTTACTATATGGCATAAGAAAACTATGTGCTTTGGTTTTTCATTTTTCTGATTTTTTTAAATTTTGATGCCCATCGAATCTTGGTCAAATCCTAGGTTTGACCAAGATTTAAACAAGTTTAAAACATGAAAATGACCAGGGAAGCATGTATCCTTCTTAGTCACTCTAAAATGAATTTTTTGGGAGGTTTTTGAAATTTCCATGTTTGAAACCCAAAACCAGTTCTCTTCATGCTTGACTTCATAAGACAGAGTTTAGGGGTTAGGGGGTAGATACATAATTTGTATGGTTTGAATATGTCTAGACCTTGTTTATCAACTTTAATGCTTACTATATGACATAAGAACACTATGTGCTTTGGTTTTTCATTTTTCTGATTTTTAAATTTTAATGCCCATTTGAATCTTGGTCAAATCCTAGGTTTGACCAAGATTTAAACAAGTTTAAAACATGAAAATGAAAAGGGAAGCATGTATCCTTCTTAGTCACTCTAAAATGAAGTTTTTGGGAGGTTTTTGAAATTTCCATGTTTGAAACCCAAAACCACTTCTCTTCATGCTTGACTTCATAAGACAGAGTTTAGGGGTTAGGGAGTAGATACATGATTTGTATGGTTTGAATATGTGTAGACCTTGTTTATCACCTTTAATGCTTACTATATGACATAAGAAGACTATGTGCTTTGGTTTTTCATTTTTCTGATTTTTTTTTATTTTCTGCCCATTTGAATCTTGGTCAAATCCTTGGTTTGACCAATATTTAGACAAGTTTAACACGTGAAAACGAACTGATAATCCCATTTGTTGACTCATTTAACTAGTTAATCCCATTTGTTGACTCTCTGTTGACCAGGCACTTGAGGTAAAACTGAGTATATTGCACTAGCCAGTATTAGTACTCAAGGGGAAAACCGAGCACACAAAAAATGCTACAGTATAAGACTCGAGAGTATATCTAAATTTCCAGGGTTAGACTCGAGTACGCGTGTTGCGGTGCAGAAGTGGAAGACGTGCAATTGTTGACGGGTACTGACGCGAGTCGCGGTGCAGAAGTCGAAGACGTGCAATTGTGGACGCGTGTCGCGTTGCAGAAGCCCAAGACGTGCAGACGTTAAATGGTGGACGCGTAGGACGCGGGTCGCATTAACCACCCCTCGCCTTTATAGACGCCTCCTCGCACTATCTCTGTCACTCTCACTCGCTCATGCAACGCCGCCTCTCACGTCCCATCATCTTCTCCAAAGCAAAAACCCTCTCCCTCTCTGCAGGCGAGATGGACATGGAGAATGCGAATCCCATCGTCCATGACGCCGTCGGCTCCAAGCGCGACGCCTCCCTCTTCGACGTCGTCCCCTCAAAGGCCGTCGCCGCCGCCGGTGGCGGTCGTATCCCGCCGGGATGGGACCCCTATGAGCCGGTGCCGTACATCTCGCCTCCGAACCCCTACGACACCTTCATGGACGACCCATGGAACGAGGTAACTATGGTTTGCTCCCTTTTTTCTTCGCCCATTCCTTTTTGAACCCTATTTTTGCTGGTTCCCTAGTAACTATTAGTGCCGATCTGTAGATGGTTGAGTATTGGGTTAATATTTGCGCCGATTTTATTCCATTTTGCTTTGATCCCTTCTTGATTTCGTTTAAGATTTGGAGTTCGGCCGTTCGGTTAATTTATGCAAGTAATAATGGGATCTCAATCAGTTAATTTATGGGATCTCAGTCAGTTATTTTATGCAGGAATCAAAAGATATCAACCGTTTAATTTTGCAAATATTCTGGAATCTGTTCAAAATCAGATCTGGAATCTGTTTCTTTGCCTATGATGAATCGTTGGGCACAAATTTTTACAGAGTGGGTTCAGCGAACCATTGCTGTGTACAAATCTGTTGTGCATGAGCTATGGTTCGCTAACACCATCCCTGTAGACATATAATCGTGTCCACTCTAACTGAGGCTGGCTCTGTTTTTCCTTACTTTGTTATCATGCACGTTAGTCATCGTTGCATCTCATTCACTAATAGTTCCCGTTTGATATGGATCAGCTGTCTGGCAGCGACGTCGGCAGCGACGACGAGCACCATGACGTCAAGACTCGCCAGGTGCTGCGGAGGCTGCAGGTCGGCCAGTACGTCTCCTACTTCGCCAAGGGTGTCTACAGGTGCCCCTTCTGCACTAGGAGGCTCGGCCGCACTGACTTCAACTGCCTCCTCACGCATGCCGAGAACATCGGCAACACCAACCCCAAGGTCGGCGCGTCGGTGAACCCCCACTCCTTCCGCGCCAAGCACATGGCGCTCGGCATGCACCTCCGCAGCATCCAGCGGGTGGAGATCTCCGCCGGGCGCATGCCTCCGCTCAAGCCCAAGGCTCCCAAGGGGAGCAACAAGTGGAGGCAGATGGGGTAGGCGGAGTCCCGGACGTGTGCTGCTGCTGCTGCAAAGCAGCTTCTATTTTGTTGTTAGCTAGGGATCCCTTGTTGTTATGTTGTTAGTATGATGGTGTTGTGAAGAACCTCGAACCTGTTGGCTGCTGTGTATGCAGCTTATTATCTAGGGAGGGATCCCTATTATCTATCCCTATTCTACTGGAGTATATTTTGTTGGCCCTACTTTGTTTTCTCGATTTACTATTACTGCGAATTTGTCGTACGGAGTACATTACCCTGGAGATTTGCTTCTAGATTTAACTACATACATATGGACCAGAGGGAGTACTAGATTTGCTGCCATATTGGGCAAACAACGAGGGCCAAAAGGCACAAATAATTGAAGAAAGACAGAAATGCAAGCTTCTCTAGATTTGATACTAATTTGGTTAATAAAGACAAAGAGACAGAGGGGGAAAAGGTGCTCTTAAAAATGCCAATTCGCGCCGAGAGAGACAGAACCCAGCTCCTGCTCACGTACAACCAAACGCGGTCTCGTCCTGTCCCACGCGGTCCCTTTCTACTAGCCCCACACGTCAGCACGGAACGGTCAACTAAACTGGAATCCTCCCGTCTGAGCTCCTTCTGCGGGTTACAAATAAGGGCTTGGCGAAAACTGAGGAAAAACATAAGGCAATCTTATTGACTAATATAGCTGTTTAATTAATAAAAGGATTAGCTACAACGTGCTCAGTTTGCCCATTTATTAAGGTATAAGACTGGCAGGAGAGAAAGTAATCGCTAGTTTCCTCATTTTGCCCCTGCATGCTCGCACGATTAAAGCTCCTTCCGCACGCGCTGGACTCCTCGTTTCCTTAAACCTCCTCGTTTCTCGGGATAGACCAACAGTTTTTCAGGATCTTGGGGTTTTTTTTTTGACAATCAATACCACATATATTCATAGCAAAAATAGTACATGGTAGAGGGCTACATGACGACTAGATATATCACCAAAAAAGGTGATGCATGTCTCCTTCACCAAAACAGCTGAAACAAGTACACGAACGCAAGTACACCACCATAATAATACTACTACATTAACACAAGTACGAGTAATAAAGTAAGAGTACTACTCCCTCTAATCTAATTTAAACCAAAATAAATCTTAAACTTCATCCTAAATTTGAACTAGTGCCTCGTCCTCGTTCTTCGCTCATTTTCTGATCCAAGACGGCGCAGAGTGCCAGAGTGCATGGCACGGAACTCTTCATCGGTGGCATGCCATGGGCATGTCACCGGATGCATGATTTTTTTCGCAATGTTTTAAATTTGAATTTAGGCCGCATGTCACACGGTGACATGCAAAAGGTGCATGTCACCTGGTGGTGGTAGGCAACTACCCTCATTTACGGCGGCGTAGGCGACTGGACGCCGCGTGGCCAGCCGCTGCCTCGTGGCCGCCTCGGTTTCCACGCGGGAGACCATTAAACGCCGACGACCAACCTTCCCGCGTCACGGTTAGCGACTATGACTATAAGGGCAAAACGCTAAACTCTCTCGTTCCATTCACTTTCTTCCTCTCTCCACCTAACAAACATTTGTTCGTCGCTCTCTCCTCCAGCAATGTCTTCAAAATTCAGGTCGTCGGCGGTCAAGTACGCGGAGAAAAAACGCCGGCTCGAAATTTCGAGAGACGCTTCCAGAAACCAAGTGGGCTCGCCGTCGCCGCCGCCGCCGCCGAAACGCGTCCGTGCTGTGCTCACCGGGTTAGTTTCCTTCGCCATGTACTTTCGTTTCTTTCGTCGCTCTCTCCTCCAGCAATTAATGTGTTCAAACTTCAGGTCGCCGGCGGTCAAGTACGCGGATAAAAAACGCCGGCTCGAAATTTCGAGAGACGGTTCCAGAAACCAAGTGGGCTCGCCGTCGCCGCCGCTGCCGCCGCCGCCGAAACGCGTCCGTGCTGTGCTCACCGGGTTAGTTTCCTTCGCCATGTACTTTCGTTTCTTCTTGCCCGGGCTCAAGCTCTTTAAGAGTCTCTATGGTTATACATCTTAAAGGGTTGGAAGTTCCAACGACGCCCCTACTGCACCAACTTCCACGACCAAGGAATCATCGTCGTCCGATGATTTCAACCCGGCCCTACCCCGGCGAAATGAGGTAGCACCAAGCACTGTGTAGTTATCTTCTTCTTCTTCTTCTTCTTCTTCTTCTTCTTCTGCGCTTACTTGCTACCGATGATTTCGCCCTGAAGGAAGCGGCGCCGACTATCGACACCACTGTCGCCATCTTGATGGAAAAAAACGAGGAGCTCAGCTTAGAGTGTGATCGCCTCCGAGACGATTTGGCTGCCAAGAAGAAGAATTCGAAAACTCTTGTGGAGCTCATTTGCAGCCTTCGAAATGAG
This sequence comes from Lolium multiflorum, assembly GCA_030979885.1. Lineage (NCBI taxonomy): Eukaryota > Viridiplantae > Streptophyta > Magnoliopsida > Poales > Poaceae > Lolium > Lolium multiflorum. The sequence continues at coordinate 82,421,726 of CM061753.1, forward strand.
CGCGATATGTTGAAGAACGAGCTGATTAAGCAGAAAGCATCAGCGGAGAAAGCCAGCAGCATACTCAAGACTGTGTGCCTCGACAGAGACAAGTCTGATATAGAGTACAAAATCCTTCTTCAGGATAAAGTACAGCTCCAAAAGTTGAACCTTGAATATGCTGACATCGCCATCCTTGCCCTTCTCGAGAGGCAGAAGGCACAAGATAAGTTGATGCACCTGATGTTGGAGAGCTGCAGTGAAAGAGAAGAGACATTGAAAGAAGTGAGCAGTTTGGTGGGATACATGAGTGACGTCGGGCGAACTTCGCAGAATCCGCCCCGGCTGAGCTCAAATTCCAGCGGAACCAGCTTTCAGCAATGCATGTTAGGCGCACCTACAACTTCTACTCATTGATTAGAGGTCGCACGACATGGCATTTTCCCTCGAAATAGTAGTACTGTACTAATAGTTGTACTACTTAATATGTACCTTTTTGTAAAATAATTTCTTACATGTATTAGAAACTACCCCTCTCGTTTCTGGATGCACCCGGGACATTGTCATCCGGCCCTCTTCTGGACAAACCCCCTCGGGAAGGGCGGTATATTTTGCACATTTCGCTACTAGTACTTCTAATTCCACCGCTTATTTTTCTAATCCGTTAAATCGTTAATTGGATGACCAACTGATGGAAGCTGCGATAGATTAGACCAACAAGTGGTGAATTGTGCAAAAGATATGTCCGTGTTTTATGCAAAAGAGTGATATGGGGATCTGGTGGAATCTTGAATTTCCTCTTCAGTGGTAGGCATGCTTCACTTATAGCTGGAGTACATTGCGGACCTGGTGCATTTCGTCAGTACCGATCAGCTATTTTTGCTTATCCGGGAAGAAAAGGTAGTACTAGCCTTTTCTGTGAGATGTCTTTTCAGTGCTACGGAGTTGTCTGTTCACTGCTTGCTTTGTCTGTCGGTGACTTTGCCAAGCTGACTTTGCCATGACTTTGGGTGACTGATATGTGGACCACAGTTGTAAGTGACTCAAAGTCACTGACTTTGGGGACTCGTGAATGCTTCGTATATTTCTGACGGTTTCTGAATTATGTACTCCGTACAACTTTTGTAATATTGGTCAAACTAGTTTTGACCAGGGTTTGTGTAGGGTGTTTTTTTTTGGTTGGTCCAAATGGTGTTGTGTGGTCCAAATGTGATGTATCATCACACCACCATGTGCCCCCCTCCCCCCACCCCACCCCTAGGTTTTGGTAATGCCATTCTGATACATGCTTCTTAGAAGGAGTACATTTTTTCCGTTAGGGCATGACAATTTTGAAAAATTCAAAAAAAAATGGGAAGACAGAATGGTAACATCATTTTCCATGTGATGATGCACCCCTGTGCCAAATTTTGGTTCATTTTAAGAATGTAAGGTGACAAATTACTCGAGGAAGCTAGTTGGAGTAGACGGGCATGATCGGATTGGCATAGGCGATTTATTTTTTGAAGGATGTTATTTTTCATAGACAATATCTGACACAAAAAATAAAATGTTAAGGTCTCATATTATTCTGAATGATTTTGAATTACTTATGACGTTTGGAAGTATTGGTATACATGAGTCCCACATGAAGTTAAATGGTCCAAAAAAAAAGTTTCGTACACGTCTCCCAGAAAGTGGAAAGTCGAGTACATGCATGACTTCACGCGTCCACTACTGGATACAGGGAGTCGGAGGCTATAACATAATCGGCCTCATCATCTCTCGCGAGCTCGTCCTCTCCACTCCCCCAACTTGCCTCCCCCACACTGTGAAAACCCCCATCCACTCACCGCACCTCTGAGGCATCGACTTTCCCGTTTCCAACCACAACAGCATGAAGATAGGTATTGCATACGAGGCGGAGCAATAGGCGACCGCCCACGCAGAGGATGCCTCTACGGTAGTGGCCGTCGTGGTGGGTGAGGCTTCACCGGGCACCCAAGCCGCTCGTCTCCTCTGCTTGTCGGATTCTTCGACCTCGGTCGAAATGGGCATCCTGGCCGTCACGACGGGTGAGGCTTCACCGGGCACCCATGCCGCTCGTCTCCTCTGCTTGTCTGGTTCTTCGACCTCGGTCGAAACGGGCGTCCTGGCCGTCGAGCAGAAGGTGGATACCAACGTTGTTTATCCCGCCGAAGATGTGCACGGCGTTGCAGGCCACCACGGCGAGGTCTTCCTAGGCCCGATGCTGGACGCGAACCTCGACCCCTTCGACGATTTCGGCCCAAACGTTCAGTTCCAGGAGGATGTTGAGGGTGATGACGAGGAGGTACTTCTCTTTTACCGAAACTGTCCCAACCCTCTTTGTGTCATATTGCTGTTCACATGGTTTGCACGAGCCTGGTTCTTGATTGATTTGATATCCTACCTTGTTCTTGTAGATGTAATTGATTCTACGATTCGTAAGATCAGATTCTAGTTTAATTTCGACTAATCTGCCATGTAGTCATATAATCAATTTATGTGTTCATACTTAGTGGACTTGCAATTGTTGTGGCTAATGTTCATGGTTGTTCATAGGGTTTCTCATGATTTATTACGATTTCTTCTGCCATTTACTTGTTCTACACATTTAATTTTAGGGTTTCTAAGGTTTGATTATGTTAGTGGAGTATTTATTCGATCTGTCATAAAAAACCTGATTATGTAGTACTTAATAATTCATAGGAGTATTCTGATGACATGGACAACAACAAGGTGCGCAGGGACCGGAAAAGCCGCTATGTTCTCAAGCGGCTGAAGGGTGGTGAAATTCGTTTCTGCATGCGCGGGGAGCTATTTTGCCCATTATGTGGCAAATTTCTCTAGAAGGACATCCACAGCCTGATCCAACATGCGATGGGTGTAGGCCTAAGTACATAGGGGGAAACACCGCCCTGCAACCAAGGCCAAGTACGCATCATATGGCCTCTTCCTCCAGAATTACGTCTTGCCTAGCTTGCTCCACGTCAACGCCCCTGCTGCTGGCCCTCATGCTCCTGGTCATGTTTAAAGTTCATATGTGTAATCTTAATCCCTTTGGAAGTTCAGCATTAAACTCTACTAGTACAACCGTGGTGGTCTTGTGATGTAGTACTCTTTTGATGCATTTGTGATGTAGTAGTACTTTTTTTGAAATGATATAGTACTATCTAAGAAAAGTACTCCCTCCGATTCACATTCATTTCACATCAAGAAATATGGATCAGAGCGAGGGAGTAAATTAAACATGGCATCTCGTGCATGAAGCTTGACATATCGATCAGGTTGGCTAGAATAGCAATACAATGTTGCTCATTAGGCAAATGCATGCCATGTACGATAGTATACATCCAGTAAAGAAGTCTATACTGACATAAAAAAACTACTTTGGGGATGAGAGTCAATTGGGGCATCTACAATATAGAAAATCTTGCTCGTAGATGATTTTGGCTAAGAGGGTTTTACTCACATTACACGTGCCACTTTCCTTGTCTGCAAAACAAGTTCCAATAAAGGGAGAGGAAAGAAGAGGGTATTGTGGGCGAGATTGAACACCTTTTTTATGTGTTAATCTGAGGCCTCGTTTAGATGAGGATTTCGACTTATGCCTAACAGCTCAACACATCCACAAATAACTCTGCTTGCGCACACCACCGTTCATTAAAAATAACAATATTAGCTCGCAAGATTAAGAACAAAGTGAATTTAAGTAACTTGGTAAGCTTTTCAAGCAATATATTCAGAGAAAGAGCACACATGTTCGGCTCAAAATAATCATAAGAGAAGAACAATAAATCTAAGACACCACATGGATTCATACCTTGAGTCGACGCTGGCTCGTAGAAGGGCGGACGCGCCTCGAGGATGCCGGGGACGTCTCCACCTCGGTCTCACATGTGACTGCTTATCGGCGGGTGGTGCGCCGCGCCATGTAGAAGATCTATCAAGAGATGAGAGCCCGATGACGCTACCGACGCCTCAACCTTGATAGCACCGACTTGTTGCTCCGCACCGAGATGCGCCACGTGCAAGATTTAGCGGATGCACTAATTTTAGAGATATGTCATGATCATTGTAACAAATTTCAACGTGATGATGATTTGATCTTGTACTCGGCCTTGAACATAAGAACTAGTACAATCTCACCTTTTTTTATCATTATCCTTTGCGAGATTTAGCGGTTGCGCCAAATTCAGAGAAATATCATGATCATGGTAACACAATTTTCAATATAATGATGATTTGATGTTGCACTCGACCTTGAACATAAGTACTAGTACGGTCTCACAAATTTGTATCATTATACTTTGCAAGTTTTAGTGGATGCGCCCATTTTCAGAGGTAGATCATGATCATGGTAAGTTGGTAACAAATTTTCAAGGTGATGATGATTTGATTTTGCACTCGGCCTTGAACAGAGGTACTAGTACGGTCTCACAATTTTTTATCATTATACTTGGACGGTGGCCAAATTCAAAATCTCATAGCGGCAAAACTTCCCGCCCACAAAATACAAAAATTTCACACGCTTCCAAATTCCCATTCTACCCCTGTGGAGATGGCAGCAAAGTCGGTTGGTGGGGGGGTCTGCCCGTCATTTTTTGGATCACCACCTCCCTAGCCCGGAAACCCTCCCAAAAAAATTCATTTCCCTCAGACCACCCACCGGAACTTCCCAAGTCCCTCTCTCCCACCTCCACGACCACCGCACCGGAACATCCCCGCCGGACTTCCCTGGCCTACCCGAGGCCTCGCGATCCTCGTCATCCGGCTGCCTGCCGGAGCCGCTTCATCGACGCCGTCATCAACCGGACCGGATCATCCCCGCCGAACCTCGAAACCATATGCTCATCCAGCAGTCTACCGCAGTCGCTTCAGCTGCGGTATCGTCCACCCCGCCGGAGCCGCTTCGCCGGATCCGTCGTCCACCGCATCGGATCTTGCTCACCGACACCGCTGTGCATGAACCGGATCTGCTTCACCGGCGCAGTGCATGATCTAAACTCTTCTACTGTCGCTTTTCTATTGCTTGCCTGCAAGTTCTTGTTTAATCTTGGGGGAACCTGTTTGTGCTAACGACGCGCCGTTACGTTTTTGCAGATGAGATGAGTAACCATGAAGTGTAATGGCCGTCTCTCCAACCCCAAGTAGCACATGTAGCGTACTTCATCACCGGATCTATCAACCCCAGGAAGATCTGCTGTGACTCCCACAGAGTGCTTCTCCTAATGTAAGTCCCTTGTTTTAGCGCCATGTTCTGGGTTCAGATTCTTGTTTGTCTGAAGCTCTTTTAGTTCATTCCTAGCTATGACCGTAACACGTTGCTATTTTCTACTTCATTGCTAACTTTAAGCGATTGAACATTTTGGTTTGCATTCCCTGCTCTGTAGATGTAGCCATCATAACTTCTATCTTGCTCAGTCGTTGTTACAAAAATTATAGGTATTATAGTAACATCCTGCTATTATTTAGTTCATGGCCAATTTTAAGTAATTGCACATGTTGGTTCGCATTCCCTGCTCTATAGCTTTTGGCATCGTAACTTCTATATTTGGTTTACATTCCCTGCTCTGTAGATCTAGCCATCATAACTTTATCTTGCTCAGTCGTTGTTATAAAAATTATGGCCTGCTACTATGTTGTTTGTGCCAATTTTTTACTCCATGAACATGTTGGCTTGCATTCCCTGTACTACAGATGATGCCATTGTTTTGTATCTAGTTCATTGTAAGCTAACAAAGTAAGGACTTAGTTTGGCATGCTATCACTCTGCTATCTAGCCTGTAGTACAAATAAACTTGTCATACTACTAGATAATAATTTTGCGTGCCATCTTGTTCTTCAAAAGCTGCATTATTGACTTGTTTCTCTGACTTGGCATGACGCTCACATATGGAAAGCTGAACATATTGGTTTGCATTCCCTCTTATACAAGTTCACAGGTGATCCCACTATATTCTGTATCTGGTCCATCCTAAGCTCCAGCATTAACTATCCTCTATGTGTTGCTCATTACAAGTTTATATCCCGAAACATCTTGATTTGCATCCCCTTCACTATAAGTTCAGGAGTATTATTTAGTTCACGGCCAAAATGAAGTAATTGCACTTGGCACATGTTGGTTCACATTCCCTCCTCTTTAGCTTTTGCCATCGTAACTTCTATTTTTGGTTTACATTCCCTGCTCTGTAGATGTAGCCATCATAACTTCATCTTGCTCAGTCGTTGTTACAAAATTTATAGCCTGCTACTATGTTGTTCATGCCAATTTTGTACTCCCTGAACATGTTGGTTTGCATGGGACTCGACAGTAGTAAGTCTGCTGTTTCATTCTAACATGCTCTGTTATATTGGCTGTTGGTATGCGGCATGCACTCTTTGTTTGCTTATTGTGCGCATTACAATGATCTTGTTATAACGACGAAATGATGAGCTCCAAATTCTTTGGCAAACAATATTGTAGTGTCTTTGCCTTTCCATTGTTGTTGTCTTAACTTGTAATGTCTTTGTTTCAGATATAGGTGCTGCATGGACAACTTAAAAGATTGCCGGATCGCTTCATTGTATTGCTAGGTTTAATTACCATTCAATTTCTCTGGGTTCTGTAATATATTTTTTCAATGCCTTGCAGCTGATGTAATATTTAGTTAGTTTTTATAGTTCTTTCGCGCATTTTTTCTTTGGTGCTTGTGGTAAGTGAGGCTATCCGACAGAAATCAATGCTGCGTAAATATTCTCAGTATCTAAATCACGAATTCCCATCCCTTAAACGGCCCAATTAATCGAAATCACATATGTGCCTGCCCGCAAAATCCTAAAGCGCATATTATGCCGGCATATAAACAGCAACTAAACGGGCTGGCCCACTTACTTCTTGGGCCAGCCCATGTGAGTTACGGTGGACCCCACACTCTAATTGGCCTGGCCCACTTGCTTTAAGGTGGTCCCCACCCACTACTGGGCCGGCCCACTAATTAGTTGGGCCAGCCCATTTGCTTTTGTGGTGGACCCCACATACTAAACGGGCCGGCCCTTCAAGAGGAAAGTGGGACCCACCTGTGTTTTTGGCCCGGCCCACTATCTTGTTGGGCCGGCCCACTTGCAATATGGTGGACCCCACATACTAATTGGGCCGGCCTTTTAACAGGAAAGTGGGGCCCACTGTGCTTTTGGCCCGCCCACCATCTTGTTGGGCCAGCCCACTTGCTATATGGTGGTCCCACATGGTAAATGGGCCGGCCCTTTAATAGGAAGGTGGGACCCACTGTGTTTTTGGCCCGCCCACTATCTTGTTGGGCCGGCCCACTTTCTGTATGGTGGACCCCACATAACAAATGGCCCGGCCCATTAACAGGAATGTGGGACCCACATGTGTTTTTGGCCCGGCCCACTATCTTGGTGGGCCAGCCCACTTGCTATATTGTGGACCCCACATACTAAATGGGCCGGCCCTTTAACAGGAAGGTGGGACCCACTGTGTTTTTGGCCCGCCCACTATCTTGTTGGGCCGGCCCACTTGCTATATGGTGGACCCCACATACTAAATGGGCCGGCCCTTTAACAGGATAGTGGGACCCACCATGTGTTTTTGGCCCGGCCCACTAGCTTGTTGGGCCGGCCCACTTGCTATATGGTGGACCCCACACACTAAATGGGCCCTTTTAACAGGATAGTGGGACCCACTGTGTTTTTGGCCCGGCCCACTTGCTTCTTGGGCCGGCCCGTTCTGTAAGGGGACCCCACTTGTTAAATGGGCCGGCCCATTTACCTTTGACCAGTCAACATTAGAGGTTAGGCCCGGCCCACGTAACTAATGGACCAGCCCAGCTATATAGTTGACCGGTCAAACTATGTCATCTGGCCCGGCCCGCTTAAGACGTGGCAGGCCTCGTGTGGGCCTACCATCTACCACGGGGTTTCAGCGGTTAACGCCGTTAACTGCCAGTTAACGGCGTCTGCCACGTGTCAGTTTGCATGACGTCAGCAGTCAACGGGCTCCCGAAACACACTTCCGGAAGGGCGCCCAAGCGCGACGGACCGAAAAAATCGTCGTTGGACTTTGCCTGACGCAGTTTCGACAACAGAACCCATATCGTCGGGTTAGGCCCATAGGCGACGAAAAATGCCCCTTAGTTGACGATTTTGGGACGTTGTCTATCATAACTTTTCTTGTAGTGAAGCCTTGCAAGTTGATAAACAAGGTTTAGACATGTTCAAACCAGACAAATCATGTATCTAGCCCCTAACCATAAACTCGGTCGATCTTATGAAGTCGATCTAGCATGAAGAGAAGTCGTATTGGTTTCAAACATGAAAATTTCAAGAACCACCCAAAATCTTCAAATGGGCATATAACATTCAAAAAACTAGAAAAATGAAAAACCAAAGCACATATATAGCCTTCTTATGTCATATAGTAAGCATTCAAGTTGATAAACAAGCATGTCTAGACATATTCAAACCCGACAAATCATGTATCTACCCCCTAACCATAAACTCGGTCGATCTTATGAAGTCGATCTAGCCTGAAGAGAAGTCGTATTGGTTTCAAACATGAAAATTTCAAGAACCTCCCAAAATCTTCAAATGGGCATAATATTCAAAAAAACCAGAAAAATGAAAAACCAAAGCACATAGCCTTCTTATGTCATATAGTAAGAATTCAAGTTGATAAACAAGGTCTAGACATATTCAAACTAGAAAAATCATGTATCTACCCCTAACACTCTAAACTCTGTCTTATGAAGTCAAGCATGAAGAGAAGTGGTTTTGGGTTTCAAACATGGAAATTTCAAAAACCTCCCAAAAGCTTCATTTTAGAGTGACTAAGAAGGATCCATGCTTACCTTTTAATTTTTAGATTTTAAACTTGTTTAAATCTTTGTGAAACCTAGGATTTGACCAAGATTCAAATGGGCATAAAAAATCAGGAAAAAGCCAAAAGAATGATAAACCAAAGCACATAGCATTCTTATGTCATACAGTAAGCATTCAAGTTGATTAACAAGGTCTAGACATATTCAAACTAGAAAATCATGTATATATCTGTCCCTAACCTTAAACTCTGTCTTATATATGAAGTCAATCATGAAGAGAAGTGGTTTGGGTTTCAAACATGAAAATTTCAAGAACATCCCAAAAGTCGCTTCATTTTAGAGTGACTAAGAAGGATCCAGGCTTACCTTTTCGTTTTCATATTATATACTTGTTTAAATCCAGGTCAAACATAGGATTTGACCAAGATTCAAATGGGCATAAAATAAAAAAATAGAAGAATGAAAAACAAAAGCACATAGTCTTCTTATGTCATATAGTAAGCTTGCAAGTTGATAAACAAGGTTTAGACATGTTCAAACCAGACAAATCATGTATCTAGCCCCTAACCATAAACTCGGTCGATCTTATGAAGTCTAGCATGAAGAGAAGTCGTATTGGTTTCAAACATGAAAATTTCAAGAACCACCCAAAATCTTCAAATGGGCATATAACATTCAAAAAAACCAGAAAAATGAAAAACCAAAGTGTAGCACCCTACCTTTTAATAAAGGCAATATACCTGTGTATAGTGCTATTCCCGGGATCACTGATAGCACACACATTACAAAATATAGTAATCATTGCAATAGTATCAAATTACTACATCGTTGATCCAGAGGGTAAAGTAAAACCTTACAATTTGCATAGTCACATGGACTAGCTCAACAATGTTCAGAACAAACACAGCGGAAAGTAAATCATCAATGAGCCTTCATCATCTTCATGTGCCACAGGCAGTCATGTTGGAATGTAGACTCGAGATCCTACCACGTACTTCTCCTCAGAAAATCCTGCACGTTTGAATATGCAGCCCCACGAATGGAGGTCAGTACAATGATGTACTGGCAAATGACACTTATATGGTGGCAGTTTTGGGCATGACTATCTACATGATATTTGGCAAGTGGAGTTTAGGCAAATTTGCATAAAGCCAATTTTATCCTATATTTTATTTAAAACAAAACATTTTGAAATCCTTTGAATGACATTGTGAAATCACACCATGGTCAATCCTCCATGGGTTTTATAATAATCACATGGTTACATCTCCCATGAGTTTTACAAGGTTAATTCAATTTTAAACACATTCAGAAAAGGTGATGAGATTCTTCCGTACATTCCTTGCCTAGAAGCTCAAATTGTCCGTAACCGGGGACACGGCTAAGATCTTAGGTTTAACTCTCGAGAGGTTGTGCACTTTCACCTTACGACCCACCCTTCCCAAGAGAAGAATGAGACAAGATCTTTCAGAAGAAGAATTCAACCATACAAACTAGACTCGTTCCCATTTGGCCGTCGCCTCCACCTAGCCACAAGTTGAACCCTCACAACTTACTTAATCCCGGCAGAGCCCATAATACCATAAGGCTGCACTGGAAGCTAACTAAAACATGGACGACATAGTAATCTCTTTAATCCTGGGTGGCCAACCACAAGTGGAACTCACAAGCTTAAAACCCCTCACAGGTAGTAAACCCCCACACGATCCCCTGGTGAAAACCAGGTGTGCAGTCAAAAGCGACCACTCTACAACTTGCGCACTCTCAGGGATTCACCACTTTAGCCCACTCGGGGCGTGGACCTGAGCAGCCGCCCACCAATCAACCAATCCACCCAGGTGTTTCATTAAGGTTGTTAATTTTAAATTTTCAAACACTCACAACCAATAACGAAAATAGCATTTGGCATTTGATGTTGCAAAGCAAAATTAAAGCATCCTAGCAATGGGTTCAGGAGTAGCTACACACTACTAGGGTTTGCTAAGCATAGCATAATACTTTACTTTTGAAAACAAAATCCTACCATGCATACTAGTTTCAAAACACTAATGCATAATTAAAACAAGTAGGATTTGAGTGTCACTTGCCTTTTTGGTAGTCGAAGCGCGTTCACTTCTCTTAATCAAAATACGTGTCTCTCCGTACAAACTATAACATAAAATATAGCACAACATAAACACACCATTCAACAACAACAAAATCAAACAAGACGACAATCGGAAATCGCTCTATGGTACTAAGTTGTGGCATGAGGTTTGGCTTGCAAGATATGAATCGAAGATATTGAATGAATGAGTCAAATACTTGGAAAAGAAAATGATTATCTAAGTCAAGTGCTTAGAAGAAAAATGATTGATAGGAACCTATGGTCAATGGTTGTTTTCTATTCAAGATTGGGTAATTGAAATGATCCATGTGATGAAATCACATGAGTCTCAATGACGCAACTCAAAATACTATTTGGTAAAGTGTGACAACACTTACTAAGATAGTATGAGTTACACATAGGCTTGGGTATGAATTTGTGATATATTGAATTACTCAATCAACTCATTTGTAAATTAAATAGTTCAATATAAGCCAATAGGATTAAATGGTCATGAGGTTGAAAATGTATGAACGATAGGAAAAATGTGGGTCAAAGATGCTAATGGATATCAAGGGTTCAAAACATTTGCTATGTAATATAGTAACTCAACATAACATTTGCACAATGGAAAATCTATAGCTAAGATTAGTCACCATTTACTCAAATAGCTCAATTGTTATTTGAATAAGGTGAACTAGACAACTAAGAGTATGATATGCATTATCTGTGAACAAGATAAAGAATTATAACGGGTCCTGGAAGATGGGTATGAGCATAAGGATCATTTTGGCTAAAGGAACTATGTTAAAGCCAGTCATAGGACTGCACTTTTCGCGAAAAGTCATTAGAAGATGTTTTCCGGATGGAAGACTTTCTACACGGAAGTTGTAGAGAATTCCATTACAAGCGTATCGCCAAAAGAATCTCTCGGAAAACGTTTATAGAACTTGTTTCATAGACGATGTTGCAGAACAAAGGGGTACCGCGAAAATAAAGTGGGCGAAAATGCCACGCAAAATATCTAAGCTGGTCTACTGGATTTGCTGATTCTAACGGTATAAGGTTTGTCGAAATCCGACGAATAGAACTTACGATATGAATTTTGTAAAACTAGACCTAAGTGGTTACAGTTTTAATGGTGTACGAAAAGTTGTCCGAACAAGTTGCTCGGATGAGAAAACTTCCTACACAAAAGTTGTAGATGATCTAATAAGAAACTTAACGGAAGGATCACTATTCTAAACAAAGGTTTAACGGAAGGATCACTATTCTAAACAGAGGTGTAGATCTACGAAAATAAAATTACAAAGTTACGTGCCTACGAAAAAAACCAGAAAACGAATTATTACCGGGCAAAAAATGCGCCGAATCGCGCGTACCAAAATTGCGTTGCGGATGTTGCTTCGTGAGTGTGCGTCACGAACGGCAGCGTCGCATGAAGGAAAGAGCAGCCTCGTGTGTGTGCTGCGCGGGGGAGAAAGAGAGGCGCCAGGCGCCTGTGGTGCGACCTGTGGTTCCCGGGCGAGGCATTTTATAGGCTGGGGCTGGTGTGATTTTTCCTGAGGAATCGATGTGGGACTAAAGAAAGGAAAAAGGAAACATGCGCGAGGCGGCGGACTGCAGCGCGTGCGCGGGCGAGCTGGGCTGCGGCAGCGTGGCCGGGTGGGCTGGGGGCAGGAGTTGGGCCGGGGTGAGCGTCGCGGCGCTGGCTGCCGCGCGCGGGCGGTGGCGCGCGGGGCGAGGCGGCCTGGTGGGCTGCAGCGGCCTTGGGCCGCACAGTCGGCCGCGCCTTTTTTTTATATTATTCTTTTGTTTAACAAAATTGGAAATACATATTTGGAGGCTCAAATAAAATCGGAAAAATACAAATGAGGTACCGTTGGATTCGTTATGAAATCTACTTTAATGTGAAATCAAATTTGGAACAAAAATATAAACTTTATAAAACTAAAATTTTACAAACATGTCTATGTGGCTATAGTGCCCTTTTAATGTTTTCTCAAATATTTATAAGTTTCAAAATCTCCGAACAAAATAGAGTATTATTAGAAAATCTTTTAAAAACCAAGTTTTATGAAAACTATATATTTTTGCAAAAAACCCTTTTTAATATCCCTTTGTGAAAATAAAATAATCATTATATACATTTGTTATATATGTTTGATTTTGAAAATACTTTAAAACCAAAAGTCTTTGAAAACACTATTTTGAAATTTAACTTGTTAATAACTTTAAAAAGTTTTAATTCTTTGTGAAATTTCAATCAAGTTCAAACAATCAATCATTAAACTTATTTTTATTTTACATTCCAAAATTTAGAAAATTTCGGGATGTGACAGACTACCACCCTTAAAAGAAATCTCGTCCTCGAGATTTGAGAAAGTCTAGAAATAAAAGGTTTTGGGTTCAGGTCTTCTAATGGGTTCATGCTCACTATTGCTTCTTTTTGGAACATCTCCGAGGATATTTGGAAGTCAACCTTGGATTTTGAAAAGGTTACACTAAACCATATACGATCATACCACCACTATATCCATTCATATGAGGGCACTCATCCCATTGGTATTATCTTTTACTTAAGAACACTTGGTCATGGGGAACTCCTTATGATACCTTCTCAAATACCATCTCATGCGGCATCTAGTGTAAATCCATAATCCAAAGGTACGGCTTCTACCACCCTTAAAAGGAACTTTTGTAGGTAGTCTTGGGTCTTGGGTTTAGGCTAAGCTTATCTTGGAAATGACTTGGCAATAGGTCATATTTGAAAAACATCTATGGATTAGGGCTTCTGAGTTAAAATCCAATAGGTGAATGTTTATTCACGTATAGTAAACAACATATCTCTCCAAGGTGTGTCGAATAGGTTTCCTTCATATTAGGGCTTTCTAATCCAAATGGATGGTTGTTGAACTACTTTTTGTACTGATGGGTCACATCCTTGGGTCAATCAGGAGACCAAGATGTGTAATCTTCATGTTATCCTTCATCTTCTTACTTGAAGTCTTCCACTATTTTTCATCTAGTGGTTGGGTCTTCAAACTCACCGTACTCCTACGGTTGGCAGCACTTGCCTACTATAAGGTCATAATATCTATTCACCCTATGGTTTAGGTTTATTCGCCGACATCTATTTTGTAGGTAAATCTCTCAAGATTCGCAAAGTCAACATTACGAAAGCGAATAATAAGAGTAGTAGGAATGGTGATCAATCCATCCTGCACCCAAATCATTACTCCGTATTAGATTATTGAATCTCGTATTCTAACTCTTGGTCAACCTCACAAGTTTGTTAAAAATATTCCATGGAGAATTGAATCAATGCTTCAATCCCCATTATTGAATTGTTTTGAAAATATTTCTATCGATCCCTAACTAGAGTTTTGTGTATCTCTCACTCTACGCTTATTCATCTTGATAGGAAATATCAAGGTTGGTATACTAAAGTTGTCTTCATGGCGATTTGCCGAGAAAACAATTTCTGGGTTGGGTATAGATAAGAATAGATAGAAAGGTCTAAAGAAGATTTCTACCCAAACACAACAGATCATGGCAAACCATCTTACAAACAACATCTAACAAGCATCAAGCAACATGTTTCAAACACAAAATACTAGTATGGTCATACCTCAATTTGGTAAGATCAATACTTTGTTACTTTATCGTTGGTTCGCTAAAAGAGAACTAATGGTGGTCTAGTCTATTTCTATATTGGATGCATCAAGTTTCTATTCTACTCCTTCGGTGTATCTTCGTGTGTTGTGCAGTCTGCATCGAAGCCTTCTTCAAGAACTTCATTTGTTGAGTCTGAGAACATCACATGAATCATCATTCTTCATGCTTCAGGGACATGGTCATCATTAGTCCCTGTTGATAGTTTTGATAAGGTGGTGATCTAAAGTGAGAGGAAAACAATTTTGAAGATGGAATAGATGAGAATACCAGAAGTTCACAAAGCCAACATATTTTGATTGAAATAGGATTAGATAAAATTTTCATCCTAGGGTCTTCCTATTTCTAATCCAAACCTAGGGTCTCGATCCTACAGGCAACACTATGCTCTGATACCATTCTGTAGCACCCTACCTTTTAATAAAGGCAAGATACCTGTGTATAGTGCTATTCCCGGGATCACTGATAGCACACACATTACAAAATATAGTAATCATTGCAATAGTATCAAATTACTACATCGTTGATCCAGAGGGTAAAGTAAAACCTTACAATTTGCATAGTCACATGGACTAGCTCAACAATGTTCAGAACAAACACAGCGGAAAGTAAATCATCAATGAGCCTTCATCATCTTCATGTGCCACAGGCAGTCATGTTGGAATGTAGACTCGAGATCCTACCACGTACTTCTCCTCAGAAAATCCTGCACGTTTGAATATGCAGCCCCACGAATGGAGGTCAGTACAATGATGTACTGGCAAATGACACTTATATGGTGGCAGTTTTGGGCATGACTATCTACATGATATTTGGCAAGTGGAGTTTAGGCAAATTTGCATAAAGCCAATTTTATCCTATATTTTATTTAAAACAAAACATTTTGAAATCCTTTGAATGACATTGTGAAATCACACCATGGTCAATCCTCCATGGGTTTTATAATAATCACATGGTTACATCTCCCATGAGTTTTACAAGGTTAATTCAATTTTAAACACATTCAGAAAAGGTGATGAGATTCTTCCGTACATTCCTTGCCTAGAAGCTCAAATTGTCCATAACCGGGGACACGGCTAAGATCTTAGGTTTAACTCTCGAGAGGTTGTGCACTTTCACCTTACGACCCACCCTTCCCAAGAGAAGAATGAGACAAGATCTTTCAGAAGAAGAATTCAACCATACAAACTAGACTCGTTCCCATTTGGCCACCACCCGCTGTCTAGCCACAAGTTGAACCCTCACAACTTACTTAATCCCGGCAGAGCCCATAATACCATAAGGCTGCACTGGAAGCTAACTAAAACATGGACGACATAGTAATCTCTTTAATCCTGGGTGGCCAACCACAAGTGGAACTCACAAGCTTAAAACCCCTCACAGGTAGTAAACCCCCACACGATCCCCTGGTGAAAACCAGGTGTGCAGTCAAAAGCGACCACTCTACAACTTGCGCACTCTCAGGGATTCACCACTTTAGCCCACTCGGGGCGTGGACCTGAGCAGCCGCCCACCAATCAACCA
This sequence comes from Lolium multiflorum, assembly GCA_030979885.1. Classification (NCBI taxonomy): domain Eukaryota; kingdom Viridiplantae; phylum Streptophyta; class Magnoliopsida; order Poales; family Poaceae; genus Lolium; species Lolium multiflorum. The sequence continues at coordinate 82,437,809 of CM061753.1, forward strand.
ATCCACCCAGGTGTTTCATTAAGGTTGTTAATTTTAAATTTTCAAACACTCACAACCAATAACGAAAATAGCATTTGGCATTTGATGTTGCAAAGCAAAATTAAAGCATCCTAGCAATGGGTTCAGGAGTAGCTACACACTACTAGGGTTTGCTAAGCATAGCATAATACTTTACTTTTGAAAACAAAATCCTACCATGCATACTAGTTTCAAAACACTAATGCATAATTAAAACAAGTAGGATTTGAGTGTCACTTGCCTTTTTGGTAGTCGAAGCGCGTTCACTTCTCTTAATCAAAATACGTGCCTCTCCGTACAAACTATAACATAAAATATAGCACAACATAAACACACCATTCAACAACAACAAAATCAAACAAGACGACAATCGGAAATCGCTCTATGGTACTAAGTTGTGGCATGAGGTTTGGCTTGCAAGATATGAATCGAAGATATTGAATGAATGAGTCAAATACTTGGAAAAGAAAATGATTATCTAAGTCAAGTGCTTAGAAGAAAAATGATTGATAGGAACCTATGGTCAATGGTTGTTTTCTATTCAAGATTGGGTAATTGAAATGATCCATGTGATGAAATCACATGAGTCTCAATGACGCAACTCAAAATACTATTTGGTAAAGTGTGACAACACTTACTAAGATAGTATGAGTTACACATAGGCTTGGGTATGAATTTGTGATATATTGAATTACTCAATCAACTCATTTGTAAATTAAATAGTTCAATATAAGCCAATAGGATTAAATGGTCATGAGGTTGAAAATGTATGAACGATAGGAAAATGTGGGTCAAAGATGCTAATGGATATCAAGGGTTCAAAACATTTGCTATGTAGTATAGTGACTCAACATAACATTTGCACAATGGAAAATCTATAGCTAAGATTAGTCACCATTTACTCAAATAGCTCAATTGTCATTTGAATAAGGTGAACTAGACAACTAAGAGTATGATATGCATTATCTGTGAACAAGATAAAGAATTATAACGGTCCTGGAAGATGGGTATGAGCATAAGGATCATTTTGGCTAAAGGAACTATGTTAAAGCCAGTCATAGGACTGCACTTTTCGCGAAAAGTCATTAGAAGATGTTTTCCGGATGGAAGAACTTTCTACACGGAAGTTGTAGAGAATTCCATTACAAGCGTATCGCCAAAAGAATCTCTCGAAAACGTTTATAGAACTTGTTTCATAGACGATGTTGCAGAACAAAGGGGTACCGCGAAAATAAAGTGGGCGAAAATGCCACGCAAAATATCTAAGCTGGTCTACTGGATTTGCTGATTCTAACGGTATAAGGTTTGTCGAAATCCGACGAATAGAACTTACGATATGAATTTTGTAAAACTAGACCTAAGTGGTTACAGTTTAATGGTGTACATTGTCCAACAAGTTGCTCGGATGAGAAAACTTCCTACACAAAAGTTGTAGATGATCTAATAAGAAACTTAACGGAAGGATCACTATTCTAAACAAAGGTTTAACGGAAGGATCACTATTCTAAACAGAGGTGTAGATCTACGAAAATAAAATTACAAAGTTACGTGCCTACGAAAAAAACCAGAAAACGAATTATTACCGGGCAAAAAATGCGCCGAATCGCGCGTACCAAAATTGCGTTGCGGATGTTGCTTCGTGAGTGTGCGTCACGAACGGCAGCGTCGCATGAAGGAAAGAGCAGCCTCGTGTGTGTGCTGCGCGGGGAGAAAGAGAGGCGCCAGGCGCCTGTGGTGCGACCTGTGGTTCCCGGGCGAGGCATTTTATAGGCTGGGGCTGGTGTGATTTTTCCTGAGGAATCGATGTGGGACTAAAGAAAGGAAAAAGGAAACATGCGCGAGGCGGCGGACTGCAGCGCGTGCGCGGGCGAGCTGGGCTGCGGCAGCGTGGCCGGGTGGGCTGGGGGCAGGAGTTGGGCCGGGGTGAGCGTCGCGGCGCTGGCTGCCGCGCGCGGGCGGTGGCGCGCGGGGCGAGGCGGCCTGGTGGGCTGCAGCGGCCTTGGGCCGCACAGTCGGCCGCGCCTTTTTTATATTATTCTTTTGTTTAACAAAATTGGAAATACATATTTGGAGGCTCAAATAAAATCGGAAAAATACAAATGAGGTACCGTTGGATTCGTTATGAAATCTACTTTAATGTGAAATCAAATTTGGAACAAAAATATAAACTTTATAAAACCAAAATTTGACAAACATGTCTATGTGGCTATAGTGCCCTTTTAATGTTTTCTCAAATATTTATAAGTTTCAAAATCTCAACAAAATAGAGTATTATTAGAAAATCTTTTAAAAACCAAGTTTTATGAAAACTATATATTTTTGCAAAAAACCCTTTTTAATATCCCTTTGTGAAAATAAAATAATCATTATATACATTTGTTATATATGTTTGATTTTGAAAATACTTTAAAACCAAAAGTCTTTGAAAACACTATTTTGAAATTTAACTTGTTAATAATTTTAAAAAGTTTCAATTCTTTGTGAAATTTCAATCAAGTTCAAACAATCAATCATTAAACTTATTTTTATTTTACATTCCAAAATTTAGAAAATTTCGGGAAACCAAAGCACATATATAGCCTTCTTATGTCATATAGTAAGCATTCAAGTTGATAAACAAGCATGTCTAGACATATTCAAACCCGACAAATCATGTATCTACCCCCTAACCCTAAACTCTGCATGTCTTATGAAGTCAACCATGAAGAGAGAAGTGGTTTTTGGGTTTCAAACATTGAGATTTCAAGAACCCCCCAAAAGCTTCATTTTAGAATGACTAGCTAGGAAGGATCCAGGCTTACCTTTTCATTTTCATGCTATAGACTTGTTTAAATCTTGGTCAAACCTAGGATTTGACCAAGATTCAAATGGGCATAAACATTCAAAAAAATCAAAAAATCAAAAACCAAAGCACATATAGTCTTCTTATGTCATATAGTAAGAATTGAAGTTGATAAACAAGGTATAGACATATTCAAACTAGACAAATCATGTATCTACCCCCTAAAGCCCTAAACTAGCTTTGTCTTATGAAGTCAAGCATGAAGAGAAATGGTTTTGGGTTTCAAATTAAACATGGAAATTTCAAGAACCCCCCCAAAGCTTCATTTTGGAGTGACTAAGAAGGATCGAGGATTACCTTTTCATTTTCATGTTTTAAACTGCTTTAGATCTTGGTCAAACCTATGATTTCACCACGACTCAAATGGGCATAAAAATTAAAAAAAATAAAAAAATGAAAAACTAAAGCACATAGCCTTCTTATGTCATATATAGTAAGCATTCAACTTGATGAACATGGCTGGTCTAGACATATTCATAATAGAAAAAACGTGTATCTACCCCCTAACGATTAATTAACTTTGTCTTAATTATGAAGTCAAGCATGAAGAGAAGTGTTTTTGGGTTTCAGACATGGAAATTTTGAAAACCTCCCAAAAACTTCATCTTAGAGTGACAAAGAAGGATCCAAGCTTACCTTTTCATTTTCATGTTTTAAGCTTGTTTAAATATTGGTCAAGCCTAGGATTTGACCAAGATTCAAATGGGCATAAAAATTCTGGAAAAATAAAAAAAATAAAAACCAAAGCACATAGTCTTCTTACGTCATATATATCTATAGTAAGCATATTCAAGTAGATAAACAAGGTATAGACATATTCAAAACAGACAAATCCTGTATCTACCCCCTAACCCTAAACTCGGTCTTATGATGCCTAGCATGAAGAGAAGTCGTTTTGGGTTTCAAACGTTTAAGCCAAAAGCCCCATTTCATATATTTCAAATTTGGTTCAAATTTGAAAGACATACAAGTTATAGCACACATAGTGCATACATGTTCACACATACTGCACTACTCCCTCCGTCCACAAATAAGTGTACATTTGGGTTTTTGGATAAGTCAAACTTTAACAATTTTGACCATTTTTTTACCAAAAAGTAGCAACATGTGTGACATCAAATTACTATATTATGAGACTGTATTTTGAGATGAATCTAGTGATGGTAGTTTAGTGTCATAAATGTTGTTACGTTTCCCTAAAAAGTTAGTCAAAGTTAATAAAGTTTGACTTATCTAAAAACTCAAATGTACACTTATTTGTGGACGGAGGGAGTAGATGCTAATTAACCCTATAGTTTGAGGCCATTTGGATGAGGTCGAAAAAATCTTGGATTAGAAATGGGGTTGTTCGAACCCCGTAGTTGGATTTTTTATGAACTTGATCTGTAGTACTGGGCAAAACCCTAGTTTAACGTATTTAATTATAGATTCGTAGGTTGATTTTTCTACCTTTTTATTATTATTACTATGCAGCACATGTGTGTTTGCCCGTCGAGTGAAACTCGGAGGAAGAGGGATCACTCGGAAGGAGAGAAGAAGGGAGAGCATTATGGTGTCTCCCCTTTTTCGGGTGATGATGTTGACTTTTGTGCAGGGTTTGTCAGTGAGCAGGAGGTGCGAGCGAGCGAGCGAGCGAGCGAGCGAGCGAGCGAGGCCAAGAATGAGAGAGATTTGTTTTTTTTGTGAGAGGGACAACCGAAGGATCCAGAAGGACCCACAGACAAAACGCATCCTGATGCGTCTTCTCTTGACAAAGAAGATGGCTTGGAGTTTGCGTACCTACTGCACTTGACTTGTGCTCACTGAAGTGTGGGACCTCACGCATGGGCACCACACGTAAGTGACAGACCTGTTGGTGTAAAAACTCGGTTGATTATTATAGTGCATTAGAACAAAGTTTCCTATGGATTCAACGGTAGGAAATCCAAGTTAACTCATTTACATGACATTAATTTTTCCATGAAGCAAAGTTAACACATCTATCAATTGGTACATTTTGGAGTGACTAAGAAGGATCCATGCTTATTCGTTTTCACGTGTTAAATTTGTTTAAATCTTGCTCAAACCTAGGATTTCACCAAGATTGAAATGGGCATGAAAATTCAAAAAAAAATGAAATACCAATGCACATAGTCTTCTTCTGTCATATATAGTAAGCATTCAAGATGATAAACAAGGTCTAGACATATTCAAACCAGGCAAATCATGTATCTACTCCCTAACGACCCTAAACTCCGTCTTATGAAGTAAGGCATGAAGAGAAGTGGTTTTGGGTTTCAAACATGCAAATTTCAAAAACCTCCCAAAAGCTTCATTTTAGAGTGACTAAGAAGGATCGAGGCTTACCTTTTCATTTTCATGTTTTAAACTTGTTTAAATCTTGGTCAAACCTAGCTAGTATTTGACCAATATTCAAATGGGCATAAAATTCAAAAAAAATCAGAAAAATGAAAAACCAAAGCACATAGCCTTCTTATGTCATATAGTAAGAATTCAAGTTGATAAACAAGGTATAGACATATTCAAACTAGAAAAATCATGTATCTACCCCTTACACTCTAAACTCTGTCTTATGAAGTCAATTAAGCATGAAGAGAAGTGGTTTTGGGTTTCAAACATGGAAATTTCAAAAACCTCCCAAAAGCTTCATTTTAGAGTGACTAAGAAGGATCCATGCTTACCTTTTAATTTTCAGATTTTAAACTTGTTTAAATCTTTGTGAAACCTAGGATTTGACCAAGATTCAAATGGGCATAAAAATTCAGGAAAAAACCAAAAGATTGATAAACCAAAGCACATAGCATTCTTATGTTATACAGTAAGCATTCAAGTTGATAAACAAGGTCTAGACATATTCAAACTAGAAAATCATGTATATATCTGCCCCTAACCTTAAACTCTGTCTTATGAAGTCAATCATGAAGAGAAGTGGTTTTGGGTTTCAAACATGAAAATTTCAAGAACATCCCAAAAGCCGCTTCATTTTAGAGTGACTAAGAAGGATCCATGCTTACCTTTTCGTTTTCATATTATATACTTGTTTAAATCCAGGTCAAACATAGGATTTGACCAAGATTCAAATGGGCATAAAATAAAAAAATAGAAGAATGAAAAACAAAAGCACATAGTCTTCGTATGTCATATAGTAAGCTTTCAAGTTGATAAACAAGGTTTAGACATGTTCAAACCAGACAAATCATGTATCTACCCCCTAACCATAAACTCGATCGATCTTATGAAGTCTAGCCTGAAGAGAAGTCGTATTGGTTTCAAACATGAAAATTTCAAGAACCTCCCAAAATCTTCAAATGGGCATAATATTCAAAAAAACCAGAAAAATGAAAAACCAAAGCACATAGCCTTCTTATGTCATATAGTAAGAATTCAAGTTGATAAACAAGGTCTAGACATATTCAAACTAGACAAATCATGTATCTACCCCTAACACTCTAAACTCTGTCTTATGAAGTCAAGCATGAAGAGAAGTGGTTTTTGGTTTCAAACATGGAAATTTCAAAAACCTCCCAAAAGCTTCATTTTAGAGTGACTAAGAAGGATCCATGCTTACCTTTTAATTTTCAGATTTTAAACTTGTTTAAATCTTTGTGAAACCTAGGATTTGACCAAGATTCAAATGGGCATAAAAATTCAGGAAAAAACCAAAAGAATGATAAACCAAAGCACATAGCATTCTTATGTCATAGAGTAAGCATTCAAGTTGATTAACAAGGTCTAGACATATTCAAACTAGAAAATCATGTATATATCTATTCCTAACCTTAAACTCTGTCTTATGAAGCAATCATGAAGAGAAGTGGTTTTGGGTTTCAAACATGAAAATTTCAAGAACATCCCAAAAGTCGCTTCATTTTAGAGTGACTAAGAAGGATCCAGGCTTACCTTTTCGTTTTCATATTTTATACTTGTTTAAATCCAGGTCAAACATAGGATTTGACCAAGATTCAAATGGGCATAAAATAAAAAAAAATAGAAGAATGAAAAACAAAAGCACATAGTCTTCTTATGTCATATAGTAAGCCTTGCAAGTTGATAAACAAGGTTTAGACATGTTCAAACCAGACAAATCATGTATCTAGCCCCTAACCATAAACTCGGTCGATCTTATGAAGTCGATCTAGCATGAAGAGAAGTCGTATTGGTTTCAAACATGAAAATTTCAAGAACCACCCAAAATCTTCAAATGGGCATATAACATTCAAAAAACTAGAAAAATGAAAAACCAAAGCACATATATAGCCTTCTTATGTCATATAGTAAGCATTCAAGTTGATAAACAAGCATGTCTAGACATATTCAAACCCGACAAATCATGTATCTACCCCCTAACCCTAAACTCTGCATGTCTTATGAAGTCAACCATGAAGAGAAATGGTTTTGGGTTTCAAATTAAACATGGAAATTTCAAGAACCCCCCCCCCCCAAAGCTTCATTTTGGAGTGACTAAGAAGGATCGAGGTTTACCTTTTCATTTTCATGTTTTAAACTGCTTTAGATCTTGGTCAAACCTATGATTTCACCACGACTCAAATGGGCATAAAAATTAAAAAAAATAAAAAAATGAAAAACCAAAGCACATAGCCTTCTTATGTCATATATAGTAAGCATTCAACTTGATGAACATGGCTGGTCTAGACATATTCATAATAGAAAAAACGTGTATCTACCCCCTAACGATTAATTAACTTTGTCTTAATTATGAAGTCAAGCATGAAGAGAAGTGTTTTTGGGTTTCAGACATGGAAATTTTGAAAACCTCCCAAAAACTTCATCTTAGAGTGACAAAGAAGGATCCAAGCTTACCTTTTCATTTTCATGTTTTAAGCTTGTTTAAATATTGGTCAAGCCTAGGATTTGACCAAGATTCAAATGGGCATAAAAATTCTGGAAAAATAAAAAAAATAAAAACCAAAGCACATAGTCTTCTTACGTCATATATATCTATAGTAAGCATATTCAAGTAGATAAACAAGGTATAGACATATTCAAAACAGACAAATCCTGTATCTACCCCCTAACCCTAAACTCGGTCTTATGATGCCTAGCATGAAGAGAAGTCGTTTTGGGTTTCAAACGTTTAAGCCAAAAGCCCCATTTCATATATTTCAAATTTGGTTCAAATTTGAAAGACATACAAGTTATAGCACACATAGTGCATACATGTTCACACATACTGCACTACTCCCTCCGTCCACAAATAAGTGTACATTTGGGTTTTTGGATAAGTCAAACTTTAACAATTTTGACCATTTTTTTACCAAAAAGTAGCAACATGTGTGACATCAAATTACTATATTATGAGACTGTATTTTGAGATGAATCTAGTGATGGTAGTTTAGTGTCATAAATGTTGTTACGTTTCCCTAAAAAGTTAGTCAAAGTTAATAAAGTTTGACTTATCTAAAAACTCAAATGTACACTTATTTGTGGACGGAGGGAGTAGATGCTAATTAACCCTATAGTTTGAGGCCATTTGGATGAGGTCGAAAAAAATCTTGGATTAGAAATGGGGTTGTTCGAACCCCGTAGTTGGATTTTTTATGAACTTGATCTGTAGTACTGGGCAAAACCCTAGTTTAACGTATTTAATTATAGATTCGTAGGTTGATTTTTCTACCTTTTTATTATTATTACTATGCAGCACATGTGTGTTTGCCCGTCGAGTGAAACTCGGAGGAAGAGGGATCACTCGGAAGGAGAGAAGAAGGGAGAGCATTATGGTGTCTCCCCTTTTTCGGGTGATGATGTTGACTTTTGTGCAGGGTTTGTCAGTGAGCAGGAGGTGCGAGCGAGCGAGCGAGCGAGTCGAGCGAGGCCGAGAATGAGAGAGATTTGTTTTTTTTTGTGAGAGGGACAACCGAAGGATCCAGAAGGACCCACAGACTTCCAAAACGCATCCTGATGCGTCTTCTCTTGACAAAGAAGATGGCTTGGAGTTTGCGTACCTACTGCACTTGACTTGTGCTCACTGAAGTGTGGGACCTCACGCATGGGCACCACACGTAAGTGACAGACCTGTTGGTGTAAAAACTCGATTGATTATTATAGTGCATTAGAACAAAGTTTCCTATGGATTCAACGGTAGGAAATCCAAGTTAACTCATTTACATGACATTAATTTTTCCATGAAGCAAAGTTAACACATCTATCAATTGGTACATTTTGGAGTGACTAAGAAGGATCCATGCTTATTCGTTTTCACGTGTTAAATTTGTTTAAATCTTGCTCAAACCTAGGATTTCACCAAGATTGAAATGGGCATGAAAATTCAAAAAAAAATGAAATACCAATGCACATAGTCTTCTTCTGTCATATATAGTAAGCATTCAAGATGATAAACAAGGTCTAGACATATTCAAACCAGGCAAATCATGTATCTACTCCCTAACGACCCTAAACTCCGTCTTATGAAGTAAGGCATGAAGAGAAGTGGTTTTGGGTTTCAAACATGCAAATTTCAAAAACCTCCCAAAAGCTTCATTTTAGAGTGACTAAGAAGGATCGAGGCTTACCTTTTCATTTTCATGTTTTAAACTTGTTTAAATCTTGGTCAAACCTAGCTAGTATTTGACCAATATTCAAATGGGCATAAAATTCAAAAAAAATCAGAAAAATGAAAAACCAAAGCACATAGCCTTCTTATGTCATATAGTAAGAATTCAAGTTGATAAACAAGGTCTAGACATATTCAAACTAGAAAAATCATGTATCTACCCCTTACACTCTAAACTCTATCTTATGAAGTCAATTAAGCATGAAGAGAAGTGGTTTTGGGTTTCAAACATGGAAATTTCAAAAACCTCCCAAAAGCTTCATTTTAGAGTGACTAAGAAGGATCCATGCTTACCTTTTAATTTTCAGATTTTAAACTTGTTTAAATCTTTGTGAAACCTAGGATTTGACCAAGATTCAAATGGGCATAAAAATTCAGGAAAAAACCAAAAGATTGATAAACCAAAGCACATAGCATTCTTATGTCATAGAGTAAGCATTCAAGTTGATAAACAAGGTCTAGACATATTCAAACTAGAAAATCATGTATATATCTGCCCCTAACCTTAAACTCTGTCTTATGAAGTCAATCATGAAGAGAAGTGGTTTTGGGTTTCAAACATGAAAATTTCAAGAACATCCCAAAAGCCGCTTCATTTTAGAGTGACTAAGAAGGATCCATGCTTACCTTTTCGTTTTCATATTATATACTTGTTTAAATCCAGGTCAAACATAGGATTTGACCAAGATTCAAATGGGCATAAAATAAAAAAATAGAAGAATGAAAAACAAAAGCACATAGTCTTCGTATGTCATATAGTAAGCTTTCAAGTTGATAAACAAGGTTTAGACATGTTCAAACCAGACAAATCATGTATCTACCCCCTAACCATAAACTCGATCGATCTTATGAAGTCTAGCCTGAAGAGAAGTCGTATTGGTTTCAAACATGAAAATTTCAAGAACCTCCCAAAATCTTCAAATGGGCATAATATTCAAAAAAACCAGAAAAATGAAAAACCAAAGCACATAGCCTTCTTATGTCATATAGTAAGAATTCAAGTTGATAAACAAGGTCTAGACATATTCAAACTAGACAAATCATGTATCTACCCCTAACACTCTAAACTCTGTCTTATGAAGTCAAGCATGAAGAGAAGTGGTTTTTGGTTTTCAAACATGGAAATTTCAAAAACCTCCCAAAAGCTTCATTTTAGAGTGACTAAGAAGGATCCATGCTTACCTTTTAATTTTCAGATTTTAAACTTGTTTAAATCTTTGTGAAACCTAGGATTTGACCAAGATTCAAATGGGCATAAAAATTCAGGAAAAAACCAAAAGAATGATAAACCAAAGCACATAGCATTCTTATGTCATAGAGTAAGCATTCAAGTTGATTAACAAGGTCTAGACATATTCAAACTAGAAAATCATGTATATATCTATTCCTAACCTTAAACTCTGTCTTATGAAGCAATCATGAAGAGAAGTGGTTTTGGGTTTCAAACATGAAAATTTCAAGAACATCCCAAAAGTCGCTTCATTTTAGAGTGACTAAGAAGGATCCAGGCTTACCTTTTCGTTTTCATATTTTATACTTGTTTAAATCCAGGTCAAACATAGGATTTGACCAAGATTCAAATGGGCATAAAATAAAAAAATAAAAATGAAAAACAAAAGCACATAGTCTTCTTATGTCATATAGTAAGCCTTGCAAGTTGATAAACAAGGTTTAGACATGTTCAAACCAGACAAATCATGTATCTAGCCCCTAACCATAAACTCGGTCGATCTTATGAAGTCGATCTAGCATGAAGAGAAGTCGTATTGGTTTCAAACATGAAAATTTCAAGAACCACCCAAAATCTTCAAATGGGCATATAACATTCAAAAAACTAGAAAAATGAAAAACCAAAGCACATATATAGCCTTCTTATGTCATATAGTAAGCATTCAAGTTGATAAACAAGCATGTCTAGACATATTCAAACCCGACAAATCATGTATCTACCCCTAACCCTAAACTCTGCATGTCTTATGAAGTCAACCATGAAGAGAAGTGGTTTTGGGTTTCAAACATTGAGATTTCAAGAACCCCCCAAAAGCTTCATTTTAGAATGACTAGCTAGGAAGGATCCAGGCTTACCTTTTCATTTTCATGTTATAGACTTGTTTAAATCTTGGTCAAACCTAGGATTTGACCAAGATTCAAATGGGCATAAACATTCAAAAAAATCAAAAAATCAAAAACCAAAGCACATATAGTCTTCTTATGTCATATAGTAAGAATTGAAGTTGATAAACAAGGTCTAGACATATTCAAACTAGACAAATCATGTATCTACCCCCTAAAGCCCTAAACTAGCTTTGTCTTATGAAGTCAAGCATGAAGAGAAGTGTTTTTGGGTTTCAGACATGGAAATTTTGAAAACCTCCCAAAAACTTCATCTTAGAGTGACAAAGAAGGATCCAAGCTTACCTTTTCATTTTCATGTTTTAAGCTTGTTTAAATATTGGTCAAGCCTAGGATTTGACCAAGATTCAAATGGGCATAAAAATTCTGGAAAAATAAAAAAAAACCAAAGCACATAGTCTTCTTACGTCATATATATCTATAGTAAGCATATTCAAGTAGATAAACAAGGTATAGACATATTCAAAACAGACAAATCCTGTATCTACCCCCTAACCCTAAACTCGGTCTTATGATGCCTAGCATGAAGAGAAGTCGTTTTGGGTTTCAAACGTTTAAGCCAAAAGCCCCATTTCATATATTTCAAATTTGGTTCAAATTTGAAAGACATACAAGTTATAGCACACATAGTGCATACATGTTCACACATACTGCACTACTCCCTCCGTCCACAAATAAGTGTACATTTGGGTTTTTGGATAAGTCAAACTTTAACAATTTTGACCATTTTTTTACCAAAAAGTAGCAACATGTGTGACATCAAATTACTATATTATGAGACTGTATTTTGAGATGAATCTAGTGATGGTAGTTTAGTGTCATAAATGTTGTTACGTTTCCCTAAAAAGTTAGTCAAAGTTAATAAAGTTTGACTTATCTAAAAACTCAAATGTACACTTATTTGTGGACGGAGGGAGTAGATGCTAATTAACCCTATAGTTTGAGGCCATTTGGATGAGGTCGAAAAAAATCTTGGATTAGAAATGGGGTTGTTCGAACCCCGTAGTTGGATTTTTTATGAACTTGATCTGTAGTACTGGGCAAAACCCTAGTTTAACGTATTTAATTATAGATTCGTAGGTTGATTTTTCTACCTTTTTATTATTATTACTATGCAGCACATGTGTGTTTGCCCGTCGAGTGAAACTCGGAGGAAGAGGGATCACTCGGAAGGAGAGAAGAAGGGAGAGCATTATGGTGTCTCCCCTTTTTCGGGTGATGATGTTGACTTTTGTGCAGGGTTTGTCAGTGAGCAGGAGGTGCGAGCGAGCGAGCGAGCGAGTCGAGCGAGGCCGAGAATGAGAGAGATTTGTTTTTTTTTGTGAGAGGGACAACCGAAGGATCCAGAAGGACCCACAGACTTCCAAAACGCATCCTGATGCGTCTTCTCTTGACAAAGAAGATGGCTTGGAGTTTGCGTACCTACTGCACTTGACTTGTGCTCACTGAAGTGTGGGACCTCACGCATGGGCACCACACGTAAGTGACAGACCTGTTGGTGTAAAAACTCGGTTGATTATTATAGTGCATTAGAACAAAGTTTCCTATGGATTCAACGGTAGGAAATCCAAGTTAACTCATTTACATGACATTAATTTTTCCATGAAGCAAAGTTAACACATCTATCAATTGGTACATTTTGGAGTGACTAAGAAGGATCCATGCTTATTCGTTTTCACGTGTTAAATTTGTTTAAATCTTGCTCAAACCTAGGATTTCACCAAGATTGAAATGGGCATGAAAATTCAAAAAAAAAAATGAAATACCAATGCACATAGTCTTCTTCTGTCATATATAGTAAGCATTCAAGATGATAAACAAGGTCTAGACATATTCAAACCAGGCAAATCATGTATCTACTCCCTAACGACCCTAAACTCCGTCTTATGAAGTAAGGCATGAAGAGAAGTGGTTTTGGGTTTCAAACATGCAAATTTCAAAAACCTCCCAAAAGCTTCATTTTAGAGTGACTAAGAAGGATCGAGGCTTACCTTTTCATTTTCATGTTTTAAACTTGTTTAAATCTTGGTCAAACCTAGCTAGTATTTGACCAATATTCAAATGGGCATAAAATTCAAAAAAATCAGAAAAATGAAAAACCAAAGCACATAGCCTTCTTATGTCATATAGTAAGAATTCAAGTTGATAAACAAGGTCTAGACATATTCAAACTAGAAAAATCATGTATCTACCCCTTAAACTCTAAACTCTGTCTTATGAAGTCAATTAAGCATGAAGAGAAGTGGTTTTGGGTTTCAAACATGGAAATTTCAAAAACCTCCCAAAAGCTTCATTTTAGAGTGACTAAGAAGGATCCATGCTTACCTTTTAATTTTCAGATTTTAAACTTGTTTAAATCTTTGTGAAACCTAGGATTTGACCAAGATTCAAATGGGCATAAAAATTCAGGAAAAAACCAAAAGATTGATAAACCAAAGCACATAGCATTCTTATGTCATACAGTAAGCATTCAAGTTGATAAACAAGGTCTAGACATATTCAAACTAGAAAATCATGTATATATCTGCCCCTAACCTTAAACTCTGTCTTATGAAGTCAATCATGAAGAGAAGTGGTTTTGGGTTTCAAACATGAAAATTTCAAGAACATCCCAAAAGCCGCTTCATTTTAGAGTGACTAAGAAGGATCCATGCTTACCTTTTCGTTTTCATATTATATACTTGTTTAAATCCAGGTCAAACATAGGATTTGACCAAGATTCAAATGGGCATAAAATAAAAAAAATAAAGAATGAAAAACAAAAGCACATAGTCTTCGTATGTCATATAGTAAGCTTTCAAGTTGATAAACAAGGTTTAGACATGTTCAAACTAGACAAATCATGTATCTACCCCCTAACCATAAACTCGATCGATCTTATGAAGTCTAGCCTGAAGAGAAGTCGTATTGGTTTCAAACATGAAAATTTCAAGAACCTCCCAAAATCTTCAAATGGGCATAATATTCAAAAAAACCAGAAAAATGAAAAACCAAAGCACATAGCCTTCTTATGTCATATAGTAAGAATTCAAGTTGATAAACAAGGTCTAGACATATTCAAACTAGACAAATCATGTATCTACCCCTAACACTCTAAACTCTGTCTTATGAAGTCAAGCATGAAGAGAAGTGGTTTTGGGTTTCAAACATGGAAATTTCAAAAACCTCCCAAAAGCTTCATTTTAGAGTGACTAAGAAGGATCCATGCTTACCTTTTAATTTTCAGATTTTAAACTTGTTTAAATCTTTGTGAAACCTAGGATTTGACCAAGATTCAAATGGGCATAAAAATTCAGGAAAAAACCAAAAGAATGATAAACCAAAGCACATAGCATTCTTATGTCATAGAGTAAGCATTCAAGTTGATTAACAAGGTCTAGACATATTCAAACTAGAAAATCATGTATATATCTATTCCTAACCTTAAACTCTGTCTTATGAAGCAATCATGAAGAGAAGTGGTTTTGGGTTTCAAACATGAAAATTTCAAGAACATCCCAAAAGTCGCTTCATTTTAGAGTGACTAAGAAGGATCCAGGCTTACCTTTTCGTTTTCATATTTTATACTTGTTTAAATCCAGGTCAAACATAGGATTTGACCAAGATTCAAATGGGCATAAAATAAAATAAAAATAGAAGAATGAAAAACAAAAGCACATAGTCTTCTTATGTCATATAGTAAGCCTTGCAAGTTGATAAACAAGGTTTAGACATGTTCAAACCAGACAAATCATGTATCTAGCCCCTAACCATAAACTCGGTCGATCTTATGAAGTCGATCTAGCATGAAGAGAAGTCGTATTGGTTTCAAACATGAAAATTTCAAGAACCACCCAAAATCTTCAAATGGGCATATAACATTCAAAAAACTAGAAAAATGAAAAACCAAAGCACATATATAGCCTTCTTATGTCATATAGTAAGCATTCAAGTTGATAAACAAGCATGTCTAGACATATTCAAACCCGACAAATCATGTATCTACCCCCTAACCCTAAACTCTGCATGTCTTATGAAGTCAACCATGAAGAGAAGTGGTTTTTGGGTTTCAAACATTGAGATTTCAAGAACCCCCCAAAAGCTTCATTTTAGAATGACTAGCTAGGAAGGATCCAGGCTTACCTTTTCATTTTCATGTTATAGACTTGTTTAAATCTTGGTCAAACCTA
Source organism: Lolium multiflorum (assembly GCA_030979885.1). Lineage (NCBI taxonomy): Eukaryota > Viridiplantae > Streptophyta > Magnoliopsida > Poales > Poaceae > Lolium > Lolium multiflorum. The sequence goes on from CM061753.1 coordinate 82,453,542, forward strand.
GGATTTGACCAAGATTCAAATGGGCATAAACATTCAAAAAAATCAAAAAATCAAAAACCAAAGCACATATAGTCTTCTTATGTCATATAGTAAGAATTGAAGTTGATAAACAAGGTCTAGACATATTCAAACTAGACAAATCATGTATCTACCCCCTAAAGCCCTAAACTAGCTTTGTCTTATGAAGTCAAGCATGAAGAGAAGTGTTTTTGGGTTTCAGACATGGAAATTTTGAAAACCTCCCAAAAACTTCATCTTAGAGTGACAAAGAAGGATCCAAGCTTACCTTTTCATTTTCATGTTTTAAGCTTGTTTAAATATTGGTCAAGCCTAGGATTTGACCAAGATTCAAATGGGCATAAAAATTCTGGAAAAATAAAAAAATAAAAACCAAAGCACATAGTCTTCTTACGTCATATATATCTATAGTAAGCATATTCAAGTAGATAAACAAGGTATAGACATATTCAAAACAGACAAATCATGTATCTACCCCCTAACCCTAAACTCGGTCTTATGATGCCTAGCATGAAGAGAAGTCGTTTTGGGTTTCAAACGTTTAAGCCAAAAGCCCCATTTCATATATTTCAAATTTGGTTCAAATTTGAAAGACATACAAGTTATAGCACACATAGTGCATACATGTTCACACATACTGCACTAGATGCTAATTAACCCTATAGTTTGAGGCCATTTGGATGAGGTCGAAAAAAATCTTGGATTAGAAATGGGGTTGTTCGAACCCCGTAGTTGGATTTTTTATGAACTTGATCTGTAGTACTGGGCAAAACCCTAGTTTAACGTATTTAATTATAGATTCGTAGGTTGATTTTTCTACCTTTTTATTATTATTACTATGCAGCACATGTGTGTTTGCCCGTCGAGTGAAACTCGGAGGAAGAGGGATCACTCGGAAGGAGAGAAGAAGGGAGAGCATTATGGTGTCTCCCCTTTTTCGGGTGATGATGTTGACTTTTGTGCAGGGTTTGTCAGTGAGCAGGAGGTGCGAGCGAGCGAGCGAGCGAGTCGAGCGAGGCCGAGAATGAGAGAGATTTGTTTTTTTGTGAGAGGGACAACCGAAGGATCCAGAAGGACCCACAGACTTCCAAAACGCATCCTGATGCGTCTTCTCTTGACAAAGAAGATGGCTTGGAGTTTGCGTACCTACTGCACTTGACTTGTGCTCACTGAAGTGTGGGACCTCACGCATGGGCACCACACGTAAGTGACAGACCTGTTGGTGTAAAAACTCGGTTGATTATTATAGTGCATTAGAACAAAGTTTCCTATGGATTCAATGGTAGGAAATCCAAGTTACCTTTTCATTTTCATGTTTTAAGCTTGTTTAAATATTGGTCAAACCTAGGATTTGACCAAGATTCAAATGGGCATAAACATTCAGAAAAAATCAAAAAATCAAAAACCAAAGCACATATAGTCTTCTTATGTCATATAGTAAGAATTGAAGTTGATAAACAAGGTCTAGACATATTCAAACCAGACAAATCGTGTATCTACACCTAACCCTAAACTATATCTAATGAAGTCAAGCATGATGAGAAATGGTTTTGGGTTTCAAACATGGAAATTTCAAAAACCTCCCAAAAGCTTCATTTTAGAGTGACTAAGAAGGATCCAGGCTTACCTTTTCATTTTCATGTTTTAAAATTATTTAAATCCTGGTCAAAACTAGGATTTGATCTTGATTCAAATGGGCATAAACATTCAGAAAAAAACAAAAAATCAAAAACCAAAGCACATATAGTCTTCTTATGTCATATAGTAAGAATTGAAGTTGATAAACAAGGTCTAGACATATTCAAACCAGACAAATCGTGTATCTACACCTAACCCTAAACTATATCTAATGAAGTCAAGCATGATGAGAAATGGTTTTGGGTTTCAAACATTGAGATTTCAAGAACCCCCCAAAAGCTTCATTTTAGAATGACTAAGAAGGATCCAGGCTTACCTTTTCATTTTCATGTTATAGACTTGTTTAAATCTTGGTCAAACCTAGGATTTGACCAAGATTCAAATGGGCATAAACATTCAGAAAAAATTAAAAAATCAAAAACCAAAGCACATATAGTCTTCTTATGTCATATAGTAAGAATTGAAGTTGATAAACAAGGTCTAGACATATTCAAACCAGACAAATCGTGTATCTACACCTAACCCTAAACTATATCTAATGAAGTCAAGCATGATGAGAAATGGTTTTGGGTTTCAAACATTGAGATTTCAAAAACCTCCCAAAAGCTTCATTTTAGAGTGACTAAGAAGGATCCAGGCTTACCTTTTCATTTTCATGTTTTAAACTTGTTTAAATCTTGGTCAAACCTAGGATTTGGCCAAGATTCAAGTTGATAAACATGGTCTAGACATATTCAAACTAGAAAATCATGTATCTACCCCTAGCCCTAACCCTAAACTCTGTCTTATGAAGTCAAACATGAAGAGAAGTGGTTTTGGGTTTCAAACATGCATGGAAATTTCGAAAACCTCCCAAAAACTTCATCTTAGAGTGACTAAGAAGGATCCATGATTACCTTTTCATTTTAATGTTTTAAACTTGTTTAAATCTTGGTCAAACCCTAGGATTTGGCCAAGATTCAAATGGGCATAAACATTCAGAAAGAACAAAAAATGAAAAACCAATGCACATGCATAGTCTTCTTAGGTCATATAGTAAGCATTCAAGTTGATAAACAAGCATGTCTAGACATATTCAAACCCGACAAATCATGTATCTACCCCATAACCCTAAACTCATCTGTCTTATGAAGTCAACCATGAAGAGAAGTGGTTTTGGGTTTCAAACATTGAGATTTCAAGAACCCCCCAAAAGCTTCATTTTAGAATGACTAAGAAGGATCCATGCTTACCTTTTCACTTTCATGTTTTAAACTTGTTTAAATCTTGGTCAAACCTAGGATTTGACCAAGATTCAAATGGGCATATATAAACATTCAGAAAAAACAAAAACCAAAAACCAAAGCACATATATATATAGCCTTCTTATGTCATATATATATATAGTAAGCATTCAAGTTGATGAACAAGGTCTAGACATATTCAAAACAGAAAAGGCATGTATCTACCCCTAACCCTTAACTTTGTCTTATGAAGTCAAGCATGAAGAGAAGTGGTTTCGGGTTTCAAACATGGAAATTTCTAAAACTTCCCAAAAGCTTAATTTTAGAGTGACTAGGAAGGATCCAGGCTTACCTTTTCATTTTCATGTTTTAAGTTTGTTTAAATCCTAGTCAAACCTAGGATTTGACCAAGATTCAAATGAGCATAAAAATTCAGAAAAAATCAAAAAAAATGAAAACCCAAAGCACATAGCCTTCTTACGTCATATATATAGTAATTAAGCATTCAAGTTGATAAACAAGGTCTAGACATATTCAAAACATACAAATCATGTACTCCGTATCTACCCCCAACCCTAAACTATGTTTTTGGGGGATTTCTTTGACGAAGTTATAACACCCCCACATTTCACATTGGAATTACTTTCAGTAAATCAGCATAAAGTCGTTTAAATGTGCGAAACTATCTTGAAAGTACTAAAACCGTAAAAGTTGGGAATTGGCACTAAAATATGGCGTAATTTATCTAAAAAATGTAGAGTTGCCAGTTTGACCCGTATCTTATATGTACACCATTCACAAAATAAACATATTTTGTCATCTAGAAAATGAAAAAAATATTTTTTATACCGAAAAGTTGAAAAGTCTAGTCATTAACATTGTTGGGAATGGCAAGATGCACCACCATGCCCAATTTGGGCACATTGTAACAAACTGTGCCACAAATATGGCCATAACTATATCATTTGGCTTGCAAACCATGAATCTTCATACACGATAGTCCGCTTTGTGAAGACATTTTGTTTTTCACTACCCTATCACATGTTTCTTATTTTCCCTGTCAACTAACACATACAAGCACACTCCATGTAGAAGGGTTTCATTTTTCAGGTTTTCTTCAGTTTCATTTATTTATTTCAAAACCAGGTCAAAATGTTTTACATGATTATCCTGCAAAGGGGTTGAATATTTCAGTACTATCGCTGGTTTCTATATATAGTAAGTAATATGTATATAAAAATTATTTATGGGGACTTGTAGGACCAAGTTATAACATATCTACAATTCAAATTTGAATTACTTTCAATAAATCAGCATAAAGTCATTTAAATGTGCGAAACTAGCTAGAAAGCACTAAAAACCGTAAATTTGGGATTTGTCATTAAAATATGGCGTAATTTATTTAAAAAATGTAGATGCGCCATTTTGACCCATATCTTTTCTACCCCATGCACAAAAAAACATATTTTATCATCTAGAAAATGAAAAACGATTTTTTATACCGAAAACTTGAAAAGTCTAGTCATCAACATTGTTAGAAATGGCAAGATGCACCACCATGCCCAATTAGGGAACACTATAACAAACAATGTTGTCCAGGGATAATCAAACTTGGTAATATGAACTATGAGATTGAACAAAACGTTATATTTGGTTTACCCTTTGAACCTCCTAACTTACCACAACATTGACTTCTTATTTTTATTTACAAATAGATATTTTAATATCCCATTGTTGTGCAATAATATATGTTTTTTATTATCTCAAATCAATTAGCATTTGATTTTAAAAAACTACCATAATAATTCATGAGAAAGCGTTGAACAAGTTTCAGAATGTAATTTTAGACTTGATAGTTGATATGACCAATAATAGACTTAAATTAAATTGGATTTCAAAGTTCAGATTTTATAAGCGAATATAGTTTCATGTTGCAGACTATGTATTAGCTTGAGGGGCACCCCTAGAATAAAGTAGGTCGGTCACTTACGTGTGGTCCCATGCGTGTAGGTCCCACACATCAGTGAGCACAAGTCACGTGCGGTAGGTAGGCAAACTCCCAGCAATCTTCTTTGTTAAGTAAAGACGCGTCGTCAAGACTCTCTCTCTCTCTCTCTCCCTTTTGTCGCTGAAAAAAATGAATATTAGACGGGCGCGTAGCCTGCACTGCAGGTCTACATAACTGAAACCCTGTGTGCCAGTCAACATCACTCACCGAAAAAAGTGAAGCATTTCTTTTCACCATAAATAACAGCGGCCCCGTGAGGCACTGCTCTCCCTTTCTCTTTCTCCTTCCGTGTGATCCCTCTTCCACCTTTTATCCTTTGCACGATCGAAACTCCACTTATTGTTGTCATTGTTGCACAAAACACTCACTTAACCTGTTCTTTTGCACATATCACCAACTCATGTATTTGTTGCACAAAGGTCTAAATCTGTCGCTAAGCTACTTTACTCTAAATCTGATGACCGGGACCTAGAAGGTAGTGATATCCATTGTCATTGTGTAGTGTGTTTTTAGAACTCTAAAAGAATATGAAAATATTTTAGCAATTGAAATAATATAAATTAACTAATATGGGATCGATAGTCATGAAATATATTTTCTACTATCCGGCCAATATCAAGTGTCATGAAATATATTCATTGTAAACTTAGTGATAATCACTCGAGTTTGATATGAATGGCCTAGCTAGCTATGGGCATCTCCCACTATATATGTTGTCCACACGACCAAGCAACAAGCATCCATGAGGAAAGTTTCTTATGGGTGACTTTCATCTCTGCCGCAAAACACGCGCCGAAATTGTTGGCGCGTCCCATTTTCAAGCTACCCCAAAACCTGCGGTTTGCCCGTCGGCCTATAAACATCGGTCCACAGAGGATATTTCCCTGTAGAGCACAATTCGAACACCACATCTTTCTCATGCTTCTACCAGGCACACTCCCACGACGACGGCCGTGCCCCACCGCCCCTCCTCACCATCACTGCCTTCTCACCGGCCACCGTAGTGACCGACCACGTTTTACCGGCTCCCTTGCTGCCTAGCAAGCCGGATTAGCTTCCTCGACGCCGACGTTCACCGCGCCATATCTCCTCCGGATCTGCTTCCCCGACTCTGTAGTCCACCTCACCGGAGATCGAGATGGGCAAAAAACGCGGCCCCAAAGTCGACCACCCCCAACCAAAGAGTAAATCCGCCCGGGCCTCAGACGAAGGTTGATGAATACTTTACATGTCCGCTTTTGTTATATGCATTTGATTTCTTACACTAGTTTTCGTTGCTTTCTTGCAATGCATTCTTGCTGATATTAGATCAGTGTAGATAGTTGTTTGCCGCGTAGCTATATGAGATCTTAACCTTACATCTGCTGATCGAGAGGAAGATCGAGGTTATGTCCGCTTTCGTTATGCATTTCTTTTCCGAGAATCACTTCTGTGTGATATGTTTTGGGGGTTTGAAGTATGCATTTTACAAAGGTTATGATAGCAGTCAAGCTAGCAGAATTTGTTTTGTTGATACGTCTCCAACGTATCGATAATTTCTTATGTTCCATGCTACTTTATTGATGATACCTACATGTTTTATGCACATTATATGTCATATTTACGCATTTTCGGAACTAACCTATTAACAAGATGCCGAAGAGCCAGTTGCTGTTTTCTGTTTTTGGTTTCAAAATCCTAGTAAGGAAATATTCTCGGAATTGGACGAAACTTTCGCCCAGGGTCCTATTTTTGCACGAAGCTTCCAGACCGAAGAGATAACGAAGTGGGGCCACGAGGCAGCCAGGAGCTGGCGGCGCGGCCCAGGCCTTGGCCGCGCCGACCTGCCCCCTGGGCCCTCGTGTGGCCCCGCGTTGACCTTCCGCCTACTTAAAGCCTCCGTCGCGAAACCCCCAGTACCGAGAGCCACGATACGGAAAACCTTCCAGACGCCGCCGCGAATCCCATCTCGGGGGATTCAGGAGATCGCCTCCGGCACCCTGCCGGAGAGGGGATTCATCTCCCGGAGGACTCTACACCGCCATGGTCGCCTCCGGAGTGATGAGTGAGTAGTTCACCCCTGGACCATGGGTCCATAGCAGTAGCTAGATGGTCGTCTTCTCCTTGTTGTGCTTCATTGTTGGATCTTGTGAGCTGCCTAACATGATCAAGATCATCTATATGTAATACTATATGTTGTGTTTGTCGGGATCCGATGGATAGAGAGTACTATGATTATGGTGATTATCAATCTATTGTTTATGTGTTGTTTATGATCTTGCATGCTCTCCGTTACTAGTAGAGGCTCTGGCCAAGTTTTTACTCTTAACTCCAAGAGGGAGTATTTATGCTCGATAGTGGGTTCATGCCTCCATTGAATCTGGGACAGTGACAGAAAGTTCTAAGGTTGTGGATGTGCTGTTGCCACTAGGGATAAAACATTGATTCTATGTCTAAGGATGTAGTTGTTGATTACATTACGCACCATACTTAATGCAATTGTCTGTTGCTTTGCAACTTAATACTGGAGGGGGTTCGGATGATAACCTGAAGGTGGACTTTTTAGGCATAGATGCAGTTGGATGGCGGTCTATGTACTTTGTCGTAATGCCCAATTAAATCTCACTATATTTATCATATCATGTATATGCATTGTTATGCCTTTCTCTATTTGTCAATTGCCCGACTGTAATTTGTTCACCCAACATGCTTTTATTTTATGGGAGAGACACCTCTAGTGAACTATGGACCCCGGTCCTATTCTTTACATAGCATACAATCTACTGCAATTGTGTTTTGTTTTCTTTGCAAACATCTTCCACTCGATACGTTTAATCCTTTGTTACAGCAAGCCGGTGAGATTGACAACCTCACTGTTTCGTTGGGACAAAGTACTTGGGTTGTGTTGTGCAGGTTCCGCGTTGGCGCCGGAATCCCTAGTGTTGCGCCGCATCACATTTCGCGACCATCAACCTTCAACGTGCTTCTTGGCTCCTACTGGTTCGATTAAACCTTGGTTTCTTTCTGAGGGAAAACTTGCTACTGTGCGCATCATACCTTCCTCTTGGGGTTCCCAACGAACGTGTGAGTTACACGCCATCAAGCTCTTTTTCTGGCGCCGTTGCCGGAGATCAAGACACGCTGCAAGGGGAGTCTCCACTTCTCAATCTCTTTACTTTGTTTTTGTCTTGCTTTATTTTATTTACTACTTTGTTTGCTGCACTAAACCAAAACACAAAAAAATTAGTTGCTAGTTTTACTTTATTTACTGTCTTGCTCTCTATATCAAAAACACAAAAAAATTAATTACTTGCATTTACTCTATCTAGTTTGTTTTATTTTACTGCTACTAAAATGAGTAATCCTGAAGTTGAAGTTCGTTCTTTTAAGCAACAAGGTGGAGAAAGTTTTAAAGATGCTTGGTATAGAATTAGTAATGCTCATCATAGGTGCATTAAGAAACACTCCACCACTATCCTTCTTAGGAACTTTTATGTTGGTTTATCTAGTTGGAATAGATATGTTCTTGATACTCTTTCGGGAGGTAATTTCCTAGGTACTCCCGCTCTAGAAGCTAGTTGCATCATTGAGAGTCTAGTTGGAATACCACCTGTTAATGAAGTTAAAATTGAAATCTCTCTTGAGGATGTTATGAAAAAATTGGAAACCATAGAGAAAAATTTTCCAAGTATTGAAACTAAATTGGAAATGTTATTGGATAAAACTGATGAACTTGACAAATCCCTAGGAGGAATTGATGAAAGAATTAGTGTCCTAGGAACTTGTGTTATCCATGATAATCAAACCAATAGGATTGATGAACTTGAAAAAGCTATGGGAACCTTGGGTTCAACCTTTTCTTCTCTCAAGTATAATGAGAAAGCTTATGTGGGTAAAGAGCAAAAATTCATGTACGCCTCTAAAGTGCCTAAACAAAAGAATTACTATAGGCCTAAAATTGCTAAAACCCCTAGCACCACCATAGAAAATTTAGATAATGGAGCACCTAAAGTACCCTCTGCAACAAGTTGTGTTTGCATGAAAAATAATAATGTTGATGCTTCATCTCTTGATAATACTTGATTTGCACTTTCTGCGCCTAGCTGAAAGGCGTTAAAGAAAAGCGCTTATGGGAGACAACCCATGTTTTTACCTACAGCAATTTTTTGTTTTGTTGAGTCTTGGAAGTTGTTTACTACTGTAGCAACCTCTCCTTATCATGTTTTTGTGCCAAGTAAAGTTTCTATGTCAAAGTTGATGTTATATTTGGGATCGCTGCGCAGAAACAGCATTGCTGTCTGTCACGAATCTGGGCACAGTTCTCTGTAGAAAATTCGAAAAAATCTGCCAATTTACGAGCGTGATCCTCAGATATGTACGCAACTTTCATTAGTTTTGAGTTTTTCCATTTGAGCAAGTCTAGTGCCAGCTTTAAATTCGTCTTTACGGACTGTTCTGTTTTTGACAGATTCTGCCTTTTATTTCGCATTGCCTCTTTTGCTATGTTGGATTTATTTCTTTGATCCATTAATGTCCAGTAGCATTATGCAATGTCCAGAAGTGAAAATAATGATTGTGTCACCTCTGAATGTGTGAATTATTAATTGTGCACTAACCCTCTAATGAGTTTGCTTGAAGTTTGGTGTGAAGGAAGTTTTCAAGGGTCAAGAGAGGAGAATGATATACTATGATCAAGAGGAGTGAAAGCTCTAAGCTTGGGGATGCCCCCGTGGTTCAACCCTGCATATTTTAAGAAGACTCAAGCGTCTAAGCTTGGGGATGCCCAAGGCATCCCCTTCTTCATCGACAACATCATCAGGTTCCTCCCCTGAAACTATATTTTTATTCAGTCACATCTTGTGTTCTTTACTTGGAGCGTCGGTTTGTTTTCGTTTTTGTTTTTGTTTGAATAAGATGGATCCTAGCATTCACTTTGTGGGAGAGAGACACGCTCCGCTGTTGCATATGGACACATGTGTCCTTAGGCTTTACTCATAATGTTCATGGCGAAGTTTCTTCTTCGTTAAATTGTTATATGGTTGGAATTGGAAAATGCCACATGTAGTAATTCTAAAATGTCTTGGATAATGTGATACTTGGCAATTGTTGTGCTCATGTTTAAGCTCTTGCATCATATGCTTTGCACCCATTAATGAAGAAATACATAGAGCTTGCTAAAATTTGATTTGCATATTTGGTCTCTCTAAGGTCTAGATAATATCTAGTATTGAGTTTTGAACAACAAGGAAGACGGTGTAGAGTCTTATAATGTTTACAATATGTCTTTTATGTGAGTTTTGCTGCACCTGTTCATCCTTGAGTTTGCTTCAAATAACCTTGCTAGCCTAAACCTTGTATCGAGAGGGAATACTTCTCATGCATCCAAAATCCTTGAGCCAACCATTATGCCATTTGTGTCCACCATACCTACCTACTACATGGTATTTCTCCGCCATTCCAAAGTAAATTGCTTGAGTGCTACCTTTAAAATTCCATCATTCACCTTTGCAATATATAGCTCATGGGACAAAATAGCCTTAAAAACTATCGTAGTATTGAATATGTACTTGTGCACTTTATCTTTTATTAAGTTGCTTGTTGTGCGATAACCATGCTTCTGGGGAACGCCATCAACTATTGTTGAATATCATGTGAGTTGCTATGCATGTCCGTCTTGTCTGAAGGATCTATCATTTTAGTGGTTGGAGCATGCAAAATTGTTAGAGAAGAACATTGGGCCGCTAACTAAAGCCATGAATCATGGTTGAAGTTTCAGTTTTGGACATATATCCTCAATCTCATATGAGAATAATAACTTTGCTACATGCTTATGCATTTAAGAGGAGTCCATTATCTGTTGTCCATGTTGTCCCGGTATGGATGTCTAAGTTGAGAATAATCAAAAGCGAGAAATCCAAAATGCGAGCTTTCTCCTTAGACCTTTGTACAGGCGGCATGGAGGTACCCCTTTGTGACACTTGGTTGAAACATGGCATGCAAAGATCCGGTAGTCCAAGCTAAGTAGGACGAGGTGCGGGCACTATTAGTATACTATGCATGAGGCTTGCAACTTGTAAGATATAATTTACATAACTCATATGCTTTATTACTACCGTTGACAAAATTGTTTCATGTTTTCAAAATAAAAGCTCTAGCACAAATACAGCAATCGATGCTTTCCTCTTGAAGGACCATTCTTTTACTTTTATTGTTGAGTCAGTTTACCTATCTCCTTCCACCTTAAGAAGCAAACACTTGTGTGAACTGTGCATTGATTCCTACATACTTGCATATTGCACTTATTATATTACTTTATGTTGACAATATCCATGAGATATACATGTTATAAGTTGAAAGCAACCGCTGAAACTTAATCTTCCTATGTGTTGCTTCAACACCTTTACTTTGATTTATTGCTTTATGAGTTAACTCTTATGCAAGACTTATTGATGCTTGTCTTGAAGTACTATTCATGAAAAGTCTTTGTCATATGATTCACTTGTTTACTCATGTCATTACCTTTGTTTTGATCGCTGCATTCATTACATATGTTTACAAATAGTATGATCAAGATTATGATGGCATGTCACTTCAGAAATTATCTTTGTTATCGTTTTACCTGCTCGGGACGAGCAGAACTAAGCTTGGGGATGCTGATACGTCTCCAACGTATCGATAATTTCTTATGTTCCATGCTACTTTATTGATGATACCTACATGTTTTATGCACATTATATGTCATATTTACGCATTTTCGGAACTAACCTATTAACAAGATGCCGAAGAGCCAGTTGCTGTTTTCTGCTGTTTTTGGTTTCAGAAATCCTAGTAAGGAAATATTCTCGGAATTGGACGAAACTTTCGCCCAGGGTCCTATTTTTGCACGAAGCTTCCAGAAGACCGAAGAGATAACGAAGTGGGGCCACGAGGCAGCCAGAGCTAGGCGGCGCGGCCCAGCCTTGGCCGCGCCGACCTGCCCTGGGCCCCTCGTGTGGCCCCCCGCGTTGACCTTCCGCCTACTTAAAGCCTCCGTCGCGAAACCCCCAGTACCGAGAGCCACGATACGGAAAACCTTCCGAGACGCCGCCGCCGCGAATCCCATCTCGGGGATTCAGGAGATCGCCTCCGGCACCCTGCCGGAGAGGGGATTCATCTCCCGGAGGACTCTACACCGCCATGGTCGCCTCCGGAGTGATGAGTGAGTAGTTCACCCCTGGACCATGGGTCCATAGCAGTAGCTAGATGGTCGTCTTCTCCTTGTTGTGCTTCATTGTTGGATCTTGTGAGCTTCCTAACATGATCAAGATCATCTATATGTAATACTATATGTTGTGTTTGTCGGGATCCGATGGATAGAGAGTACTATGATTATGGTGATTATCAATCTATTGTTTATGTGTTGTTTATGATCTTGCATGCTCTCCGTTACTAGTAGAGGCTCTGGCCAAGTTTTTACTCTTAACTCCAAGAGGGAGTATTTATGCTCGATAGTGGGTTCATGCCTCCATTGAATCTGGGACAGTGACAGAAAGTTCTAAGGTTGTGGATGTGCTGTTGCCACTAGGGATAAAACATTGATTCTATGTCTAAGGATGTAGTTGTTGATTACATTACGCACCATACTTAATGCAATTGTCTGTTGCTTTGCAACTTAATACCGGAGGGGGTTCGGATGATAACCTGAAGGTGGACTTTTTAGGCATAGATGCAGTTGGATGGCGGTCTATGTACTTTGTCGTAATGCCCAATTAAATCTCACTATATTTATCATATCATGTATATGCATTGTTATGCCTTTCTCTATTTGTCAATTGCCCGACTGTAATTTGTTCACCCAACATGCTTTTATTTTATGGGAGAGACACCTCTAGTGAACTGTGGACCCCGGTCCTATTCTTTACATAGCATACAATCTCTGCAATTGTGTTTACTGTTTTCTTTGCAAACATCTTCCACTCGATACGTTTAATCCTTTGTTACAGCAAGCCGGTGAGATTGACAACCTCACTGTTTCGTTGGGACAAAGTACTTGGGTTGTGTTGTGCAGGTTCCGCGTTGGCGCCGGAATCCCTGGTGTTGCGCCGCATCACATTTCGCGACCATCAACCTTCAACGTGCTTCTTGGCTCCTACTGGTTCGATTAAACCTTGGTTTCTTTCTGAGGGAAAACTTGCTACTGTGCGCATCATACCTTCCTCTTGGGGTTCCCAACGAACGTGTGAGTTACACGCCATCAGCTTGCGACTGGAGTGAAGTCGTAACAAGGTAGCCGTACTGGAAGGTGCGGCTGGATCACCTCCGGTCAGCCATACGGCGGTGAATCCGTTCCCGGGCCTTGTACACACCGCTCGTCACACTAAGTTGCCCGATATTTGATAGTATTAAACTGCCTGTATTTTTTTTATCTCGGAACTCTGCTGATCGTAACCTTACATCTGCTGATGGAGAGGCAGAGCTTATGTCCGCTTTCGTTACGCATTTCTTTTCCAAATATCACTTCTGTGCGGTACTTTTTTGGGGTTTGAAGTATACTACATTACTACCTCCACCCCAAACCTGAAGGCTTATTTATAAAAGTCAAACCAAGTAAAGTTTGACCAAACTTTCAGAACAATCTATCAAGAAATATAATATTTTGTAGATACCGTACGAAAATATATTCGTTATCTATTTAATGATATTAAATTTGTATTTTGCATGTTAATGATTTTTGATAAAAACTTCGGGATGGTGGTAGTACGTATTACAAAGGTTATGATAGCAGTCAAGCTAGGAGAGCAATTTATTGATAGTATTAAACTGCCTGTATTTTTTTCTATTTGCAACTCTGTGTGCGCCATGTGGAATTGCATGCTCTAGCCAGTTCATCCAATGAGGTTTTATCACTTAACACCAGAAGTTCAGGATTTTTTTTATCACAGAACCACAACCCTAGAAATTTGTATCACAAAACACTAACATTTGGGGTAATTGTTTCGCAGAATACATGATCTCTGTTTGATAGCCCATTAGTGACCTCCGGCCACCGTCAGTTTAAGAGTGACCGCAGGAGAAAGACAATTAGACTTTATTTTGTGGTATTTGCTGTTAAACGCAAATACAAAGCTGTTTGTCAACACTAGTTGTTAAATCTTATGTCCAGACAGTTCAAAATAAAATCTTATGTCCAGGGTAGTTGTATTGGTAAACATTATCAAAACCTTATGCTGGTACAGAATATATTACCCAAATCTCATGTTCTTGTGTGGTTATAATTTCTTGTGGATATTTGTCATATGGTAATTCATTTGTGTGTAGCATATGTAACAAGTGTGACTCATATTCTCATTTCCACAGAGTGTCTACAAAATTTCACACCAAAATTCATTTGTTTGTAGCAAACATGCTCACGTACTGTAAATTGGTGTCACGCTGTAGGGTCATGCTCTTGTCAAGCCGACTAATGACAAATAATGTGTTATGTGAAATAATTTCCCCAAATGTTGGTGTTTTGTGATTAAAAATCCCCAACTTGTGGTGCTAAGTGATAAAACCACTCATTCAATAGACCGAGCCTTAGGCATGTATCATTAGATATTTTTTTAGGAAGGCTGCAAATATTTATTTTGAATACTGCGTTGCTACTTGCTAGGATTTGAACTCAGGACCTTGTAGGTCTGATACCATTTCGAATTGCATGCTCTAGCAAGTTCATCCAATAGATCGATCTGTTGGAACTTGGAAGACCCTAGGCAATTATATTAAGCACACGCCATTCCATATGGTTAACCATTGGCATGAAAATGACACTTATATGTGTTTGAGTCTATATGTGGATTGCTTAGCCCTTTCCATCAGTTCGGACTTTTGGTTGCGTTGGCTACTGCATGAAGCTTGACATCATACTTATCCTAAAAATTGTTGCTGCTGCCCTTTGTTGCCCAACATAAATTATTTTTGAGCCATAATTTGTTTGCCCTTTCCATCAGTCCGGACTTCCGGTTGCGTTGGCTAGTGCATGAAGCTTGACAATATGAACATCAATTATTTTTGAGCCATAGTTTGTTTGTCATTACACCTTTTGAGCAGTCTCACTGCTACTATTAATTTGTTCTTATATGCACAGTTCCATGATAAATCTCATCTGCATTTCTCGCCAATGCATGTTAGGTCTTCCACTCGAGAATGAGTACGAAGAGCAACGGAGGCAAACTATTCTGCATAATAGCCGAGTTGCAGCCTCGTTGGGCCTAACACTACATCCTTCTACAAGGTCTAGTGCAAAAACGCCACCCACCTCCCTCACAAAGGATACGGAACATTCCTCTGATTCAGAATTTGATCCTGCTGATTGTGATGGCGAGCTGACTCAGGAAGATGCCCTGGTCGACTATCGTCTGCAACACAACAAGGTGAGTTTTCTCTGTCCTGTCATCGAATTATTTGTCCCAACTTCCATTTGTTGTATCCCAGTCCTACCAAATATGTTACCCATGCCATGTTCAATCTCATTACTACAATTTTTCCTGCTTAGTTAACGCCTCATATATGTTTTGGCATATGTTGCCTGACTGTTTTTCCATTCCATCTGCATATCATCATCATATAATATTGTACATTGAAATATCATTTATGTGTGACAGGCATCTGCAGATTCGGGAAAGAACTTTTCAAGAACGAATAGGAGGAAGAACACTCAACAGGAACCTCAGGCTGATACCGGAGGATGGGTGACAGTGCGTAATAAAAAAAGAGTTAAGCCTGATGCTCGTGCTGCTCCTCCTATTACAAGGTCTAACAAGAGACTGACACGAGGTGGCGAACAGGCCAAGAATGATAACAGTAAAAGGTCTCGTAAAAACCACAAACCATCGAATCAGACAGAAGTAGCCCCAGCATGTACCAGCCCACACATTCCACAACCACCAGTTGCCAATACTGTTTCTCAGCAACAATTGCCAACAGAACCAGTTTCCACAGCAAATTCTAGCCAAGAATTGGCACCATCAGGAGTGGTGGTAGGTAATAATGGCCAAGGACACATGATGCTAGTCCCAGATGATACAGCCTCAAATGTCCAAACAGTGCTGCCACAACACCAGCAAACTGGTGATGATCTCCCTCCGACCCTTAGTCCTGCGAAAGACAACTCCTCTCCCGATGATGAGACCCACGCCAAAAAAGGTAATACTTTTTTCAAGACTTGTAGTTTAATGCTCCCTTATGTATCTATATACCATGATAGCTTGATGTAATGCTTAACTTGGTAGGTTCGCCACGATCAATAAAAACGAGGGGGCCAACGGTAGGAAAAAAACTTGCAGCTAAGATTTCCGGAATGGGTTCAAGATTTCGCATCACATCTATTGTAGGTGGCAGAAGGCCACTTCATCCGCATGAATCTTCATATCTTGTATCACAGGTTGGCCATTTTATCAGGAATGAACTTCCTACCTTCCCATTGTGGAAGCAGCACGTTGACACCCCTTCACAGTTCGAGAGTTTAGTGCATAATTTACACGTAAGTCATGCTTCTCCTGGTAATGATAAATTATTCCACATTGATCTGTCCCATTTCTTGTAGCTTACTGTTGTTTCTATGCTATATAACTCACCAATCATTCCACCGTTGTGAGCAGTTAAGGTTTGAATTCGATGAGGATAATGAGGATGTAAAGTTTGTCATCGCTTCCATATTCAAAGAATTGTTGCGCCAGCACCGCTATAAGCTTAAGGCGACATACTTCACTGGCCAGATTACTGCCAATGTTCGAACAAAGTCTCCTGCACCCTGTATGACTGACGAGCAGTGGGGAGATCTTGTCAAGCATTGGTCTGATCCAAAGAATGTGGTATGGCTTATGAGGACCGTGAAACCAGATTAAATTCCGAATACTTATTTTGCGCCAGTGTCTCACTAGTCTCCTTTTGCAGACGTTGTCTAAAAGGAACCAGGCTAACCGCTTGAAACAACGTTTACCAAGCCGTACAGGATCTCGTCACTTGGTTGGGCATCTCTGGCAAAAAGTAATGCCCCGCTGGTCTGTACTGCTACATATGTTACTCGTAAATTGTGTAGAACTCCGTGTGCATGTTATATTTCCATCCTCCATTTCAACCACGTTATTTGATCTCCATATGATTGTACAAAAATGCAGAAAGTAGATCATGCAAACAACATGCAACCAGACAAAGAGATGACTCTGGCAGAGCAGTTCGAGGCATGCCAGAAGAACAAACATAATGTGATAGGAGAACTTGCAGAAAGTGTTATTGTAAGTCTTCTTTATGATTTAAATTTTTTAACTACACACTTGCCAATTTGTAGGAGCAATATGTCAATATGATCTTGTAGGCGTTTTTGTGAAAATGCATTTGATGTGTAATCAGGCATACCAACTTGTAGGATTAGAAGTAGTTCATACACATTAAATCTACCGTCTGCATGTTTCTCTGTAATAACTTTTATTTTTACACGACTCAAAACTTTTCAGGCAAATATGAAATTGGAGATGGCAAAACCCGGGAAAGATGGTATGGAAAAAACTCTAGAAGAATGTATGGAGACATTTACCATGGTACTTAAAAATAAAGATATCACCAAAAACACTTTCCTGCGAAATGCTGGGTTTTTGCAGTCCAAGTCCAAGTCCAAGTCTTTCTCTGCACAAGTTCTGGAGGAACAAATCCAAATAGAACGAGCTGCAGCAGATGTGTTAAGAAACCAAGTTGACATGTTGAGATCGAGATCAGAAGCATGTGATGCCCTACTGCAGGAGGCCAATCAAGTTTGTTATAATCTCTCAAAAGACTAATAAAATGCCATAGATAATTGGAGATGAAAACACTGACATTGACATGTGAGTACCTTGGTATTGTGAAATGTTTACTGAGACTGAGGCACTGTTCCTATTTTGTTGGTGGATGCATTTATCTACGGCTGGGATCAACTTGGTAGTTGTTCCTGTGGATGTTTTAGAAATTGGTTGCCTAGCCTTTTCAATCCGTTCGAACTTAAATGGTATTAGAGCCAAGGTCTCGAGTTTGAATTGTTGACGGTGTGGTTCAATTCATCCTTAAATTGTTGGTGCCCCATTGGCCCTTGTAAAGCTTCATGTGCCTACCTCCGAATCCAGTGTTGAATTTCTCTTGTCACACACGAGGATGGCTGTTAATGTGTATATAAGTGGGTTGCATAGCCCCTTTTATATAAGGTTGCAAGTTTCCTTATTGTGTTGTGCCTTTGGGATTCAGCCTGCACTTCTGACTTTTGGTTGCGTTGGCTACTGCATAAGTTTAATATAGTTCCATGTGGTTTTTGTTGAGTTCTATAATAAGTGGATTGCCTAGCCCTTTCCATCATTTCGGACCTGTGGTGTGCTATTCTGTTTTCCACGTATTAGACCTCCTCTTCTTAACAAGACTCCATGAGTAGGAGGCACTATGATTTTTTTTTGCGCATGAAATTACTCAATTAGATAGCTTAATCCCATTTGTTGACTCTCTGTTGATCAGCCACTTGAGGGTAAAACTGAGTATATTGCACTAGCCAGTATTTTTTTTATGAGGTAATGCACTAGCCAGTATTAGTACTCGAGGGGAAAACTGAGTGCAGATATTTTTCCAGTGTAAGGCTAACTGAGTACACGTAACGGTGCAGACGTGCAGTACCACGGACGCGTGTCGCGGTGCACAGCGGTTAGGCGGTGCGCGTGTTGAGACCAAACGTCTAGCTTTTTTGAGAAACTGCCGAGACCAACCGTCACGTTGCCAGAGCCCCCTCTCTCCCTCCCTCTGCACACAGTCTCATTCTCACTCACGCACGCAACCACGCCTCTCACGTCCCATCAACTTCTCCAAATCGAAGGAAAAAACACCAACCGCCCACGCGCGCTCCCTGCCGGCGATGGACAAGAAGAATGCGCCGGCGGCCGTCGCCTCCGTGAACTGGGCCTCTCTCTCGGCTGATGGACCACTTCACAAGATCGGCGAATGCTTACTGGCGAACGAGCAGTACGCTGACACCTACTCTGCTATGAGGCAAGTCTGTAGAAATTGGCGCTCAGGTTTACCTGAGCCCGACGTGCACCTGCACGAATGGATCATGCTAGACCACGGCCTTCCACGCGCTGCTGATTTCACCTTCCTCCACCTCCGCACATCCCGCTACGTCACCATCGATCTAACGGAAGTTCATGCAAGGTTCAAATTCCTCCATATCTATAGAGTTAATCTATTTTTATTTTCAATCGTAAACATCTTAGTGCTGAATGTTATCTTCATCAATATATTTTAGATACTACTTTGTCGGCTTTTGCCGTGGCGTCATCGTGCTTGCCCAGAAGAACCAGCCGCACAAGATACGGCTTCTGAACCCACTCACAAAGACATTGAATACTATGTTTGAGGCGCATATGCCAAACGTTATTCTGAAGTCAGTCGCTGTGATGAAGTCCCCGACTATGGTCTTCGTTTCCAAAGATTACCCGGCGGAAATTGCTTGGGTCGATGAGAGCACTCCAACTAAGGGTATAGATGAAGATTGGGGAGAAGGAAGATTTTCGATCGAGCACCATTGTCTGCGTTGCATTACCCCGTTCAATGGTGAATTGTATGCAATAGCTGTGAACAATTTTGAGTTCGGAAAATTAGTGTGCACCAACAATGTCCAGTTGGAGCAGCGTGCGAGCACTGTCAAAATGGATACACTATTTTCATTTCCAGAACTTGGAAATAACAAGTTCTACCTTGTGAAGTCGGATGGTGCTCTGCTGCTTGTGTTGTTGGACAACAAGCATTTGGAGGAAGGTCAACCATTGGTGTACCGTGTGGACACTGAGAGCCGCTCTCTCCATGCCGTCAATAACATTGGCAGTCGTGCCTTCTTCGTCCATTATATCCGGTGTATCTCCGTCGACACCAGAGTGCACCCGACACTTCGACCTGGCTGCATCTACTACACAGATTTTGGTTATATCAGAGAGTACTTTGATGATATAAAGGCCTGGGATGAGTGGCCAATACATGTGAATAGATTAGGAAACTACGGTATGAGAAATGAACAAAGGCCATACCGTTTGGAGGATGTATTGGCTGCACACTGCAGACGGAAGGAGTTCAATGAAAATTTCCTTCAATGGAGTGACGAAGAAATATATGCTGAATGAAGAACATATTCGTTCATCCTGGGGTATCCTAATCTTCATGTTGGCCATACATTGTGTCTTGTATTATTTTCAGATTAGTTTGTCGTGAACATTAACATTGTTATTGGCTGCTTTTGGCTCTTGTATGCAGTTTATGTAGTATTATACTTAGTTTTCTGGATTTATTATGCTGCTGTGAATTTATCCTATACTAGCTTCTAGATTTGACTGATTTTGTTTGTAATGATGATGGCTTGATGTGGCTGCTGGCCTTAACTGCCGAAGCAGAGCAATTAGTACTTAACCAGGTGTACCGTCTTTATATTAGTATTATATTATATTACTTGACCATAGCCATATTCAAAATCAAATCTCAGTCGGGCGGCAAAATCTCCCGCCAATCTAGAAATATTTCAGGCGTGTTTTTGAATGGGATAAGAAGATAGAACACGATGATAGTAACCGATATTCAAGGTGATGATGATTTGATTTTGCACTCGGCCTTGAACAGAGGTACTAGTACGGTCTCACAATTTTTTATCATTATACTTGGACCTTAGCCAAATTCAAAATCTCATAGCGGCAAAACTTCCCGCCCACAAAATACAAAAAATTCACACGCTTTCAAATTCCCATTCTACCCTTGTGGAGATGACAGAAAGTCGGTTGGTGGGGGGGTCTGCCCGTCATTTTTTGGATCACCACCTCCCTAGCCCCGAAACCCTCCCAAAAAAATTCATTTCCCTCAGACCACCCACCGGAACTTCCCAAGTCCCTCTCTCTACCACCTCCACGACCACCGCACCGGAACATCCCCGCCGGACTTCCCTGGCCTACCCGAGCCCTCGCGATCCTCGTCATCCGGCTGCCTGCCGGAGCCGCTTCATCGACGCCGTCATCAACCGGACCGGATCATCCCCGCCGAACCTCGAAACCATATGCTCATCCAGCAGCCTACCGCAGTCGCTTCAGCTGCGGCATCGTCCACCGCATCGGATCTTGCTCACCGACACCGATGTGCATGAACCGAATCTGCTTCACCGGCGCCGTGCATGATCTAAACTCTTCTACTGTCGCTTTTCTATTGCTTGCCTGCAAGTTCTTGTTTAATCTTGGGGGAACCTGTTTGTGCTAACGACGCGCCGTTACGTCTTTGCAGATTAGATGAGTAACCATGAAGTTTAATGGCCGTCTCTCCAACCCCAAGGAGCACATGTAGTGTACTTCATCACCGGATCTATCAACCCCAGGAAGATCTGCTGTGATTCCCACAGAGTGCTTCTCCTAATGTAAGTCCCTTGTTTTAGCGCCATGTTCTGGGTTCAGATGCTTGTTTGTCTGAAGCTCTTTTAGTTCATTCCTAGTTATGACCGTAACACCTTGCCATTTTCTAGTTCATTGCTAACTTCAAGCGATTGAACATTTTGGTTTGCATTCCCTGCTCTGTAGATGTAGCCATCATAACTTCTATCTTGCTCATTCGTTGTTCATGCCAATCTTGTTCTCCCTGAACATGTTGGTTTGCATTCCCTGTACTACGGTGATGCCATTGTTATTTCTATCTACTTCGTCGTAAGCTAACTGCCTGCTATTAGTTCCTGCATGCTATCGCTCTGCCATCCTGCAGTACAAATTAACTGCCTGCTATTAGTTCCTGCATGCTATCGCTCTGCCATCCTGCAGTACAAATTTATTTGAACTCGTCACAGCAGCAACTTCCATCATAATTTTGTCTGCCATCTGATTCTTCAAAAGCTGCAATATTAACTTGTTTCTCTTAATTGGCATGGCGCTCACATATAGAATTGTGAACATATTGGTGTGCATTCCCTTTTCTACAAGTTCAGATCCCACTATATTCCGTTTCTGGTCCATCCTAAGCCGTAGCATTAACTATCCTCTATGTGTTGCTCATTACAACTTTATATCCCGAAACAAATTGATTTTTTTCCCTTATCTACAAGTTTATCAGTGATGCCATTATAACTCCTATCTGTTTTATTCCTAGCTATTATAGTAACATCCTGCTATTATTTAGTTCATGGCCAATTTTAAGTAATTGCACATGTTGGTTCGCATTCCCTGCTCTATAGCTTTTGGCATCGTAACTTCTATATTTGGTTTACATTCCCTGCTCTGTAGATCTAGCCATCATAACTTTATCTTGCTCAGATGTTGTTTCAAAAATTATGGCCTGCTACTATGTTGTTTGTGCCAATTTTTTACTCCATGAACATGTTGGCTTGCATTCCCTGTACTACAGGTGATGCCATTGTTTTGTATCTAGTTCATTGTAAGCTAACAAAGTAAGGACTTAGTTTGGCATGCTATCACTCTGCTATCTAAGCCTGTAGTACAAATAAACTTGTCATATTACTAGATAATAATTTTGTGTGCCATCTTGTTCTTCAAAAGCTGCATTATCGACTTGTTTCTCTGACTTGGCATGACGCTCACATATGGAATGCTGAACATATTGGTTTGCATTCCCTCTTATACAAGTTCACAGGTGATCCCACTATATTCTGTATCTTGCTCAGTCGTCGTTACAAAATTTATAGCCTGCTACTATGTTGTTCATGCCAATTTTGTACTCCCTGAACATGTTGGTTTGCATGGGACTCGACAGTAGTAAGTCTGCTGTTTCATTCTAACATGCTCTGTTATATTGGCTGTTGGTATGCGGCATGCACTCTTTGTTTGCTTATTGTGCGCATTACAATGATCTTGTTATAACGACGAAATGATGAGTTCCAAATTCTTTGGCAAACAATATTGTAGTGTCTTTGCCTTTCCATTGTTGCTGTCTTAACTTGTAATGTCTTTGTTTCAGATATAGGTGCTGCATGGACAACTTAAAAGATTGCCGGATCGCTTCATTGTATTGCTAGGTTTAATTACCATTCAATTTCTCTGGGTTCTGTAATATTTTTTTCAATGCCTTGCAGCTGATGTAATATTTAGTTAGTTTTTATAGTTCTTTCGCGCATTTTTTCTTTGGTGCTTGTGGTAAGTGAGGCTATTCGACAGAAATCAATGCTGCGTAAATATTCTCAGTATCTAAATCACGAATTCCCATCCCTTAAACGGCCCAATTAAGCAAAATCACATATGTGCCTGCCCGCAAAATCCTAAAGCGCATATTATGCCGGCATATAAACAGCAACTAAACGGGCTGGCCCACTTACTTCTTGGGCCAGCCCATTTGATTTACCGTGGACCCCACACTCTAATTGGGCTGGCCCACTTGCATTAAGGTGGACCCCACATACTACTGGGCCGGCCCACTAAATAGTTGGGCCAGCCCATTTGCTTTTGTGGTGGACCCCACATACTAAATGGGCCGGCCCTTTAAGAGGAAAGTGGGACCCACCTGTATTTTTGGCCCGCCCACTATCTTGTTGGGCCGGCCCACTGCTATATGGTGGACCCCACATACTAATTGGGCCGGCCCTTCAACAGGAAAGTGGGGCCCACCTATGTTTTTGGGCCGGCCCACTATGTTGTTGGGCCAGCCCATTTGCTATATGGTGGTCCCACATGGTAAACGGGCCGGCCCTTTAATAGGAAGGTGGGACCCACCTTTGTTTTTGGCCCAGCCCACTATCTTGTTGGGTCGGCCCACATTCTATATGGTGGACCCCACATACCAAATGGGCCGGCCCATTAAAATGTGGGACCCACCGTGTTTGGCCCGCCCACTAGCTTGGTGGGCCACCCCACTTGCTATATGGTGGACCCCACATACTAAATGGGCCGCCCTTTAACAGGAAGGTGGGACCCACCTGTGTTTTTGGCCCGGCCCACTATCTTGTTGGGCCGGCCCACTTGCTATATGGTGGACCCCACATACTAAATGGGCCGATCCTGTAACTGGAAAGTGGGACCCACTGTGTTTTTGGCCCGCCCACTAGCTGCTTGGGCCGGCCCACTTGCTATACGGTGGACCCTACACACTAAATGGGCCGGCCTTTTAACAGAAAGTGGGACCCACTGTGTTTTTGGCCCGGCCCACTTGCTTCTTGGCCGGCCCAGTTGTAAGGTGGACCCCACATGTTAAATGGGCCGCCCATTTAAGTTTTGACCAGTCAACATTAGAGGTTAGGCCCGGCCCACGTAACTAATGGACCAACCCAGCTATATAGTTGACCGGTCAAACTATGTCATCTGGCCCGGCCCGCTTAAGACGTGGCAGGCCTCGTGTGGGCCTACCATCTACCACGGGGTTTCAGCCGGTTAACGCCGTTAACGCAGTTAACGGCGTCTGCCACGTGTCAGTTTGCATGACGTCAGCAGTCAACGGGCTCCCGAAAACACTTCCGCAACGGTCCGATTTTCCGTGGCGGAAGGGCGCCCAAGCGCGACGGACCGAAAAAATCGTCGTTGGACTTTGCCTGACGCAGTTTCGACAACAGAACCCATATCGTCGGGTTAGGCCCATAGGCGACGAAAAATGCCCCTTAGTTGACGATTTTGGGACGTTGTCTATCAGAACTTTTCTTGTAGTGGAAGAAAGGATTTCGGCCGTTCCAGCAGCGCGCACGACAAATGAAGGCCGAAATCTTGGTGGAAGTCAAGAAAGAGATCCAGAAGATGTTAGACGCCGGGTTCATCAGGCCATGCAGGTACGCTGAATGGATTTCCAATGTCGTACCTGTGGAGAAAAAGGATGGCCGATGGCGCGTCGCCATAGATTTTCGGAATCTCAACAGTGCCACCCCAAAGGACGAATATCCAATGCCAGTAGCAGAGACTTTGATCAATGCAGCGGCTGGTCATAAAGTTTTAAGCTTCATGGATGGTAATGCCGGCTACAACCAAATCTTTATGGCTCCAGAAGATATAAACAAGACTGCATTCAGAGTGCCAGGCTCGGTGGGCTTGTTTGAATATGTAGTCATGACATTTGGACTGAAGAATGCTGGCGCAACATACCAAAGAGCCATGAATTACATCTTTCACGATTTGATCGGCAAATTGGTCGAGATTTACATCGATGACGTGGTGGTCAAGTCTGTTTCGGTGGACGGACACTTGGAGATTTACGACACGTCCTGGACCGAACTAGGAAGTTCGGACTAAGAATGAATCCAAAAAAGCGTGCCTTTGGTGTGACGGCCGGTCAGTTCTTGGGTTTCCTGGTTCATGAGCATGGAATTGAGATCGGCCTGAAAAGTCAAGAGGTGGTGCGAACAATGAAGCCACCCACCACGAAGAAGGAGCTCCAGTGTCTCATCGGCAAAATCAATTTCGTCAGAAGGTTTATCTCCAACCTGTCGGGACGAATCGAGCCATTCATGGGACTGGTCAAAATCAAGTCTGATGAGGAATTGGGGGCAGAGCAACAGAAATCATTTGATGATATTAAGGAATACTTGACGAAGCCCCCTGTGTTGGTTCCACCACAGCAAGACAGACCCTTCTACATTTACTTATCGGTAGCTGATACCTCTATCGCGTCAGTGGTGGTGCAGGTTTATGATGGTTTGGAAAAAGTGGTTTTCTACCTCAGCAGAAGGATGTTAGATGCGGAAACAAGGTACCTCGAGATCGAGAAGTTGTGCCTCTGCCTGTTCTTTACCTGCACCAAGATTCAGCACATCTTGCTGAAAGCAGAAATCATCGTCATATGCAAATCGGATGTCATCAAGCACATGCTGTCGGCTCCTGTATTGAAAGGCCGACTCGGCAAATGGATGTTTGCTCTATCGGAATTTGATATCCGGTATCAACCTGCGAAAGCAGTCAAGGGACAAGCACTGGCTGATCTTATTGCTGAGCGAATAAACACGGACGTAGCGGCACTATCCGTGCGTGCATGGACCATGTTCTTCGATGGATCGGTCTGTGAAGATGGCTGTGGCATCGGCATGCTACTCGTGTCGCCTCGGGGGGCAACATACTCCTTCTCCATCAGGTTATCTACACCTTGCACTAACAATGTTGCTGAATATGAAGCGATATGCAAGGGAATGGAGTTGCTATTGGACGCCGGAGCGGAGGCAGTGGAGATCTTTGGGGATTCCAAATTGGTGATTTCTCAACTCACGGAGGAATACAAGTGTGAGAGCGAGTCACTTTCCCATTATGGATGCAATGCCGTGAGCTGATGGCCCAGTTCGGGTATATCAACTTCCATTGGATCCCAAGGACGCAAAATACCGAGGCAAACGACCTTGCACAGACGGCGTCAGGATACAAAGACGTGGTCGAGGAAGCCGATTTTCAGGTGCAGCTCATGGAGCCCGATGATTGGAGAGCCGATATCTTCAATTACTTGAAAGATCCGGCTCGGGGGGCACCTAAACGGATAAGATACAGGGCCATGAAGTACGTCCTGATTGGTGATGACATGTTCTACAGGACCTTGGAAGGGTTACTTCTCAAGTGTTTGGGACCAGCCGAGTCCAATCGGCTCTTACATGAGGTACATGAGGGTGCCTGTGGAACTCACCAATCGGCTCATAAGATGAAGTGGCTGATCAGGCGATCGGGATTTTATTGGCCCACTATGCTTGAAGATTGTTTCCAATACTATAAAGGGTGTCAAGCATGTCAGAAGTTTGGGAGCATTCAGATGGTGCCTGCATCAGCAATGAATCCTATCATCAAGCCATGGCCATTCCGAGGGTGGGGCATGGATATGATCGGCAAGATACATCCTCCTTCGAGCAAAGGTCATGTATGGGTTCTGGCCATTACAGATTATTTTACCAAATGGGTAGAGGCCGTCCCTATGAAGGCAGTGAACGCGTCAGATGTTGTCGATTTTGTGAAGGAGCATGTTATCCACATATTTGGAATTCCCCAGACTATTACGACCGATGGAGGTTCGGTTTTTGTTTCTAAGGAGTTTAGAAAATTCTGCGAGGATATGGGAATCAAGTCGATCAGATCATCCCCATACTATGCCCAAGCAAATGGACAGGCTGAAGCGTCCAACAAGAGTTTGATCAAGCTGATTAAAAGGAAGATCGACGAGAATCCTAGACGTTGGCACGAGGTATTGTCAGAAGCTTTGTGGGCTTATCGCATGTCGTGTCATGGAGCAATAAAAACCTCGCCATACCATCTGGTCTATGGACAAGAAGCTGTGTTACCCTGGGAAATCAAAGCTGGGTCGAGAAGGGTTACATTTCAGAATGATCTAACTACTGAAGAATATGCAGCCCTGATGAGCGACAGTATTGAGGATGCAACGGAACTTAGACTTTGGTCACTTGAGAAAATCAAGGAGAATAAAGCCAAGGTGGCTCGTGCATATAATAAGAAATTGAAGCCAAAGGAGTTCCAGGTTGGTGATCTGGTATGGGAAGCTGTATTGCCGTTGGGGACTAAGGATAAAGTGTATGGTGGTCTCCAAATTGGCATGGCCCGTACAAAGTCGACCAAGTTTTAAAGGGTAATGCATACATGCTAGAGCAGTTGGATGGGGTGAAGTTCCCAGTGGCTGTCAATGGCCAGCATCTCAAGAAGTACTTCCCAAGCATGTGGGATGATGAGTAGTAAGATATGGAGGCCGATACATGAATTCGGCCAGTAATTTTTTAAAATTCTTGGGATTTTTGGGAAACAGCCGATGCGCAATCATCGACTTTAGAATAAAAACAGGCGATGCGCAGTCATCGACTTTAGAGGAACAAAGCACCATGGTCAGGTTTTAAGTTATTATCTAAGTCTGAGGATTGTTTGCTTGAACTTGCCTGGTTGGTTATCAGATTGGCTTTATCGGCGTCTGATGGTAAAAAGCCGATACGATGCTATCGGCTCTTGGGGCATGATGCGCGTAGTTGTACACGTCCGTTGGGAACCCCAAGAGGAAGGTATGATTCGCACAGTGGCAAGTTTTCCTCAGAAAGAAACCAAGGTTGATCGAACCAGGAGGAGCCAAGAAGCACGTTGAAGGTTGATGGTGGCGAAATGTGATGCGGCGCAACAACAGGGATTCCGGCGCCAACGTGGAATCTGCACAACAAAACCAAAGTACTTTGCCCCAACAAAACATTGAGGTTGTCAATCTCACCGGCTTGTTGTAACAAAGGATTAAACGTATCGAGTGGAAGATGTTTGCAAAGAAAACAGTAAACACAATTGCAGTAGATTGTATGCGATGTAAAGAATAGGACCGGGGTCCACAGTTCACTAGAGGTGTCTCTCCCATAAGATAAAAGCATGTTGGGTGAACAAATTACAGTCGGGCAATTGACAAATAGAGAAGGGCATAACAATGCATATACATGATATGATAAATATAGTGAGATTTAATTGGGCATTACGACAAAGTACATAGACCGCCATCCAACTGCATCTATGCCTAAAAAGTCCACCTTCAGGTTATCATCCGAACCCCATTCAGTATTAAGTTGCTAAGCAACAGACAATTGCATTAAGTATGGTGCGTAATGTAATCGACAACTACATCCTTAGACATAGAATCAATGTTTTATCCCTAGTGGCAACAACACATCACAACCTTAGAACCTACTGTCACGATCCCAGGTGTCAATGAAGGCATGAACCCACTATCGAGCATAAATACTCCCTCTTGGAGTTAAGAGCAAAAACTTGGCCAAAGCCTCTACTAATAACGGAGAGCATGCAAGATCATAAACAACACATAAACAATAGATTGATAATCACCATAACATAGTATTCTCTATCCATCGGATCCCGACAAACACAACATATAGTATTACAGATAGATGATCTTGATCATGTTAGGCAGCTCACAAGATCCAACAATGAAGCACAACAAGGAGAAGACGACCATCTAGCTACTGCTATGGACCCATGGTCCAGGGGTGAACTACTCACTCATCACTCCGGAGGCGATCATGGCGATGAAGAGTCCTCCGGAGATGAATCCCCTCTCCGGCAGGGTGCCGGAGGCGATCTCCTGAATCCCCCGAGATGGGATTCGCGGCGCGCGTCTCTGGAAGGTTTTCCGTATCGTGGCTCTCATCGGGCCGCGACGGAGGCTTTAAGTAGGCGGGGGTAGGTCAGGGGCCACACGAGGGCCCCACACCCTAGGTCGGCGCGGCCAGGGCCTGGGCCGCGCCGCCCTATGGTGTCGGCGCCTCGTGGCCCCACTTCCTTCCCTCTTCGGTCTTCTGGAAGCTCCGTGCAAAAATAGGACCCTGGGCGAAGATTTCGTCCAATTCCGAGAATATTTCCTTACTAGGATTTCTGAAACCAAAAAGCAGAAAACAGAACTGGCTCTTCGGCATCTTGTTAATAGGTTAGTTCCGAAAATGCATAAATATGACATATAATGTGCATAAAACATATAGGTATCATCAATAAAGTAGCATGGAACATAAGAAATTATCGATACGTTGGAGACGTATCAGCATCCCCAAGCTTAGTTCTGCTCGTCCCGAGCAGGTAAAACGATAACAAAGATAATTTCTGAAGTGACATGCCATCATAATCTTGATCATACTATTTGTAAACATATGTAATGAATGCAGCGATCAAAACAAAGGTAATGACATGAGTAAACAACTGAATCATAAAGCAAAGACTTTTCATGAATAGTACTTCAAGACAAGCATCAATAAGTCTTGCATAAGAGTTAACTCATAAAGCAATAAATCAAAGTAAAGGTGTTGAAGCAACACAAAGGAAGATTAAGTTTCAGCGGTTGCTTTCAACTTATAACATGTATATCTCATGGATATTGTCAACATAAAGTAATATAACAAGTGCAATATGCAAGTATGTAGGAATCAATGCACAGTTCACACAAGTGTTTGCTTCTTAAGGTGGAGGGAGATAGGTAAACTGACTCAACAATAAAAGTAAAAGAAAGGTCCTTCAAGAGGAAAGCATCGATTGCTGTATTTGTGCTAGAGCTTTTATTTTGAAAACATGAAACAATTTTGTCAACGGTAGTAATAAAGCATATGAGTTATGTAAATTATATCTTACAAGTTGCAAGCCTCATGCATAGTATACTAATAGTGCCCGCACCTCGTCCTACTTAGCTTGGACTACCGGATCTTTGCATGCCATGTTTCAACCAAGTGTCACAAAGGGGTACCTCCATGCCGCCTGTACAAAGGTCTAAGGAGAATGCTCGCATTTTGGATTTCTCGCTTTTGATTATTCTCAACTTAGACATCCATACCGGGACAACATGGACAACAGATAATGGACTCCTCTTAAATGCATAAGCATGTAGCAATGATTATTTTTCTCATATGAGATTGAGGATATATGTCCAAACTGAAACTTCCACCATGATTCATGGCTTTAGTTAGCGGCCCAATGTTCTTCTCTAACAATTTTGCATGCTCCAACCACTAAAATGATAGATCCTTCAGACAAGACGGACATGCATAGCAACTCACATGATATTCAACAATAGTTGATGGCGTTCCCCAGAAGCATGGTTATCGCACAACAAGCAACTTAATAAAAGATAAAGTGCATAAGTACATATTCAATACTACGATAGTTTTTAAGGCTATTTTGTCCCATGAGCTATATATTGCAAAGGTGGATGATGGAATTTTAAAGGTAGCACTCAAGCAATTTACTTTGGAATGGCGGAGAAATACCATGTAGTAGGTAGGTATGGTGGACACAAATGGCATAGTGGTTGGCTCAAGGATTTTGGATGCATGAGAAGTATTCCCTCTCGATACAAGGTTTAGGCTAGCAAGGTTATTTGAAGCAAACTCAAGGATGAACCGGTGCAGCAAAACTCACATAAAAGACATATTGTAAACATTATAAGACTCTACACCGTCTTCCTTGTTGTTCAAAACTCAATACTAGATATTATCTAGACCTTAGAGAGACCAAATATGCAAATCAAATTTTAGCAAGCTCTATGTATTTCTTCATTAATGGGTGCAAAGCATATGATGCAAGAGCTTAAACATGAGCACAACAATTGCCAAGTATCACATTATCCAAGACATTTTAGAATTACTACATGTAGCATTTTCCAATTCCAACCATATAACAATTTAACGAAGAAGAAACTTCGCCATGAACATTATGAGTAAAGCCTAAGGACATATTTGTCCATATGCAACAGCGGAGCGTGTCTCTCTCCCACAAAGTGAATATCTTATTCAAACAAAAACAAAAACAAAAACAAACCGACGCTCCAAGTAAAGAACACAAGATGTGATTGAATAAAAATATAGTTTCAGGGGAGGAACCTGATGATGTTGTCGATGAAGAAGGGGATGCCTTGGGCATCCCCAAGCTTAGACGCTTGAGTATTCTTAGAATATGCAGGGGTGAACCACGGGGGCATCCCCAAGCTTAGAGCTTTCACTCCTCTTGATCATAGTATATCATTCTCCTCTCTTGACCCTTGAAAACTTCCTACACACCAAACTTCAAGCAAACTCATTAGAGGGTTAGTGCACAATTAATAATTCACATGTTCAGAGGTGGCACAATCATTCTTTACACTTCTGGACATTGCATAAAGCTACTGGACATTAATGGATCAAAGAAATGAATCCAACATAGCAAAAGAGGCAATGCGAAATAAAAGGCAGAATCTGTCAAAAACAGAACAGTCCGTAAAGA
Organism: Lolium multiflorum; assembly: GCA_030979885.1. Lineage (NCBI taxonomy): Eukaryota > Viridiplantae > Streptophyta > Magnoliopsida > Poales > Poaceae > Lolium > Lolium multiflorum. The sequence goes on from CM061753.1 coordinate 82,485,086, forward strand.
CGAATTTAAAGCTGGCACCAGACTTGCTCAAATGGAAAAACTCAAAACTAATGAAAGTTGCGTACATATCTGAGGATCACGCTCGTAAATTGGCAGATTTTTTCGAATTTTCTACAGAGGCCTGTGCCCAGATTCGTGACAGACAGCAATGCTGTTTCTGCGCAGCGATCCCAAATATAACATCAACTTTGACATAGAAACTTTACTTGGCACAAAAACATGATAAGGAGAGGTTGCTACAGTAGTAAACAACTTCCAAGACTCAACAAAACAAAAAATTGCTGTAGTAAAAACATGGGTTGTCTCCCATAAGCGCTTTTCTTTAACGCCTTTCAGCTAGGCGCAGAAAGTGTAAATCAAGTAACATCGAGAGTAGAAGCATCAACATCATAACTTGTTCTAATAATAGAATCAAAAGGCAACTTCATTCTCTTTCTAGGGAAGTGTTCCATACCTTTCTTGAGAGGAAATTGATATTTAATATTACCTTCCCTCATATCAATAACAGCACCAACAGTTCGAAGAAAAGGTCTTCCCAACACAATAGGACAAGATGCATTGCATTCGATATCCAAGACAACAAAATCAACGGGGACAAGGTTATTGTTAACCGTAATGCGCACATTATCAATCCTCCCCAAAGGTTTCTTTTTAACATTATCGGCAAGATTAACATCCAAATAACAATTCTTCAATGGTGGCAAGTCAAGCATATCATAAATCTTTTTAGGCATAACAGAAATACTTGCACCAAGATCACATAAAGCATTACATTCAAAGTCATTGAATTTCATTTTAATGATGGGCTCCCAACCATCTTCTAACTTTCTAGGAATAGAAGTTTCAAGTTTTAGTTTCTCTTCTCTAGCTTTTATGAGAGCATTTGTAATATGTTTTGTAAAGGCTAAATTTATAGCACTAGCATTAGGACTTTTAGCAAGTTTTTGTAAGAACTTTATAACTTCAGAGATGTGGAAATCATCAAAATCTAAATCATTATGAGCTACAGCAATGGGATCATTGTTCCCAAGGTTGGAAAAAATTTCAGCAGTTTTATCACAAGCAGTTTCAGCAGTTTTAGCAATTTCAGGCAGTTTTGTACGCTTTGCACTAGGAGTAGAAACATTGCCAACACCAATTATTTTACCATTGATAGTAGGAGGTGCAGCAACATGTGAAGAATTAGCATTACTAGTGGTGGTAATAGTCCAAACTTTAGCTACATTATTCTCTTTAGCTAGTTTTTCATTTTCTTCTCTATCCCACCTAGCACGCAGTTCAGCCATTAATCTTATATTCTCATTAATTCTAACTTGGATGGCATTTGCTGTAGTAGTAATCTTATTATCAATATCATTATTAGGCATAACTTTCAATTTTAAAAGATTAACATCAGAGGCAAGTCTATCAACTCTAGAAGCAATAGTATCAATTTTATCAAGCTTTTCCTCAACAGATTTGTTAAAAGCAGTTTGTGTACTAATAAATTCTTTAAGCATGGCTTCAAGACCAGAGGGTACACTCCTATTATTATTGTAAGAATTCCCATAAGAATTACCATAACCATTACCATTAGCAGAAGGATATGGCCTATAGTTATTACCAGAGTTGTTCCTATAAGCATTGTTGTTGAAATTATTATTTTTAATGAAATTCACATCAACATTTTCTTCTTGAGCAACCAATGAAGCTAAAGGAACATTATTTGGATCAACATTAGATCTACCATTCACAAGCATAGACATAATCACATCAATCTTATCACTCAAGGAAGAGGTTTCTTCAACAGAATTTACCTTCTTACCTTGTGGAGCTCTTTCCGTGTGCCATTCAGAGTAATTTATCATCATATCATCAAGAAGTTTTGTAGCCGCCCCCAATGTGATGGACATAAAGGTACCTCCAGCAGCTGAATCCAATAAATTCCGCGAAGAAAAATTTAGTCCTGCATAGAAGGTTTGGATGATCATCCAAGTAGTCAGTCCATGGGTTGGGCAATTCTTTACCAAAGTTTTCATTCTCTCCCATGCTTGAGCAACATGTTCAGTATCTAATTGCTTAAAATTCATTATGCTACTTCTCAAAGATATAATTTTAGCGGGAGGATAATATCTACCAATAAAAGCATCCTTACATTTAGTCCATGAATCAATACTATTCTTAGGCAAAGATAGCAACCAATCTTTAGCTCTTCCTCTTAATGAGAAAGGAAACACTTTCAATTTAATAATATCACCATCTACATCCTTATACTTTTGCATTTCACAAAGTTCAACAAAATTATTGAGATGGGCAGCAGCATCATCAGAACTAACACCAGAAAATTGATCTCTCATGACAAGATTTAATAAAGCAGGTTTAATTTCAAAGAATTCTGCTGTAGTAGCAGGTGGAGCAATAGGTGTGCATAGGAAATCATTATTATTTGCATTTGTGAAGTCACACAACTTAGTATTTTCAGGAGTATTCATTTTAGCAACAGTAAATAAAACAAACTAGATAAAGTAAATGCAAGTAACTAATTTTTTTGTGTTTTTGATATAGAGAGCAAGACAATAAATAAAGTAAAACTAGCAACTAATTTTTTTGTGTTTTGATTTAGTGCAGCAAACAAAGTAGTAAATAAAATAAAGCAAGACAAAAACAAAGTAAAGAGATTGAGAAGTGGAGACTCCCCTTGCAGCGTGTCTTGATCTCCCCGGCAACGGCGCCAGAAAACAGCTTGATGCGCGTAGTTGTACACGTCCGTTGGGAACCCCAAGAGGAAGGTATGATGCGCACAGTGGCAAGTTTTCCCTCAGAAAGAAACCAAGGTTGATCGAACCAGGAGGAGCCAAGAAGCACGTTGAAGGTTGATGGTGGCGAAATGTGATGCGGCGCAACAACAGGGATTCCGGCGCCAACGTGGAATCTGCACAACAAAACCAAAGTACTTTGCCCCAACGAAACAGTGAGGTTGTCAATCTCACCGGCTTGTTGTAACAAAGGATTAAACGTATCGAGTGGAAGATGTTTGCAAAGAAAACAGTAAACACAATTGCAGTAGATTGTATGCGATGTAAAGAATAGGACCGGGGTCCACAGTTCACTAGAGGTGTCTCTCCCATAAGATAAAAGCATGTTGGGTGAACAAATTACAGTCGGGCAATTGACAAATAGAGAAGGGCATAACAATGCATATACATGATATGATAAATATAGTGAGATTTAATTGGGCATTACGACAAAGTACATAGACCGCCATCCAACTGCATCTATGCCTAAAAAGTCCACCTTCAGGTTATCATCCGAACCCCATTCAGTATTAAGTTGCTAAGCAACAGACAATTGCATTAAGTATGGTGCGTAATGTAATCGACAACTACATCCTTAGACATAGAATCAATGTTTTATCCCTAGTGGCAACAACACATCACAACCTTAGAACCTACTGTCACGATCCCAGGTGTCAATGAAGGCATGAACCCACTATCGAGCATAAATACTCCCTCTTGGAGTTAAGAGCAAAAACTTGGCCAGAGCCTCTACTAATAACGGAGAGCATGCAAGATCATAAACAACACATAAACAATAGATTGATAATCACCATAACATAGTATTCTCTATCCATCGGATCCCGACAAACACAACATATAGTATTACAGATAGATGATCTTGATCATGTTAGGCAGCTCACAAGATCCAACAATGAAGCACAACAAGGAGAAGACGACCATCTAGCTACTGCTATGGACCCATGGTCCAGGGGTGAACTACTCACTCATCACTCCGGAGGCGATCATGGCGATGAAGAGTCCTCCGGGAGATGAATCCCCTCTCCGGCAGGTGCCGGAGGCGATCTCCGAATCCCCCGAGATGGGATTCGCGGCGGCGTCTCCGGAAGGTTTTCCGTATCGTGGCTCTGCACGGGGTTTTCGCGACGGAGGCTTTAAGTAGGCGGAAGGGTAGGTCAGGGGCCACACGAGGGCCCCACACCCTAGGTCGGCGCGGCCAGGGCCTGGCCGCGCCGCCCTATGGTGTCGGCGCCTCGTGGCCCCACTTCCTTCCCTCTTCGGTCTTCTGGAAGCTCCGTGCAAAAATAGGACCCTGGGCGAAGATTTCGTCCAATTCCGAGAATATTTCCTTACTAGGATTTCTGAAACCAAAAACAGCAGAACAAAGAACTGCTCTTCGGCATCTTGTTAATAGGTTAGTTCCAGAAAATGCATAAATATGACATATAATGTGCATAAAACATATAGGTATCATCAATAAAGTAGCATGGAACATAAGAAATTATCGATACGTTGGAGACGTATCAGCATCCCCAAGCTTAGTTCTGCTCGTCCCGAGCAGGTAAAACGATAACAAAGATAATTTCTGAAGTGACATGCCATCATAATCTTGATCATACTATTTGTAAACATATGTAATGAATGCAGCGATCAAAACAAAGGTAATGACATGAGTAAACAACTGAATCATAAAGCAAAGACTTTTCATGAATAGTACTTCAAGACAAGCATCAATAAGTCTTGCATAAGAGTTAACTCATAAAGCAATAAATCAAAGTAAAGGTGTTGAAGCAACACAAAGGAAGATTAAGTTTCAGCGGTTGCTTTCAACTTATAACATGTATATCTCATGGATATTGTCAACATAAAGTAATATAACAAGTGCAATATGCAAGTATGTAGGAATCAATGCACAGTTCACACAAGTGTTTGCTTCTTAAGGTGGAGGGAGATAGGTAAACTGACTCAACAATAAAAGTAAAAGAAAGGTCCTTCAAGAGGAAAGCATCGATTGCTGTATTTGTGCTAGAGCTTTTATTTTGAAAACATGAAACAATTTTGTCAACGGTAGTAATAAAGCATATGAGTTATGTAAATTATATCTTACAAGTTGCAAGCCTCATGCATAGTATACTAATAGTGCCCGCACCTCGTCCTACTTAGCTTGGACTACCGGATCTTTGCATGCCATGTTTCAACCAAGTGTCACAAAGGGGTACCTCCATGCCGCCTGTACAAAGGTCTAAGGAGAATGCTCGCATTTTGGATTTCTCGCTTTTGATTATTCTCAACTTAGACATCCATACCGGGACAACATGGACAACAGATAATGGACTCCTCTTAAATGCATAAGCATGTAGCAATGATTATTATTCTCATATGAGATTGAGGATATATGTCCAAACTGAAACTTCCACCATGATTCATGGCTTTAGTTAGCGGCCCAATGTTCTTCTCTAACAATTTTGCATGCTCCAACCACTAAAATGATAGATCCTTCAGACAAGACGGACATGCATAGCAACTCACATGATATTCAACAATAGTTGATGGCGTTCCCCAGAAGCATGGTTATCGCACAACAAGCAACTTAATAAAAGATAAAGTGCATAAGTACATATTCAATACTACGATAGTTTTTAAGGCTATTTTGTCCCATGAGCTATATATTGCAAAGGTGGATGATGGAATTTTAAAGGTAGCACTCAAGCAATTTACTTTGGAATGGCGGAGAAATACCATGTAGTAGGTAGGTATGGTGGACACAAATGGCATAGTGGTTGGCTCAAGGATTTTGGATGCATGAGAAGTATTCCCTCTCGATACAAGGTTTAGGCTAGCAAGGTTATTTGAAGCAAACTCAAGGATGAACCGGTGCAGCAAAACTCACATAAAAGACATATTGTAAACATTATAAGACTCTACACCGTCTTCCTTGTTGTTCAAAACTCAATACTAGATATTATCTAGACCTTAGAGAGACCAAATATGCAAATCAAATTTTAGCAAGCTCTATGTATTTCTTCATTAATGGGTGCAAAGCATATGATGCAAGAGCTTAAACATGAGCACAACAATTGCCAAGTATCACATTATCCAAGACATTTTAGAATTACTACATGTAGCATTTTCCAATTCCAACCATATAACAATTTAACGAAGAAGAAACTTCGCCATGAACATTATGAGTAAAGCCTAAGGACATATTTGTCCATATGCAACAGCGGAGCGTGTCTCTCTCCCACAAAGTGAATGCTAGGATCCATTATTCAAACAAAAACAAAAACAAAAACAAACCGACGCTCCAAGTAAAGAACACAAGATGTGATTGAATAAAAATATAGTTTCAGGGGAGGAACCTGATGATGTTGTCGATGAAGAAGGGGATGCCTTGGGCATCCCCAAGCTTAGACGCTTGAGTCTTCTTAGAATATGCAGGGGTGAACCACGGGGGCATCCCCAAGCTTAGAGCTTTCACTCCTCTTGATCATAGTATATCATTCTCCTCTCTTGACCCTTGAAAACTTCCTTCACACCAAACTTCAAGCAAACTCATTAGAGGGTTAGTGCACAATTAATAATTCACATGTTCAGAGGTGGCACAATCATTCTTTACACTTCTGGACATTGCATAAAGCTACTGGACATTAATGGATCAAAGAAATGAATCCAACATAGCAAAAGAGGCAATGCGAAATAAAAGGCAGAATCTGTCAAAAGAACAGTCCGTAAAGACGAATTTAAAGCTGGCACCAGACTTGCTCAAATGGAAAAACTCAAAACTAATGAAAGTTGCGTACATATCTGAGGATCACGCTCGTAAATTGGCAGATTTTTCGAATTTTCTACAGAGGCCTGTGCCCAGATTCGTGACAGACAGCAATGCTGTTTCTGCGCAGCGATCCCAAATATAACATCAACTTTGACATAGAAACTTTACTTGGCACAAAAACATGATAAGGAGAGGTTTCTACAGTAGTAAACAACTTCCAAGACTCAACAAAACAAAAAAATTGCTGTAGTAAAAACATGGGTTGTCTCCCATAAGTGCTTTTCTTTAACGCCTTTCAGCTAGGCGCAGAAAGTGTAAATCAAGTAACATCGAGAGTAGAAGCATCAACATCATAACTTGTTCTAATAATAGAATCAAAAGGCAACTTCATTCTCTTTCTAGGGAAGTGTTCCATACCTTTCTTGAGAGGAAATTGATATTTAATATTACCTTCCCTCATATCAATAACAGCACCAACAGTTCGAAGAAAAGGTCTTCCCAACACAATAGGACAAGATGCATTGCATTCGATATCCAAGACAACAAAATCAACGGGGACAAGGTTATTGTTAACCGTAATGCGCACATTATCAATCCTCCCCAAAGGTTTCTTTTTAACATTATCGGCAAGATTAACATCCAAATAACAATTCTTCAATGGTGGCAAGTCAAGCATATCATAAATCTTTTTAGGCATAACAGAAATACTTGCACCAAGATCACATAAAGCATTACATTCAAAGTCATTGAATTTCATTTTAATGATGGGCTCCCAACCATCTTCTAACTTTCTAGGAATAGAAGTTTCAAGTTTTAGTTTCTCTTCTCTAGCTTTTATGAGAGCATTTGTAATATGTTTTGTAAAGGCTAAATTTATAGCACTAGCATTAGGACTTTTAGCAAGTTTTTGTAAGAACTTTATAACTTCAGAGATGTGGCAATCATCAAAATCTAAATCATTATGGGCTACAGCAATGGGATCATTGTTCCCAAGGTTGGAAAAATTTTCAGCAGTTTTATCACAAGCAGTTTCAGCAGTTTTAGCAATTTCAGGCAGTTTTGTACGCTTTGCACTAGGAGTAGAAACATTGCCAACACCAATTATTTTACCATTGATAGTAGGAGGTGCAGCAACATGTGAAGAATTAGCATTACTAGTGGTGGTAATAGTCCAAACTTTAGCTACATTATTCTCTTTAGCTAGTTTTTCATTTTCTTCTCTATCCCACCTAGCACGCAGTTCAGCCATTAATCTTATATTCTCATTAATTCTAACTTGGATGGCATTTGCTGTAGTAGTAATCTTATTATCAATATCATTATTAGGCATAACTTTCAATTTTAAAAGATTAACATCAGAGGCAAGTCTATCAACTCTAGAAGCAATAGTATCAATTTTATCAAGCTTTTCCTCAACAGATTTGTTAAAAGAAGTTTGTGTACTAATAAATTCTTTAAGCATGGCTTCAAGACCAGAGGGTACACTCCTATTATTATTGTAAGAATTCCCATAAGAATTACCATAACCATTACCATTAGCAGAAGGATATGGCCTATAGTTATTACCAGAGTTGTTCCTATAAGCATTGTTGTTGAAATTATTATTTTTAATGAATTCACATCAACATTTTCTTCTTGAGCAACCAATGAAGCTAAAGGAACATTATTTGGATCAACATTAGATCTACCATTCACAAGCATAGACATAATCACATCAATCTTATCACTCAAGGAAGAGGTTTCTTCAACAGAATTTACCTTCTTACCTTGTGGAGCTCTTTCCGTGTGCCATTCAGAGTAATTTATCATCATATCATCAAGAAGTTTTGTAGCCGCCCCCAATGTGATGGACATAAAGGTACCTCCAGCAGCTGAATCCAATAAATTCCGCGAAGAAAAATTTAGTCCTGCATAGAAGGTTTGGATGATCATCCAAGTAGTCAGTCCATGGGTTGGGCAATTCTTTACCAAAGTTTTCATTCTCTCCCATGCTTGAGCAACATGTTCAGTATCTAATTGCTTAAAATTCATTATGCTACTTCTCAAAGATATAATTTTAGCGGGAGGATAATATCTACCAATAAAAGCATCCTTACATTTAGTCCATGAATCAATACTATTCTTAGGCAAAGATAGCAACCAATCTTTAGCTCTTCCTCTTAATGAGAAAGGAAACACTTTCAATTTAATAATATCACCATCTACATCCTTATACTTTTGCATTTCACAAAGTTCAACAAAATTATTGAGATGGGCAGCAGCATCATCAGAACTAACACCAGAAAATTGATCTCTCATGACAAGATTTAATAAAGCAGGTTTAATTTCAAAGAATTCTGCTGTAGTAGCAGGTGGAGCAATAGGTGTGCATAGGAAATCATTATTATTTGCATTTGTGAAGTCACACAACTTAGTATTTTCAGGAGTATTCATTTTAGCAACAGTAAATAAAACAAACTAGATAAAGTAAATGCAAGTAACTAATTTTTTTGTGTTTTTGATATAGAGAGCAAGACAATAAATAAAGTAAAACTAGCAACTAATTTTTTTGTGTTTTGATTTAGTGAAGCAAACAAAGTAGTAAATAAAATAAAGCAAGACAAAAACAAAGTAAAGAGATTGAGAAGTGGAGACTCCCCTTGCAGCGTGTCTTGATCTCCCCGGCAACGGCGCCAGAAAACAGGCTTGATGCGCGTAGTTGTACACGTCCGTTGGGAACCCCAAGAGGAAGGTATGATGCGCACAGTGGCAAGTTTTCCCTCAGAAAGAAACCAAGGTTGATCGAACCAGGAGGAGCCAAGAAGCACGTTGAAGGTTGATGGTGGCGAAATGTGATGCGGCGCAACAACAGGGATTCCGCGCCAACGTGGAATCTGCACAACAAAACCAAAGTACTTTGCCCCAACGAAACAGTGAGGTTGTCAATCTCACCGGCTTGCTGTAACAAAGGATTAAACGTATCGAGTGGAAGATGTTTGCAAAGAAAACAGTAAACACAATTGCAGAGATTGTATGCGATGTAAAGAATAGGACCGGGGTCCACAGTTCACTAGAGGTGTCTCTCCCATAAGATAAAAGCATGTTGGGTGAACAAATTACAGTCGGCAATTGACAAATAGAGAAGGGCATAACAATGCATATACATGATATGATAAATATAGTGAGATTTAATTGGGCATTACGACAAAGTACATAGACCGCCATCCAACTGCATCTATGCCTAAAAAGTCCACCTTCAGGTTATCATCCGAACCCCATTCAGTATTAAGTTGCTAAGCAACAGACAATTGCATTAAGTATGGTGCGTAATGTAATCGACAACTACATCCTTAGACATAGAATCAATGTTTTATCCCTAGTGGCAACAGCACATCACAACCTTAGAACCTACTGTCACGATCCCAGGTGTCAATGAAGGCATGAACCCACTATCGAGCATAAATACTCCCTCTTGGAGTTAAGAGCAAAAACTTGGCCAGAGCCTCTACTAATAACGGAGAGCATGCAAGATCATAAACAACACATAAACAATAGATTGATAATCACCATAACATAGTATTCTCTATCCATCGAATCCCGACAAACACAACATATAGTATTACAGATAGATGATCTTGATCATGTTAGGCAGCTCACAAGATCCAACAATGAAGCACAACAAGGAGAAGACGACCATCTAGCTACTGCTATGGACCCATGGTCCAGGGTGAACTACTCACTCATCACTCCGGAGGCGATCATGGCGATGAAGAGTCCTCCGGGAGATGAATCCCCTCTCCGGCAGGTGCCGGAGGCGATCTCCTGAATCCCCCGAGATGGGATTCGCGGCGGCGTCTCTGGAAGGTTTTCCGTATCGTGGCTCGGTACGGGGTTTCGCGACGGAGGCTTTAAGTAGGCGGAAGGGTAGGTCGGGGGCCACACGAGGGCCCACACCCTAGGTCGGCGCGGCCAGGGCCCGCGCCGCCCTATGGTGTCGGCGCCTCGTGGCCCCACTTCCTTCCCTCTTCGGTCTTCGGAAGCTCCGTGCAAAAATAGGACCCTGGGCGAAGATTTCGTCCAATTCCGAGAATATTTCCTTACTAGGATTTCTGAAACCAAAAACAGAAAACAGCAAGTGGCTCTTCGGCATCTTGTTAATAGGTTAGTTCCAGAAAATGCATAAATATGACATATAATGTGCATAAAACATGTAGGTATCATCAATAAAGTAGCATGGAACATAAGAAATTATCGATACGTTGGAGACGTATCAGGGCGTTGACCACCTTTGAAATTGGATGATTGGAAGTTCAATTGGAGGAACATTTTCATTGATTCAAAGGGGATTTTACAGCGAAGAGCTAATTGCTCTCAAAAAGGGTCATCTGAGTGCCTAATGCACTGCTACTAACCCTATACTACTCCCTAATCTAAGGGCCGTCACTGCACTCGTTGTCGCCGTCGTCGGCGCTGCTACCGATGGGCTCTTCGTCGCTGCTGAAGCCGCCGAGCGTCTTCATCTTCCTCGTCATCATCGTCATCGACCAGGCCCAGCCTCGGAGGCGCTTGGCCGGCGGGTACCCGGCGGAGGAGGAGTCTTCTTCCTCAGACTCCTCCGCTTCTTCTTCTTCTTCTTTGTCGGAGGAAAGATCCGCCTCCCATGAGAGGAGGTCGTCCTCGCACGCCGCTTCCAGCTCCCCATCGACGAGGAACCGGAGGTCTTCTTCCCCAACGGTGCGGGGCTCGTCGTCCTCCGACTTGATGGTGAAGTCCCATTCTCTCGCGTCCCAATACTCAGGCGCGAGAGCATCGTAGATGGCCATCTGATTGACCTCCGGCTCTAGTTCGCTCGAGGAAGAGGATTGGGAGGAGGAAGAGGAAGACATGGTCACAGAGGAAGAGGGTTTTTGGCTGACGGCTGGTTTGGAGCAAGGGGATGAAGAGGTGAACTGTTCGATGCGGTTAAATAAAAGGAGATATATTGGAGATTCAATGCTCGAACAGTTTCCGAGGATGTGGTGCCAAAACTGTCAAATCGAGAGAAGTTGAGAAGGCAAGGTGTCATGATGAAGAATACTGCGACGGTTCTGCTCTGCCACGACATGACCCCTCGAAGAAAAACAGAGTGGTTTTGAAATTATCATTACCAAAACCAGGGGGGCATGTGTTATCACTAGATTTTGGCCAAATCAGGAGATGGGCCGTAAGTGAAGATGGGCTTGAAGGATACACGCGTGGAGCATCTTTGAAGCAGCCTTGCACGAAGAGTTTGGGCTTAATTGCCCATGTATCTGTAATATAGTAGATCGCGATTTAGTTTAGAATTAAAAGATAGAGTTTGACTCGTGCACGGTTAGGTGCACGCCCGAATTAGAAAGTCTCTTGGACTATAAATATGTATCTAGGGTTATCGGAAAAGGAGGACAATCACGTTCACAACAAACACAAATCAGGCGCATCGCCACCCCTTCTTTCGAGGGTTTCTCCCGGGTAAGCATCATGCTGCCTAGATCGCATCTTGCGATCTAGGCAGCACACGTTTATTCGTTTACCTTGTGCTGCTCGTCTGAAGCGTTGTTGATGGCGAGTAGCACTACTTATCGTAGATGTTTTGGGGCTTGCATAGATGCTTTTCTTACGCATATCTGCTTAGCTGTGCCGTCCCTCGATATCTAGCTGCCCTTACACCTATCCAGGTGTAAGGGCAGCGTCTTGCTTGTTCGTTGTTTAGTAGATCCGATCCGTTATAGTTGCTCCTTGAATCTTCAAGGATTGGTTTAATATCCGTATGGTTAGGCCTTGCAAACGGGTTGAACGATCCGGTAGTGCGTTAGGTATGGTTTGTTAGTCCTAAGAGGGATGTTCCGGGAATTAACTTAATGTTGGTTTTTAGGCCTCTTTTAGGGTTAGTTTTCCATTATCTTCCGTGTCTATTAGGCTCAACTACGCGTAGGATGTTCCGATCATACGGTGAAAACCCTAAACTGTCGTAGATTGGTTTAGCTTTATACTGATCAAGGAGCCCCATGTCAGCGTTAACCCGACGTTAACCATGGGGCGATCGGCTTTGTGAGCCGATCCACAGGGCAACCTGAGAGCCGATCGGGCTCGTATTTAATGTTTACGTGTCTGCCATGCAGGAAACTAATCGAAGCAATCCAACACCTTCCACCAGGTATAGGTCAGGTGGCACGCCCTTGCAACCGCTAGGACGTGTGCCGGAACATTTGCGGGACGACGTCGAGGGACCAGGGCCCCCTGCAGCCTTGGAAGCCTCCCGGCTCTTCGTGTTGCTTAACCACTGCTCGCCGGTGGGTTTTGGCAGGCAACACAGACATAAGGGTCATTGAAGTCAAGAGAATCTACCAAGAGGATTCTTGATTGATATATGGGTAGCTTGCCTACTCGCAGTTAAACAAGAAGTATTAAAATTACTTATCCCATTTATTCCATTCGGCATATTCACTATCATCATGAACCGTATCTCTCTGTGCCTAATGTTTGATATGTAGAAAACCCAGACAACCTTTTTGGTATTTACTTTTATGTTATTTACATTAGGTATTGTTCACTACTAAAAAAATACTTTATTTCATTCACCCATTTCCACCTCAATTATTTCAGTCAATTCACTCAAGACAAGTGATACCTTGAGTGCGACAGAAACACCATAGATAAACACTTTTCTAAGCTCTTTGTTAAGATCGATATAAAAACTAGAACTAATACTTCCACGAAAAATGTGCTCTGATGAACCTGTGCTCTTGCAGGCATCAGTCACCCTCTTCAACGCGACCCAGTACCAGAGTACACTCGAGCTACTACAAGGAACAACATGGAAGGCGAAACGAAATGTGTTGCCGATGCCAAAAATTTCATGCTTGTTGAGATCTCGAGGGCGAGCGAAGCAATGCTATGTAAGTTCCACATGCCCCCGAGTATCTATTTTGAGTACAAAAATGATTTATTTCTATCCTGTAGGAATGATGATTGGGTTTCCTGCGATCAGCTACAGGGTTGTTGCAGTACTTGTAGCAATAAATATTATTTATAAGTTTGTCCCTGAGAAGCTTTGCAAATGGCTATAAACACAACCCCGCAACTGCATTGTCAAGAGCAGACACGTTCACACCTAAACCGTGGTTTGGAAATAGCATATACTATAAGTTGATAAGATGGTGAATACTTAAGAATTTGAAGTAACTAAGAGAAAAGTAAATAGCAAAAGTAAACTAAGTAAAAGAGCGTGTTTGCGATGTGGTTGAGGGGTTCTCAAGGAGTGTAGATTCCACCACTAGTATTTCTATTACTTATAGATTCCACCACTAGTATTTCTATTACTTATGATTAGAATGAACTATATCTTTGCTATGCTATGCGTCTAGAAAGCCGTCGGTCACCGCATTTCTAAATAACCACAGCAGCTAGTCTTCTGCAAGCCACATATTGACTATTGCTATTAAGGGTTTTATCCCATGGGTATCGATATGAGCTTAGTGAATCCCTCCTTATCCCCATCATCCATGTGTTAAAGCGACGATACGGTAATGTCACTTCCCGCCGTTCACTTCACCACACTTCAAAGGGTAATTCCCTCTCGAGACCATAAGGCAAATATTACATGGTGCACAATATATAATATCAAGAGAGTGAAGTAACACACATTCATAGATCAAAGTATAATACATCTTTATTTCACATCATAATATTACTAGGGTTTCTCAATGTCCCCCCAAGAACAAAGGATCGAATATAAGACATCTTTACTCATACATGAAGGGGATCAACATCATGAAAATAATATGGATTGAATATTAAGGTACAATTGTATACAAGTGCAAATCTTAATAGAGTTCGGATCACAGCCAAGTAGACAAAGGGGATTGATGATGGAGACGTTGTTGATGATGGTGATGGAGATCGATGTGTTTCCCTTCCAGATCCTAGTCTCCTCCTCCTCTTATGTGTGTTGATGGAGATGGTGATGGAGATGGCGGCTGCGGACATGGCGGCGGCAGCGGCAGAGCCGCAGGGCTCCGCCTCTTAGGGCGTGGATGAATGGTGCCTCTCCTTGGCTCCTCCCCTCTTTATATAGGTTATGGAGGTCAGTTTCGTGAACCGATGGAGCTCGGGGCCGAATATGCCCATCGGGCCTTCACAAATGTTGTTCTGTTTGACGAAACGGAGCCATTGGAGCCCAGTACGGGCGGACGGTACGGGCAAGCTCTGTCTGTACCGATGGTCACTAAAATTACTGGACTTTCGTATATTGGACGCCATCTCTTCATACGAACTCCGATTTGGGTGTTCTTCACCTTGATGAACTCATATGGACGAGGGCTACAAAAAATAGCCTTAGATCTTAAATATATGATGTTCAAAAATATCACTTTTCCTACACCTCATATTGCTAAGTCGGGTGCTTGTAATTCTCCCATCTTGTACCCTCTTGGTCCCTTTTGCTCCCTTTCTCCAGGATTGCCAATAACACCTAAATACATGTCAAAGACAAGGAAAACATAATAAAATCCTATTAAAACAACTAAATATGCGAAGCTCATATGAAAGTGAACAAGAACTCGTAATTATGCAAACTAGACATATATAGGTGTATCTAGCTGGAACATGGAATGAGTGACCATATGAGTAATAGTATACTTAAAAACCTCGGTAAAATAGTGCTAAATTTCGAGCTATCAAGATCTCAACGACTGAACACTTGCCTAAATGCTCTTATTGAAGTTTCTTTAGGGACAACAAGTGATTTCTGGACTGATCATCAGCAAGGTCACACTCTGGCGCTACTGCGAGATCGAGTATCTAAGGTAGGCGAATCTGTTGAGTGATGTCGTTCTGCATTAGCTCTGGACTGGAACACGATGTTTCCAAGATATCCTCAACCTAAGGGACTCGTTGCACTCGTGGAGAAATTCAAGCATGTCGAATATATTCGTCGGTTCATCAGAATCCACCTGGTTGTTGGTTATAAAGTTGCTCTCTCTTGGGTATACATGCACCTCCAGATGATTGATCTCAAAGAGATTTCGCAGAGTCTTCCTGGTCCTCCGGGTGGTGGACTTGTTGCCATGGCTCCTCATTATGCCGTTGCGCGAATGACAGTTATGTGGTGGTGAAGATAAAATGGATGAAATATGCCAAACGAATGGGATGAAAGAGAAAGGTGATTTGAGACAAAGAACCAAATAACGACTCCGATCCCCTCTTAATAGTGAGGGGTCCTATACTCCAAAAATACCGAAAAGAGGAGACTACCTCGTTGCGCCATTCCGGGATCCGTCTTCGAGCTCTCTTTTGAACTCTGTCTCGAGCTCTTCCTCTCTATTTTCACATCGTGACCCAACACCATAAGAGGGTGAGATAATTAGCCGCATTCCGCTTGTCCTTGATGACAATGCTCATACTTCATTCAAGCCGGAACACCTCAATTGATCGCAAGCTCTAGGTCTTTGTCACCAATAGCTTAGCTCATGAGACTTGGAGGATTGTGACACCAACTTCGAGCCAAAGCTTCTCTCTTGATATCAACTATCTTGAATCCAACAAATGGACTTCAAGCAAAACCTATGGAGTATTCCTTCAAACAAAGACTCAATGAAAACATTAGTCCATAGGAATTATCATCAGTTACCAAAAACAAACATAGGGGCAAAGGACCCTTACAATCTCCAACTCTTAACCATTGTAACGGAAGCATGTAAAATGCATACATGAACTTTGTCCTTTATCATATTGAATTTCCACATATTTGCAACATATATGATAATAATATCACGTTTTAAATTGATTTATGGAGATTTACCAATGGTCTCCTTTATTTGGTTTATAACCCTGCAGAACAGGAAAATCCTGTTTCGCGTATTTTTCACTTTCAGAGATCTATACGGAGTCAAATTAAGCTGGGATTTTTGGAGCTTCGTTTTTTCATCGGGAGGAACGACATGGGCCTTGGAAGCTCACCTGGAGAGGCCTGAGGGCTAAAGGAGACCAGGTGGCGCGGCCTGGAAGTCTGGCGGTGCCACCCAACCTCTTTCAGCCGCCGATCGCCCGTTTTTTTCGCGAACCGACGTATTTTGACCTAAAATCTACTATATATGTGACCCCGAAGATTTCTCGGGAGGAGGCCGCCGCAGAAACTCAACCGGGAACACCGCTGGAGGGATGTCCACCTTCTCCAACATCTTCATCATCATCGTCATAGTCAAGAGGGAGTAGTCCACCTCTGGACTACAGATTTATGGCAGTAGCTTGACAAGGAGGCGACGACTGGCGTGCCTCGCCGATCACGATGCCGCTAGTGCGGTGGCGTTTCCTTGGAGGAGACACTAGTTAACTTGAGTATCTTCTTAAACAAGTTGATCAAACAACATGATCAAACAACATGATCAAACAACATGATCAAACACGAAGATCAGGCTGAACACTGTAAGAAAGGGCAGCAGCACCTGCAGTTATGCTGGAAAAAACGTAGTGCATTTGTTTTTTGAGGATATACCCATATTCTTCTTTCGGACATAACTGCACATTTGAAGGGCCATGGGCCAGATATGCCTAATGCTTGAAGCTCAACAGGCCCAGACCTACCGATAAGCCCATCCATGCCTTCATTCGTCGTCCTGGTTGGTTCTCGAAGCATCTCGAGCCTGGCAAGGGAAACCCGAGCTGCCCGCTTCCTCCCTGCAGCTCCTCCCCATCTTCCTCCTCCTGCCGCCATTGTTCCGGCTCGAAGCAAAATCCAGCTTTCGTCCGTTCTCCGCCTAGGCGCTTCTCCTTTCACCTCTCTCTCACTTCTCCCCACCACCCAAGGAAGAGGAAGGAATCCTATAGACCTGACCGCCCCCGCTCCTTCCCGTTCGCCTCCGTCATCGGGAATTCTCTCTTCCTGGAATTCGCTCATTTTGGTGTAATGTACACTTCTATCTCGTCTACTTGTTTTTAATACTCCGTACTATGGATTTGACTCGATTCATGGCGCAATGTTCCTTAAAACAGATTTTACCTGTGTTTTCGTACATTTGTTTTTTTTCATTTCATTTGCGAGCAGAGCGGCGGGGCTGTCTTTCCTGATCTCAGCTGATATGATTGGAAGCATGCCATGCCGTTTTGAATGCGGTGCTTGTTGTGTGCATATCTTGTGCCGAGAAAAATCTGAGATGTGGAAACTCTGAATATTGAGCAACAACACTCTTACCGGCATTCCTTTGCTTTCAATGTTAAACAATGTTTGGGAATTATAATTTAGTTTTTCGCGTTTCTTCATGATGTCATGAATTTGAATTATCTAGACCAAGCAAATAATAACACGTCTTCTGTTGTCTAGTCGGCAGTCATGACATGTCTAGTCCACAACAAGAGTAGGCAAATATTTGGTGTACCTATGTGCAGTTATCTCAAATACTTATTGTGGATAGTCTATCGTCTGACTACATTTTTGGTCCTGTTGTTCACCATTGTGTATTAACATGTAAAACTGGACTAGAATTGATCTATTTAGTCTATATGATGGTCTTATTTTAACTTAAAGGCTAAAACACTAATAGTATCCTGTTCCACTAGTTCTTACATGTCATTTGTCCGCATATGCGCAGCTGATACTATCTGAACTGTATGCGGATCTATTCACCTGCAATCTGTTTGCGGCGATCTGCCTCAAGTAACATGTATGCCCATCCCAATCAGTTTCAAGGAGGAGTCACACAGAGTATGGCCATATGGAAGTGCTCCGGGCCGCAGTCAAGCCGTTCTCATATGACATCGGGATCAGCCAGTTTTTCTTTTAATAAAAATTTAAGACCTGCTGAACCGCAGAGTCTGAAGTACTTTGCTAGCTTAGTGGGCCGACGATTGCGTTGCGGATTATCAACTAGAGAGGGCAGTCTAAGTGTAAAGCTCGACATGCTTTCACGTGAAAGAATTTCGGGTATGAATTGGAATTGGAGAGGCATGCATCAAAAATTAGGAGCTACAGCTGGTGGGCTTTGTTTTGGATTTTCAGTTACTGGGGTTGCAAAAGCTGAGATGCCAGTTGACAGGAATATTAACTGTTCAGAAACATCAACATCATCTACTCATGGGAAGAAAGTCTACACAGATTATTCTGTTACTGGTGAGAAATGCATTTTTGTTAGGCTTAATAATTGTTTTAGTTAAGAAAACACACTCCTTTATCATATTTATATTTGCGGATATTTCAGCATGGCATTAAGCTGACTACTCATGACTGTTTTACCTGGATTTACCAGGCATTCCAGGAGATGGAAGATGCTTATTCCGTTCCGTGGTTCACGGTGCATGTGTCCGGTCATGGAAAGCTATACCTAATGAAGATCTTCAGAGAAAGCTAGCTGATGAATTGAGGTCAATGGTATGTCTGGAATGTTTCTAGGTGTTCTTGTTTTTCGTGCTATTGCCTTTCATTCTCTAAATCCGCTATATAAATCTATTATTGTACAGGTTGCCGATGAATTTGTCAGTAGACGGGAAGAGACTGAATGGTTAGTTGATGCACATTTTTACTGTTATTTTTGTTCTTCTGGTTTTAAGATAAAGTTGCTACATGAATGGAATTATTGATGCATTTTAAACTGTTGCATTTTCTTGCAACAACTATTGACAGGTTTGTTGAGGGCGATTTCGATACATATGTTTCTCAGATTAGGCAGCCACATGTGTGGGGTGGTGAGCCAGAACTGTTCATGGCTTCACATGTTCTTCAGTAAGTAATTGGACCTGTTATGCATTGTTTTCCTCATGGGTACCAAAAGTGGCTACCAGCAATAAAACATCGAGGTTCAATTATGTTTTGTTAGCCAATATCTATATCCCCATAAGCTATATAGCTTTACGAAAAAGACACGGGTAATGAAAAGAATGGACTTCTTTCTTTATTCTGTCTGAATTTTTTCCTACTATGCTTATGTGAAATCATTACAAGGCACAGATGCCAGTAGGGATAATGTCTAATTTTTATTTCTAGAACTGTGCAAAATACATTAAGTGGACAATATAAAATAAAGTTGACTAAATTCTGGTCATAGTTATAATTAGAGAGCTAAGAAGCTGTCATGTTAATGCAAACCAAAAAAATCCTTCTTGGTTTGATGTATGTTCTGCTAACAACTTAGCTTGCACTTAAGCAGTACTTTCCATGAAGTAAGAAGTAAGAACGCCATTACTTTGTTTACACAGGATGCCAATAACTGTGTACATGCGTGATGAAGATGGGGGTGGTTTAATTAGTATCGCTGAATATGGCCAAGAGTATGGTAAAGAAGATCCAGTACAACTTCTGTATCATGGTTTTGGCCATTATGATTCCCTACAGATTCCAGCCAATAGGGGTCAAGAGACAAGAATGTAGAATTTTGGAGTTCTGGACAAGGTATGGTCAACTATTCTGATTTCCGTCTTTTCACGACGATATATTGTTAAGATACTGATGACTTATACAGTGAGAGTGAGTGTTTAATTGTTTGTATAGCTTAAATGTGCATTACAAGCTTTGGAGCAATAACTATGTCGCAAAAAAACCGCAATACATTAGGTTTCCTGAAATAATGTAGTGACAAGTAAGAAATCACGAGTCAGAGTAGGGAGCAGTTATTCTTCCCTCTCAAATGAGGGGGTAGGCATTATTATTTTTGTTCCCTCCTGTATAAGCCGTTATTCCTTAATCATTCGGGGACCTGGAGATTTACCACATGACCGTTACGTCCATATCCACCCCCTTTTCAGACAATCTAGTGCATGAATAAAGAATACTTAACAAGTTATGAATCCTGAACTTCTTATGCAGTTACCATTTCCTTAAAAAGTATTCCTGACTCAAAAAAATTGCTGGCAGGCACGTTCCAAAAGCATTGATCTGTGGATAGCAGATATCTTTGTCTAGGGACATGCTCATAGAAAATGGTAAGAGATGGAAGACATTCCATTCTCTGTTTGAAGCTGCCCAACGAGAAAAATTTGGAGCGATCCATTTCCTCTGATTCTGCTGAAGAAATAGGCAGGAACTCAACAAGGTAACATCATTAAGGGAGACGACTGAATCCTGCTGTTGGTTCATGTACTCACCGTGGACTGTTTCTCAAAAAACCTCACCATAGAGTGGTGTAGATAAACCTGTACTTATAAGGCCGTAACTTGATGTAATCTCTTTTGCTCAGGCAATAGAAGTTTACCGTTAGTCTCGTCTATTTCATTTGACGATCTGGAGGTTCGAGTTCTTGCTTTTATTTGAGCAGTGAGTGCTTGCTCTGTACATAATGACTAAACTATGGATGGCAAGTGAGAACAGATCAAGTAAAATGTTGGTTGACAGGCGGCAGAAAATATGGTGCCTACTGTCTGGTGTGATTTCGTGGAGTATATTGTTATGTTGTAGGGATTCAGTCACACTTGGAGGAAATCCTAATTTGAGACACAATTTAAGAACCAAAAATGACAAATCAAATGGGTACAGCCGTTTGATTTTCTTCCGATGAACAACAAACAGTAGATAGGTGCAGGTTCTGCATAATATCCCTAATCTACTTTCCGCTGCCGTGTCTGTCAGCAAGCAATACAGTTACAATATGCAGAGGAGTGCTCAGCCATGAATATAGAGAAGTACAATAAGTTCAGAATTTAATGGTAACATATGGTTCGACCATCCGGGTCTGTAAATGGGATAAAGAAACAGAATATTTGTGAAAAGTTGTTGACAGATCGATCAATACAACGACATCCATTACAGGATTGAACATTATGGAAACATTCGAACTATTAAGAAGTATGTAAATGCAACAAGTCCAGAATCAACGACCTAGCTTAAAAAAACGATCAGGCGAAATAACTGTTCGCCACGTTGCGGATCAGATAATCTTCCAGCTCCCAGTGGCAAGCACAAAGATCAAGCTCGCCATTTCGACCTTTGCGGGCTCTAGGCTGCGTAGTCGTCCGATCCTGGAAGCGGTAGGCACGGAAATGACCAAGTTGTTGCAGATAATAGTTGAGGTATACCGAATTGGCGGCGATCTTAGGGAACTTCTTTGTGGACACCATGACAGAGCCAGCCCCCGCGAGGAAGGCTGCATGGTCGTTGCCGACCCCGCTCTGGGGGACTAGCCGTCTCCTCGCCATGTCCACCTCAAACACCTCCACGCGGCATTGGCGTCCGCGCCACATGAATATCTCCGTCTCGTTGTAGCCACCTCCCCGCATCAGGTTGTTACCGAACATGTAGCGCACCATCAGCATCCTGCCCCGGGACCGGACGAGGAAGGAGGTGGTTTGTGCGGTCACCGGCGGGTCCTCGTCGAGGAGGAACTTCATGAGAGGCCATGGAGACCCCGAGCTCAGATCCAGCGACATTATCCTGCCGGACACCGTCGTGAAGTAGCAACGCCCTCTCAAGGTCACCGGCGACTGGACTAGTGATACCATGTGGGCGATGCCCTGCTGGGCGACGCGCCCGTACACCCAGTTTTCGTCGCCGGGCTTGGCGCAGACGATTGGATACGCCCCCGGTCGGAGGCAGAGCAGGAGCGTGCACGGGGACGTTGAGTCGTCGATGCCCGCGCCGGTGATCCCTCTTGGGTCCACCCGGGGCCAGAGCGTCAGGAGGCATGAGGGGTGGTCGGCCGGGTCGACGGTGAGGGGCGGGAACCGGATGAGCGCGCCGGTGAGCGGGTTGAGGACACTGACGTCGTTGCCGCCCTCGTGGAGGAGGACGAGGAGACCGTCGGCAGTGCCTAGTTGGTGTTTGGTGGCGAGCTCGGGGAAGTCAACGTTAGCGCGGGCACCGGTGGCCACGTTCACGAGGGTGCGGCCCGACGGGTGGCCGCAGCGGTAGAGCACGATCCAGTCGCGCGGGCGGAAGCGGGCGTCCATTCCGTCGCCCGCGCGGGGGTTGTCGGTGCAGTCACGCCAGGGCTTGCACGCAGCCCGGAAGCGGAGGTATTCGGCGACGTCGAAGGTGAGCAGTCGGTCGGCGATGTCCATGACCAGATCGGTCGGCAGGTTCTTCCAGTCTCGCCTTTTCATAGCGGCGCGGGTCCGTTTCGCCACGGGCTGATAAAGGCTCCCAGACTGTTGCGACCTCATCTTAGTGATCAAACACTGTCCATATTTGAAAACACGCGTAAGCAAAATTGGAATGCAATGGCACTCAAGTTGGGAAATTTACTATACTAGTACTCCAGAGGCGATTGCTTTTTTCAGTACTGTTTGTAACTATAATAACAACGAACATCACGTGTTCTACACCCAGGACAAATAGACTCTAAGAAAGACCGGCCAATGCAACGAAATTCCCCAAATATATATATAAAGAAAACTTTTTTTTAATATAAACATGTTTCTTTTGCTATGGTATCAAACCTTGTTATAGAAACTTTTGCTTCAAAGAAAAAGAGATTGACAGAATCTTACCAATACAGGAAATATACCCTAGTATACTCTCAAACATGTAGATCTGAGAAAATTACCAACCACAATTTTACTTACCTTTTTATGGCTATGAACTATGCCTCGACGAAACCCTTGCTCTCCTCCCTGAGAGCAACAATTGTGATATTACCAAAGAACACAACGACGCAGTAGCTCGACTCTTGGGGAACCTGAAAAGACGTTGGGTGGATTTAGAGATTGGTTTTAGAGATTGTGACTTATATAAACAACCGAAAACACGCAATATAATTTGATAGATCTAGATCTGGGGAAAAGTACTAAATATGAAGCACTAAAAAATTCCACATATATCCGACAACTTTTTACCTTTGATTTAATGCTTTGTGTTCTCCATCTTCTTTTCCCCGAAATCAACGGAAGGAAGAGCGATGGGGAATGGGTAGGAATATTGGGGCTTGTTTAGGGTGATGGCGGCGGGGGGAGGGAGAGGACGAGGAGGAAGAGGGGGGTAGGGTTTGTTAGGGTTTGCCGTGTGAAATGGGGAAAAGTAGGTGAGTGTAGTGGTGGAGAGTGCCCCAAAATAATGGGTGGGCTAGTCAGTAGAGAGTGGCTTGTAAGTACAGTTTTTGCTCCTAATGGGCCAAACCTATGCTAAATTCTAAGGGAAAAACTAAAGATATGGGTGGGCCACGACCAGCCCACCCATAGACTGCTAGTGGGTGAGGGGTTCGGCTTGTTCACACTTTAATGAGATCAAAGGAGACACAAACATCAAGAAGAGGTAATTAAGTTCAGATTGGGATATAAACTCATTAAGATATCCGGGAGACATTTTAATAGAACATTAGAATGATATTTCTTGAAGGTGTACTTGGTGATGATGGTTAACCTCGGCAATGTTCATGGATATCAAAATAGGGTTTCGGGGAAAGAGCTGCGCTAGTGATTTCGTCGGCTTATCAAAGAAACTAGGTGGTCCGGTGATGTATTGATTATGAGGCAAAGTCATCATATTGCTAGAACAAAACTAGGGTTACAACAATTGTATCGTGGATCCTCTAACCACTGGCTCTTCCTAGCCTTTATATGAGAGGTTGGGTCTCAGAGCCCAGTTCGGTCGGTTTACAAGTGTCCTAATAAGGCTATGCTTATGTCATCTCATTTGGGCTTTTCCTTTATTCTCCACGTCTAACCCCTGGGCTAAGCCTTTGGGCTTCATGGGCTTATTCCCAAATATGTACCAGGGATACCAATTAATGCAGTAGGCTCAATAAGGTATACCCATGTCAGTAGCCCCCGAGATTGTACTCGAGTCGCAGACTTGGGTTAAACCTCCAAACTCTAACTTATTCATTTGTACAACGAACCCGGAGTTTCGAGTAAATAACTTCTTGTTATGGGGATATTGGTAATTGAGCCCTAGGAACCAGCTAATTGCTCTTCGGCAAAAACATCGTGAACCTACGTCAAACTCAAGTCCCTAGACTCGAATCTGGTATGTGCTGGTGTAATTCAGTTCAGACCGCGAAAGTTTTATCGAGTTATGAATTCAAGTTTTATGTTTTGGGTATCCAACTCATCTGTCGGGATTTTTCATCATATCGTTGATATGGAAATGATCTAGCAGACCGCGGCTTGTGCGAGTGCCAGACCTCATAGGATGGATCTTGGGGTCTTACCTTCATGCTTATGAGCACGACATTCTAACATATTATCGCGGTAGACGCGTTCTGAGAATAATTTTATATCGACTGTCTTATTTGGATGTTGCACTAGTTGAAGTTGTCGGGTTCTGGTTTACCTGAATGTTTATACTTTTTCCAGGTGCACAATATGCACTCCCAATGGGAGTAATTGACGAGTCTATGTTTCTAGTGTTTACCACCGATAATGGACTCGAAGATTTATCCTCTTCTCTTTTTGTCGAGTGCCTCTCTGAACTTCTTTTTCTGTCTGTTGCACGAACAACGCTCCCTATGGGAGTATCCCCCGAGGTTATCTTCGGGTACCTGTAGCCGAGCATAAGCTCAAAGACTTTATGCGTCCGAGTTTTATTCGATTCAGGTATCATTGCCTTTAACTGATTACTCATTACTTACCTTATTATGTAGTTTTTTTTTCTATCGGGTGTGCCGTCAGCGCTTTCGATGGGAGTAGCCCATGCAACCGATCGTAGGCTCAAATATCTTCATCCCATCCGAGGATTTATTCGACTCAGATCTTCTTGATGGAATACATTGATATTTCATCGACTTGACCTTTGATTAACCCAAAGTTTTTTTTCTTCCGCTCATGACGCCATTGTTGACGATGATGGTGTGCTCGACTACGTCTGAAAAGACTCTAATTTGACGCATCACATGTGGGCCCATAATGTAGTCAGATCGACGTGTGGATGGCATCCACACCATTTGATTTGACCGCAGGACCGCACGAAAACCAAGGCCCCCACGGCGTGGCGTGCAATTATCTTCCTAGATTCTCGTGGTGGTGGAGTTAATGGGCCTGATGTTTCAGCACCTCTCATCGGACAGCCCCTATTCCCGTTCCCCTAGCTTATAATGGGGAGAGAATTTTACTTTGCTCTCGTTCCCTCTCTGCGTCGCATCTGCATCATGTTCCTCCTCTCGACCATTGTGTCCCCAGGCCAAAAAAAATCTTCCTTTCCCCTCCTCAAAACCTCAAACACCCCCATCTGCTACAATGGGGAAATCCAAAACCACTCTCCCTGTTGTCGATGTGACCATGGAAAAGGCGCGGGCGACGGGATGGAGCAGATCAAAGTGCATGGGGGAACGGCCTCCGGAAGCTCCACAAATTGATGCTCCTCTAGGCGACACCGGAGGCCAAGCTCACCGGCGGCGAATCTGTGCCGCGACCCGACAAAGGCTGGCCGGTAATGTTCATTGCTTTTGTCCTCCGTGGTCTCCCTCTCCCCGCCCACGAATTTCTCCGTGTGCTTCTCTTTGTCAATGGAGTGCAACTTCAATAGCTCACGCCTAACTCTATATTACACATTGCGTGTTTATTACTCTTTGCGAGTGCTTCCTCGGCATCCATCCTCGTTGGGTCCTCTGGAGGCGCTTGTTCTTTCTTCGGAGGAATACCACGCAAACCACCGTTCATAACGTTGGTGGTTCCATTATATCTGTCAGTCCTAAGTCGAATATTTTGACTTCAAGATGGCCGAACCCGTTCAAAACAGGTGAAACAAGTGGTTCTACATCAAGGACCAGAAGATTGGGGATCAGAAGTTTAGTCTCACACCCTTCGAACCGACGAAATAGGTGAGCAAGCTGAAGTCATGGGATCAGCAACTGACTGAGGCAGAACTCGAAGAAACAGACCCATTAATGGCTCGGATCCTTGCTCTCTAGAACGACGAGGATAAAGAGGTATCGGGTCTTCAAATCATGACCCACTTTCTTCGACTTAGAGTCCAGCCCATGCAAGCCAGAGCTTCCACCATGTGAACCTTCTCCCAGGTGAATGACCCGTCAAGGGTTTCTAAAGATGATTTTTCCACCAACGAACTCAAAAACCTTGCCCGGCATTTCACCAGGTTTATCCAAAAAGACGACATCCCCTCTTCCTGTCGGATTGATCCCTTCGACAAGTAGCATCCGTTGCCAGTAGTAAGTTTTCATATTCTTTTACTTTCTATGTTGACTTATTTTCCTGTTCTTTTCGTGCTCCTTAATCAATAACCGCCAAATTTGCAGGATCACATCTTTCTCTCCTGCATTTCCCCATTGCCTGAGGGTGGCGAAGTATCCGAAGTTGTCGTGGACCCTGAGGGAGACGTGGAAGATTTGGAAGGCGAACATGATTCTTCATCTGATTCTTTCCTTCCATCAAGTCCTCATCTTGAAGTACTAGAAACGATGTCCATTCGCTCTCAGAATCGCAGAAGACGTCATCAAAAAGATCGGCGAGATCCCCCCGTTTGCGGCGAAGTCGATATTGTTCACAGTGATTGGCAGTGAGTTTTCCTCGCTTGAACATCCGACATAAGATGTCAACGTTGCCACTGGCATAGAACTTTACGCCGACAGACCCAAACAGATCAGATCCAAAAGGCGAAGAGTGCCCTGAGACCTGACGCAGAAGCTAAAGCTTCCGATTGCCAGATCCATCTCCTGTTCAAGGTTATCGCAGGCCGGAAGAAGGGCGGGTGGGTGCGGAATAAAAACGATGGAGCCAAAATGGATCTGGCCACCGATGATCGTCGCGTTGCTGCTTGGCACAATCAAAGAAACCGACGAATTCGTTACTCCAACGCCCAGATTTCTTACAGACGGTGCCAATTGATGAGGGTTAACCTCGGAAATGTCCATAGATATGGACTTAGGGTTTCAGGGAAAGAGTTGCATTAGTGATTTCGTCGGCTTATCAGACAAACTAGGTGGTCCGATGATGTATATATTATGAGGCAAAGTCATCGTATTGCTAGAACAATACTAGGGTTACATCAATTGTATCGTGGATCCTCTACCCGTTGGCTCCTCCCAGCCTGTATAAGAGAGGCTGGGTCTCGGAGCCTAGTTCAGGTCGGTTTACAAGTGTCCTAATAAGGCTATGCTTATGTCGGCTCCTATGGGCCTTTCCTTATTCTCCGCGCCTAACCCCTAGGCTTCGGATGCTTCCATGCCTTTGGGCTTCATGGAATTCTTCCCGAATATGTATCGGGATACTAGTGCATTAGGCCCAATAAGTTATACCTGTGTCACTTGGTGATAGAATTCTAGCGAATTCGTTGAAAATGTTGCATACTTATGGGTGGACTATACAAAACTTATGATCTAAAAGAGTAGGAAACACTACAAGTGCATATGGCTGCACCTAAAAGTTTTTTTGGACAACACATCTCAAAATTGCATGCAAAAAGTTTTTGACCCATCGGATCCACCTTTCATGACGAATATCGAAGCCGGCGGAATATTATATGTCATGCTCCAGTCGATACTTGTACATAACGGTACCATGGTAGGTGTCATACAATACCGAGACTTTCTTATGGCACATTATGGGAAATGAGTCATTAATTATTGCGGCATCCATTACAAGCATCGTTAATTGTGCATCCCACGCTAGGAAATGGTCAAGCACGCCTCGCTAACTTGTCATGCATGTTTCGAAGACTAGTGTGACCCGCCATCGCCTAGCGGAAGTTACCTTAATATTTCACGCTACACTCCGAAACCTCCACGAGCGGATAGAGAAGGCCATGATTGTCTAAACGCCAGGTGACGACACAAATATGGAAACTCTGCCAGTGAAGGATATGTAAGTTACTTATATTGTCTATATCTATTTTGGTTGTTTGGTCTCACAAACATAATTTGAGGGTTTTATCACAAAGATGTACTACCTCAGGATCTACACTACAAAAAGTCATTATTAGCAACATACTTTCACCTCTCTCTCACTTCTCCCCACCACCCAAGGAAGAGGAAGGCAGATCCTATAGACCTGTCCGCCCCCCGCTCCTTCCCGTTCGCCTCCGTGATCGGGAATTCTCTCTTCCTGGAATTTGCTCATTTCGGCGGTACTGTACACTTCTATATCGTCTAATTGTTTTTACTACTCTGTACTATCTCATAAGGAATTTGACTTGATTCATGGCGCGATGTTACTTGAAACCGATTTTACCTGTTTTTTGTACTTTTTTTTTCATTCCATTTGCGAGCAGAGCGGCGGGGCTGTCTTTCCTCAGCTGGTATGATTGGCAACATGCCATATGCCTTTTTGGATGAGGTGCTTGTTGTTTGTGTTCATATCTTGTGCCGAGAAAAATCTGAGATGTGAAAACTCTGAATATTGAGCAACACTCTTACCGGCATTCCTTTGCTTTCCATGTTAAAAAAAATGTTTGGGAATTATAATTTAGTTTTTCGTGTTTCTTCAAGATGACATGAATTTGAATTATCTAGGCCAAGCAAATAATACCACGTCTTCTGTTGTCTAGTCGGCAGTCATGACATGTCTAGTCCACAACAAGCGTAGGCAAATATTTGGTGTACCTATGTGCAGTTATCTAAATACTTGTTGTGGATAGTGTATCATCTGAATACATTTTTGGTCCTGATGTTCACCATTGTGTATTAACATGTAAAACTGGACTAGAATTGATCTATTTAGTCTATATGATGGTCTTATTTTAACTTAAAGGCTAAAACACTAATAGTATCCTGTTCCACTAGTTCTTACATGTCATTTGTCCGCATATGGGCAGCTGATACTATCTGAACTGGATGCGGATCTATTCACCTGCAATCTGTTTGCGGCGATCTGCCTCAAGTAACATGTATGCCCATCCCAATCAGTTTCAAGGAGGAGTCACACAGAGTATGGCCATATGGAAGTGCTCCGGGCCGCAGTCAAGCCGTTCTCATATGACATCGGGATCAGCCAGTTTTTCTTTTAATAAAAATTTAAGACCTGCTGAACCGCAGAGTCTGAAGTACTTTGCTAGCTTAGTGGGCCGACGATTGCGTTGCGGATTATCAACTAGAGAGGGCGGTCTAAGTGTAAAGCTCGACATGCTTTCACGTGAAAGAATTTCGGGTATGAATTGGAATTGGAGAGGCATGCATCAAAAATTAGGAGCTACAGCTGGTGGGCTTTGTTTTGGATTTTCAGTTACTGGGATTGCAAAAGCTGAGATGCCAGTTGACAGGAATATTAACTGTTCAGAAACATCAGCAGCATCTACTCATGGGAAGAAAGTCTACACAGATTATTCTGTTACTGGTGAGAAATGCATTTTTGTTAGGCTTAATAATTGTTTTAGTTAAGAAAACACACTCCTTTATCATATTTATATTTGCGGATATTTCAGCATGGCATTAAGCTGACTACTTGTGACTGTTTTACCTGGATTTACCAGGCATTCCAGGAGATGGAAGATGCTTATTCCGTTCCGTGGTTCACGGTGCATGTGTCCGGTCAGGGAAAACTATACCTAATGAAGATCTTCAGAGAAAGCTAGCTGATGAATTGAGGTCAATGGTATGTCTGGAATGTTTCTAGGTGTTCTTGTTTTTCGTGCTATTGCCTTTCATTCTCTAAATCCGCTATATAAATATATTATTGTACAGGTTGCCGATGAATTTGTCAGTAGACGGGAAGAGACTGAATGGTTAGTTGATGCACATTTTTACTGTTATTTTTGTTCTTCTGGTTTTAAGATAAAGTTGCTACATGAATGGAATTATTGATGCATTTTAAACTGTTACATTTTCTTACAACAACTATTGACAGGTTTGTTGAGGGCGATTTCGATACATACGTTTGTCAGATTAGGCAGCCACATGTGTGGGGTGGTGAGCCAGAACTGTTCATGGCTTCACATGTTCTTCAGTAAGTAATTGGACCTGTTATGCATTCTTTTCCTCATGGGTACCAAAAGTGGCTATCAACAATAAAACATCGAGGTTCCTTAGCCAATATCTATATCCTCATAAGCTATATAGCTTTACAAAAAAAACATGGGTAATTAAAAGAATGGACTTCTTTCTTTATTCTGTCTGACTTTTTTCCTACTATGCTTATGTCAAATCAGTAGAAGCCACATGTGCCAGTAGGGATAATATTCAATTTTTATTTCTAGAAATGTGCAAAATACATTAAGTGGACAATATAAAATCAAGTTGACTAAATTCTGGCCATAGTTATAATTAGAGAGCTAAGAAGCTCATGTTAATGCAAAAAACAAAAAATCCTTCTTGATTTGATGTATGTTCTGTTAATAACTTAACATGCACTTAAGCAGTACTTTTCATGAAGTAACAAGTAAAAGCGCCATTAATTTGTTTACACAGGATGCCAATAACTGTGTACATGCGTGATGAAGATGGGGGTGGTTTAATAAGTATCGCTGAATATGGCCAAGAGTATGGTAAAGAAGATCCAGTACAACTTCTGTATCATGGTTTTGGTCATTACGATTCCCTACAGATTCCAGCCAATAGGGGTCCAGAGGCAAGAATATAGAATTTTGGAGTTCCAGATGTACAAGGTATGGTGAACTATTCTGATTTCCGTCTTTCCATGACAATATATTGTTGAGATACTGTTGACTTATACAGTGAGAGTGAGTGTTTATTTGGTTATATAGCCTCAATGTGCATTACAAGCTTTGCAGCAATAACTATGTCGCAAAAAAACCACATTACATTAGGTTTCCTGAAATAATGTAGTGACAAGTAAGAAATCACGAGTCAGAGTAGGGAGCAGTTATTCTTCCCTCTCAAATGAGGGGGTAGGCATTATTATTTTTGTTCCCTCCTGTATAAGCCGTTATTCCTTAATCATTCGGGAACCTGGAGATTTACCACATAACCGTTATGTCCATATCCACCCCCTTTTCAGACAATCTAGTGCATGAATAAAGAATACTTAACAAGTTATGAATCATGAACTTCTTATGTAGTTACCATTTCCAGTTACCATTTCCTTAAAAGGTTTTCCTGACTCAAAAAAATTGCTGGCAGGCACGTTGCAAAAGCATTGATCTGTGGATAGCAGATGTCTTTGTCTAGGGACATGCTCATAGAAAATGGTAAGAGATGGAAGACATTCCATTCTCTGTTTGAAGCTGCCCAAAGAGCAAAATTTGGAGCGATCCATTGCCTCTGATTCTGCTGAAGAAATAGGCAGGAACTCAACAAGGTAACATCATTAGGGGAGACGACTGAATCCTGCTGTTGGTTCATGTACTCACCGTGGACTGTTTCTCAAAAAACCTCACCATAGAGTGGTGTAGATAAACCTGTACTTATAAGGCCGTAACTTGATGTAATATCTCTTGCTCAGGCAATAGAAGTTTACCGTTAGTCTCGTCTATTTCATTTGACGATCTGGAGGTTCGAGTGCTAGCTTTTATTTGAACAGTGAGTGCTTGCTCTGTACATAATGACTAAACTATGGATGGCAAGTGAGAACAGATCAAGTAAAATGTTGGTTGACAGGCGACAGAAAATATGGTGCCTACTGTCTGGTGTGATTTCGTGGAGTATATTGTTATGTTGTAGGGGTTTTTGCCCCACCGTTGACGTTTAAAAAAAATGTTGTAGGGATTCAGTCACACTTGGAGGTAATCCTAATTTGAGAACAATTTAAGAACCAAAAATGACAAATCAAATGAGTGCAGCCGTTTGATTTTCTTCCGATGAACAACAAACAGTAGATAGGTGCAGGTTCTGCATAATATCCCTAATCTACTTTCCGCTGCCGTGTCTGTCAGCAAGCAATACAGTTACAATATGCAGAGGAGTGCTCAGCCATGAATATAGAGAAGTACAATAAGTTCAGAATTTAATGGTAACATATGGTTCGATCATCCGGGTCTGTAAATGGGATAAAGAAACAGAATGCTAGTATTTGTGAAAAGTTGTTGGCAGATCGATCAATACAACGCCATCCATTACAGGATTGAACATTATGGAAACATTCGAATTATTAAGAAGTATGTAAATGCAGCAAGTCCAGAATCAACGACCTAGCTTAAAAAAAACGATCATGGAAATAACTGTTCGCCACGTTGCGGATCAGATAATCTTCCAGCTCCCAGTGGCAAGCACAAAGATCAAGCTCGCGATTTCGACCTTTGCGGGCTCTAGGCTGCGTAGTCGTCCGATCCTGGAAGCGGTAGGCACGGAAATGACCAAGTTGTTGCAGATAATTGTTGAGGTATACCGAATTGGCGGTGATCTTAGGGAACTTCTTTGTGGACACCATGACAGAGCCAGCCCCCGCGAGGAAGGCTGCATGGTCGTTCCCGACCCCGCTCCGGGGGACTAGCCATCTGCTCGCCAAGTCTACCTCAAACACCTCCACGTGGCATCGGCGTCCGCGCCACATGAATATCTCCGTCTCGTTGTAGCCACCTCCCAGCATCAGGTTGGCACCGAACATGTAGCGCACCATCAGCATCTTGTCCTGGGACCGGACGAGGAAGGAGGTGGTTTGTGCGGTCACCGGCGGGTCCTCGTCGAGGAGGAACTTCATGAGAGGCCATGGAGACCCCGAGCTCAGATCCAGCGACATTATCCTGCCGGACACCGTCGTGAAGTAGCAACGCCCTCCCAAGGTCACCGGCGACTGGACTAGTGATACCATGTGGGCGATGCCCTGCTTGGCGACGCGCCCGTACACCCAGTTTTCGTCGCCGGGCTTGGCGCAGACGATCGGATACGCCCCCGGTCGGAGGCAGAGCATGAGCGTGCACGGGGACGTTGAGTCGTCGATGCCCGCGCCGGTGATCCCTCTTGGGTCCACCCGGGGCCAGAGCGTCAGGAGGCATGAGGGGTGGTCGACCGGGTCGACGGTGAGGGGCGGGAACTGGATGAGCGCGCCGGTGAGCGGGTTGAGGACACTGACGTCGTTGCCGCCCTCGTGGAGGAGGACGAGGAGACCATCGGCAGTGCCTAGTTGGTGTTTGGTGGCGAGCTCGGGGAAGTCGACGTTGGCGCGGGCACCGGTGGCCACGTTCACGAGGGTGCGGCCCGATGGGTGGCCGCAGCGGTAGAGCACGATCCAGTCGCGCGGACGGAAGCGGGCGTCCATTCCGTCGCCCGCGCGGGGGTTGTCGGTGCAGTCACGCCAGGGCTTGCACGCAGCCCGGAAGCGGAGGTACTCGGCGACGTCCAAGGTGAGCAGTCGGTCGGCGATGTCCATGACCAGATCGGTCGGCAGGTTCTTCCAGTCTCGCCATTTCATAGCGGCGCGGGTCCGTTTCGCCACGGGCTGATAAAGGCTCACAGACTGTTGCGACGCCATCTTGGTGATCAAACACTGTCCATATTTGGAAACACGTTCATAAGCAAAATTGGAATGCAACGGCACTTAAGTTGGGAAATTTACTATACTACTCCAGAGTCCAGACCAGAGGCGATTGCTTTTTTCAGTACTGTTTGTAACTATAATAACAACGAACATCACGTGTTCTACACCCAGGACAAATAGACTCTAAGAAAGACCGGACAATGCAACAAAATTCCCCAAAAAAAAATATATATAAAGAAAACTTTTTTTTAATATACACATGTTTCTTTTGCTATGGCATCAAACCTTGTTATAGAAACTTTTGCTTCAAAGAAAAGAAGATTGACAGAATCTTACCAATACAGGAAATATACCCCAGTATGCTCTCAAACATGTAGATCTGAGAAAATTACCAACCACAATTTTACTTACCTTTTTGATGGCTATGAACTATTCCTCGACGAAACCCTTACTCTCCTCTCTGAGAGCAACAATTGTGATATTACCAAAGAACACAACGACGGAGTAGCTCGACTCTTGGGAACCTGAAAAGACGTCGGGTGGGTTTAGAGATTGGTTTTAGAGATTGTGATTTATATAAACAACCGAAAACACGCAATATAATTTGATAGATCTAGATCTGGGGAAAAGTACTAAATATGAAGCACTAAAGAAATTCCAGGTATATCCGACAACTTTTTACCTTTGATTTAATGCTTTGTGTTCTCCATCTTCTTTTCCCCTAAAGCAACAGAAGGAATAGCGATGGAGAATGGGTAGGAATATTGGGGCTTGTTTAGGGTGATGGCGGCGGGAGGAGGGAGGGGACGATGAGGACGAGGGGGGTAGGGTTGGTCAGGGTTTGCCGTGTGAAATGGAGAAAAGTAGGTGAGCGTAGTGGTGGAGAGTGCCCCAAAATAATGGGTGGGCTAGTGGAGAGTGGCTTGTAAGTAGAGTTTTTGCTCCTAATGGGCCAAAACTATGCCAAATTCTAAGGAAAGAAAACTATAGAGATGGGTGGACCACAACCAGTATGGCCCACCCATAGACCGCCAGCGGGTGAGGGGTTCGGCTCGCTCACACTTTAAGGAGATCAAAGGAGATACAAACATCAAGAAGAGGTAATTAAGTTCAGATTGGGATAAACACTCATTAAGATATTCGGGAGATATTTTAATAAAAAAATAGAATGATATTTCTTGAAAGTGTACATGGTGAAGAGGGTTAACCTTGGCAATGTCCATGGATATGGACTTAGGGTTTCAGGAAAAGAGCTGCGTTGGTGATTTCGGCTTATCAGACAAACTAGGTGGTCCAATGATGTATTGATTATGATACAAAGTTGTCATATTGCTAGAATAAAATTAGGGTTACAACAATTGTATCGTGGATCCTCTACCCGATGGATCTTCTCATCCTTTATATGAGAGGCTGGGTCTTAGACCCTAGTTCGGTCGGTTTACAAGTGTCCTAATAAGGTTATGCTTATGTCGGCTCATATGGGCCTTTCCTTATTCTCCATGTCTAACCCCTGGGCTTCGGATGCTTCCAAACCTTTGGGCTTCATGGGCTTCTTCCCGAATACGTACCAGGGGTACCAATGCAGTAGGCTCAATAAGGTTTACTCATGTCAATAGTCCCCGAGATTCTACATGAGTCGCAGACTCGGGTTAAATATCCAATTTTTAACTTATTCATTTGTACAACGAACCTGGAGTTTAGAGTAAATAACTTACTGTTATATAAATTTTTTTTCATGGGCATATTGGTAAATGATCCTGGTGCTTCTGACGGATCAAGAACCAGTTAATTGCTCTTAGGAAAAAACATCATGAACCTACATCAAACTCAAGTCAAACTCAAGTCCCTGGACTCAAATCTGGTATATGCTGGTGTAATTCAGTTTGGGCAGTGAAAGTCTTATCGAGTTCTGAATTCCAATTTTATGTTTTGGGTATCCAACGCTTCCGTCGGGATTTTTCATCATATCATTTATATGAAAATTATCTAGGGTTGCAGAGCGCAGCTTGTGCGAGTGTCAGGCCTCACAGAACGGATCCTAGGGTCTTACCTTCCTGCTTATGAACACGACATTCAGACACATTATTGCGGCGGATGCAGTTTAGCACCGATAATGGACTCAAAGATTTATCCTCTTCTCTTTTTGTCGAGTGCCTCCCTGAACTTCTTTTCTGTTCGTTGCACGATCAATGCTCCCAATGGAAGTAGCCTATGAGGCTATGTTCGGGTACTTGCAGCCGAGCATAAGCTCAAATGTGTTATGCATCCGAGTTTTATTCAACTC
The DNA here is from genome assembly GCA_030979885.1 of Lolium multiflorum. Lineage (NCBI taxonomy): Eukaryota > Viridiplantae > Streptophyta > Magnoliopsida > Poales > Poaceae > Lolium > Lolium multiflorum. The sequence goes on from CM061753.1 coordinate 82,521,090, forward strand.
AGGTATCATTGCATTTAACTGATTACTCATTACTTACCTTATTATGTAGTTTTTCTTTCAATCGGGTGGGCGGTAGCGCTCCCGATGAGAGTAGACCCTGCAGCAGATCATAGGCTCAAATATCTTCATCCCTCCTGGGGATTTATTCGACTCAGGATCTTCTTGACGGAATACATTGACTTGACCTCTGATTAACCCAAATCTTTTTTTTTCTTGAGCTCATGACATCATTGCTGCTGATGATGGTGTGCTTGACTCCGTCTGAAAAGACTCTAATTTGACGCATCACAGGTGGGCGTATGATGCTGACCAAGGCATGGATGGCTTCCACAATAGTTGATTTGACCGCACGACCAAACGAAAACCTAGGCGCCTCGCGGTGCGGCGTGCAGTTATCTTCCTATATTCCCGTGGTGGTGGCGTTTATGGGCCTGATGTTTCAGCATCTCTCTGCCACGTGTCTGCACCGATGCGAGCCACGCGAACCTTCGCTAACATCGGACGACCCCTATTCCCCTTCCCCTAGCTTATAACGGGGAGAGAATTTTACTTTTCTCTCATTATCTGTTTGCATCGCTTCTGCATCATCTTCCTTCTCTCGCTCGCTGCCACCATTGTGTCTCCATGCCAAGATTGTTCTTCCTTTCCTCTCCTCGAAAGATCAAAACACTTCCATCAGCTACAATGGGGAAATCCAAAACTACTCGCCCTATTGTCGATGTGACCGCGGGAAAGGCGCGGGCGACGGGATGGATCAGATCAAAGTGCATGGGAACGACCTCCGCAAGCTCCGCAAATCGAGGCTCCTCTAGGCGACACCGGAGGCCAAGCTCGCTCGTGGCGAAGCCGTGCCGCGAGCCGACAAAGGTTGGAGGGTAATTTTCATTGCTTTTGTCCTCCGTGGTCTCTCTCTCCCTGCCCATGAATTTCTCTGTGGGCTTCTCTTTGTCTATGGCGTGTAGCTTCATTAGCTCACGCCTAACTCTGTTTTGCATATTGCGTGTTTATCACTCCTTGCGAGTGCTTCCTCGTCATGCATCCTCGTTGGGGCCTCTGGAGGCGCTTGTTCTTTCTCCGGAGGAATGCCACGCAAAACCACCCTTCATAACATTGGTGGCGCCATTATATCTATCCGTCCTAAAGCCGAATATTTTGACTTTAAGATGGTTGAACCTGTTCAAAACTGGCGAAACAAGTGGTTCTACATCAAGGACCAGAAGATTGGGGAGCAGAAGTTTGGTCTCAACCCTTCGACCCGACGAAAGAGGTGAGCAAGCTAAAGTCATGGGATCAATAACTGACTGAGGCAAAACTTGAAGAAACATAGCCATTAATGGCTCGGATCCTCGCTCTTTAAAACGACGAGGATAAATAGGTATAGGGTCTTCAAATCATGACCCACTTTCTTTGACTTTGAGTCCAGTCCATGCAAGCCAGAGCTTCCACCATGTGGACCTTCTCCCGGGCGAATGAACCGTCAAGGGTTTCTAAGGAGGAGATGTCTACCAACGAACTCGAAAAGCTTGACCGACATTTCACCAAGTTTATTCAAAAAGACGACATCCCCTCTTCCTATCGGTTTGATCCCTAGCATCCGCTGCCAGCAGTAAGTTTTCATATTCTTTTACTTTCTCCGTTGACTTATTTTCCTTTTCTTTTTGTGCTCCTTACTCAATAATCGCCAACTTTGTAGGATCACATGTTTGTCTCCTGCATGTCTTTCCCCATTGCCTGAGGGTGGCGAAGCATCCAAAGTTGTCGTGGACCCTGAGGGAGACGCTTAAGCTTTGGAAGGCGGAGAGGATTCTTCATCTGAATCTTCTCGTAATGAGACGCCGCCTCTCCCCCCAAAACTCGTAGGACGAAACTGCGCCCACAAGGGAAAGGACTCCGAGAGTTCGAGTTCCTCCCAGCCAAGACTTATCTCGCCGATAAGCTCGGATCCTCGTGCTCCTCATGGCCTATTTGACTTGGCTCACGACATGAGCTCGTAATTTTTTGTTTCTTGAAAACTCATCCTTTGGCTGATGTTTATATATGCTTCATCTTGACTTGAGATTTTTTTTCTATAGGGAAGAGGAGGAAACTCCAAAGTCCCATGTTGATGAAGGAGTCAAAAAACGTCCTGACGACGACAAAAACGAAGAGTCTGTAGGAACAAACTGTGGACTCACCAAAGTCGAAAGAACATCTAGTTGGCCCCCAAGCTCCACCCAAGAAGAAGAGCAAGAAGAACAATTCCAACAAAGGAATTAAAATAGCCAAGAAACAGATTACCACTGCCAAGGACGACGTAAGTTCCCTCTTGAAATTGTCATTTTTTTTGCATTCTTTTCGTCTTTTCCTATTTTCTTGATATATACTTCTTTCTCCTTCTTTGATAGCCAATTGTCCTTGAGATGATGGAAATGGCTACACGCTCCATCGGGTACCGGGAGAAGGAAATTCAAATCGAAGGTGAGTGCCTTTTGACTTAAGTTTTTTGTCCTCAACCTGATGATATAATTTCATTTGACTTGAAACTTGTTTTCTTTCTAAAGTTAGCTTGAAGAGCTCCGAGGTCATTCGAGATGAAGCTATGAAGCATGTTGATGCTACAAAAAAGAGTGCGATGCCACCAAAAAAGCTCTCGAAGGGGCTAAAAAGGCACTTGAAGAGGCTCAAGGCAAAGCCAAGTCCGAGGAGGAGCGACGAGAAGAAGAAGCTAAAGTGGCAACCCGCAAAGCGGCTACTCGCCAGAGGCTGGATGCCCTAAGCTCCTCTCTTACAAGTAAGTGTTGCTGCCCCATAAGTAGTATTGCTTCGAGTTCTCTATATCCACTTGTTATTCTTATTTGCTTCTTTTTCGGCGGTGCAGATATCACTCATTTCTCTTTGGAACTGAAGAGGGCCAGTAGCTTGACCCACTGCTGGATTCTTTGACTATTTTAGAGGGGAACATTGTTCGGGCTCAGAACCTGCTGACCCGCTCTCGTGGGGCTTTCCTGCGCATCCACGGGAATCTTTTCCCCAAGGAAAAGGCACCCGAGGACTTCATCGACCTTGTCGTTGATAGCTCCAAATATTGACACTTTTTACTGAAGGTTTTCCATTGGTTTTGTTGATTTTGATCTTTCAACTAATGCCAATACCGGAAGTTAGGGAAACCTTGTTCTTTTATTCTGAGTTTCATGTAATGGACACTTTTGGAAGATCTGAGAGCATTTATGAGCTAATCACACCTAAATGAGCAAATCTCTGATTGGAGGCATTTCCATCCGAGGTCTCCAAGGCATTTAACGACCCCTCGTACGACCGAACCCCGTCTGTACGGTCCGCCCGTACCATGGGCCAGCACCTCCGTTATATCAATACAAGCAACTTTCGTGAAAAAGGGGGACAAAAAAAGATGCAGCTCCACAAAACCATCACGGAAGGAGGAGATCAGATCTGAAGATGGAGAAGAACTTCATCTCTTCCTTTGACAACCTCAAGACCCCCCCCCGATCATTCACACCTCCATAATTTCCCACTTGTACTGAGAGAGAGATTCATACTTGCAAGATTAGGGATTTGAACCTCAATTTCTATTTTGTTTTGCATTTGATTTGATCTTCAACATTATTGTGATTTGCTATGGTAAAGTTGAGATGATTTTTATTTGCAACATGATTATTCCTTTGATCTATTCTCCTCTCATGTGCGAGTAAATCTCCATAGGCGTGGGAGAAGTAGGGAACTGGTGAGATGAGATCACATAGATGTGCACTTCTTTTCTAGTGAATTGGTGACCCCCCGTGTGACACAGCCGATATCAAAGAGGATATAGCACAACTCGAGGATAACAAGGAACCATCAAGTGTAAAGCCTTGATTCATTTGAGAGACCTTTATTGATGCTCTGACCATGGCTTTGGTAACAGACCGAAGGATCATTGAAGTCAAGCGAATCTACCAAGAGGATTCTTGATTGATATATGGGTTGCTTGCCTCCTCGCAGCTAAATAAGAAGTATTAAAATTACTTATCCAGTACAATAATAAATCCTAAGTATTTTTTTGGTCGGGCGAAACCTAGATTTGAACTGGGGATAAAGGATTTGCAGTCCCCAGCCTTACCGCTTGGCCATGCCGCCAAATCCGATCCAAACTGCATATACCAGTCCCCAGTTCTCAAACTGCATCCGCCGCAATAATGTGTCTGAATGTCGTGTTCATAAGCAGGAAGGTAAGACCCTAGGATCCGTTCTGTGAGGCCTGACACTCGCACAAGCTGCGCTCTGCTAGATAATTTCCATATAAATGATATGATGAAAAATCCCGACGGAAGCGTTGGATACCCAAAACATAAAATTGGAATTCAGAACATTATTCTGTTACTGGTGAGAAATGCATTTTTGTTAGGCTTAATAATTGTTTTAGTTAAGAAAAAACACTCCTTTATCATATTTATGTTTGCAGATATGTCAGCATGGCATTAAGCTGACTACTCGTGACTGTTTTACCTGGATTTACCAGGCATTCCAGGAGATGGAAGATGCTTATTCCGTTCCGTGGTTCACGGTGCATGTGTCCGGTCAGGGAAAGCTATACCTAATGAAGATCTTCAGAGAAAGCTAGCTGATGAATTGAGGTCAATGGTATGTCTGGAATGTGGTGTTCTTGTTTTTAGTGTTATTGCTTTTCATTCTCTAAATCCGCTATATAAATATATTATTGTACAGGTTGCCGATGAATTTGTCAGTAAACGGGAAGAGACTGAATGGTTAGTTGATGCACATTTTTACTTTTATTTTTGTTCTTCTGGTTTTAAGATAAAGTTGCTACATGAATGGAATTATTGATGCATTTTAAACTTTTGCATTTTCTTACAACAACTATTGACAGGTTTGTTGAGGGCGATTTCGATACATACGTTTCTCAGATTAGGCAGCCACATGTGTGGGGTGGTGAGCCAGAACTGTTCATGGCTTCACATGTTCTTCAGTAAGTAATTGGACCTGTTATGCATTCTTTTCCTCATGGGTACCAAAAGTGGCTATCAGCAATAAAACATCGAGGTTCCTTAGCCAATATCTATATCCTCATAAGCTATATAGCTTTACAAAAAAAAAACATGGGTAATTAAAAGAATGGACTTCTTTCTTTATTCTGTCTGACTTTTTCCCTACTATGCTTATGTCAAATCAGTAGAAGCCACATATGCCAGTAGGGATGATATTCAATTTTTATTTCTAGAAATGTGCAAAATACATTAAGTGGTAAAATCAAGTTGACTAAATTCTGGCCATAGTTATAATTAGAGAGCTAAGAAGCTCATGTTAATGCAGAAAAACAAAATTTCCTTCTTGATTTGATGTATGTTCTGTTAATAACTTAACATGCACTTAAGCAGTACTTTTCATGAAGTAAGAAGTAAAAACGCCATTACTTTGTTTACACAGGATGCCGATAACTGTGTACATGCGTGATGAAGATGGGGGTGGTTTAATAAGTATCGCTGAATATGGCCAAGAGTATCACTAGTAGAAACAAGGGCTTTCGTTTTTTGCCCCAGAATGCTTTTGCACCGGATTTGGCACGAACCGGTGCTAAAGGGGGTCATTAGCACCGGTTCGTGGGGAGCAGCCGGCCGAGGGACCTTTTGCACCGGTTTGTGTTACCAACCGGTGCAAATGAGATATCTTTTGCACCGGTTGGTAACACAAACCGGTGCAAAAGGTTTGTCGCCAGGCACGTGTCAGCCGAGGACCCTTTTGCACCGGTTCGTGTTACAAACCGGTGCAAAAGATAGCTCATTTGCACCGGTTTGTAACACGAACCGGTGCAAAAGGTCCCCAGCCCTTATATCAGCTCACCTCCAACTAGCCAATTCACAACTTCACTTTTTCTAGGAGAAAGGTGTGTGTGTTGAGTGCTACCTTGCATTTCTTTGGCATGCACACAAGGTGCTCGATGAAATGTCTGAGAGAATGATGCCGCTTGATTTTACACAAAACAAAAATGAGATGAGGTGCCGGAGCGACACTTAAGCTTTCTCCTCTTAATTTCTTTCCCTCCTCAATCAAGGTTAAACAACTTTATCCTTTCATTTGTACGGTGCTAATATCCACTATATATATATATATATTATGATGTTTTGTAATGGTTTTTTGATAAACTTAATTATTTGATGTAGATGAACCGGCGGCAATGGATGTACGTTGACCGACGTCTGCCCGAGTTCACTTCGGGCCTGAAAGAATTTTTCCGTGTGGCTGAGGAAAACCCACAGGCGGATGGTTATATATGTTGTCCATGTGTTGATTGCCGGAACTTAAAGCAATACCCTGAATGGCAAGTCATTCACTCCCACCTGCTTTGGAAAGGTTTCATGCCCAGCTATAATTGTTGGACCAAGCATGGAGAAAGAGGGGTTATGATGGAAAACGACGACGAAGAAGAAGAGGATGATGATATGTACCCTAACTACGGTGATACTGCAACAGGGCATGATGAAGATGAGGAGGCAGGTGGAGGTGATCAAGATGAAGAGGCATCAGATGAGCCCGTTGATGATGATCTTCGTCGGGCCATCGCTGATGCACACAGAGATGCAGAAACTGAAAACGAGAAGCGAAAGTTAAAGGGCATGTTAGATGATCACAAAAAGAAGTTATACCCAAATTGCGAAGATGGCAACACAAAGCTCGGTGCCACACTGGAGTTGCTGCAATGGAAGGCAGAAGCTGGTATATGTGACAAGCCATTTGAGAAGTTACTGAAAATAATGAAGAGGAGGTTTCCAAAGGATAACGAATTGCCTGATACGTACGAAGCAAAGAAGGTTCTCTGCCCTCTAGGATTAGAGGTGCTGAAGATACATGCATGCATTAATGACTGCATCCTCTACCGCCATGAGTACGAAAATTTGGAAAAATGTCCGGTATGCAATGCACTACGGTATAAGATCAGGCGAGATGACCCTGGTGATGTTGAGGGCGAGCCCCTAGGAAGAGGGTTCCTGCCAAGGTTATGTGGTATGCTCCTATAATACCACGGTTGAAACGTCTGTTCAGAAATAAAGAGCATGCCAGGTTGTTGCGATGGCACAAAGAAGACCGTAAGAAAGACGAGAAGCTGAGACACCCCGCTGATGGGTCGCAATGGAGGAAAATCGATAGAGAGTTCCCGGACTTTGCAGATGACGCGAGGAACTTAAGGTTTGGTCTAAGTACAGATGGAATGAATCCTTTTGGGGAGCAGAGCTGCAGTCATAGCACCTGGCCTGTAACTCTATGTATCTATAACCTTCCGCCTTGGTTGTGCATGAAGCGGAAGTTCATTATGATGCCAGTGCTCATCCAAGGCCCAAAGCAACCCGGCAACGACATTGATGTTTACCTACGGCCATTATTTGAAGAACTCTTACAGTTGTGGAGCAAACCAGGTGTTCTTGCATGGGATGAGTACAAACAGGAGGCATTCAACCTACGAGCGTTGCTTTTCGTGACCATCACTGATTGGCCTGCTCTTAGTAACCTTTCAGGACAGACAAACAAGGGATACAATGCATGCACGCACTGCTTAGATGAGACCGAAGGTGCTTATTTGAAGAAATGTAAGAAGGTTGTGTACCTGGGGCATCGTCGATTTCTTCCAAAGAGGCACCCGTCAGAAAGAAAGGCAATCATTTCGGAGGTGAGGCAGATCACCGGGAGAAGCCTGAACTCCGTACAGGTGATGCTTTACTTGATATGGTCAAGGACATAAAAGTAATATTTGGAAAGGGTCCTGGCGGCCAATCTGTTCCCAAAAAAAGGCTTCGAAGAAAAAATCTGTTCCCAAAGAGGTTGTTACCGGACACGCACCCATGTGGAAGAAAAAATCTATATTTTGGGATCTACCCTATTGGAAAGTCCTAGAGGTCCGCTCTTCAATCGACGTGATGCATGTGACGAAGAATCTTTGCGTGAACCTGCTAGGCTTCTTAGGCGTGTATGGGCAGACAAAAGATACACCAGAAGCAAGGGAGGACCAGTATCGTATGAAAGTCCCAAAGAACAAGCAAGAACAGGATTACAAGACGGATACAGGGAGTCGCTTAAGTCCTGGCAGCTACGCTCTTACCAAAGCAGAGAAGGAAATCTTTTTTGAAGTCCTTTACAGTATCAAGGTGCTGTCTGGATTCTCATCAAATATAAAGGGAATTATAAATATGGCGGAGAAAAAATTCCAAAACCTGAAGTCGCATGACTGCCACATTATTATGACGCAGTGCTTCCGGTTGCACTGAGGGGGCTTCTGCCGGAAAATGTTCGAATACCCATTGTGAAGCTATGTGCATTCCTTAATGCAATATCTCAGAAGGTAATCGATCCAGCTAGTCTTCCAAGGTTACAGAAGGATGTGGTGCAATGTCTTGTTAGCTTTGAGTTGGTGTTTCCACCATCTTTCTTCAATATTATGACACATCTCCTGGTTCACCTTGTCGAAGAGATTGCCATCCTCGGTCCTGTCTTTCTACACAATATGTTCCCCTTCGAGAGGTTCATGGGGGTCTTAAAGAAATATGTTCATAACCGTGCTAGGCCAGAAGGAAGCATCTCCAAGGGCTATGGAACAGAGGAGGTCATCGAGTTCTGTGTTGACTTTATTCCTGACCTTAAGTCGATTGGTGTTCCTGAATCGCGACATGAGGGGCGACTAAGTGGAAAAGGCACGCTAGGAAGGAAATCAATGATATGTAGGGACGACATTTCTTTCACTCAAGCACACTACACAGTTCTACAAAGTTCCACCTTGGTGGCCCCGTATATCACTGATCACAAGAATATTGTACGCTCCGAATATCCGGGGCAGTCTGAAGACTGGATTACACATAAACATATGCAGACATTCGGCGGTTGGCTCCGAACACATCTCATGAATAACAACGCCATTGATGATCAATTGTACTTGTTGGCCGGGTCACCATGTTCGACTATACTAACTTTCCAGAGGTACGAGATAAATGGAAATACCTTCTACACGTTCGCCCAAGATAAAAAGAGCACCAACCAAAACAGTGGTGTCCGCATTGATGCAACAAACACTAACAGTGGGGAAAAGGACACATATTATGGTTACATAGAGGAGATATGGGAACTTGACTATGGACCTAATTTTAAGATCCCTTTGTTTCGGTGCAAATGGTTCAAGCTTGATGGAAAAGGGGTAAAGGTAGACCAGCTGTACGGAATAACAACAGTGGATCTCAACAATCTTGGTTACAGAGACGAACCATTCGTCCTAGCCAATGATGTGTCTCAGGTTTTCTATGTGAAGGACATGTCCTCCAGACCGAAGAAAAGAAAACATAAGGAAACGAGCTCATCCGATGAGCCAAAGCGTCACATAGTTCTTTCAGGGAAAAGAACCATCGTGGGAGTCGAGGACAAGACAGACATGTCAGAGGATTATAATAAGTTTGCTGAAATTCCACCCTTCAGAGTGAACATTGATCCAACCATCGCGTTAAATGCTGAAGATACTCCATGGTTACGGTCGAAGCGATCATAATGTATTAATTATTATCCTGTACCTTGATGAGCTCATATTGTGAAGCGTTTGTTGTGATATGTATCAGTAACATTATATTGGTCGTTTGAACTAAATGCTCTTTCCTTCGAGAAGCTCCCAGAAGCCCTCTTTAATTACCCTAGGTACTGGTTGTTGGGTATATATACTAGCTAGCAGCTTCCGAGCGGGACTTGCGGGAAGAGTTACTCGGGCAAAGCTTCCGAAGATGTCTAAGACGGCCAGCCATCTAAGACATCTTCGAGAAGCTTCGCCGGAGAGGCTCTTTCCTTCGAAAAGCTCCCGGAAGCCCTCCTTACCCTGAGCTACTGGTTGTTGGGTGTATACTAGCAGCTTCCGAGCATGACTTGCGGGAAGAGTTACTCGGGCAAAGCTTCCGAAGATGTCTAAGACGGCCAGCCATCTAAGACATCTTCGAGAAGCTTCGCGGAGAGGCTCTTTCCTTCTTGGTCGTTGCCTCTCAGGCTGCTCTCTCTACTCTCCCCGGAGGGGGCTATATATAGCAACATGTGCCTCCAGATAATCCCCCCCAGATGAGGCCACCCCAGATAAGGCAAACACCAGATAAGCCTCCCCCAGATTTAGCCCCCATCTTTATAGCACTGGTTCCAGCCAGGAACCGAAGGGGTATATAAACTAATCCACCATCTTTAGCACCGGTTCAAGCCAGGAACCGAGATAAAAGGGGTATATAATCTAATCCACCATCTTTAGCACCGGTTCAAGCCAGGAACCGGGATAAAAGAGGTATATAAACCAATCCACCATCTTTAGCACCGGTTCAAGCCAGGAACCGGGATAAAAGGGTATATAAACTAAAGACAACGACTTTATTGAAATTTAACAAGATACATTAACTAAACTTAATTAAACTAAAACAACGACAACGACTTTATTGAAATTTAACATTAACTAAATTTAAACTAAAATAATAACAACTTCTACTAGTTCTTCCGCGCATCCGTTGCTGCCCTCCTGGCTGCCGCCTCCTGCCGCAGCTCCTCCTCACGACGACGCTTATACATCTCCTCACTATCCAGATCCGCCACACGCGGCCGCTTATGCAGCTCCTGGAGACTCTGCCTCTCAAATGCTTCTATGGTAGCCGCTAGCGCCGCCTCCTCCCACTCCTCTATCTCTGCAAGCTGCGGGTCCACCTCATCCTCTGCTGCCCTCCTTGCTGCCGCCTCCTGCCGCTGCAGCTCCTCCCACTCCTCTATCTCCGCGAGCTGCGGGTCCACCTCCACCGGCGGCAGCTGCGGCTTTGGGGGCATTGTGCAATGGCCTAGGGTTTGGTGATGATCGAAGTGGGAGAGACGGGGACGTACTATTTATAGAGGGAAAATATCCCGCGCGGCGCCGTGGCGGGAAAATATACCGCGCGCCGCTTGCGTCGTGGCGGGAAAATATCCCGCGCGGCGTCGTTTGACGGGAACCTACCACGCGCGCGTCATGGCGGGAACCTATCCCACGCGAAACACGAAAAATAAATGGCGGGAAAATACAAAAGGCAGTGAAAAAAGGGGCCTTTTGACCGGTTGTTGGCTCGAACCGGTGCAAAAGGGTCTTTTGCACCGGTTCGAGCCAACAACCGGTGCAAAAGGCCCTGTGCATAAATTCCATTCGCGCGCCCTTTCTTCTCCATTCGCGCGAGGACCAAATTAGAGGCGAAACTCTGCCAAAATTTCCCACGCCCGCGCCGCCGCCGTCGACCGCGCCTCCCCCGCCCGCCCGCGCCGCCGCCGACCGCGCCGCCGCCTCCCCCGCCCGCCCATTTCCGCCCTTTAACCGCGCTCGCCCGGCCGGCTTCGCGCCGGCCGCGCGCGCGCCCCGCCCCGGCCGCGCGGCTTCGCCGCCGGCCGCGCGCGCGCCGCGCCGCCCCCGCGCGCAACCGCCGCCCCGCTCCGCCGGCAGCCGCGGCTAGAGGTGAGCCCCGGCCGTCTTTTCCTTTTTTTTCTTTTTTTGTTTTAATTAGTTAGAAAATTTAGTAGTTAAATTTAGAAATATAAGTTAGATAAATTTTAGTTAGATCTATTTAGAAAATTGTAGTTAGAAAATATTTGTTAGAATTTAGAATATAGAATTTATAATATGTTAGATAAAAATGTTAGAAAATTGTAGTTAGAAAATATATGTTAGACAATTTTTTTTACTAAGATATAGAAAATTGTAGTTAGAAAATTGTAGTTAGAAAATATATGTTAGACAAATTGTAGTTAGAAAATATTTGTTAGAATTTAGAATATAGAATATGTTAGATAAAAATGTTACAAAATTGTAGTGAAATATAGAAATTTAGAATTTAGAATATGTTAGATAAATCTTAGAATCTTAAAAATAGTAGTGAAATTTAGAAATTTAGAATTTAGAATTTATAATATGTTAGATTAAAATGTTAGAAAATTGTAGTTAGAAAATATATGTTAGACAAAATATATGTTAGACAAATTTAAAAATAGTAGTATTTGTTACTAAGATATATATATATTCATAAGTAATTTATTCAAATTCAATATTAGTTTGCATACGATGCCGCGCCCGCCGCGTCCTGGAGCTAGGACAATTTTAGAGGAGTTGCGGCAGTTGGGGGAAGTTCGGGACTGGGCTCCGCCGGGGTGGCACTGGGAGGTGTTATCTTCCGGGGCGCGCACCTTGGTGCGGAATCCGGGTCCCGTCGTCGACCCGGATATTCTCTGGTGGAGGTCTTATGGGCCACGTTCGTTTCAGAGGGAGCCGGCCCCGCCGGAGGTGGTAGCTCAGCGCATTGCAGCGGAGGATGAACATGTTCGCCGTTACATGTATGCGTTAGACACCATGTATAGGACCGGATGGTCAGTTATGCAGGGATCTCATGTTAGCTATGCTCCCGTTACTGTTCCGTGGCTTTGGGTGTTCACCCGGCGCGGCTCGGGACCCGGTCGGCGCCGTTGAGAGCTTGTAGTGTGATGTATTAGGGACCGATCGAGCTATATGTGTAACTCAGATCTTTGATTATGTATTCAGCATTATCCTTTATTTGCACTTATATATATGTGTAACTCTAATATTTGATCATTTATTTATATCATTATCTTGGTTAGAATAACTTGTAAGTCTTTGCAGAAACTATGGAACGAGACCTAGAAAAAGAATACATGGTCGAGGAGATTATCCGTGATGATGAGGATATCACCTCTTTTTACCTAAACCAATCCGGCGAGGGAGACGAGCGAACCCGTGGAGACGCCTCCGGTGAGGAAGATGAGCAAGACAACCGTGGAGACGGCTCCGGTGAGGGATAAGGTGACGACTGCGAGGGAGAAGCTCACGACGCCGCCGAGGTGTATAAATATTAATTAACCAAGCCTCCAGATTTGTGCATATACATGTATTAACGTTGTTTCTTCTTTTAGACCTCCCGATCAACAAACTCTACTGGCAGAACTAAACGAGGCGCGGCCAGAAAGATGGAAGACCATGAAAGGTGCACCATCACGGAAATCGCGATAGATGGCGAACCGATTTCTCCCAAGAAGTTCGCAAAAAAGTTTGTAAGTCAATGTGGAGTTATTGTTAGGGACACCGTCCCGATCACCACTCAAGAATGGAAGAAACCTGTAAAGGGGGCGAAGGAGTTACTTATGTCGACACGAGATTAAAAAGTGTGATGTTTAGGAATCTGCTGAAAAATTTCATCTTTCCGGAGCCAACTGACTCTGATAGTGAGAATGACAGGCCAGACCCTGAGGATCCCGAGCTGAATAGCGTACAGCGAAGAGTTAAGAAGTGGGCTCTTAAGAAGATGGCAGTACAGTTCAACGACTACAAGAAGAAATTGGACAGCTTCTTTGTCAAGAAAGGGAAGACTCCTGATTTCAAAGGCCCCTATGAGAAGATAAAAGACCACTGGGAGGAATTTGTGAAGTTAAAGAAATCGGACAAGGCAAAGAAAAGTTCTGACACCAATACGAAAAATGCTTCTAATAAGATGTACTTCCATACCATGGGGCGAGGAGGCTACAATGCTGGCAGACCTAAGTGGGAGAAATGGGAGAACGAGCTAATTAAAAAGGGGATCCAGCCAGAGGTACTGAAATGGAACCAGCGGTCAAGGGATTGGTTTTACGCGCATGGGGGCACGTTGGACGCACAAGGGTTATGCATATATACACAAAGACATAAGGAAAACCCACTTCCCATCGAAGCCTTTAGAAATGTTGCAAAGGAAGTTGAAGAGGGGAAGTTCCGTCCCGAAAGAGAGAAGGACCAGCTCACACGCGCCCTTGGGAATCCTGAACACTCAGGACGAACACGAACCACATCAGGTGGCAAGCCGTGGTGTATTGGGTTTCCTGCAGAAACGAAGAAATATCCCGATAGAAGACGTCAGAGGCAAAAGGATGTGGTTCACGAACGCGTTGCTAAGCTAGAGGAGCAAGTGAGGATGATAATGTCAGGCTCAGTCACAGTCACCCAACCTCAACCTAATCCGCAGATAGAAGAAGTTGCATTCGATGCTACCGGCCAGGGATCTCAGCGGAAAAGCAGCGTGGCTTCCACGGAGCTGCCTGGTGATGATGCACAGATGGCTCCTCCCTCCCCTGTGGAACCGCAGATGGATCTTGATCTCTACCCTGTGGACTTTATCACAGAGTCTACACCTTGTGAGCTACATTTCCAAACGATGGGCTACTTAACGCTCAAGGCGGCGGTCGGCTATGTCTTACCGCCAGTACCCGATCAAAGATACCACTTCAAGCCGGTTCCACCTGGCTACGCTGTTGCCGGGGTGGATCAAGTTATGGATGGGTATGGGCCGCTGAGGCTTGACCACCCAGCCGGTGAAGGGGATTTGCTAGAGCTGGGAGAAGCCAAGAACACTACAGTTCTATGGCGAAAAGAATTCATTGTGATTCCGGGTTGGAAGGCGCCAACAAGGTCTCCACCGAGGCAGCATTCTCCACCGATGCAGCCGTCTCCAGTGCGTGAGCCTTCCCCGCCGGCGCGTGAGCCTTCCCCGCCGACGCGTGAGCCTTCTCCGCCGCCGCGTGAGCCTTCTCCGCCGCCGCGTGAGCCTTCTCCGCCGCCGCAGCCCAAGTCTAAGAGCAAAATTAGGCGGTCCGCTACGACACAGCTGAGTCGTAACAGATCACCGAGACGCAAACAAGAGCCCCTCCCAAGAGTGCCTAAGGTTCCTCCCAAGAGACCTTATGACTATACAGTTGAGGAAAATGCCAAGATCGTAGCTGAACAACACAAGCAACAAATGTTGAAATTGAAAAAGCCCCAGCTTGAGCCGGAGCCAGCTATATCTCTGGAAAAGAAGTTGAAACTGCTGAAGAGCCTTCATCAACCTGAGCCAAGTCTTTCATCGAACTATGACCGGTCTATTCGCAAGTCAAATGTGTTAGCAAGAGATCGGTGGGAAAAAAGTAAGGTAGACGGGAAACCAGTTCCCCAGCTTGGAAACCAGAAAAACTCGTGCCCCCCGCTCCAAGTGTATCCCGATGTCACAGCGTGCTTTGATCCGGAGATGGTAAGACTATACAAAGATGAGGCAGATGCGGTCGGTATGAGTATTCCTGAGTACTTAAGCCGCATCGATGCAGAATTCCTGAGTACAAGTACGGGTGATGATGTCCAAATAGCATACCAGTACAAGTACGGGCAACCTCTTGTCAGAGCTGAGGAGTTGCCTAATCTATCAACGCAACTGCGAAGACTGCATAATTGGTACATGGAAAAATGTAAGGATGGTAAGAACTGGATCATGGTGGCAATCACAGATGAGCACTACGGGCGAAATGACGTGATGAACATCGAATTTTGTGAATTATTTCAGTTATTCAACCAAGACGCCCTCGACAAATCTCTGCTGAGTGCCTACTGTCTGTAAGTATTATTTATGTAATTAAGTCTCTACCGCGGCTCGTCCATTGCATGCATATAACCATACTCTCATTGTATTATGCAGAATGAAGATCCGCGAATGCCGCAAGGGGCAAATCTATGATCTTGGGTTCGTTGACCCATATACCGTGAATGGGTATACTGTCCACAACTCTCCCAAGGACACAGAGAATAACTTGGTATATGTCTTAAGGAAAAACTCATACAAAAGGGCAATACTATTTCCTTACAACTTCTCGTGAGTGTTACTGTCTTCACACATTAAATCTTTTTCGCTTACTCCATGTGTTAAGTGTAATTGATGAGTTATGCATATATATGTGTGTCCGCAGGTTTCACTATATCCTGCTAGTCATTGAACCCGACACCGGGATAGTAGAAGTCATGGACTCGAAGAGTAAACCCCTTGAGGCGTGGGGGACATGGCTGATATCCTCCTCAAGGCTTGGAAACGGTTCACCAACAAGTCTCCGGGTTTAAAGAATAAAGAACTTCGAATAAAACAAGTACCGGTAAGTAATACTGGCTACGCCGCGCATCTCTTTGATGATTCTAGTTTCAATACCATTATTATCATCCTTGATTATATATATATATTATTTTGATTGAATTTTGTTCTCGTAAAGTGCTTGAGACAGGAGGACGGGAATAATTTATGCGGGTATTACGTTTGCGAGTTCATCCGCCAGAATACCCACCATAAGAGGGACATTTTGGAACAACTTGATGTAAGTAAACAACATTCATGGCTTTATTTTATCACCTTCTGTTTCATTCACATACACACACATATATATTGACCACCGTACCTTCTTAAAATTATTAGATCCAACGGTTGCGGGACGGTCTTCTAGCAACCGAGCGTGTACGAGCAATTCAAGAAGAGCTGGCGGGATTCTTAGTTGAGCAAGTCTTAGCTCCAGACGGAGAACACTATGTGGCCGACATCCAGTATCAAAGTTGATGTAGACATATATATATGCATGAACGTGTGTCACTTTGATCGATATATGTAATATAATGGTTTCCTATATATATATATATATTTGAATTGTCTGCATTATTAATATTATACCGTGTTTCGAATGGGGCAGAGTCTCTGCCGCGGCAGCGTTTTAGTGCAATTCCCTGCCGCGGCAGAGTCTGCCGCGGCAGGGAAGGGCACTAAAATGCTGCCGCGGCCAACCCTTTTGCACCGGTTCGTATTACGAACCGGTGCAAAAGCTTCCCGCCGAGCGCCCCACAGCCGGCCACGTGGAGACCCCTTTAGCACCGGTTCGTAAGCCAACCGGTGCAAAAGGGGGGGGGCCTTTTGCACCGGATGGTTTGCACCGGTTGCCCATCCGGTGCATATGGCCTTTAAAAACCGGTGCAAAAGGCCATGTTTCCACTAGTGTATGGTAAAGAAGATCCAGTACAATTTCTGTATCATGGTTTTGGTCATTACGATTCCCTACAGATTCCAGCCAATAGGGGTCCAGAGGCAAGAATGTAGAATTTTGGAGTTCCAGATGTACAAGGTATGGTGAACTATTCTGATTTCCGTCTTTCCATGACAATATATTGTTGAGATACTGATGACTTATACAGTGAGAGTGAGTGTTTATTTGGTTATATAGCCTCAATGTGCATTACAAGCTTTGCAGCAATAACTATGTCGCAAAAAAACCACATTACATTAGGTTTCCTGAAGTAATGTAGTGACAAGTAAGAAATCACGAGTCAGAGTAGGGAGCAGTTATTCTTCCCTCTCAAATGAGGGGGTAGGCATTATTATTTTTGTTCCCTCCTGTATAAGCCGTTATTCCTAAATCATTCGGGAACCTGGAGATTTACCACATAACCGTTATGTCCATATCCACCCCCTTTTCAGACAATCTAGTGCATGAATAAAGAATACTTAACAAGTTATGAATCATGAACTTCTTATGTAGTTACCATTTCCTTAAAAAGTATTCCTGACTCAAAAAAATTGCTGGCAGGCACGTTGCAAAAGCATTGATCTGTGGATAGCAGATGTCTTTGTCTAGGGACATGCTCATAGAAAATGCTAAGAGATGAAAGACATTCCATTCTCTGTTTGAAGCTGCCCAAAGAGCAAAATTTGGAGCGATCCATTGCCTCTGATTCTGCTGAAGAAATAGGCAGGAACTCAACAAGGTAACATCATTAGGGGAGACGACTGAATCCTGCTGTTGGTTCATGTACTCACCGTGGACTGTTTCTCAAAAAACCTCACCATAGAGTGGTGTAGATAAACCTGTACTTTTTTTTTTTTTTTTTGAGGCAAAAGCTTTACCTCATTCATTCATTAAGCAGAAGGTGCTCGGTTTTTAGGAGAAAACCGGGCGAAAACCAAGAACAACAACACCCACAACCACACACGCTCCGCCACAAGGGCACACCTAGCCATCCTGGCTACCCACAAAAGCTACAAGAAGCTCAAGCCGGCCTATGCCAAACAGATGGCTCATCGAGAAGAAACCGGCAGCTCCGATTCTGAAGACGAGTCTCGGAGAGGAGATGCGCAGGACAAGCGCCGAATAGGACCTTCACCGGACCACCCCTCGGGTGGCATCGTACACCGCCCAAGGGCAGCTTCGACTTCACAACAAGAGGAGACCACCATGAAGACATTCGGACACGTCGGAACGGAGCCGACTAACATGACCTTGCCGCAACCAAACCTTGGTCATCACCATTGTCGTTGCCTCTCAAGCCTCCACCCGGAACAACCCGCATCACTGGTTGATCTCCTGCCAACCCAGATGCCCTGTGTGTCCAGACCGCCAGAGTGCGTGAAGGGGAACACCAACTTCAAGACGACGCCCTCAAGAGGGGAAACGACGCAGAAACGACGCCGTCGTCCGATCCTGCGGGATCTAGGCTTTCACCCGAAGACGTGAACCCGAGGGCAGCGAAGGTCGGAGAGCTCCCACGACCGCCCCCCAAGAAGGACGGCGACATCCACGGACGCCGCGCGGCCAGGCTTTCGCCCGGAGCAACCGAGCCACCACACCCTCACGCGGCCGGACGGCGAGACGAAGACCGTAACGCCGCAGCCCGCACACCGCAAACACACCTCATGTGCAGAAGCAGCGCCACCGCCGCACACAAGCCACCACCGCCACCACACACAAACCAAGGAGCTCAGCGAGCTCCGCTGCCACCACCCGCACCGCGCGGGGTTGAAAAGCCGAGCCGCACCACTACAGCCGACCAAGCTCACCGAGGAGAGCGCCGCGGGCGCCGCCAACCGCCACAGAGAGGGAGCTTCGACGAACGCCAACACAGAGGTCCAAGATTGAGCCGTTGGCTGCAGCAGCGTGAGCTCCCCGGTCCAGCCGCCATGCCGCCCTCGCAGCCACCGCGGCCGCCATGCCACCTAGAGCACACACAGGGCCGCCGCCCCGCAGTCCACCCCTGCAGCCTCGCATCTGGGCCCGTGCGCGCCGCCACGACCCGCTCCACTGCACCACCGGGGCAGCACACCGCGCCCCGGCCACCCCCGCGCCGCACGCCGGCACCCCTGCCTACCCCGCACCGCACGCCGGGGGCCACGGCGTCGCCGCCCGTCCGCCCGCCGGCCCGAGCGCCGCCGCATCCGGCGAGCCGCCGCCACGGCCCGCCTCACCACCAGATCGGGGCGCGCTGGCCCCGGATCCGCCGCCCCAAGCTCCCGGAGCCGCCGCTCCGGCGTCCGCGCGCCGACGAGCCGGCCGAAGACGCCCCAGCCGCCTAGACCTTCCGCCAGCGCCACGAGAGAGGAGGAGCACCCCTGCCACCTTTGGCAGCAGGGCCCGCCGCCACCGCGGCAAGGGCCGGCGGCAGCGGCGGCGAGCGGGGCAAGGTGAGGGAGAGACCGGCGGCGGCGCGAGGGTGCCCCCGGTGTCGCCTGGGTGCGACACGGGGGGTGAGGGCTTCGTGCCTTAAACCTGTACTTATAAGGCCGTAACTTGATGTAATCTCTCTTGCTCAGGCAATAGAAGTTTACCGTTAGTCTCGTCTATTTCATTTGACGATCTGGAGGTTCGAGTGCTAGCTTTTATTTGAACAGTGAGTGCTTGCTCTGTACATAATGACTAAACTATGGATGGCAAGTGAGAACAGATCAAGTAAAATGTTGGTTGACAGGCGGCAGAAAATATGGTGCCTACTGTCTGGTGTGATTTCGTGGAGTATATTGTTATGTTGTAGGGATTCAGTCACACTTGGAGGAAATCCTAATTTGAGACACAATTTAAGAACCAAAAATGACAAATCAAATGATTACAGCCGTTTGATTTTCTTCCGATGAACAACAAACAGTAGATAGGTGCAGGTTCAAACATATGGTTCGATCATCCGGGTCTGTAAATGGGATACAGAAACAGAATATTTGTGAAAAGTTGTTGACAGATCGATCAATACAACGACATCCATTACAGGATTGAACATTATGGAAACATTCGAACTATTAAGAAGTATGTAAATGCAACAAGTCCAGAATCAACGACCTAGCTTAAAAAAAACGATAAGCGATAACTGTTCGCCACGTTGCGGATCAGATAATCTTCCAGCTCCCAGTGGCAAGCACAAAGATCAAGCTCGCGATTTCGACCTTTGCGGGCTCTAGGCTGCGTAGTCGTCCGATCCTGGAAGCTGTAGGCACGGAAATGACCAAGTTGTTGCAGATAATAGTTGAGGTATACCGAATTGGCGGCGATCTTAGGGAACTTCTTTGTGGACACCATGACAGAGCCAGCCCCCGCGAGGAAGGCTGCATGGTCGTTGCCGACCCCGCTCTGGGGGACTAGCCGTCTCCTCGCCATGTCCACCTCAAACACCTCCACGCGGCATCGGCGTCCGCGCCACATGAATATCTCCGTCTCGTTGTAGCCACCTCCCCGCACCAGGTTGGCACCGAACATGTAGCGCACCATCAGCATCCTCCCCTGGGACCGGACGAGGAAGGAGGTGGTTTGTGCGGTCACCGGCGGGTCCTCGTCGAGGAGGAACTTCATGAGAGGCCATGGAGACCCCGAGCTCAGATCCAGCGACATTATCCTGCCGGACATCGTCGTGAAGTAGCAATGCCCTCCCAAGGTCACCGGCGACTGGACTAGTGATACCATGTGGGCGATGCCCTGCTTGGCGACGCGCGCGTACACCCAGTTTTCGTCGCTGGGCTTGGCGCAGACAATCGGATACGCCCCCGGTCGGAGGCAGAGCATGAGCGTGCACGGGGACGTTGAGTCGTCGATGCCCGCGCCGGTGATCCCTCTTGGGTCCACCCGGGGCCAGACCGTCAGGAGGCATGAGGGGTGGTCGGCCGGGTCGACGGTGAGGGGCGGGAACCGGATGAGCGCGCCGGTGAGCGGGTTGAGGACACTGACGTCGTTGCCGCCCTCGTGGAGGAGGACGAGGAGACCGTCGGCAGTGCCTAGTTGGTGGTGGGTGGCAAGCTCGGGGAAGTCGACGTTGGCGCGGGCACCGGTGGCCATGTTCACGAGGGTGCGGCCCGACGGGTGGCCGCAGCGGTAGAGCACGATCCAGTCGCGCGGGCGGAAGCGGCCGTCCATTCCGTCGCCCGCGCGGGGGTTGTCGGTGCAGTCACGCCAGGGCTTGCACGCAGCCCGGAAGCGGAGGTACTCGGCGACGTCCAAGGTGAGCAGTCGGTCGGCGATGTCCATGACCAGATCGGTCGGCAGGTTCTTCCAGTCTCGCCATTTCATAGCGGCGCGGGTCCGTTTTGCCACGGGCTGGTAAAGGCTCCCAGCTTGTTGCGACGTCATCTTAGTGATCAAACACTGTACATATTTGGAAACACGTTCATAAGAAAAATTGGAATGCAACGGCACTCAAGTTGGGAAATTTACTATACTACTCCGAGTCCAGACCAGAGGCGATTGCTTTTTTCAGTACTGTTTGTAACTATAATAAGAACGAACATCACGTGTTCTACACCCAGGAGAAATAGACTCTAAGAAAGACCGGCCAATGCAACGAAATTCCCCAAAAATATATATAAAGAAAACTTTTTTTAATATAAACATGTTTCTTTTGCTATGGTATCAAACCTTGTTATAGAAACTTTTGCTTCAAAGAAAAAGAGATTGACAGAATCTTACCAATACAGGAAATATACCCTAGTATACTCTCAAACATGTAGATCTGAGAAAATTACCAACCACAATTTTACTTACCTTTTCTATGGCTATGAACTATGCCTCGACGAAACCCTTACTCTCCTCTCTGAGAGCAACAATTGTGATATTACCAAAGAACACAACGACGCAGTAGCTCGACTCTTGGGGAACCTGAAAAGACGTCGGGTGGATTTAGAGATTGGTTTTAGAGATTTGACTTATATAAACAACCGAAAACATGCAATATAATTTGATAGATCTAGATCTGGGGAAAAGTACTAAATATGAAGCACTAAAAAATTCCACGTATATCCGACAACTTTTTACCTTTGATTTAATGCTTTGTGTTCTCCATCTTCTTTTCCCCGAAATCAACAGAAGGAAGAGCGATGGGGAATGGGTAGGAATATTGCGGCTTGTTTAGGATGATGGCGGCGGGAGGAGGGAGAGGACGAGGAGGAAGAGGGGGGTAGGGTTGATCAGGGTTTGCCGTGTGAAATGGGAAAAAGTAGGTGAGTGTAGTGGTGGAGAGTGCCCCAAAATAATGGGTGGGCTAGTCAGTAGAGAGTAGCTTGTAAGTATAGTTTTTGCTCCTAATGGGCCAAACCTATGCTAAATTCTAAGGGAAAACCTACATATATGGGCGGGCCACGACCAGCCCACCCATAGACCGCTAGTGGGTGAGGGGTTCGGCTTGTTCACACTTTAATGAGATCAAAGGAGACACAAACATCAAGAAGAGGTAATTAAGTTCAGATTGGGATAAAAACTCATTAAGATATCCGAGAGACATTTTAATAGAACATTAGAATGATATTTCTTGAAGGTGTACTTGGTGATGATGGTTAACCTCGGCAATGTTCATGGATATGAAAATAGGGTTTCGGGGAAAGAGCTACGCTGGTGATGTATTGATTATGAGGCAAAGTCATCATATTGCTAGAACAAAACAAGGGTTACAACAATTGTATCGTGGATCCTCTAACCACTGGCTCTTCCTAGCCTTTATATGAGAGGTTGGGTCTCAGAGCCCAGTTCGGTCGGTTTACAAGTGTCCTAATAAGGCTATGCTTATGTCGTCTTATTTGGGATTTTCCTTATTCTCCACCTCTAACCTCTGGGCTAAGCCTTTGGGCTTCATGGGCTTATTCCCAAATATGTACCAAAGATACCAATGCAGTAGGCTCAATAAGGTATACCCATGTCAGTAGCCCCCAAGATTCTACTCGAGTCGCAGACTTGGGTTTTTTTTATAGATAAAAGGGATTTTCTCCCCGATTTCATTAAGGAAACCAAGATTTGTTTCTACAAAGACCACAGACCAGACCACCACATACCCCCACAGGTACTTAAGGTTTTACATACCGACAGAGATCGAGATATAAACCTAGGTTCACTTGAAACAGCAGAAAAGAAAAGGAAGAGTTGGGAATACAACAAACAGACATTGAACAGCCAGACTTCTGCTTCATGTCAGCTTCTTTCTTTCCTCCCTCCTCCATCCCTTCTCTCCGTTTCTTTTTATTCTCCCTTTTTCCCCTACATTGTCAATCTTGGCGTCCAGGCGACCCAACACTTCCTTGCTCCAAAAGCTTTCTTTGCTACCTTTTCCAGCACCTTAGCATAGAACTCCAACCTGTTTCTAGCGTCCTCCTTCACCTGCAACAAACTCCATGTATTAATATAAAAACAAATTTTCAGAATAACTGCAAAAGGTTCATCAGGCCATTTTTTGTCAAAGCAAGCTAAGTTTCTTGTTTTCCAAATACTCCAAATAACAGCAGCAATCCCTACTATAACAAATTCTCTCTTCTCTCCCCCAAACTTTTTCAACCAAGTGGAAATGGATTGTTCAGCAGTTTCAAATTGGAAATTCATGCCAAAAGTGCAACTGACTACATTCCAAATGTATCTAGCTATCTAGGGGACATTTGAAGAAAAGATGATTAATAGTTTCATTGCATCTGCTTAAAAGACATTTTTTCTCACATTTACCCCCCCCCCCTCTGCAGCAGGACATCCCTAGTGAGAATACTTCCTTTAAGCACTAACCATAAGAAAGTTTTGACTCTGAGGGGTATCTTCCTTTTCCACAGAAACTTATAGGGTACAACTTCATTGCACTGCATTTCTAAATACATAGACTTAACTGAAAATTCACATGTGGCCGTCAATTTCCAGACGGTCATTATAAAGTGTCACTTTTTCTAGCATTTTTTTTCAGATTCATCCATTGTTCTCTGAGTTCACCCACCATTGCTCTTCTAAATCTGAGCATCTCTACACCTACATCAAAAACTTCCTTAACCTTGGCATTTCTGTTCATGGACACCAAAAACAATCTTGGAAAGGTTTTGGATAGACAGGAAGATCCTATCCAGTGATCTTCCCAAAAACTAGTTTTTGATCCATCCCCATTTCTGACTTTACAATGCCGCCAGAAAGTTTTTTTAATCTCCATCAAACCTTGCCAAAAATGTGAATCTCCATTTTTGGTGATCACCTGGCAGAGAGTATACTTCTGGAGATATTTATTTCTAAGAATTGTTTGCCAGATACCATCTTCATTGAAAAGCTTCCATAACCATTTGGCTAGTAAAGCAATATTCATTTTTTCTAAGTCCAAAATCCCTAAGCCACCTTGGTCTTTTGGCAGACATACTGCGCAGACTTGGGTTAAACCTCAAAACTTTAACTTATTCATTTGTACAACGAACCTGGAGTTTCAAGTAAATAACTTCTTGTTATGGGGATATTGGTAAATGAGCCCCTCTGACAGATCAGGAACCAGCTAATTGCTCTTGGGCAAAAACATCGTGAACCTACATCAAACTCAAGTCCCTAGGCTTGAATCTGGTATGTGCTGGTGTAATTCAGTTCAGACCGTGTATGGAGTTATGAATTCCAGTGTCGAGGGAGCTCCTCGGCAATGCCCTCCGATAGGGGCTTAGGGTTGACGGAATCCTGCAAACTGACAAGAGACATCGGTATACAGACAAACGGGGAGCGATTTACCCAGGTTCGGGGCCCTCGATGAGGTAAAACCCTTACGTCCTGCTTGTCTGTTCTTGATTATGATGAAAACGGTGTTACAATGGGGTGCCGAATAGTTCGGCTGTGATCTCGTCGAGATAGCTAATCGCTAGGGTAATCTAGTTCTAAGCTTCTGTTGGCTAAGATCGCTAAGATTGATTGTGTTCCTCGATAGCCCCTCTCCTGGCCTTTATATAGGTGGCCAGGTCCCGAGAGTTCTAATCGAGTACGAGTAGGGTTACAGTAGATCTATCTCTAATCTTTCCTTGTCCGGCTTCTTCCGTGTCTTATACTTCAAGTAATCTTCCGCTGCACCGTCCTAGTGGCCCACCTTCCCTTCGGGTACCTTCATGGGTCTCCATCTGGACCGTATAGGGTAGAGCAATATTGGTTAGACGAAGGGTAATGCCCACGTCAGTAGCCCCCGAGTGTCTAGCCGAACATAGTTCGGGTAGAGACTGAAGCATATCTTCTTCCGAAGTCCTTCTCCTTGATCATTCTTGCTTTCCTTTTGTCTTCTATCGGATGCGCGTCAGCGCTCCCGATGGGAGTAGCCCCCGAGTCTAGGTACGGATGCTTGCAATCCGTGCGTAGACTCAAGTTGTACCACTCGAACATCTTCTTCTGCCAAAGTTTTTCCTGCAAGTCTTTGTAGACCATCCGATATATTTTCTTTATGCAAGGGATAGCGAATAACGTGCCCAACTTTTGTTGGTTAACTGCCGATAGCAAAACAACGTTACCCTACACAGAATCAAGACCCCGGCATGATCCCGGAGTGCGAAAAGTTCTGTCGGGTGCGTCCGCGCTCCCGATGGGAGCAGCCCCGAGTCAGGGCACGGGCGTTTACGCCGGGTGCACTCGAGTCAAATGTTTCCTTCGAGTCCTCATTCTGTCGGGTGCGCGTCCAGCGCTCCCGATGGGAGTAGCCCCGAGTCTGAGTGCAGATGCTTGCGATCTGCGCTTAGACTCAAATCGTTCATCCGATAATAATTTTTTTATTCTTCCGAGTGCTCTTGCCAATACTCATGATGTCACTGATGACGTACCGCTGTCATGGTTTGATTGACAGGACTTGACCTAGCGGGCCCACCCTAGTTCTGCGCGGGCAGTTTTTAGGTTTTGACCAGTGCATGCGCAGCGACCGAGGCGTTTCCTCGATTTTCGCGCTACATGGGAATAATGGGCCGCCGGTTCCATCCCCTTTCCAAGCGCCACGTGTACAGCCCGATTCGCTCCACCTCCCACGACGCCTATGGAGTTATGGCCACGATCTCGTGCCAACTACCTCGGTATAAATAAAGGACATCCTCGTTTTTACTTTTTACGCCTCCTACTGCTCATCTTGTTCGCTCATCCCTTCCTTCTTCCTACATCCTTGCTTAGAAGCTTCAGACGCCATGGGGAAAAAGAAGGGTACTAGCACTTCGGGCGCGGCCAAAGTTAGCCGCGATTGGTGTGCCTCCGCCAATTCCAACCGCGACATCAACAAATTGCGAGCCCTTGGATTCATCTCTGCATCTGAGGATGATATTCGTCTTCCAGGTGCGGTTTCTCGCCCAAAGCCCCCGAAGGGTTTCACCGTCATGTTCACCGCCTTCTTATTTCGTGGACTCTCCCTTCCGGCGCATGAGTTCCTTCGCTCTCTTCTTTTCTTTTACGGGATTCAGCTCTGGCAGCTGACCCCGAACTCCATCCTCCATCTATCCATCTTTGTTACTGTCTGCGAGGCCTTCCTTGGCATCGACCCTCGGGGTCTTTGGAGGAAGATCTTTTACGTGAAGCGCCATAATGACAGCAACGGGCCCCCGTCGTCGGTGGCGTTGGCTTTGTTGTCAGGAAGGAGGTCGACTACTTTGATTACCCAATGAAGGAGTCTCTCCAAGGCTGGCGCAACAAGTGGTTTTATCTACGAGATCCTTCAGTATCTGGGCGATGCTCAAACCTTCCTCCCTTTGAGGACAAACTGATAGCTAAGCCGAAGAAATCCTGGCAAAACACCCTTTC
This sequence comes from Lolium multiflorum, assembly GCA_030979885.1. NCBI lineage: Eukaryota > Viridiplantae > Streptophyta > Magnoliopsida > Poales > Poaceae > Lolium > Lolium multiflorum. The sequence continues at coordinate 82,547,682 of CM061753.1, forward strand.
TCCCGACGAAAGATTGACAGCCGACAGGTTGTTCGATCAGATAGTCACTCTGAAGAATACGGGAGGCTTGACAATGTGCGGCACTGAGGTTGTTTCAGTGTTCCTACAACGTCGAGTGCAACCGTTAATGTCTCGCCCCCATCAACTGTGGTTTTATTCGGGCAAGGATGATGAGTCCAGGGTTTGCTCTGCCGATCTTTCGGCTGATGATCTCCGAGACGAAGTCCGCCGCTTGACGTGCCTTAGTATGAAAGACAACATCGTCCTGACATCAGCTCGTCCTCCTTATGATGCTGACCATTCTCCAACCGAGGTAATCCTTCGTTTATTTTTACTGCTGTCATCACTTTTTCTGTTGTATCTCACCAATCTCTTTTTCTTTGAAAGGCGCTTGCAGCTGCCCGATGCTATCCTCCTACACCCGAAAGTGGTGTGGTATTAGAGGATGATGATGAAGATTCTGATGGAACCGAGGATGCCCCTCATGTCCTTGAGGACAGCGATGTCCAAGGGGAAGAGGCTACTGAAGATGACGCCTTCGTCAGGAGTAGGCGTCGGAAGCAGGTACACGATGACCTTATTGCTTCGGCTGAATCAAGTCCTCGCGGAGGAGATAATGATGCCGACGACGCTGCCGCGCCTCCCCCTGCCAAGAAGAGCTCAACAAGCATCTTCGCAGGCGAAGATGACCTCGACCCGTGAGTGTTTCTTACTCCCTCCTTGATTTATTCCATGTCATCTCGTATGCTAACCGCGCACTGTTTTTAAGTAGCTCTGATGACGATGATGATGAAGTCCCTCTTGCAAAGAGGGCCAAATTTGTCTCTAAGAGAGCTGTATCGGCAAAAGAATCTAATCCTTCATCCGCAAAATCGACGCCTCCCTCGCGAACGGCCGTAGAGAAGGTTCCAGTGTCGACAGTTATCCCTCCTGGCGACGTTCCTGCTTCATCGGCTGGTCGCGATCATGTAAGTATTTAATTTGCTCCATTTTGCTGGATTCCCTTTTATCGGCTAAATCCTTATGATCTTATCTCGTCGCAGCCGATCTACGCCACAGTTGACGCTGTGGTGGAGTTTGCCGAAGAGTTCACCCGATTGGAGATTGAAAACTCCCAACTTCGAAAGACTGTTAGGTCTTCGGCTGATCAGGTGCTGGAGGCCAACAGGCTTGCCACCGATGCCAAGAACGAGAACGTCTTGCTGAAGGAGGAGGTGAAGAAGTTGAAGCAGCGGCTGAAGGATGAGCAAGATGCCAAGCGCGCAGCAGCGGCCGTAATTGACAAAAAGGAAGGCGCTCTTCGCGAGTCCATCAAGGATTTATTAGGTAAAATCCATTGTTCACCATTTTCCGTCTTGGTGTTTATTGATTACTGATCTGTCTTTTTCTCAGATGCTGCCGACTTAACCGTCACCCGTCGTCATCAGCTTCGAGAGGATTCTATAGCCGACGCCTTGTCGCTTGCTGTCGAGTCTAACATTCAAGTGCTTGGTCTTTTGAAAAAGGCCAAGGGGGCGCTGTCGAGGTTATACTCGATGATCTTCCCGAAGATGAAGGAGGACAAGACTCTCGATGATATGGCGGCTTCTTTCCTTGTTGACCCTTCCGAGCCTGTGGAGGTATTGAAACGCCGTAGCCTCTTATTTGGGGCGGTTCTTACTTTTCAATTGCTCATGGGCCATGGGATGGGATCAGATTTGGAGGAGTTGTCCAAAACGTTGCTTGTTGATAACGACAATCACTTAATCGATCTTGATCCTTACAAGCGATCAGCAGTTACTTGTGCGAACCGCCTTCTGAAGCTGGTGGACGAAGCTCAAGCCAAGCCTGCTCCCGAATCCGCCCCTGGCTCGTCATCAGCGGACCCTTGAACTTTTTATTTGACTTGTTGTAAATAAGACCAGTCGTGACTTCGTTGTAGTTTGATTTTATTTCGGCTCTGTTGCCAATTTGAACATGCTTTTGAATGTATCACATATACCCAGCGCTCCCGATGGGAGCTTTACTTTGATACTTAGTCTGAATTAAAGATTGCACTGCAGATTCCTCCGTCTTCTTCTCGTGTCGGGCTTTTTCCGAATCCTTCAAGTAATGATGAATCAGGCCTAGTTCGCCGCTTGCGTGACCAGGTGTCTAGTTTAGACAGAGATATTACTTCTCTTTGTGCGATGGCGGCCTTGGTGAAGAAAAAAGGGGAGATGGCGACAGCTATCGAACAATATGCTCTTGATGGTCTCCATATTGCTACTGAAAGTTTGGGCTGTAAGTATTAACACATGTTTCTGCTTTCTGCAACAGTTTCGAATATTCCCTTAACTGGTTCTTATTCCTTTCCAGTTGTAGCTTCAGATGCGGCTGAGGAGAACAAAAAGATCCACGAAGAGGTTGAAGCAATGACTGACATTGCGCACCCGAATCATGGCTTGTGGCTGCATCGTCTGAAGGCTGTCGTCATGGCGAAGTTCAAGTATCGGGTGGGGAAGGAGCATTATTACTTTGATAAGTTCCACGCTCATCTCACGATGGTTTGGAACACCTTGTTTCCCCTAGACCAAGCACCTGAAACCTTATCTTCTTTGTTCACCTGATTCAAGTCCCCCGAAAGGATTCGGCAGTTGGTGCGGAAGGAACTCCTGGCGGGTGCGGAGCTTGCTTTTGCTTCGACATTGGCATGTTACCCGTCTCTAGACTTGGAAGTCGTAGCAAATACTGAGAAGAGCTTGGGCCAATATTATGATGCCGCCAGAGGTCCTGCATACACCATTGTTTCCCGAATGGAGTCGTGCCTCGAGAAGGATCTGAAGGCCCATTGGGACCAAGGAGCTCGACTATGAATGTGATAGCTTTAATTCCTGCATAAGATTATTTTGTATAAATTTATCGCGTACGTTGTACGCTATGTTAATTCGATTGATATTTCATTTGCCGGGGCCGGCTAAGTGATCAGTTCAACCTGCTCTCCCGATGACTTCGTTGAATTGTGCAATGTTATTGCGAAGCCTTTGTGTGAATTTTGTAAGAGCGAAACCCATCGACTTAGTCGAGGGAATTAGACGCTTGGCATCGTCACACGGTGCACCGGTTTGAGCCTTATTTTGTGATAATGTAACCATCGACTTGCAGCACTCGCGTATTTTCTCGAGGCTTGGATTGGTTGTTTTCTTTTTGTGTGTCACTAATCTTAGCTCCCTTTGAGAGTATTTAATTAATGACACTGCGTGTTTACTAGGCCAGCGCTCCCGATGGGAGTAAGAGCCGAAGGTAGGGGCCGCAGTCGACCTGTTCAGGTGGTATGACCTAAATTGAAGAAAAAGAGGCAGAGAACCTGATTAAAGCTTTATTCATAAAGGAAGATCAACCTTAAAGACTATTGAAATAATAAAAACAATCGCGTGATGTCTACGGGTGCTTCTATGTGTTGGGCCTGTTGGGCCAAGAGGTTTGTAGAACAGCAGCAAGTTTCCCTTAAGTGGATCACCCAAGGTTTATCGAACTCGGGGAAGAGGTCAAAGATATCCCTCTCAAGCAACCCTGTAATCACAAAGCAAGAAGTCTCTTGTGTCCCCAACACACCAAATACACTTGTCGATGTATAGGTGCACTAGTTCGGCGAAGAGATAGTGAAATACAAGTAATATGGATGTATATGAGTGGTAATAGCAATCTGAATAAAATATGGCAGCGAGTAAACATGCAACAGAACAGTAAGTAAACGGTGTTTGCAGTATTGGAAACAAGGCCTAGGGATCATACTTTCACTAGTGGACACTCTCAACATTGATCGCATAATAAATAATAACTTCTCTCATTTGTGCTACATACACTCTTTTGTTGGATGATGAACACATTGCGTAGGATTACACGAACCCTCAATGCCGGAGTTAACAAGCTCCACAATTCAATGTTCATATTTAAATAACCTTAGAGCATAATAGATCATTGCAAAATAAACCAAGAACTAACATAGTGCACACACTGTCCACATTACACTATGAAGGAGGAATAGATCACATCAATACTATCATAATGACAATTAACTCCACAATCTACAAGAGATCATGATCATAGCCTACGACAAGAACCACACGGTGCACACACTAGCACCTTTACACCATGCAGGAGGAATAGACTACTTTAATAACATCACATGAGTAGCACATAAACTAGTAGCGATACAAAGCTCATCATATGGATCTCAATCATGTAAAGCAGCTCATGAGATCATTGTATTGAGGTACATAGGAGAGAGATTAACCACATAGCTACCGGTACACCCCGAGCCTCGATGGAGAACTACTCCCTCCTCATGGGAGCAGCGCGGTGATGAAGATGGCGGTGGAGATGGCAGCGGTGTCGATGGAGAAGCCTTCCGGGGCACTTCCCGGCGGCGTGCCGAACAGAGACTCCTGTCCCCGGATCTTGGCTTCGCGATGGCGGCGGCTCGGAACTTTTCTCGTATCGTGGCTTCCCCCGTCGGGTTTTAGGTCAGGACCTTTAAATAGGCGAAAGGGGAGCATCGGAGGGCACCGGGTGCCCTCACCACCAGTGGCGCGGCCAGGCCCTGGCCCGCGCCCAAGTGGGTGGGGCCCCCTGGCCCATCTCTGGCCCCTCTTCGGTGATCTGGAAGCTTCCGGGAAAAATAGGAACATGGGCGGTGATTTCGTCCAATTCCGAGAATATTTTGTTACTAGGATTTCTGAAACCAAAAACAGCAGAAAACAGGAACTGGCACTTCGGCATCTTGTTAATAGGTTAGTTCCGAAAATGCACGAATATGACATAAAGTGTGCATAAAACATGTAGATATCATCAATAATGTAGCATGGAACATAAGAAATTATCGATACGTTGGAGACGTATCAGCATCCCCAAGCTTAGTTCTGCTCGTCCCGAGCAGGTAAAACGATAACAAAGATAATTTCTGAAGTGACATGCCATCATAACCTTGATCATACTATTTGTAAACATATGTAATGAATGCAGCGATCGAAACAATGGTAATGACATGAGTAAACAAATGAATCATAAAGCAAAGACTTTTCATGAATAGTACTTCAAGACAAGCATCAATAAGTCCTGCATAAGAGTTAACTCATAAAGCAATAAATCAAAGTAAAGGTATTGAAGCAACACAAAGGAAGATTAAGTTTCAGCGGTTGCTTTCAACTTATAACATGTATATCTCATGGATATTGTCAACATAGAGTAATATAACAAGTGCAATATGCAAGTATGTAGGAATCAATGCACAGTTCACACAAGTGTTTGCTTCTTGAGGTGGAGAAAGATAGGTGAACTGACTCAACATAAAAGTAAAAGAAAGGTCCTTCAAAGAGGTAAGCATCGATTGCTATATTTGTGCTAGAGCTTTTATTTTGAAAACATAAAGAGAGCATAAAAATAAAGTTTTGAGAGGTGTTTGTTGTTGTCAACGAATGGTAGTGGGCACTCTAACTACCTCATCAACCAGACTTTCAAGAGCGGCTCCCATGAAGGACGTTATCTCTACCAAAAGGTAGATCATCCCTCTTCTCTTTTGTTTACACATGTACTTTAGTTTTATTTATTAGATGACACTCTCCCAACCTTTTGCTTACACAAGCCATGGCTAACCGAATCCTCGGGTGCCTTCCAACATTCACATACCATGGAGGAGTGTCTATTTGCAAATTTAAGTTGCTTACTGATAGATCAGAGCAAAACATGTGAAGAGAATTATTAATGCAAGTTAATTAATTGAGGCTGGGAACCTCATTGCCAGCTCTTTTTGCAAAATTATTGGATAAGCGGATGAAGCCACTAGTCCATTGTGAAAGTCTGTCAAGTAAATGACAAGATCGAAAGATAAAACACCACATACTTCCTCATGAGCTATAAAACATTGACACAAATAAGAGATAATAACTTTTGAATTGTTTAAAGGTAGCACTCAAGCAATTTACTTTGGAATGGCGGAAAAATACCATGTAGTAGGTAGGTATGGTGGACACAAATGGCATAGTGGTTGGCTCAAGGATTTTGGATGCATGAGAAGTATTCCCTCTCGATACAAGGTTTAGGCTAGCAAGGTTATTTGAAGAAAACTCAAGGATGAACCGGTGCAGCAAAACTCACATAAAAGACATATTGTAAACATTATAAGACTCTACACCGTCTTCCTTGTTGTTCAAAACTCAATACTAGATATTATCTAGACCTTAGAGAGACCAAATATGCAAATCAAATTTTAGCAAGCTCTATGTATTTCTTCATTAATGGGTGCAAAGCATATGATGCAAGAGCTTAAACATGAGCACAAAAATTGCCAAGTATCACATTGTCCAAGACATTTTACCAATTACTACATGTAGCATTTTTCAATTCCAACCATATAACAATTTAACGAAGAGGAAACTTCGCCATGAATATTATGAGCTAAGAACACATGTGTTCATACGAACCAGCGGAGCGTGTCTCTCTCCCACACAAGGATGAACTTATTCAGAGAACTAAGATAAAAAACAAAAATAAAAGCACACAGACGCTCCAAGTAAAGTACATAAGATGTGACCGAATAAAAATATAGTTTCAAGAGAAGGAACCTGATACTTTGTCGATGAAGAAGGGGATGCCTTGGGCATCCCCAAGCTTAGACGCTTGAGTCTTCTTAAAATATGCAGGGGATGAACCACGGGGCATCCCCAAGCTTAGAGCTTTCACTCCTCTTGATCATAGTATATCATACTCCTCTCTTGACCCTTGAAAACTTCCTTCACACCAAACTTCAAGCAAACTCATTAGAGGGTTAGTGCACAATTAATAATTCACATGTTCAGAGGTGGCACAATCATTCTTTACTTCTGGACATTGCATAAAGCTACTGGACATTAATGGATCAAAGAAATGAATCCAACATAGCAAAAGAGGCAATGCGAAATAAAAGGCAGAATCTGTCAAAAAGAACGTAAAGACGAATTTAAAGATGGCACCAGACTTGCTCAAATGGAAAAACTCAAAACTAATGAAAGTTGCGTACATATCGAGGATCACGCTCGTAAATTGGCAGATTTTTTCGAATTTTCTACAGAGAACTGTGCCCAGATTCGTGACAGATAGCAATGCTGTTTCTGCGCAGCGATCCCAAATATAACATCAACTTTGACATAGAAACTTTACTTGGCACAAAAACATGATAAGGAGAGGTTGCTACAGTAGTAAACAACTTCCAAGATTCAAATATAAAAAAAAGTGCTGTAGTAAAATAAACACATGGGTTATCTCCCAAGAAGTTCTTTCTTTATAGCCATTAAGATGGGCTCAGCAGTTTAATGATGCACTCGCAAGAAATAGTAGTTGAAGCAAAAGAGAGCATCAAGAGGCAAATTCAAAACACATTTAAGTCTAACATGCTTCCTATGCATAGGAATCTTGTAAATAAACAAGTTTATGAAGAGCAAAGTAACAAGCATAGGAAGATAAAACAAGTGTAGCTTCAAAAATTTCAGCACATAGAGAGGTGTTTTAGTAAGATGAAAATTTTTACAACCATATTTTCCTCTCTCATAATAACTTTCAGTAGCAACATGAGCAAACTCAAAAATATAACTATCACATAAAGCATTCTTATCATGAGTCTCATGCATAAAATTATTACTCTCCACATAGGCATAATCAATTTTATTAGTTGTAGTGGGAGCAAATTCAACAAAGTAGCTATCAAATATAGGAGGTATATTGTAATCATAATCAAATTTATCCTCCATAACAGGTGGTAACAAAAGACTACTATCATTATAATCATCATAAATGGGAGGCAAAGTATCATCAAAGTAAATTTTCTCCTCAATGCTTGGGGGACTAAAAATATCATGCTCATCAAAGCCAGCTTCCCCAAGCTTAGAATTTCCATATCATTAGCAACAATGGTGTTCAAAGCATTCATATTAATATGTTCCATGGGTTTTTTAATTTTCGCATCAAACCATCCATGTCTTATATCAGGAAATAGAATAAAAAGGTCATTGTTGTCCATTATGCCTAACTAGTGTAAACAAGAAACCAAATGTCGCAATTGCAGAGTCTAAAGGAAATAGCTTCGAGCACACACACAAGGCGCCAGAAAAGTACTGTTACTGGAACCGGAGTATGAGTGCCTTTTAACTTTCCTCCCCGGCAACGGCGCCAGAAAAGTACTTGATGTCTACGGGTGCTTCTATTCTTGTAGGAGTGTTGGGCCTCCAAGAAGCAGAGGTTTGTAGAACAGCAGCAAGTTTCCCTTAAGTGGATCACCCAAGGTTTATCGAACTCGGGGAGGAAGAGGTCAAAGATATCCCTCTCAAGCAACCCAATCACAAAGCAAGAAGTCTCTTGTGTCCCCAACACACCAAATACACTTGTCAGATGTATAGGTGCACTAGTTCGGCGAAGAGATAGTGAAATACAAGTAATATGGATGTATATGAGTGGTAATAGCAATCTGAATAAAATATGGCAGCGAGTAAACATGCAACGAACAGTAAGTAACGGTGTTTGCGGTATTGGAAACAAGGCCTAGGGATCATACTTTCACTAGTGGACACTCTCAACATTGATCGCATAATAAATAATAACTTCTCTCATTTGTGCTACATACACTCTTTTGTTGGATGATGAACACATTGCGTAGGATTACACGAACCCTCAATGCCGGAGTTAACAAGCTCCACAATTCAATGTTCATATTTAAATAACCTTAGAGCATAATAGATCATTGCAAAATAAACCAAGAACTAACATAGTGCACACACTCACATTACACTATGAAGGAGGAATAGATCACATCAATACTATCATAATGACAATTAACTCCACAATCTACAAGAGATCATGATCATAGCCTACGACAAGAACCACACGGTGCACACACTAGCACCTTTACACCATGCAGGAGGAATAGACTACTTTAATAACATCACATGAGTAGCACATAAACTAGTAGCGATACAAAGCTCATCATATGGATCTCAATCATGTAAAGCAGCTCATGAGATCATTGTATTGAGGTACATAGGAGAGAGATTAACCACATAGCTACCGGTACAGCCCCGAGCCTCGATGAAGAACTACTCCCTCCTCATGGAGCAGCGGTGATGAAGATGGCGGTGGAGATGGTGGAGATGGAGAAGCCTTCCGGGCACTTCCCCGTCCGGCGGCGTGCGGAACGAGACTCCTGTCCCCAGATCTTGGCTTCGCGATGGCGGCGGCTCGGAACTTTTCTCGTATCGTGGCTTCCCCCGTCGGGGTTTTAGGTCAGGACCTTTAAATAGGCGAAAGGGGAGCCTCGGAGGGGCACCAGGGTGCCCTCACCACCAGTGGCGCGGCCAGGCCCGGCCGCGCCCAAGTGTGGTGTGGGCCCCCGGCCCATCTCTGGCCCCTCTTCGGTGATCTGGAAGCTTCCGGGAAAAATAGGAACCAGGCGGTGATTTCGTCCAATTCCGAGAATATTTTGTTACTAGGATTTGAAACCAAAACAAGAAAGGAACCGCACTGGCATCTTGTTAATAGGTTAGTTCCAGAAAATGCACGAATATGACATAAAGTGTGCATAAAACATGTAGATATCATCAATAATGTAGCATGGAACATAAGAAATTATCGATACGTTGGAGACGTATCATCGCGCCCTATGTATAGAACCGTCTCAGGTGTGCGATATTCCATGGGTTTTCGACGTCTTTTCCCGAAGTTGGATTTTTGAGCCTGTACGCTCCTCCTGGTATTACTTAGGTGACGACGTAAGGTCCTTCCCATGGAGACTCGAGTTTCGATGGTCTTTTTTGTTTCAGCCGAAGTACCATATCTCCAACGCTGAAGCACCGATTGCGTATTCGTCGACTGTGGTAGTTTCTCAGCGCCTGCTGGTATACCGTGGTCCTGGCTAAAGCAATGTCTCGAGCTTCATCTAGTAGGTCTACCATCTTGCAGTGCGATGTTGGAGGAAGGTTCGTGTATGCCGTTACTCGAGGTGCTTCGAATCGAACATCAGTGGTAGGACTGCTTCGGCTCCATGTACCAGAAAGAATGGGGTGTCTGCGTCGACTGTTAGGCGTGGTACGCAAACTCCACAGTACTGATGGTAACTCTTCGACCCAAGCTCCCTCGCGAGCGTTTCTTGAGGCCGTCCCCTATTAGACCGTTGATCCTTTCCACCTGTCCGTTTGTTTGCGGGTGAGCCACGATGCGAGTTTTATTCCCCTGTCATCACAAAACTCTCGGAATTCTTTGGAGTCAAAGTTAGTCCCATTATCCGTGATGATGCTGTGAGGCACTCCAAATCGACATGTTATTTCTTTGAAGAATTGGACTGCTGTTTTTGCCTTCTGGTTTCGTACTGGTACTGCCTCGATCCACTTTGTGAATTTGTCGACTGCGACTAATAAGTACGTGTGTCCTCCAGGCGATGATCTTGGCAGTTGTCCAACTTGATCGAGTCCCCATTGGGCGAACGGCCATGCCAAGGGTATCGTCATTAGGTCTGTTGCAGGGGCGTGCGGTTTTGGGGAAAACCGTTGGCAAGGGTCGCACTTCATGACCAGATCTCGAGCATCCGACGCTGCCGTTGGCCAGTAAAATCCTGCCCTGAAGGCTTTTGCTACGAGAGCCCTACTTCCTGCATGATGCCCACAAGTTCCCTCGTGTATCTCACGCAGCAATGCTCTTCCATCGTCAATGGCAATGCATCTTTGGAAGATACCGGAAATGCTGCGCTTGTAGAGTTCACCGTTTACTATGGTGAAAGCTTTCGATCGCCTGACGATTCGTTTTGCTTCTACTGAATCCGCCGGTAGTTCATGCTTTGTTAGGTACGCCAGGAACGGTTTAGTCCACAGTGGCTCAAGGAGGAGGACCTGTTCGGCTGGATTGGGGTTTCGTCGGCAACTTGCTGCGGGTTTACCTCTGCTTCCTCGGCCGTCGGTTTTGGAGGTGCCAGCTCTTTCTCTTTTATTGATCGCTGAGTGATCACCTCGTAAAATACTCCATCTGGGATGGGAGAGCACATGGAGCCGATGTTTGCTAAGGTGTCGGCTTCCTCATTGCTGGCTTTGCCGATATGTTTGAGCTCACACCCCTCAAATTTGGCTTCCATATTCTGATACAGCTGTCGATAGGAAATCATGTTGTCGCTAACTGCGTCGCACAGATTCATCGACTGTTGTACTACCAAGTTTGAGTCTCCATAGATTTCCAGGCGAGTCGCCCCACATGCCTTTGCCATCTTCATTCCATGCAGCAGTGCTTCAAATTCTGCTTCATTGTTTGTCGGCAGAGAGAAGTTCATACGTAGTATATACTTCATCTTATCTCATTGTGGTGATATCAGCATCACTCCTGCTGCTGCGCCCGTGCTTCGTTTTGACCCGTCGAAATACATTATCCAGGATCCCGACATGTCGGGTGCCACCGGTGTCTGAGATTGAATCCAGTCCGCCACAAAGTCTGGGAGGATTTGGGATTTTATGGCTGTTCGGTTGACGTAAGTTATGTCGTGAGGTGCTATCTCGATAGCCCATTGGGACACTCGACCAGTGGCCTCTGGATTGGTCATTATGTTTTTCAATGGCGCCTCACTCACGACGACAATCGGATGCTCGGTGAAGTAATGTCGTAGCTTGCGGATCTCCATACTGCATACGCTAGCTTCTGGTGGTGAGGGTACCTCTGTCTTGCGGGTGTGAGTACTTCGCTGAGATAGTAAACGGGCCTCTGCACACCATGAATTATCCCTGTCTCTTCCCGTTCGACGACCAGAACGCTGCTGAAGACTTGAGTTGTCGTAGCTATATACATGAGCAGCGTTTCTTTCTCGCGGGGTGTTACAAGGACTGGAGATGTCGACAAGATTTTCTTCAGGTTGTCGAAGGATTCCTGCGCCTCCTTTGTCCACTCGAATTTTTCCGATTTCTTCATCAAGTTGTAGAAAGGCAAAGCTTTTTCCCTAATTTGGCGATGAACCTGCTGAGCGCTGCTAGACGTCCTGCCAATTGCTGCACTTGATGCAGATTCTTTGGAGGCTCCATGTCGAGAATAGCTTTGATTTTCAAAGGGTTGGCTTCGATCCCTCTGGCCGAGATAAAGTATCCTAGCACTTGCCCCCCTGGTACTCCGAAGAAGCATTTCTTGGGGTTTAACTTGATCTTGTACCTGTCTATGTTATCGAAGGTCTCCCACAAATCGTCGACGAGGGTGGCAGTGTGCTTCGTTTTTACCACGATATCGTCAATATAGAGTTCGATGTTTCGCCCGATCTGCTCCCCGAGACAAGCTTGCATGCAACGTTGATACGTTGCTCCCGCATTTTTCAACCCGAAGGTCATGACGTTGTAGCAGAAAACGTCGTGTGGGGTGATGAATGCGGTTAGCTCCTGATCTTCCTTCTTCAACTTGATCTGGTTATATCCAGAGTAGGCATCGAGAAAGGAGAGACGGTCGCACCCAGCTGTGGAATCGACTATCTGGTCAATTCTAGGTAGCGGGAAGTGGTCTTTCGGACAGTGTTTGTTGAGGCCGGTGTAGTCGATACACATACGCAGGGCGTGGTGTCCTTTTTAGGCACCATGACAGGGTTAGCCACCCACTCTGACTCCTTGAGTTCTCGGATAAATCCTGCAAAGTCGATTGATTTCCTCTCCAATCACCCTCCTCTTGGGTTCGGAGAATCGACGCATCGACTGCTGCACTGGTTTGGCTGTCGGGTCAACATTAAGGGCGTGCTTAGCGAGTTCCCTCGGGATACCTGGCATGTCGGATGGTTCCCATGCAAATATCTCCCAGCGCTCACGGAGGAACTCGATGAGCGCGCCTTCCTATGCGGCCGTAAGGTCAGCCGATATGTTGACCGTTTTCTTTGGGTCAGTGGGGTGCACCTGCAGCTTCTTGGCTTCTTTTGTAGCATCAAATTCGTCAGATCTTACGTTCCAGCTGTCGGCTGGTGGCTGCGTATGATCCACGGCTGCGTCGATCGCGTTGAGTTCTTCCTTAGCACCGAATCTCGAGGCGATCTTCTGGAACTCCCTGTCGCAGGTGTCTGATCGAGCAAAACTCCCGTGAACGGCTATTGGGGTTCCGTTGTTGCCTGGCATCTTTAGCTTAGGTATGCATAATGAGGCACGGCCATAAACTTGGCAAACGCCGGCCTGCCGAGGATGGCATGATACTGAGACTCCCAGTCGACAACTTCGAACTCAATCTTTTCTCGCCTGAAGTTGGTGGGCGTGCCGAAGACCACATCCAGTGACGTTTTTCCGAGAGAATAAGCGGGTCGAGTCGGTATAATGCCGTGGAATCCTGTGTCGGACTCCCTCAGCATATCGACTGTTAAACCCATAGCTTTCATTGTGTTGGCGAACAGTAGGTTTAAGCCGCTTCCTCCGTCCATGAATACTTTACTCATGTTGTACCCTCCGATCTGCACCTCGAGGACTAGAGCTGCGTGGCCTGGTCTAGGGACAGCTTTCGGGTGATCTGTCCTGTCGAAGGAGATACTTTGCTCTGACCAGTCGATGAATTCAGGTGTATCGACCATAGCGACTTCTGCGTACTTCACTTCTCGTGAGAATTTCTTGATTTCCCTTTTTGAAAAGCTGGTTTTATGGATCATACTGACCTGCCCGTGCGGTTCTGGGAATACCTCGGCTGGCACGTACTCATCCTTCTCCATTGGTTCGTACGGTTCCGGTATATATGGCTCCGCCCGATAGCTGTAAGATCTTTCCTTTTTCTCCATTATGTGAACTCTTGACATAGCTTCACTCCTGAGGTCATCACAGAACTGTCGAATCTCCAGGAAGTGTCGGCAGTTCCTTAATAGGTGACTGGATTTCTCCCGACCGTCCTTTGGGTCAATATAGGAGTGGAGGTAGCATGGTGCATCGAGTTGCTCCGTGGCTGATAGGTGCGGTGAACGAGCGCGGCCATGGATCGATTGCATCCCCTCCTGTTCCCGTTCTCCATAGTATGATTCCCTTCGCCTTTTCTTTCTCCCTGTTGCGTGATCGAGGCTCCCTCGGTTGCCTCCATGCATGCTTCTGGGCGGAATTTCCAAGGTTGCTGCCCGGGCATCTTCTGTTGAGACCGAGGGGCCCAAACCGGACGTATCTGTCCTCGGGAGGCGAAGAAAGCCTCCGGAGTCGATGATGAAGTGGACGCCTCCAAAGGTGGTGGTCATGTCATCACTCGATTCTGAAGGGGTCGGGTGCGACGGCTTGAGGTGTGGTACGAATTCGAAGGGCCCACAGTAGATCGGATCTTTTGGTCCTGGAGGCGTTGGTGACTCGAGCACGAACGCTGCGACGTGACGTGCCGATGCCCTGCCTTGTGCCGACAGGGTCCCCACGACGGCGCCAATTGTCGAGGGAGCTCTCGGCAATGCCCTCCGATAGGGGCTTAGGGTTGACGGAATCCTGCAAGCGACAAGAGACATCGGTATACGGACAAACGGGAGCGATTTACCCGGTTCGGGGCCCTCGATGAGGTAAAACCCTTACGTCCTGCTTGTCTGTTCTTGATTATGATGAAAACAGTGTTACAATGGGGTGGCGAATAGTTCGGCTGTGATCTCGTCGAGATAGCTAATCGCTAGGGTAATCTAGTTCTAAGCTTCTGTTGGCTAAGATCGCTAAGATTGATTGTGTTCCTCGATAGCCCCTCTCCTGGCCTTTATATAGGTGGCCAGGTCCCGAGAGGTCTAATCGAGTACGAGTAGGCTTACAGTAGATCTATCTCTAATCTTTCCTTATTCGGCTTCTTCCGTGTCTTGTACTTCAAGTAATCTTCCGCCGCACCGTCCTAGTGGCCCACCTTCCCTCGGGTACCTTCATGGGCCTCCATCTGGACCGTATAGGGTAGAGCAATATTGGTTAGACGAAGGGTAATGCCCACGTCATCCAGTTTTATGTTTTGGGTATCCAACTCATTTGTCTGGATTTTTCATCATATCGTTGATATGGAAATTATCTAGCAGGTCGCGGCTTGTGCGAGTGCTAGACCTCATAGGATGGATCTTGGGGTCTTACCTTCATGCTTATAAGCACGACATTCTAACATATTATCACAGCAGACGCGTTCTGAGAATAATTTTATATCGACTGTCTTGTTTGGATGTTGCACTAGTTGAAGTTGTCGGGTTCTGGTTTACCTGAATTTTGATACTTTTTTCAGGTGCACAATAGGTGCTCCCGATGGGAGTAATTGACGAGTTTATGTTTCAAGTGTTTACCACCCATAATGGACTCAAAGATTTATCCTCTTCTCTTTCTGTCGAGTGCCTCTCTGAACTTCTTTTCTGTACATTGCACGAACAACACTTCCGATGGGAGTATCCCCCGAGGCTATGTTCGGGTTCCTGTAGCCGAGCATAAGCTCAAAGACTTCATGCATCCGAGTTTTATTCGACTCGGGTATCAGTGCCTTTAACTGATTACTCATTACTTACCTTATTATGTAGTTTTTCTTTCTATTGGGTGTGTCGTCAGCGCTTTCGATGGGAGTAGCTCCTGCAACCGATCGTAGGCTCAAATATCTTCATCCCATCCGAGGATTTATTCGACTCAGATCTTCTTGATGGAATACATTGATATTTTCATCGACTTGACCTTTGATTAACTGATACGTCGCAAACGTATCTATAATTTCTTATGTTCCATGCTACTTTTATTACAATACTTGAATGTTTTATACATACTTTACAACATTATTTTACATTTTCCGGCACTAACCTATTAACAAGATGCCGAAGTGCCAGTTGTTGTTTTTTTTTTTTTTTCAGAAATCCTAGTAAGGAAATATTCTCGGAATTGGACGAAATCAACGCCCGGGGTCCTATTTTTGCACGAAGCTTCCGGAAGACCGAAGAGGAGAGTGTGGCCACGAGGTGGCCACACACCAGGGCGGTGCGGCCCAGGCCCTGGCCACGCGGCCCTAGTGTGTGGGCCCCCCGTGACGCCCTTTGACCTACCCTTCCGCCTACTTAAAGCCTCCGCCGCGAAACCCCCTGTACCGAGAGCCACGATACGGAAAATCTTCCAGAGACGCCGCCACCGCGAATCCCATCTCGGGGGATTCAGGAGATCGCCTCCGGCACCTGCTGGAGAGGGGAATCATCTCCGGAGGACTCTTCATCGCCATGATCGCCTCCGGAGTGATGAGTGAGTAGTTCACCCCAGACTATGGGTCCATAGCAGTAGCTAGATGGTCGTCTTCTCCTTATGTGCTTCATTGTTGGATCTTGTGAGCTGCCTAACATGATCAAGATCATCTATCTGTAATACTATATGTTGTGTTTGTCGGGATCCGATGGATAGAGAATACTATGTTATGGTGATTATCAATCTATTATTTATGTGTTGTTTATGATCTTGCATGCTCTCCGTTATTAGTAGAGGCTCTGGCCAAGTTTTTGCTCTTAATTCCAAGAGGGAGTATTTATGCTCGATAGTGGGTTCATGTCTCCATTGATACCTGGGACAGTGACAGAAAGTTCTAAGGTTGTGGATGTGCTGTTGCCACTAGGGATAAAACATTGATGCTATGTCTAAGGATGTAGTAGTTGATTACATTACGCACCATACTTAATGCAATTGTCTGTTGCTTGCAACTTAATACTGGAAGGGGTTCGGATGATAACCTGAAGGTGGACTTTTTAGGCATAGATGCATGTTGGATGGCGGTCTATGTACTTTGTCGTAATGCCCAATTAAATCTCACTATATTTATCATATCATGTATATGCATTGTTATGCCCTTTTCTATTTGTCAATTGCCACCGTAATTTGTTCACCCAACATGCTTTAATCTTATGGGAGAGACACCTCTAGTGAACGTGGACCCCGATCCTATTCTTTACATCGCATACAATCTCGGAATACTTGTTTTACGTTTTCTTCGCAAACAATCATCTTCCACACAATACGGTTAATCCTTTGTTACACCAAGCCGGTGAGATTGACAACCTCATTGTTTCGTTGGGGCAAAGTACTTTGGTTGTGTTGTGCAGGTTCCACGTTGGCTAATCCCTGTGTTGCGCCGCATCACATTTCGCCACCATCAACCTTCAACGTGCTTCTTGACTCCTACTGGTCCGATTAAACCTTGGTTTCTTGCGAGGGAAACTTGCCACTGTGCGCATCATACCTTCCTCTTGGGGTTCCCAACGGACGTGTACATCTACGCGCATCAAGCACTTTTTCTGCACCGTTGCCGGGGAGATCAAGACACGCTGCAAGGGGAGTCTCCACTTCCAATCTCTTTACTTTGTTTTTGTCTTGCTTTATTTTATTTACTACTTTGTTTGCTGCACTTAAACAAAAAACACAAAAAAATTAGTTGCTAGTTTTACTTTATTTACTGTCTTGTTCTCCATATCAAAAACACAAAAAAATTAGTTACTTGTCTTTACTTTATTTGCTTAGTTTATTTTACTACCGCTATAATGGGTACTCCTGAGAATACTAAGTTGTGTGACTTCACTAGCACAAATAATAATGATTTTATATGTACTCCTATTGCTCCACCTGCTACTATAGCAGAATTCTATGAAATTAAACCTGCTTTACTGGAATCTTGTTATGAGAGAGCAATTTTCTGGTGTTAGATGATGTTGCTGCCCATCTTAATAATTTTGTTGAACTTTGTGAAATGAAAAAGTATAAGGATATACATGGTGATATTATAAAACTGAAATTGTTTCCTTTCTCATTAAGAGGAAGAGCTAAAGATTGGTTGCTATCTTTGCCTAAGAATAGTATTGATTCATGGACTAAGTGTAAACATGCTTTTATTAGTAAATATTATCCTCCTGCTAAGATTATATCTTTGAGAAGTAGCATAATGAACTTTAAACAATTTGATAATCCACATGTTGCTCAAGCATGGGAGAGAATGAAATCTTTGGTAAAGAATTGCCCAACCCATGGACTGACTACTTGGATGATCATCCAAACCTTTTATGCAGGATTGAATTTTTCCTCAAGGAACCTATTGGATTCAGCTGCTGGAGGTACTTTTATGTCCATCACCTGGGCGCCACAACCAAATTACTTGATGATATGATGATCAATTACTCTGAATGGCACACTGAAAGAACTCCTCAAGGTAAGAAGGTAAATTCTGTTGAAGAAACCTCTTCTTTGGGTGATAAGATTGATGCTATTATGTCTATGCTTGCAAATGGTAGATCTCATATTGATCCTAATAATGTTCCTTTAGCTTCATTAGTTGCTCAAGAAGAAAATGTTGATGTGAATTTCATAAAGAGTAATAATTTCAACAACAATGCTTATAGGAATAATTATGGTAACAACAACTATAGGCCATATCCTTCTAATAATGGTAATGGTTATGGTAATTCTTATGGTAATTCTTACAACAATAATAAGAGTGTACCCTCTGGTCTTGAAGTGATGCTTAAAGAATTTATTAGTACACAAACTGCTTTCAATAAAACTGTTGAAGAAAAGCTTGATAAAATTGATATTCTTGCTTCTAAGGTTGATAGTCTTTCTCTCGATGTTGATCTTTTAAAATTGAAATTTATGCCTGAGAAAGTTGAAGAGGCTAGGTTTGCTAAAACAAATGCCATCCAAGTTAGAATTAATGATAATATTAGATTGTTGGCTGAATTGCATGCTAGGTGGGATAGAGAAGAAAAAGAAAAACTTGCTAAAGAGAATAATGTAGCTAAAGTATGGACTATTACCACCACTAGTAATGTTGATTCTTCACATGTTGCTGCACCTCCTACTATTAATGGTAGAATAATAGGTGTTGGCAATGTTTCTACTCCTAGTGCAAAGCGTACAAAATTGCCTGAAACTGCTGAAACTGCTGTTTGATAAAACTGCTGAAATTTTTTAAAATATTGGTGACAATGATTCCATTGCTGTAGAACATAATGGTTTAGACTTTGATGATTGTCATATTACTGAAGTTATAAAGTTCTTACAAAAACTTTCTAGAAGTCCCAATGCTAGTGCTATAAATTTAGCCTTTACAAAACACATTACAAATGCTCTCATTAAAGCTCGGGAAGAGAAATTAAAACTTGAAGCTTCTATTCCTAGGAAGTTAGAAGATGGTTGGGAGCCCATCATTAAAATGAAATTCAATGACTTTGAGTGTAATGCTTTATGTGATCTTGGTGCAAGTATTTCTGTTATGCCTAAAAAGATTTATGATATGCTTGACTTGCCACCATTGAAGAATTGTTATTTGGATGTTAATCTTGCCGATAATGTTAAAAAGAAACCTTTGGGGAGGATTGATAATGTGCGGTTAACAATAACCTTGTCCCCGTTGATTTTGTTGTCTTGGATATCGAATGCAATGCATCTTGTCCTATTGTGTTGGGAAGACCTTTTCTTCGAACCGTTGGTGCTGTTATTTATATGAAGGAAGGTAATATTAGATATCAATTTCCTCTCAAGAAAGGTATGGAACACTTCCCTAGAAAGAGAATGAAGTTGTCTTTTGATTCTATTATTAGAACAAGCTATGATGTTCATGCTTCGTCTCTTGATGTTACTTGATTTGCACTTTTCGCGCCTAGCTGAAAGGCGTTAAAGAAAAGCACTTCTTGGGAGATAACCCATGTGTTTATTTTACTACAGAAATTTTTGTTTTGTTGAGTCTTGGAAGTTGTTTACTACTGTAGCAACCTCTCCTTATCATGTTTTTGTGCCAAGTAAAGTTTCTATGCTAAAGTTGATGTTATATTTGGGATCGCGCAGAAACAGCATTGCTGTCTGTCACGAATTCTGGCATAAGTCTCTAAAAAATTCGAAAATATCTGAAAAATTACGAGCGTGATCCCCAGATATGTACGCAACTTTCATTAGTTTTGAGTTTTTCCATTTGAGCAAGTTAAGTGCCCAGTCCAGAAGCATCTTTACGGACTGTTCTGTTTTTGACAGATTCTGTCTTTTATTTCGCATTGCCGCTTTTGCTATGTTGAATGAGTTTCTTTGTTCCATTAACTTTCAGAAGCTTTGTGCAATGTCCAGAAGTGTTAAGAATGATTGTGTCACCTCTGAATATATGAATTTTGGTTATGCACTAACCCTCTCATGAGTTTGCTTGAAGTTTGTGTGAAGGAAGTTTTCAAGGGTCAAGAGAAGAGGATGATATACTATGATCAAGAAGAGTGAAAGGTCTAAGCTTGGGGATGCCCCGGTGGTTCATCCCTGCATATTTTAAGAAGACTCAAGCATCTAAGCTTGGGGATGCCCAAGGTATCCCCTTCTTCATCGACAACATTATCAGTCACTTCTAGTGAAACTATATTTTTATTCCGTCACATTCTTATGTTCTTTACTTGGAGCGTCGGTTTGTTTTTATTTTTGTTTTGTTTTGAATAAAGTTGGATCTCGCCATTCTTATATTGGAGATATTACGCTCTGCTTTTTCATATGGAACATTTGTGTTCTTAATTGTGCTTTAATGTTCATGGCGAAAGCTTATTGCTTCGTTAAATTGCTATATGGTTGGAATTGGAAAATGATGCATATGGTTTGACAATTTGGCAATTGTTTGAGCTCTCTTAGATCATGTTTAAGCTCTTGCATCATGTAGTTTAATCCATTAATGAAGAACTATTGTAGAGCTTGTTTAATTTGGTTTGCATGATTGATCTCTCTAAGTCTAGATATTTTTCGGGTAAAGTGTTTGAACAACAAGGAAGACAGTGTAGAGCCTTATAATGCTTGCAATATGTTCTTGTGTGAGTTTTGCTGTACCTGTTCATACTTGTGTTTGCTTCAAACAACCTTGCTAGCCCAAACCTTGTACCGAGAGGAAATGCTTCTCGTGCATCCAAACACCTTGAGCCAAACTCCATGCCATTTGTGTCCACCATATCTACCTATTATGTGGTATTTCCTGCCATTCCAAAGTAAATTACTTGAGTGCTACCTTTAAATTTCATTCATCTACCTTTACAATATATAGCTCATGGGACAAATAGCTTAAAAACTATTGTGGTGATGAATATGTAGTTATGTGTCTTAATTCTTATAAGTTGCTTGTTGAGCGGTAACCATGTTTTCTGGGGACGCCATCAACTTTATCTTTGTTGGATATCATGTGAGATGCTATGCATGTTCGTCTTGTCCGAAGTAGTGGATTTCATGATCAAATGGTTTGAGTATGCATATGTTAGAGAAGAACATTGGGCCGCTAACTAAAGCCATGTATCATGGTGGAAGTTTCAGTTTGGACATACAACCTCAATCTCTTATGAGAATATTAACTATTGTTGAATGCTTAAGCATTAAAAAGAGGAGTCCATTATCTGTTGTCTATGTTGTCCCGGTATGGATGTCTAAGTTGAGAATAATCAAAAGCGAGAAATCCAATGCGTGCTTTCTCCTTAGACCTTTGTACAGGCGGCATAGAGGTACCCCTTTGTGACACTTGGTTGAAGCATATGTTATGCGATGAGAATCCGTGTTTTCCGAGATAGTAGGACAATGTGCGAGCACTATTGGTACTCTATGCATGAGGCATGCAACTTGTAGGAAGTATTATGCATAGCACATATGAATTATTACTACCGTTGACAAAATTGTTTCTATGTTTTCAAAACAAAAGCTCTAGCACAAAAATAGTAATCAATGCTTCCCTCTGCGAAGGGCCAATCTTTTACTTTATTGTTGAGTCAGTTTACCCACTTCTTTCTATCTTAGAAGCAAACACTTGTGTTAACTGTGTGCATTGATTCTTACATGTTTACTTATTTCACCTGTTATATTACTCTATGTTGACAAATATCCATGAGATATACATGTTACAAGTTGAAAGCAATTGCTGAAACTTAATCATCCTTTGTGTTGCTTCAATTCATTCTACTTTGAATTTATTGCTTATGAGTTATCTCTTATGCAAGTCTTATTGATACTTGTTTGAAAGTATTATTCATGAAAAGTTTTGCTATATGATTCATTTGCTTAGTCATTATCTTTGTTAGCAATCTTTTGTTCAGATCACTCCATTCATCTCATATGCTTTAGAATAATGTTGATCAAGATTATGTTGGTAGCATGTCACTTCAGAAATTATTTGTGTTATCGTTTACCTACTCGAGGATGAGTAGGAACTAAGCTTGGGGATGCTTGATACGTCGCAAACGTATCTATAATTTCTTATGTTCCATGCTACTTTTATTACAATACTTGAATGTTTTATACATACTTTACAACATTATTTTACATTTTCCGGCACTAACATATTAACAAGATGCCGAAGTGCCGCTTTTTTCTGCTTTTGGTTTCAGAAATCCTAGTAAGGAAATATTCTCGGAATTGGACGAAATCAACGCCCAGGTCCTATTTTTGCACGAAGCTTCCGAAGACCGAAGAGGAGACGAAGTGGGACGAGGTGGCCACACACCAGGCGCGGCGCCCCCTGGCCGCGCGGCCCTAGTGTGTGGGCCTCCCCGACGCCCTTTGACCTACCCTTCCGCCTACTTAAAGCCTCCGTCGCGAAACCCCCTGTACCGAGAGCCACGATACGGAAAACCTTCCAGAGACGCCGCCGCCGTGAATCCCATCTCGGGGATTCAGAGATCGCCTCCGCACCCCGGAGAGGGAATCATCTCCCGAGGACTCTTCATCGCCATGATCGCCTCCGGAGTGATGAGTGAGTAGTTCACCCCTGGACTATGGGTCCATAGCTAGATGGTCGTCTTCTCCTTATGTGCTTCATTGTTGGATCTTGTGAGCTTCTAACATGATCAAGATCATCTATCTGTAATACTATATGTTGTGTTTGTCGGATCCGATGGATAGAGAATACTATGTTATGGTGATTATCAATCTATTATTTATGTGTTGTTTATGATCTTGCATGCTCTCCGTTATTAGTAGAGGCTCTGGCCAAGTTTTTGCTCTTAACTCCAAGAGGGAGTATTTATGCTCGATAGTGGGTTCATGTCTCCATTGATACCTGGGACAGTGACAGTTCTAAGGTGGATGTGTCTTTACTAGGGATAAAACATTGATGCTATGTCTAAGGATGTAGTTGTTGATTACATTACGCACCATACTTAATGCAATTGTCTTGCTTGCAACTTAATAAGGGGTTCGGATGATAACCGAAGGTGGACTTTTTAGGCATAGATGCATGCCGGATGGCGGTCTATGTACTTTGTCGTAATGCCCAATTAAATCTCACTATATTTATCATATCATGTATATGCATTGTTATGCCCTTTTCTATTTGTCAATTGCCCGACTGTAATTTGTTCACCCAACATGCTTTAATCTTATGGGAGAGACACCTCTAGTGAACTGTGGACCCCGGTCCTATTCTTTACATCGCATACAATCTCAATACTTGTTTTACTGTTTTCTTCGCAAACAATCATCTTCCACACAATACGGTTAATCCTTTGTTACACAAGCCGGTGAGATTGACAACCTCACTGTTTCTGGGGCAAAGTACTTTGGTTGTGTTGTGCAGGTTCCACGTTGGAATCCTGGTGTTGCGCCGCATCACATTTCGCTACCATCAACCTTCAACGTGCTTCTTGACTCCTACTGGTCCGATTAAACCTTGGTTTCTTACTGAGGGAAACTTGCCACTATGCGTATCATACCTTCCTCTTGGGGTTCCCAATGGACGTGTACATCTACGCGCATCATTAACCCAAAGTTTTTTTCTTCCTCTCATGACGCCATTGTTGACGATGATGGTGTGCTCGACTACGTCTGAAAAGACTCAAATTTGACGCATCACATGTGGGCCCATAATGTAGTCTGGCCGACGTGTGGATGGCGTCCACACCATTTGATTTGACCGCATGACCGCACGAAAAGCAAGGCCCCCGCGGCGCGGCGTGTAATTATCTTCCTAGATTCTCGTGGTGGTGGAGTTAATGGGCCTGATGTTTAAGCATATCTCTGCCACGTGTCTGCACCGATGCGAGCCACGCGAACCTTCTCCTAACATCGGACGGCCCCTATTCCCCTTCCCCTAGCTTATAATGGGGAGAGAATTTTACTTTCCTCTCGTTCCCTCTCTGCGTCGCTTCTGCATCATGTTCCTCCTCTCGCTCGCCGCCACCATTGTGTCCCTAGGCCAAAACATTCTTCCTTTCCCCTCATCAAAACCTCCATCTGCTGCAATGGGGAAATCCAAAACCACTCGCCCTGTTGTCGATGTGACCACGGGAAAGGTGTGGGCGATGGGATGGAGCAGATCAAAGTGCATGGGGATTGGCCTCCGGAAGCTCCACAAATTGATGCTCCTCTAGGCGACGCCGGAGGCCAAGCTCACCGGCGACGAAGCTGTGTCGCGACCCGACAAAGGCTGGCGGGTAATGTTCATTGCTTTTGTCCTCCGTGGTCTCCCTCTTCCCGCCCACGAATTTCTCAGTGGGCTTTCTCTTTGTCAATGGAGTGCAACTTCGTTAGCTCACGCCTAACTCTATATTACACATTGTGTGTTTATTACTCTTTGCGAGTGCTTCCTCGGCATCCATCCTCGTTGGGTCCTCTAGAGGCGCTTGTTCTTTCTTCGGAGGAATACCACGCAAACCACCGTTCATAACGTTCGTGGTGCCATTATATCTGTCAGTCCTAAGTTGAGTATTTCGACTTCAAGATGGCCGAACCCGTTCAAAACAGGCGAAACAAGTGGTTCTACATCAAGGACCAGAAGATTGGGGAGCAGAAGTTTAGTCTCACACACTTCGAACCGACGAAATAGGTGAGCAAGCTGAAGTCATGGGATCAGCAACTAACTAAGGAAGAACTCGAAGAAACAGACCCATTAATGGCTCGGATCCTCGCTCTTTAGAACGACGAGGATAAAGAGGTATCAGGTCTTCAAATCATGACCCACTTTCTTCGACTTTGATTCCAGCCCATGCAAGCCAGAGCTTCCACCATGTGAACCTTCTCCCGGGCGAATGACCCGTCAAGGGTTTCTAAGGATGATTTGTCCACCAACGAACTCAAAAACCTTGCCCGGCATTTCACGAGGTTTATCCAAAAAGAAGACATCCCCTCTTCCTGTCGGGTTGACCCCTTCGACAAGTAGCATCCGTTGCAAGTAGTAAGTTTTCATATTCTTTTACTTTCTATGTTGACTTATTTTCCTTTTCTTTTCGTGCTCCTTACTCAATAATCGCCAACTTTGCGGGATCACATCTTCCTCTCCTGCATTTCCCCATTGCCTGAGGGTTGCGAAGTATCCGAAGTTGCCGTGGACCCTGAGGGAGACGTGGAAGCTTTGGAAGGCCAAGAGGATTCTTCAACTGATTCTTGCCTTCCATCAAGTCCTCATATTGAAGTACTATATCCGATGTCCATTCGCTCTCAGAATCGCAGAAGACGTCGTCAAAAAGATCGGCAAGATCTCCCCCGTTTGCGGCGATGTCGATATTGTTCACGACGATTGGCGGTGAGTTTTCCTCGCTTGAACATCCAACATAACATGTCGACGTTGCCACTGGCATAGAACTTTACGCCGATAGACCCGAACAGATCAGATCCAAAAGCCGAAGAGTGCCCTGAGACCCGACGCGGAAGCAGATCCATCTCCTGTTCGAGGTTGTCGCAGGCCGAAAGAAGGGCGGGTCGGTGCGGAATAAAAACGATGGAGCCAAAATGGATCTGGCCACCAATGATCGTCGCGTTGCTGCTTGGCAAAATGGAAGAAACCGACGAATTCATTACTCCAACGCCTAGATTTCCCACAGACGGCGCCAATTGACAAGGGTTAACCTCGGCAATGTCCATGGATATGGACTTAGGGTTTCAGGGAAAGAGTTGCGTTGGTGATTTCGTCGGCTTATCAGACAAACTAGGTGGTTTGATGATGTATGGATTATGAGGCAAAGTCATCGTATTGCTAGAACAATACTAGGGTTACATCAATTCTATCATGGATCCTCTAACCATTGGCTCCTCCCAGCCTGTATAAGAGAGGCTGGGTCTCGGAACCTAGTTCAGGTCGGTTTAGAAGTGTCCTAATAAGGCTATGCTTATGTCGGTTCCTATGGGCCTTTCCTTATTCTCCACGCCTAACCCCTGGGCTTCGGATGCTTCTATGCCTTTGGGCTTCATGGAATTCTTCCCGAATATGTACCGGGGATACTAGTGCATTAGGCCCAACAAGGTATACATGTGTCACTTGGTGATAGAATTCTAGCGAATTCGTTGAAAATGTTGCATACTTATGGGTGGACTATACAAAACTTATGATCTAAAAGAGTTGGAAACACTACAAGTGCATATGGCTGCACCTAAAAGTTTTTTTGGACAACACATCTCAAAATTGCATGCAAAAAGTTTTTGACCCATCGGATCCACCTTTCACGACGAATATCGAAGCCGGCGGAATATTATATGTCATGCTCCAGTCGATAGTTGTACATAACGGTACCATGGTAGGTGTCATACAATACCGAGACTTTCTTATGGCACATTATGGGAAATGAGTCATTAATTATTGCAGCATCCATTACAAGCGTCGTTAATTGTGGGTCCCACGCTAGGAAATGGTCAAGCACACCTCGCTGACTTGTCAGACATGTTTCGAAGACTAGTGTGACCCGCCATCGCCTCGCGGAAGTTACCTTAATATTTCGCGCTACACTCTGGAACCTCCATGAGCGGATAGAAAAGGCCATGATTGTCTAAACGCCAGGTGACGACACAAATATGGAAACTCTGCCAGTGGAGGATATGTAAGTTATTTATTTTGTCTAAAACTATTTTGGTTGTTCGGTCTCACAAACATAATTTGAGGGTTTTATCAGAAAGATGTACTACCTCAGTGGATCTACACTACAGAAAGTCATCATTAGCAACATACTTTCCTGACGAACTGTAGTAGAAGGTGACTCATCTACAACTTTTTGTGTTTTTTTTTTGCAGGTAAAACCAGATCTTTATTGAACAATAGGGTTTACAAGGCGTTCCAGTTCAAGTTCCCGAAGAAAGACTTCAGGACCGGAACCGAACGATAACGAGGAGTGATGCTCCGTCCTTGCCAAGTTGGCAAGCACGTGACTAACCCTAACTTGTCCACGATCTACTTTTACAAAATTGCAATCTCCGCCATTACTTGATAACCTCTTAATCTCAAAAACTAAATGAAGATAAGGAGAACGATCCTGACTGACCATCATCACAAGCTGCGAGCAGTCAGTATCAATGACAATTGGTAGAGTACTATGTTGCAATGCCAAGTCTAGACCTACCGAGCAAGCCAACAGTTCAGCTTCCAAGGCTTCTCCGCAACTCGGAACAAATTCAGACGCAGAAAAAATGACAGCACCCTCTTCATCTCTTAGGACCATGCCTAGACCTGCGTTACCATCCTCAACACGGAAGGATCCGTCAATCGTTAGTTTCACCCATCCGGCTGGGGGTTTTAGCCAAGGTTTATCCGGAGGGGACACTTTCACTAGGGCCCTTGGAGCTTGAAAAGAAGAGTAGATCAGAGGCAGTTTGCCTTTTAAAATATGCTCTGTGGGCATGTCCTTGATCTCACGTAAGGTCCTTAAGTAGCTTTGCAAGAATCTTCTAGACCCCTCCGTAGGAGGAAGGGGTTTATCATGAGTAATCTCATTTCTTGCCGCCAAGCTACCAACAAGGTACAATCCACCATTTGACATGGAATTTTCATCAAAATTTCTCTGAACTGGTTGGGAGAGGTGAGTTGAAAGTCAGACTCTGTCAGAACTTTCCAACAATCCCGCATTTGCTCCCAAAGACGATGAGCATGAGGGCATCGAACAAGTGCATGGATGGTATCTTCAATTTTCGAGCTGCAAATATTGCAGAGTCCTGTGACTTTCATATTGCGTCTCCTTTTGTTATCTTCAGTGGCTAAGGCATTTGAGGAAACCTTCCAAGCAAATGTCTTCACTTTTGGGGGAACCGATGAGCTCCAAATTCTCTTCCAACAAGGATCCTCACCATACGGTCTAGAACTAGAAGTCCCAATTACACACCATATGCCGATTTGACTGTAAATAGGCCAGACTTCTCCGGCTGCCAAACAATAACATCAACAGACCCGTGTCTTGATGGTTTGATCTTTACAATAACATCAACATCGATAGGATCAAAAGTTTCATGAATTAATGGAGTGTTCCAGCCACCCACTCCATCTAGTAACTCAGAGACACGACGAATCCGCTGATTCATTTTCCTTGTCAGAGTTTTTCCATAGGAAGTACGTGGGAGCCAGCTATCTCGCCACACCCTTATGCTCTGGCCGCTACCAACTCTTCAGATCAAGCCGAGGAAGGATTACCAGTAAAAACGGTGTCATACAAATTCCCGTACGAATAATAGCGAGCTTTCAAAACCCTTGCACACAGACTATCAGGAAAAATAAGCAATCTCCACGCTTGACGCGCCAGTACAGCTTGGTTAAGAAGGCGCATATCTCTGAACCCCATTCCACCTTGCAATTTAGATCTTTTTATTGTATGCCAATTGACCCAATGTGTTTTGCGTTTACCTCTTTCAACACCCCACCAATAGTCACGAATAAGCTTTGTGAGATCATCGCAGACCGAGAAGGGTAACTTGAACACCCCCATAACATAATTTGGGATTGCCTGTGCAATAGCTTTGATTAACACCTCGCGGGCACTTTGTGACAGCATATCCCCCCAGTCCATTAGACGCTTACACAAGCGTGATTGAAGATGAACAAAGCGGCCTTTATGCATGCGGCCATGGGGGGTAGGCAAGCCTAGGTATTTGTCCTCAAACTCCTCATTCTCCACATGTAAAATAGCTCTGACCACCTCCTGGGTATTTTCTGGGCATGTGGCACTAAAGATAATAGAACACTTTGAAGGATTTATTAGTTGTCCTGTACCATTGGCGTAAGTCTCAATTATTTGCTTGATTCGTGTAGCCTCTGTTTCAGCAGCACAGAAAAACAACAATGTGTCATCCGCAAATAGAAGATTTGAAACCCCAGGTGCTCGGCGACACACCTTGATCGGAGTTATACCATTCTCCTCCACTTCTCTTCTAAGTAAGGCAGAAAGTCCGTCAACTACAAACAAGAATAGGAACGGAGAGATAGGATCTCCCTGCCGTAGCCCTCTGGTAGGAGAAAATACTTCCAATAGGGTTCCGTTAAATTTGACTGAATACCTCATCGTGGTCACACATGCCATAATCCATTGTATCCACCGATGAGATAACCCCATATTATGCATAGTAGACTCCAAAAAGGGCCAATCCACTCTGTCATAAGCCTTAGATGAATCCAGCTTATAAGCACAAAAAGCAGAATTAGGAGTTACACCATGTTCCATATAATGAAGGCATTCAAACGCCAAAAGAGCATTATCTGTAATCATCCGACCCGGAACAATGGCAGTCTGATTTTCTGAAATAATTGCACCCAATAATGGTCTCAATCTATTTACCAAACACTTTGACACCACCTTATAAAGAACGTTGCATAAGACAATGGGCCTGTAATCCTTGAGTTCCATAGGATTGTCAATTTTTGGGGTCAAGACAAAAGTCCCTTCAGGCATAAAACCAGTGGTAAAATAATGCTTGACCGCCTCGATCACATTACATCTCAATAGCTCCAATTTTCTCTGGTAAAAGCGAGCAGGGAAACCGTTCGGTCCTGGAGCTTTAATAGGGCCTATTTGAAATAGAGCATCTGATATATCCTCATCAGTAAAAGCTTTGCATAAATCCTCATTGGTCTCTCGCGAAACCTGCTCAGATAGCAAGGATGTAATGGCCGAAGGGTCTAAGGTCGGATCTCGTGTATATAGGGACTTGAAATAAGACACAGCCATCCGTTGCATATCCGTCGGCACAGTTTTAGTGACCCCATCCGCATCGTAGAGCTTGGATATTTTATTCCTACGAGCCCGCCAAACCGCCTTTTGGTGGAAAATTTTCATATTTCTATCACCTTCTTTTAGCCAGTCTATACGAGACCGTTGTAGCCAAATCATTTACTCCTTATACAAAAGTTCATTCATCATATCAGATATTACACGAATTTCTGATCGCGGTGCATCAGCCTCCTGCATAGTATTAAGTTTGGATCGGAGGTGTTGTAACTCTCGAGTGACATTACCAAACCTCCTCCGACCCCAAGAGTGTAACTTCTTCAACATTACTTGGAGGCCATCCGAAAATGAACCAAGGTCTTCCAGAGGCCCAAGAGCGTGCCATGCCGAATCAATAATTTCCTTCATGGCTGGATCCCTCTCCCAAAATATTTCATATCGTAAATTGTGTCCTTGGATAGCAGGCCTTACCTCCCTCTCCATAGTCAACAAAACCGGACAGTGGTCCGAGCAAGGACTCAAAAGGCGCACCAGCGCTGAGTCGGCATATATATCCCGCCAACTATTATCCGCTACAGCACGGTCTAAGCGCACATGCACATTATGGTTACCAACTCTCTTATTATCATATGTGAATGGGAGACCGGAGAACCCCAGATCTTTCGATTCACAGACTTGCAAGCAGTCCCTAAAAGCCACCATTTGAGATTCAGAACGCAAGCACTCTGAGAAGTGCTCATGTTGCCAAAGAGCCTCATTGAAATCCCCTAGGACTAGCCAAAGGTGGGATGAAGTGGCCCGTAAGGATAAAAAGAGAGACCACATCCGATGACGGGTTTCCACTCTCGGCTCACCGTATACAAAGGTCAGATGAAATAACGGTTGACCCGGACCGAGCCGCACATGAGCATCAATGAACCTTTGGCTGGAATCTTTGATCTCCACTTGCACACTATCATGCCAAAAAAGAGCTAGTCCTCCACTCATTCCGCCACTATGAACACCAAAGAAACCTCGTAGACCAAGACAATTACGAAGACGACGAACTCGGTCACTTTTCTGACGAGTTTCACACAAGAAAACCAGTTGGGAACTATGTGTTCTTAAAAGAACTGAAAGCTCATGAACTGTCGCAGCGTTCCCTATACCACGACAGTTCCAGTCCAGACAACTCATTGAGTCCGGCGGTCACCCTCGAGGGATGCCGCCGATCTAGTAGAAGCACCAGAAACTGAAGTGCCATCAACCAGTTTGTGCCTTTTGTTATCCTTTGTTAGATCATTCTCCTCAATCTTATCCCCCATCGCTGTGTGACCAACAATGATCATTTTTTTTTGCTTCGGATAACCAAGACATTATCCAACACCTGACCTTCATCCTCAAAACCCAGCCTGCGTTCCGAACTAATATCTGAATCAGACATTACTACATCTGGTTGTTTAACCGGGCTAGTCGTTGTGTCTGATAGATCCTTATCAGTAGCAGTACTCCGACGTTCTGGATGCTATCGCCAGTCCGCCCATTGGCCACGACCGCGGCCAAGTCCATCATGCTGGTGCCCCCTGCCACGGGAGAGTATACCATCAGACGTATCAGAACGGCCTACACCACCAGAATAATCACCACGACCACCTCGCATGCCCCCATGGAAATTACCAGCGCCACGACCCCGTCCAGGCGGAGTCACGTAGAGCCATTCACCAAACTTCAGGTTGTCCTCTTCATAGACACCATCACCGCATTCCTTGAAGTTGTGGCCAATAAGACCGCAAGCATATCACAATTGACAGAGTTTCTCTCACTTCACTGCATACAGGTATCGCGTACCAGCGAGAGAGATCACCGGTTTCCTGACATCATGCTTAACTCGAACGCACACATATTCGCCTTTGAATACCCAGCAGGAATCATCTCTACCGCCGTAACTTCTCCTGCAACACGACTTACCAACTTCTTAACAACTGCAGATTTCCTATACCCCTCAGGCAGCTTATGGACTTGGAGCCAAATCGGCATGAACTCGAGCTCCACAGATTCGAGATCCGATAAACCATCGTAAGGGGCAATCACCAATGCCCAGTCACGGAACAACCATGGTCCTTTCTCTGTAACCTTCTCCCAGTCACCCAGACAGAAGATGTATCACGAACAGATTCACTCCCACTGCTCGCATCTTAATCTCACGGGCTGGGTTCCAAGCAATCTGCATCTGCTGAAACAACTTTTTGTGTTGGTTCAGTGGTAGATTGCAAAACCTTTTTTCTCGCTTTGGAGGTCCTCTACCACCAAGGATTTGGAAAAAATCATTGGGTAGATGCTCGGCCTGTGTGCGGTAGATGTCACTTTTTTTATATTGGACATGCGAAATTGATTCAGATCTAGTTGTGGGGCCACAGTGACAGTGTCTCTAGCGGACATTGTTTCGTTCACGCCGGCTATCTGGAAAATTTTCCTCCATTTTATCTTAGATCGCTTCTTAACCATTATTGCGGGTTACTTGACTTCTATTTTTGAACCTCGCCGTTAAATTTTACGCTGTTAACGTTGAGGGACGCTATAGACTGATGGGTCCTCAATGTTAGCGTCTTTGTACAAAAAGTGTGTGCTTTCTTAGATTATTTTTACCTGTGATTGTGGCATACTTGACTTTATTTTCAAATCCTATTGTTAAATTTTACCTTGTTAATGTTGAGTCGCTGCATGTTGATGGGTCTCCGATGTTAGCCTCTTTGTTCAAGAAATGTGTGCTATTTTGGATTATTTTGTTACCTGGGATTACGGATGACTCAAATTTTATTTTCGAACCAAGCCGTTTAATTCAACCGTGTGAGCATTGAGAGACGTTGCAGACCGATGGGTCCTCGAGTTAATCTTATATGTACATGAACCGTGTGCTATCTTGAATTATTTTTACTCGTGATTGCAGGCTACTTAATTTTTATTTTCGAGCGCTACCATTAGATTTTACTTTGTTAACGTTGGTCCCTGATCAGCCTCACGGTAAAAGAAACGTTTGCTATGTTTGATTACTATTTATTACAGTAATTGACGCTACTTGAATATATTTTCGAACATGGATTGTTAAGTGGATACTCAGATGAAATTAAGGATGGCAATGGAGCGGGTTTGGACGGATATACCAAAACCAAATCCATGCCCAAATCCAAAAGCCTCGCTCTGCCCCGCCCATGAAAGTATCCATGGGCATGGATATCGCTCCAAATCCAAATCCAGTGGATATCAGAATATCCATGGATATCCATGTGTTTACGCACTATATGCATGAACATAACACATTTGAGCATAACATCAACATTTTAGTAGCATTTCGACAATATTTCTGTAGCATTTTCAGCAATAATTATGTAGGCAATGAATATGATGAGGAGGAAGGACGACGGGATGAGCAAGTCCACTCCTACCAGTGTGTATCCTTGGCAGGAGAGAGCCGTACTGCCGGAGAGGTGGAAGGGAGGGCGCCGGCCAAGGACTCCCTCATAACGTGCGAGTGAGTCACAACTGGAGGTCATGAAATAAGTGGTAATCGGTGGTTACGTGTTAGACTCACTGAGTTTGGCCTCAAGGTAGGGACAGCTAGCTAGGCCTACAGCTAGGCCTAGGTGAAATCCCATGTCTCACTGACATGTGGGACCACATATCAGCCGGATATCTATTGGATATCCATGGGGCAAAACCTCTACCCATGCCCGCCCCATGAAATCCGTGGGCATAATCAGCCCTCCATGCCCGTGCCCATGGGCCGGATATCCGCGAATACCCGAATCCATGGATAAAATTGCCATCCTTAGATGAAATGTGCATATATGCACAACAGTATATTTCCTTGAATATAAAACACTCTTGTACAATGCTATTTATAGAGGAAGTACAAGGGGAAGGAGAGAGCACACACACGGCAACAGCTCTCTGCTGTAGAACGCGAACGTCACCAACCTGAACCTTGTCTCGGACGAAGTGGATGTCGATTTCGATGTGCTTAGTGCGCCGATGCTGAAGCGAAGTACCGTGCGGTTGCGCACATCGTCGCTGAAAGTTGTTGGGAGTATCCACTTAACATGGATATTAAATTTTACATTATTAACATTAACGTTGATGGACGCTGCAGACCGGTGGGTCCTTAATGTTAGCCTCTTTATAGAAAGATTTTAGTACATGAAAGTATATAATGTGTAGGATTCGAACACAAGAGCTAAGCAAAGGTGAACCATGTGTCCAGTGTGCCTTGCCACTTATGCAAGAACCATATGTGCTAGAACTAAGGTGAGTCTGGTATGGTTGTTAAGATTATGTGCCCTAGATGCAACATACATACATGTAAACATAATTATGTATAGTAATGAACAATTGCAAGTGTCACTTAATACGTGATTCAGTTGTGGAACCATTTTTTTTACCGTTGTTCTTACTGTTTATTCTTAGCCGCAAGTTAAGCCAAACTCTTAACCTACAATAAGGTGAGAATCGACAAATTGACTAAGTTTACTTCTCACATGCATGAAGATGCCAATCCGCCTACCACGGACTTAGCCAAAGAGCTCGGCAAGTTGGACTTACCCAAGTTCGGTTCGACATGAGTTAGTTGTCATGTGCACCGAATCGAACAATTGAATCATTAGACCTGAGATAGTCGTATGATCCGAGATGTGAACTAGTCTGGTTTGATCCCACCAAATGCTGACCGTACTTGTTTTCTATAAAATCGGAGGTCGGGTCGACTCAAAAGTAAGTTGTGCTACGTGGATTACCAAGACGAGATTTGATCCTCCGCCGCAGAGAGGTACTCTCTAGGCCCTCTTGAGGTGAAATGGTTCGAAAGCATGACCACACGCTACTCGTTTAAGTGTTAGCCAAGTTGGTGCGACCAGAATTGTGAGTCGCGCAGGAACTATGTATCACTTGCACGTGAGGAGATAACTTTGCTACACGGGGATGACACCGACTCACTTGTAGGTCAACACAAGTATCACGTGGCAAAGGGGCTTGGCTCCTAAATTTATGATATAATCGCTTTAGGGTACCAAAGTAGTCATTATATCGGAAAACCATTGAGATTTTTGATAGATTCAATTCCTTTCTACTCCATATGAATGATCATGCCGATAATTTTTTACCCCACTTGAAAACAGTTAAATAAAAAATTAAGGACATGTGAACAAAAAAAAGTAGCAACCCGAATGTGCATTTAACCAATTAACATAAGAAATGCATGTTAAACATGTTTCAAAATTTTAAAAAATTGAAAGAAAAATTTGCACGTACATCTTCATGTCATGTGCTACGCGTTTACAAAGTTGTTTCACGCAAAATTAACTTATTGTGTGGTGTGTGTACAAAAGACAAAATTGCAAGAAGCAAGCAGCTTTTTTAACATTTGGACGTGGCTTTTGTGGGCTGTGCCTTCTCTTCTGGCGGTAGTCCTGTCACATTAGCCCTGCAGGCTGTAGCACGGCACAGTTGACGATGCCGCTTCACAGAACGGCGAGATGCTTTGCGATGCACGCTCATTTTTCTCTTCTTTTTTGAATGAAATACAGTAAAGACACACTGGAAGAAACGGTCGCGGAGAAATAAATGGCAGAATCAATACAGTCTCTGGAGCTCCAGAAGAATCATCACAGATTTGAAAATCCGCAAAACATGGCTAATTTTTTATCCCGCAACTAGTCGACACCATCATCCACTAATCAAATTCGAACAGGCCCCATGCACCCCCGGCAGCATGTGCCAGCGCCTGACTAATTTCAAACGAGGATGCTTGAATCCAAGCACAGCGTCACCAGGAATCGCTACCCGTCGCCATGTTGCTATTGCTATATCAAACGTTAACCTTGGGGATTATAAACTTATGATTCTGAGATTTCCCACATGCAAACACGCTTAATTACTGCATACTTTAGCAAAAGTCGCCCCCTAGCTTCGATCGAATCCACCAGCCCAAGCCCCACCTCACCCTCCAGCGCAGCTTCCCGTGCGCCATTGTGTTCGAATCTCCATGCCCGGAATGCCCCTCGTATAGGATCCAAATTACACGAAACAATTTCACAGGTATCCACTTCCTGGTGCCCTTTTCCGTCATTTTGTCCCTAAAATCTCACTCTCCGGCCTAAACCCAGACCCCCAGTTCCCCAATCTCTCGTCTGTCCTCTTCTCCCCCATTTTGTGCTGCAACCCCACGTCCTCCCAAGAAAATGGCAGGCCTTGCTCTACTCTAGTGCTGCCTACTCCGAGAGCTAGTGAACCGAGACTGCTCCCGTCGCAATGGCGGCTGCGCGGGTGGCGGCGGCGGTAGCAGTACTGGCGCTCCTGGCCGTTGCGGCGGCGGCGCTGAACACGGACGGCCTGGCGCTCCTGGCCCTCAAGTTCGCGGTGACCGACGACCCGAGCAACGGGCTGGCCACCTGGAGGGACGCGGACGCCGACGCCTGCGGCTGGACCGGCGTCACCTGCGCCGACGGCAGCGGCGGCCGCGTCGCCGCCGTGGAGCTCGCCCACCTCTCGCTCGCGGGCTACCTGCCCTCCGAGCTCTCCCTGCTCTCCGAGCTCACAACCCTCTCCCTCCCCTCCAACCGCCTCTCCGGCCAGATCCCGGTCGCCATCTCCGCGCTGCAGAAGCTCACCACCCTCGACCTGGCGCACAACCTCCTGTCCGGCCAGGTCCCCGCCGGGATCGGGCGCCTCGCCGCCCTCGCCCGCCTCGACCTCTCCTCCAACCAGCTCAACGGCACGCTGCCGCCCGCGATCGCGGGCCTCCCGCGCCTCGCCGGCGTCCTCAACCTCAGCTACAACCACTTCACCGGCGGGATCCCGCCCGAGTTCGGCGCCATTCCCGTCGCCGTCAGCCTCGACCTCCGCGGGAACGACCTCGCCGGCGAGATCCCGCAGGTCGGCTCCCTCGTCAACCAGGGCCCCACCGCCTTCGACGACAACCCGGGCCTCTGCGGCTTTCCCCTCAAGGTCGAGTGCGCCGGGGAGCGGGACCAGCCAAGAATCCCGCAGGCCAACCCGGGCATGGACCCAGGCGCGGCGGCGCAGGTGGGGCGGCCTCCGAAGCGCCACTCGTCGCCAACCGTGCCCATTCTCGCCGCCGTCGTCGTGGCGGCCATCGTCGCCGGGCTGGTGCTGCAGTGGCAGTGCCGGCGGCGGTGCGCCGCCGCGACGAGCAGGGACGAGGAGCAGAAGTCCTCGTCGTCCACCAAGGAGAAGAACACAACTTTGACGCTCGCCAGCACCGAGGAGCGCCGCGGCGGCGGGGAGGAAGGGGAGCTGTTCGTGGCCGTGGACGACGGCTTCGGGATGGAGCTGGAGGAGCTGCTCCGCGCGTCCGCCTACGTCGTGGGCAAGAGCCGCGGCGGCATCGTCTACCGGGTCGTCCCCGTCCGCGGCACCGCCGTCGCCGTCCGCCGCCTCAGCGAGCCCGACGACGCAGACTGCGCCGAGTCCGGCTGGCGCCGCCGCCGCGCGTTCGAGGCGGAGGCCGCAGCCATCGGCCGCGCCTGCCACCCCAATGTCGCCCGCCTCCGCGCATACTACTACGCACCGGACGAGAAGCTGCTCATCTACGACTACCTCGGCAACGGCTCGCTCCACTCCGCCCTCCACGGTAAAATCTCACGCGCAAATCCCGTCTTATACTGCTAAAGGTTGCATTTTGATCTAGAGATAGTTGGAGCGTCTGAACACTTTCTTGGCATCTCAGGTGGGCCGACGGCTTCGCCGACGCCATTGCCGTGGTCCGTGAGGCTGTCCGTGGTGCAGGGCGCGGCGAGGGGGCTGGCATACCTGCACGAGTGCAGCCCACGCCGGTACGTGCACGGCTGCATCAAGTCGTCCAAGATCCTGCTCGACGACGAGCTCCGCGCGCACGTCTCCGGCTTCGGCCTGGCGCGGCTCGTCGCGGGCGCGCACAAGACCGCGCACTCGAAGAAGCTCGGCACCGCGGCGTGCGCGCTCCGCAGCGGCGCGCTGTCGGCGCTCGCGTACGTGGCGCCGGAGCTGCGCGCGCCGGGGGGCGCAGCCGCGGCGGCGACGCAGAAGGGGGACGTGTTCGCGTTCGGGGTGGTGCTGCTGGAGGCGGTGACGGGCCGGCAGCCGACGGAGGGGGAGGGCGGCCTTGAGCTGGAGGCGTGGGTGCGGCGCGCCTTCAAGGAGGAGCGGCCGCTGTCGGAGGTGGTCGACCCGACGCTGCTCGGCGAGGTGCACGCCAAGAAGCAGGTCCTCGCCGTCTTCCACGTCGCGCTCGGCTGCACCGAGCCCGACCCCGAGCTACGCCCACGCATGCGCGCCGTCGCCGAGAGCCTCGACCGGATCAACTAATCAATCCGGCGATCCACCATCATTCTCATCAATAGCAGAGCAGCCACGGATCGATCTACCAACTCCACTACCGCAACCACAAAAGCTACGGGTCAATCTACCAAGACGGCAAGACCCATCATTGTTAGCAACAATCAACAGTCAGCTGTAGCTCTTAAAAATCGTTAGTTCTTCAGATTAGATTTGCCAATGTTAGATTAGAAGGAAATCTTGCGACCAATCAAGAACCGTTCAGTGATGTGCACCACTAGTAACACCAACTGCGTTTGGCACTCAAAATCTTAATCTTTTTGTAGCTGCAACCTTTGCAGCCGTGTATGTATAAACTGATGATCTGAACAATTCTATCGCCCTTTTGCTAGCGTTCCGTTCGGCATGCAGGGATTGATACACTTTTCTGCGGTGAAAACTGAGAAAAGGCTTTTGCTTTGTTGGGGATTGGATTGGAACTCGGAGAATGGGAGGTTGGTTTCATTGCTGTTCACCTTTGGGTCAGTTGACTCTGAAAAGATGCGACAATGACACTAGGGTTGCTGCTGCATCGGCCAGCTGTGTCAGCAGCACATTGTCTTGTGTTACCCGTGTCTCCTGCCGTGCTGTGCCTGCACAGAGAACAGCAACACGCGATGGCAGTGTGCGCAGGAGATTGAGAGGAGATTGGTGTATAGGTCCAGTGTCTAGGTTTAGCTTGGTGCGGTTTCTTGTTGAAAAGAACTTGTTCAATGTGAAAAGGATTCTCTTTCAAATATCCTGGGATTCCATGAAGTAGCCACTGCACATTTGCACTCGCGATGGGCGTATAATTGGTGCCATCATGGGGTCCAATCTAGTAGTGTCAAGATTTTGCTTAGGCCTAAAACTGCACATCTAACTGAAAATTCGAAATGCTAGTTTCAGATGTGTAGTATTCAAACCGGGAAACTTGGAAATAAATGTCGAGGCCGGAGAAATGAAAATCTGTCACTGTGCACGCACATGAAGAACTTTCAAAACTTGAAAGGTGCAATACTGCAAATGTAGGCAAAGCACTAGAATCACATACACAGGGGGCACGTTCAATGGTAGAAAAGTGTCTTCCCTAACCCTCCACCTCGCCTAGAGAAAGCAATGGACATAAGAGCATCTTCGCTCGCGTCCCTCAAAAGGCGCCGGATCGACCGTTTGGAGGACATGTTTTGCTTGTGCCGTGTTTGGGGGACGTCGCTCCCAGTCGTCCCCCAAACGCCGCTCTCAAATAAATATTAGTGCACGAAAATAAAGGTTTTCATTCAAATTTAATTATATATTATAAAGTTTGAATGAAAATGGCTAGATTTCATCTAACCCTAGCCTACTGGCCACTAGGCGGTGCGTTCGACGGCCCCGCCCCGTCGTCGCCTCCCCTCCGTCGTAGTTCAGGCTGCGTGCGCCGCCTCTCCATGCGTAGGGCCGAGGCCAGACGCCGCTGCTCCAGCAGCGCGTCGTCGCCTGCCCTCCCTTGCCGCGCCGCCTGGAGGGAGAGCTCGACGACGCGGCGAATCTGCGCCTCTTCGTGGGCACGAGCGTCGTCCTGGAGCTTCTTCTCCGACTCGAAGAACTCGACGAGCGCGTGTTGCTGATCGGCCGTCTCGTCCGGGTGCGGCCCGTCGTCGTCGGACCACTCGAACTCGTCGTCGTCCTCCTGCTCCGCCTCCTCCTCCGCATCGGCCTCCTCCACCTCCTCCTTAATTCGCGCCTCCAGGCGCGCCGCCAACGCGTCGGCCTCCGCCACCAACGCATCCGCCCACCTCCCCCGCCGCCTCGTTGCCGCCGCCGCCGCCGTGCCGCCGACGCTCCTCCGCTAGCCCGCTCCATCGCTCCCGCCGCCGGCGCTCGATCGCCTCCCGTCGTTCACGATACTGTGCCTCCCGCTCCTCGCGCTGGCGTCGGCGCTCATCACACCACCGCTGGCCAATCTCCTCCGTCCGGCTCCGCCGCGCCTCTTCTGCCGTGGCGGCGTCGAAGGCCGCAATGGTGTCCGCCAGCGCATCCTCCTCCCACGCCGCGTTCTCCTCAGCTGCGGGGTCTCCCGCTGCTGCCGTCGCCGCCGCCTCACGCTGCTAACAGGCCCGCTGCTCGGTTCCCCGCCGCCGCTGCACGCCAAAGCTCCGCCCTGCACCGCTGCCGCTCTTCCTGGGCGGCGGTGGTGATGTCGAACTGCGAATCCGGTGGTGGAGGTGGTGGTGGAGGAGACGGTGGTGGAGGGAACTGGCCATTGCTGGGGCGGTTCATCATTGCGCAGTGGTGTTCGAGCGACGAGGGTTGTGCTTGTGGCAGAGAAAGGGGTGCCGGCGGCTGTGGTGGCTGCCATTGAGCCGGGGGGAGCTTTTATAGACGCCGGCATCGGGAAGAGGCGAAAAGAAAGCGCGGGAACGCGCGGTGGCGTGCGAACGCCGGCGACGCGTGGAGGCTGCGCAGCACCGACGAGACGTCTCGCCTGCCCCTCCATCGTCATTAAGGCAAAGCTGCGACGCTTTAGTCGTGTGTCACTGCGCGCGAATAACTTTCGTCGCGAGGTAGGCCACGGTTAGGTCCAAACTTGAATGAGCCGCTGACGCGTTGGCCCTGCCACTCCCCGCCTTACTTTTCGTTGTGTCAGGCGTGCCCGGAGCGTCCCCTATGGAGCGGGGACGGGCTCGGGGCGCCGGACACCGTAACGGGTCGCGTCGGACAAAAAACGGGTTTGGGGGACGCGGTTAGGGACGTTTTTTTTCCGGCGTGCCACAATTCCCTTTGGGGGACGGTTTGGGGGATGCGACTGGAGATGCTCTAAGAGGATCTCTATCAGGGTTACGGACACTCTGTTGTTTTCTAGGGTTTCCCCATCGCTCCGGCGACTGCGGTAACCCCTGACCTCTAACTCTGTTTGGTGACCGCGAACTTCATCGCCCTCGCCCCACCTCCTCCCCGCTATCCCTGCCCTCGCCGCTCCCCTGCCCGCGCGATCTCCCTGAGGCGTGCGCCATCATGAACAGCAAGGCGATCATGGAGGGAAACAAACAACCCGATCCAAGGGTTTTGGATCGGAACCTGACGATGACCAGTGGTGATCTGCCGCAACACGAGGCGTCATCGAGCTCCCCACCTGTTGATGCAACGTCGGGTGATGGTGTTGCGGAGATGATGGGAAACCTCTGGCTCACATCGCACGAGGTCGATGCCTTTGTCCTGGAGGACGAAGGAGATGACGATCTGGGCTGTCCTAAATGGGCTATGTTTGGGAAGGTTCTAGCGCCTAACACCTACCACATCTCGACGATCAAGGCAGCTCTCTGTCCTGCATGGGGAAACCCTAAAGGTTTGGAGATCTGGCACACAGGAAGGAACACCTTCATGGCGGAATTTGCGACCAAAGCAGACAAAGCTCGGGTTATGGAGGGTCATCCGTGGACTGTTGGTAATCAAGCTGTG
Organism: Lolium multiflorum; assembly: GCA_030979885.1. NCBI lineage: Eukaryota > Viridiplantae > Streptophyta > Magnoliopsida > Poales > Poaceae > Lolium > Lolium multiflorum. The sequence goes on from CM061753.1 coordinate 82,589,248, forward strand.
CTTTTGAATGATTTTGATCCTGTTCGCTTTGAGAAGTTAGGCATTTGGGTGCGTATTCTTAATCTCCCCTGTAGCCTCATGAATGATCAACGTGGCAAAGATCTTGCAAGTCGTGTAGGCAAGGTGGAGAAGATGCATGTGGATGAGAAAGGCAAAGCGTGGGGTGAGTTTCTGCGGTTCAGAGCAACAATCAATATTACTGAACCCTTCATGCGTTGTGTCTCCATTTACTCTCAGAAGAGGAAAGCGATAGAGTTCTTCTATGTGATGTATGAACGGCTACCAACATTCTGCTTCTCTTGTGGCTTGTTGGGGCATTCATCGACTGGTTGTCCTTCTCCAGCGGAGTGGGATGCAGATGGCCTTCTACCATATCATGGTCCTCGTTTGTGTTTGCCGGATGATCGTAAGAAGAAAACAGCTAGTACACAATCTAGCCAAGGGTCCTATCCGAGTGATCAGGGTTCTCGGCACAGCATGGGCAAAGGTGGCCCTAAGGTGCAAACGAAAAATGGGTCTGCAAATATTCCGAAGGAGAAGGATGGAACATGTGAGGTTGTCTCGCCGGTTAAGCCTAAACCGAGGCAGTGTAAACCAAGAGCTACGGCTGGTGCTGCTGTAGATGTGGTGTAGGGAAACAACTCACGTGTCAGTGGCCAGAAATAGAAGGAGTACATGCCAAGGGCGCCGGTGTTACAGAAGAATGATATTGTAGATGTATCTGTTACCGTGGTGCTCGCAGGGGGTATGATCTTGGCATCCACCGTTGCAACAGCCACAAGTGACGGTGGAGATGGCCAAGTGGCAGACTCAGAAACAACATCAAACAAGAAACCTCGATCGGCGGATCCGGCAGCGACTGTAGTGCAGTCCCGCCCGACGCAATGAGTCTCTTATGGTGGAACTGCCGAGGACTTGGGTTGGACTCTGTAGTAGGCGAGCTCCGCTATCTTGTGCGGACTTATCAACCCTCCTTCCTCTTCTTGTGCTTAAACGAAGATGAAGGATACCAGAGCCTAGAATTTTATATGGTCCTTGGGCTACGCGGGTAGTTTCGCTGTCAGTAGCGTTGGTCTCAGTGGGGGCCTTGCTTTGTTCTGGTTGCCGCAGTACACTGTTTCTCTCAAGGGTTTCAACGCTCATATCATCGATGTTGTTGTGTCATCGGAAGGAGGAGAACTGTGGCAGGCTACCTTTGTGTATGGGGAGCCGAAAAGAGATTTGAGGCACGAATTTTGGGACTTGCTTCGTCGACCTCGGTCGGAATGGAAAGGACCATGGATTTGCTGCGGAGATTTCAATGAAGCTCTTTCCAATGATGAGCATGTTGGTGCTCGTGACCGATCTGAGGCACATATGTCTCTCTTCCGTTAGTGCTTGGACGATTGTGGACTGTTTGACCTTGGTTTTTCAGGTCCCAAATATACATGGAATAATAGGCAATGTGAAGAAGGTCGTGTCAAGGTTAGACTGGACAGAGCTGTTGGTAATGAGGACTTCACTGCCTGTTTTGATGATTGTTCGGTGGAGAATATCATCACAACAGCTTCTGATCATTTAGCTATTCTGATTAACCTTTCTACTCTTAGTGCTACTCCAGTCCAGTATGGTTTCCGCTTTGAGGCTGCCTGGTTGAGGGCACCGGATTACAAAGAGGTTTTGGAGAAGGCTTGGACAGATAATTCCGATGGCGATGTTTCACTCCAGTCTACTTGGTCCACGCTCCATCAGGTTGTTGGCTCGCTTCAGTCTTGGAGTCGGGAGACTTTTGGGGCCATTCGCCAGAACAAGATGGAACAGAAGTTGCACCAGTTGCGGCTGACGACGTCAAACGAGGGGGTCGATGAGATCCGCAAGATTGAAAAGGACCTCTGCGAGCTCTTTGATCGGGAGGAGGTTATGGCACGCCAACGCTCCGGGAGGGAGACCGCAACACTGCATTCTTTCATGCTCGGGCTACTGCAAGGAAGCGGGCAAATAAGATCAAAATGTTGCAGCGACAGATGGCTCGAAGTGTGATGATGCCTCTGAATTGAAAAGTATGGTTCAACATTTCTATGGAGATCTCTTCAAGTCTGAACCTACTATTTCTACACAGACTGTTCTTAATGCTATACCTCGCAAGGTATCGGATGAGATGAATGCCGATTTAATCAAGGAGTATACAAATGAGGAGATCAAGACAACCCTTTTCCAGATGGGTCCGACCAAGGCACCGGGCCCAGATGGCTTCCCGGCGCTTTTTTACCAAACCCAATGGGATCTCTTACAGGAGGCAATTTGCCAAGCGGTTAGGAGTTTTCTCGATGGGAGCCCTTTACCTGATGGCTTTTGTGACTCTATTATTGTGCTGATACCGAAAAATACAAACCCAATGGATCTAAAGAGTTTTCGGCCTATCAGCCTCTGTAATGTGCTTTACAAGATTGCCTCTAAAGTTTTGGCGAATCGTCTAAAGCTCATCTTGCCAATGGTGGTGTATTAACATCAAAGTGCTTTTGTCTCGGGGCGTTTGATCACGGACAATGCACTTATTGCCTTTGAATGCCTACATACAATCAGACAACAACAAGCTAAACAACCATATTTTGCTGTGAAGGTGGATATGATGAAAGCTTATGATCGAGTTGAATGGGATTGTCTTCTCGTCTGCCTTCAGAGGTTGGGTTTTCACCATAGTTGGATCAACACTGCGATGAGATGTGTGAAAATGGTGAGATACGTTGTTCGGGTTAATGGTGATCTAACCGAACCTGTTGTCCCCACCCGGGGAATTAGAAAGGGGGATCCCATAAGTCCCTATCTCTTCCTTCTCTGCACGGAGGATTTATCTTTTCTTCTGCAACGAAGGAAGGTCCAAGGAGAGCTACAAGGTTTATGTAATGGCAGACTTGGTGCCCCTATTTCCCATTTACTGTTTGCAGATGATAGTATATTCTTCGCCCGCAGTGATGAAAGAAGTGTGGACACTTTGCAACAAACTCTGAAGAGCTATTGTGAGGGCTCCGGCCAGAAAATTAACCTTGATAAGTCGTCGATTTTCTTCGGAGCTTGTTGTCCTGCTGCTGTCAAGGCCCGAGTGATGCTGAAACTGGGTGTCCAAGATGAAGACTTGCAAGAGTTCTACCTTGGTATGCCAACGGAGGTGGGCAGGTCTCCTGTCCGCACTTTCAAGTTCCTTATCACACGTATGTGGCAGCGTATGAGTGGTTGCTCTGATCGTCCCCTCTCCCGTGCCGGGGCTGAACGTTTCTAAAAGCGGTAATTCAGGCAATACCTAATTATATGATGTGTTGTTTTCAATTGCCGGTTTCCACCTGTGATTCCTTTTTTTTTGCGAATCAAGGAGCTTTATATATTACTCAACATCATTACAATCTTTCTCTAAGATAGAGACTAGAAATGGTGGCGTATAGTTTAGCCACAGGCATCTCCTTCGTTCACTACTAGCTTTATTTGCACAACTATGGGCAGCCTGATTGGCTAACCTACTAACATAAGAAATATTAAAGCTAGTAAACATATCACTAAGCTCCTTAATCTCCTGGATAATACTGGCTATAATTGATCTACCAGCCCTAGGATCCCTCCAACACTTGACAACTTCCTGTGCATCTGACTCAATGATGACACGCTGGTAACCTCTGTCAACTGCAAAAGATACCGCATCCCGAATTGCCTCGGCCTCCATAGTTAACGGACTAGCTGCCTGATCGTACCACTTGGCTTGAGCACGGACAAGAGTACCCGTATGATCTCTCACAATCAGACCTGTAGCCCCATTATTCTCATTCTCACGGAAGCTTGCATCAACATTAATCTTATAAACACCAGGGTTTGGTTTCTTCCATTTCACCAACACACGAGCCTTCCTTGGGGTGCGCTTCCCTGCCCGAGCTAGGTCAACAGTGGTGTCAAGGGTCCATTTGACGGATACTGACACTGACCGTCCGTTGTTACCATGCCACACTGAATTCCTTTCTGTCCAGACCGACCAGCACCCACACAGAATAATGCTCGCCGTCTCCTCATCAGCAATCTTCCCCTCAACTAGATCTGTCGCCCAAGAGGTCGGACACATCTTTGGAAGTTTCACCTTAGTTACCTCTCTTACTTCTCTCCAAAATTGTCTTGCCCAAGCACATTCAAACAATGCGTGAAATATAGACTCTTCCTCAGCACCGCACGTTTTGCAATGTGCAATTTCCTCCATATGTCTCTTCTTTAGAATCTGACGACATGGAATGAATTCATTAATAACTCGCCACCAAATACCTCTTACTTTCGGAGGTATAGGAAGCTTCCAGAGTTTCTTCCAACACAGACTTGTACCCTCGCCCGAACTGGACGGTAAGACATTCTCCCGCACTTGCCTCGAAAGAATTCTATAGCAAGATCGCACGGAAAAATACCCGCTCTTCTCTTCTGTCCATGCCCAACAATCATCATACGTTTTTCCAATAGGAATTCTACTTATTGCCAAAGAATCAAAGGGAAAAAAGTTTTCCTCGATTTTCTTTATGTCCCATATTCCCAAATCCACATGTAGTAATTCACTCACTTTAGTTACTTCAGATTCTGGTTTTCTCACCAGTGGCTTCATGCTTGGATGATCTGGGATCCACGGATCCTCCCAGATATGTATCGAGGAACCGTTGCCAACACGTTTGATTAGCCCCAGTTTGAGCGCCTCGCGGCCATGAAGAATAGCTTTCCACACGTGCGAGCTATTTCTCTTTGGCCTCGCCATTATAAAATCTCGGCCATGGTAATATTTCCCCCGCAAAACCCTTGCACATAGGGACTCGGGATTGGATAGCAGTCTCCATCCTTGTTTGGCAAGCATGGCTTGGTTAAACAATTCTAAATCTCTAAACCCCATTCCTCCTTCAGACTTGGGTATAGCAATATTTTCCTACTTCCTCCAATGAATTTTGCACTTATTGTCATCACCTCCCCACCAAAACCGAGCTATACAACTCCTAATCTTTTTGCATAAGCTCCTGGAAAGACGAAAACAGCTCATAGAATAAGTTGGTATAGCTTGACAAACAGCCTTCACAAGAACCTCTCTGGCTGCACTACTCATAGTTTTCGGACACCATCCCTTTACCAATTTCTTGATCTTAGCCACTATATGCTCGAACTGGGAATCAATGGATCTCCCTAAGGCTGTTGGAAGGCCTAGATATTTCTCCACAAGAGCCTCTGAAGAAATTCCTGAATGAGCATGGACTTGGCTTTTCATCTTGTTTGTACAGTTCGCACTGAAGAAGACAGCCGATTTAGCCCGATTTACAAGCTGGCCTGAACCTTGAAGGTATGTTTCCAATATATTAGTGAGTCTACTCGCACCCACCTCTGTTGCTTGCGTAAAGACCAGACAATCATCTGCGAAAAGAAGATGCGACACCCATGGCGCATGGATACCCACTCGGACCCCTCTCGAAAGATATGTGGGGCCACTGTATTTTAGCAAGCTAGATAAACCTTGACCACATAATAAAAAGAGATACGGGGATATCGGGTCGCCTTGTCTAATCCCTCTAGTTGGTTTGAAAAACTCCGATAATTGTCCATTTAGTCTCACCGACAAACTGACTGACTCAACACATGTCATAATTAGATTAATCCACTGATCTGCAAATCCTAGTTTCTCCATAATTGCACGCAGATATAGCCACTCTACTCTGTCATAAGATTTTGCCATGTCCAGTTTGATTGCACAGGCACCGCTCTTTCCCTTCTTCCTTTTAAGATAATGAATACTCTCAAAAGCAGTGATTACATTATCTGTAATAAGTCTACCGGGCACAAAAGCACTTTGTTCCTCTTCAATAATTTCTTCCAATACAGGTCTTAGTCTGAGGGATAAGACCTTAGATACAATTTTATACAAAACATTGCATAGCGCAATCGGATGATACTGGGTCAGGTCCTGCGGATTCTTGATTTTTGGTATTAACACTAAGATCGTGCTGTTCACCGAGTCCGGCATATCTGCACCCTCCAGAAACTGCCTTACTGCCAAGCAGATATCAGTCTTCAAAATATCCCAGTGACGAATATAAAATCCCGCCGTAAAACCATCTAGACCTGGGGATTTGTTTGGATGCATCATAAATAAAGCATTCTCAATCTCCAAATCAGTCACCGGCGCACACAACCGGTCATTCATTTCAGGTGTCACTTTCTGATGTACATATTGAGTTATCAACTCAGGATTAGTCTGCCTGAGCAGAAAACAACTCCGTATAGAAATTAATGGCCATACATTCTAATTCTGCTTGAGAAGAAACCATGCTACCGTCCTCTTTTTTAAGTGAAAGGATCTTATTAGTCCTTGCTCTCTCTCTGGCTCTTGCATGAAAGAAGCTAGTATTACGATCTCCTTCGTGAAGCCACTAATTTCATGCGACGTTCGATTGCAAACCAATGGTGGGGAACAGAGAATGGCAAGAAGAAAATCCACTGGAGATCTTGGGAATGGCTCTCAACACCGAAGAGCATGGGAGGCTTGGGTTTCCGCAACTTGGGTCTGTTCAATCAAGCCATGTTGGGTCATCAGTTTTGGTGTTTGTTGAAGGAACCATCCTCTCTATGTGCAAGGGTGCTAAAAGGCCGTTATTTCCCTAATTGTGAATTCTGCGATGCTCTAAAGCCCCGCTCCTCTTCGTATACTTGGAGAAGCATCCAGTTTGGTATGCAACTACTGAAGGAGGGTGTTCGATGGGGCATCGGTGATGGGAAGAAAACCAAAATTCTCACAGACAAGTGGATACCGGAGGTGCCTCCTTGTACCCTACGCCCTCGGATTCCTCTGATGCCCGATCAGACAGTAGATACGCTGATGATGGATGGAACATACACATGGGATTCAGAGCTCATCCGAACCATATTTGATGTTGATGTTGCAACCAAGATTATGCAGGTACCGATCAGCCGTCACGGTGGCGAGGATTTCGCCTCCTGGCCCTGGACTCGGTTTGGAAGCTATTCGGTGCGGTCAGCATATCACCTTTCTAGGTCGGAGCGGGTGGCTACTGATCGCAACAAACTTGGACAGGGTTCATCTTCAGCTGTGTCTGATAATTCCAGCATTTGGAAGAAATTATGGGTGAGCAAGGTGTCGGGAAAGATGAAGATCACACTCTGGAGGTTTGCTCATGACTGCCTCCCCTGCGGTCATCAACTCCAGAAGCGGCACGCCCCTGTTTCCTCGACATGTATATACTGCAACAAACACGAGACTGTCAAGCATGCTTTGTTGTTCTGCCCCTATGTCGACGAGGTGTGGCGAGAAGTGAAATCTGATTTCAATTTCCATCTTAACAGGAAGGCTTTCATTTCTCCTAGAGTCTGGGCTCTTGATTTTATTGAGCGCTGCTCCGATCTAGAAGCTACAACTCTGATGGTGTCTATGTGGCACATTTGGGATGCTAGAAATAAGTACCGTGAGGGTGAAGGTATGATGCATCCTAAGTCTATTGCTTCTAAGATCAAGGCATACATTGGTAAGATATGTATTCACCTGTACAAGCCGACGGCTGCTATAAGGCGTGAACCTTCTTCATCAACACCAAAATGGGTTCCGCCGCCTGCAGGTATGGTGCTTGTTAATGTGGATGCAGCGATTATTTGCTACCACGAGACTGATGGGTATTGGTGTCGTTGCTCGTGATCAGCATGGGACCTTCCTTGGTGCTTGTGGTGAGCGCCGAGACATGGTGATCAATGCGGACCTGGCAGAAGCCTTGGCGTTGCGGCGTGCTGTTGCCTTTGCATGCGATGAAGGTTACTCCAAGGTCATTTTTGCTTCAGATTGCCAGTCAGTGATCAACCGCATCAATGCTAAGATGATGGATCGGTCTTCCTGTGGACCGGTGATTGAGGATGTAAAGCGTCTAGCAAGATCCTTCGTTTTTTGTTCTTTCAAACATGTTTACCGTGTGGTCAACGTTGTTGCACACAATTTAGCTAGAAGGTGCGAGTTTTCAGTAGATGTCGTGTGGCGTGGTTCTCCTCCGAAGTGTATCCGTGAGGATATTTGTAATGACATTATGGTTATTTGATCAATAAAGCTCGCGGTTTTCTGTAAAAAAAAGAGGTTATCTGTCAATGATGTAAAATATACAACATAAACAATGTTTTACAACACCTGTTTGGCACGTTTTTTAAGGTTTTTACAACACTTGTTTTTTTCTCTAAAAACTCAAATGTTGTAAAATACTTCCTCCTTCCCATGGAACATGTTGGATGTTTCATGTTGTCAAAATTCAGATGCATCTAGATACTATTTGGTGTATAGATACATCTATATTTAGACAAATCTCAGGCATATTTCATGGGATGAAGGGAGTACAACACTTGGTGCTCCAACTGTTGTATAATCTAGGTGTTGTACATTTCAGATTTGCAAACATATGGAGAAATATGATGAATTTTGTGAAACAAATGCCACTTATACTATAAGTACCATACACATTAAGATCAATCACACACATATCATCAAGTTCATCACAAACTTATCATCAACTTCAAGCGTTGCATACTTCAACAAGCGGCACATGGTTCACCATACACACAAATATATGCGAAGTTAGATAATCAAACATAGACAAACAACATAGTTTCACAAACACAAATGAACCATAGCAAAGCCACTCATAGCTCAATGATGGCCAGTCTCTTCATAGCCTCCCATGCCTTTGTTGCCGGTCATGCCTCCATTTCCACCATCTTGTTTTGGTGTCTCCTCTCCATTGGCATCATCACTGACATGGGTGGTGTTGGAAGAAATGCCACCACTCATGCCGCCGGCCATGCCTCCATTGCTACCATCCATGGAAGCTCCAAAAACTCCACTCATGTAGGTCCCCATGCCGGTCATGCCTCCACCGTAGCCGCCCATGTATGCTCCCATGTCGGGCATGCTTCCTCCCATGTATGCACTCATGGTAGGCATGCCTCCTCCGTAGCCGCCGGTCATGCCTCCTCCATTGCCACCCATGCCTCCTCCAATTTTAGTCATGCCTCCTCCATAGCCTCCGGCCATGCCTCCTCCAAAGCCACTCATGTATGAACATTTGTAGATTGCGACCGTCCAACGGCAGACAATTCAAGCGGCCAATTCATTGAGCAGGTTTGTGATTGTCCCGTGACGGCTATGAGAACACCCTCTCCTCCCAGGATAACGACGGCGGCGATGACAACGGAGGGACCACGAAGTTGATGGTGGGGTCTTCGGCATTCTTACCACAGCCGCTGACAGACTTCTTCCTCGCCCTACGCGTGACGGACGCGATCAGCGCTGACGCAGATGTCGGCGGCGTTGGCCAGTTAGCCTCTTCGCGCCAGTCGTCTTGGCCTTTGCCCCCCTCCCCCCCCGTTTTCAATGGCGCAACAGTGGGTGCGCTCAGCGCAGTGCGAGGCGGGCGAATGCCGGCTGGCGAAGGTCGCTAGGGTCTGCAGCACCTGCAGCCGCGACGCCGCTCGATTTTGCTGGTAAGTGGGCGGCGGTGGGAGGGCTAGAAGGGGTAGGCGGGGGCTCAGAGTGGTTGGAGAAGGGATCAATAGCCAGATTCGGCCCGCGGCGTCGCGGAGCTCGCGTGAGTGGGGGATTCGGGTGGGAGCAGTAGAGGACAAGTTGACGGTTGGAGGAGGCGTGTGGCCATTTTGGGTTTTACAACACCTTTGCCAAGTGTTGTAAATATGCAACACCTTGCGACCACTTTGTTTTTACATCTCCAATAGTTGTGGACCTTTTTTTTTTAGATCAAAGTCTTGTATATGATAGTTATTTTATAACTACTTCCTCCTTTTCTAAGAAAGTTTTGCAATTTTTTTCTAGATACTTATATAACTCTGTATGTAGATAAAGTTGAGAAGCTGTTTTAGAAACGGAGAGAGTACATCATCTGATAGAGATAATCTAAGTGATATAATGCATTATCTCTTATTGTTATCCCTATCAATTAATGTATATTAATTAATTTATACTAAGAAAGTACAACACATTCACTTGTTTTCTAAGAAATCATCCCTTGGCTAAGAGCAAGTCCAACAGAACCCTACCCCTATACCAAACATAGGGGAGAAACAGTGAAAAACTTGGGTCCAGCAGCTCCCCAATCGATTCTCCTAAAAAATGGTGTCCCCAACTCAGCCTCCTATCTCTATGCATTGGAATTGTGGAGGTGTCCCTTATTCATTCCCCTACCTAGGTTGTGCTTGTTGAAAATCTGACATATGGGGCTCTACATTGTTAAAATATAGGTGAAATAACATAAGCAATGGATTACTGGGGAGCTGCTGAAAAAAGCAAAATGTAAGGGAGAAATCATTTTAGGGGAGTCCCTAGACAGAGATATAGGAGGTGAAATGTAGGAATCCTGCTGGACTTGCTCTAAGGAAAGATAACCATCTTTTTCTTATTTCTTTTTCTACTTCAACTAAGCAAAAAATTCAACATGGCAGCTTTAAGTGAAATTTAAACGTCATCGCACTTTAAACGTCATCGCACTGTACATATCCTAACCTTTTTGGATCATATTCCCACAAACTTGACATTTATGACACTAGAGTTACTACATCCATCTGTGTCCTACTCCTACCGTGTTGCATGCACATAGAAGGGCAACACAACACGAAATGGCAGACGTGCGCACAAGGCTGGGGTAAAGATGGCTGGCTATGAGGCCATGTGGTGCAGGGCGGAGGACTATGGTGCCACCGTGGAACAGGCGTGGGAAGCCAGGCCGGCGGGAGCTAAGCCGATCCACTCGGCTTGGGATGCTATGCTCCATATGGCTGGCTCCTTGCAAAAGTGGAGCAAAAGCTCCTTCGGTGCTGTCCGCCGCAATATTCAGAGGTTAGAGAGAAGCCTCAAGATGCTGCGCCAGTCAGCTATATGTCAGGAGGTCCTAGATAAGGAGAGGGACCTGGAGAGACAACTCTGTGAGCTTTTTGAGAGGGAGGAGATCATGGCTAGGCAGAGGTCGCGAGTGGAGTGGTTAAAAGAGGGCGACCGAAACACTGCCTTCTTCCATGCCCGCGCCTCTGCAAGGAAAAAGAACAACCGCATTGATTCCCTCGTCCGCGATGATGGCTCTAAGTGTGATGACGCAGAGGGCATCAAAGGGATGGTCCATGAGTTTATGAGCAGCTTTTTACCTCGGAGGTGATCCCCTCGATGGAGGAGGTGCTGGAGGCTATCCCAGCCAAGGTCAGCGACCAGATGAATGAGCATCTGTGCTCACCCTATTCTGATGAAGAAATCCGATTGGCTCTGTTCCAGATGGGACCAACCAAGGCTCCAGGGCCTGATGGTTTCCCGGCCCTCTTCTACCAGAAGCACTGGGACCTGATCAAAAAGGAGATTTGTGATGCGGTGCGGGGTTTTCTCAATGGTGCTGAGATCCCGGAGGGTTTCTGCGACTCCGTTGTGGTCCTAATCCCCAAGGTTTCGCGAGCCAAGCACTTGTCTAAATTTAGACCCATTAGCCTTTGCAACGTGTTGTATAAACTGGCTTCTAAAGTTCTTGCCAACAGGCTCAAAATTCTGTTGCCAGAGATCATCTCGGAGTACCAAAGTGCCTTTGTCCCCGGAAGGCTGATCACGGATAGTGCACTCATTGCCTACGAGTGCATCCATACGGTCAGACGCCAGCAGAATAAAAGCCCCTTCTTTTCTCTAAAGCTGGATATGATGAAGCCCTACGACCGCATTGAGTGGGAATACTTGCATGGCTGCTTGTCTAAGCTGGGCTTCTCGGATTTCTGGATCCAATCGGTCATGAGATGTGTGACTACGACTAGATATGTTGTCAAGGTCAATGGGGAATTGAACCCTCCGGTGGTTCCCTCCCGGGGCATCCGTCAAGGGGACCCTATCAGCCCCTATCTATTTCTTCTTTGCACTGAAGGACTGTCATGTTTACTGCAGAAAAAGGAGGGCCTTGGCGAGCTACAAGGTCTAAAAAACGGGAAGCAAGGCCCTCCTATATCCCACTTACTGTTTGCAGATGACAGCATCTTCTTCTGCCGGAGCGATGATAGGAGCGTGGGCACTCTTAAGGGAGTGCTGAGCAAGTACTGTAATGCATCGGGACAGAGGATCAATCTCCAAAAATCCTCTATCTTCTTTGGCAACAAATGCCTGCTGGATGTCAAGGAGGCTGTCAAGGGGACGCTGGATGTGCATAATGAGATCCTCCAGGACTCCTATCTGGGGATGCCCACCGAGATTGCTAGGGCTGCCTCCTCCTCCTTCAATTTTTTGGCAGATCGTGTGTGGCGAAGTGTGGCAGTTGGGGCAGACCGCCCTCTGTCTTGTGCGGGCAAGGCTGTCAAGCTCAAATCCGTCACCCAGGCCATCCCTAACTATGTGATGAGCTGCTTCCAAGTGCCTGTTGGGGTCTGCAACAAAATGAAGACCTCTGTGGCTAATGACTGGTGGGGTCTCGAGGACGGTAAGCGCAAGCTGCACTGGAGGTCTTGGGACTGGCTCTCGGCTCCAAAGGGCCTCGGTGGATTGGGTTTCAGGGATTTTGTCCTCTTCAACCAAGCTATGTTGGGCAAACAATGCTGGCGTCTGTTGACAGAGCCGGATTCCCTATGCGCTAGGGTGCTGAAAGGGAGATATTACCCCAACTCTGACTTCATCTCGGCGGTGAAGCCCCGGAGTTCGTCATACACTTGGAGATCCATCCTCTTTGGTAGGGAACTCCTGCTGAAAGGCATTCGCTGGTGTGTGGGGAATGGTGAGGGTATCAACGTCCTCATGGACAATTGGATACCGGGGCTGCCTCCCGGTACTTTCAAACTTGTGGAGGAGCTGCCAATGGACACAAAGGTGAGCTTCTTCCTCAACACTGAGTCCAACTCGTGGAATGTGGACAAGGTTTATTCTTTCTTCACGGAAGAAATGGCTGCGGTGATTTTGCAGATTCCTGTGTGCCGCCATGGGGGCGACGACTTCATCGCGTGGCCGGCTGACAAAGCTGGCATCTACTCGGTGCGGTCAGCCTATTATCTTGCAAGGACATGTTCCTTCTTTGCCAAGCGCTGCGCCAAGGCTCGGGGGAGCTCCTCCGATGGTGCGGCCCAGGAAAAATGGTGGAAGATGATCTGGGCAATCAACTGCCCAGAGAAAATGAAATTTGTCATCTGGAGGATGACACACAATTGCCTCCCTACTGGAGTCCAGCTGCGGCATCGAAGCATAGCGGCGGAGGACGCATGCGTCTTCTGTGGGAGGTCGGAGGGGGTGGAGCACATCTTCCTGTTCTGCCCCTTTGCGAGATCAATTTGGGATGTTGTGAAGACCAAGGTGCACCTCACACTCTCCCTCAAGTCTTTCTCCAACATGAAGCTTTGGGTTTTTGCTTTCCTTGAAAGAGCTTCAGCTATTCAAGCCACCACCTTTGCTGTCACATGTTGGCAGATTTGGGAAGCTAGAAATGATGCCAGAAATGGGCGTGTTTGTCTCCAGCCTGCTCGTCTGACCTCTAACATTTTGGTCTATGTTGACAGCATTGTCAAGTTCTGCTACAAGTCGTCGCCGTCCAAAAGGTGTGTGTCTCCTTCTGTTCCTACCTGGAGTCCGCCACCGGTCGGCACCGTTTGTGTGAACGTTGATGCTGCTGTGTTCAAGGCGGAGAATCTGGACGGCTGGGGCGCTGTGATCCGAGACCACCTGGGCAGCGTCTTGCTCGCCAGCCATGGTACAGTGCGTGGCGGGGCAAGCCCGGAGATCGCGGAAGCTTTCGCGATGCGGCAGGCGCTGGAGATCGCGCGTGAGGGCGGATTCCAGAGGATCGTCCTGGCGTCTGACTGTCAATCTCTTGTCCGGAAGGTTCAGGCCACGGCACTGGATCGATCGCCGGTGGGTTCTCTGGTTGCTGATATCAGGAAGTTGGCCTCCCTTTTTAGTGCCTGTACCTTTACTTATGTGAATCGTGTGTGTAATGTTGGGGCTCATAATCTTGCTCGAGCTAAGGAGCCGTCTGTTTGTAAGCTGTACCTCGCTGAGATCCCAGACTTTGTTAGGGATGGACTTGCCTTTGATATTCAGTAATCAATAAAGCGTAGTGATTATCAAAAAAAAAAGACTGGGGCAAAGATGGGTATTGGTCCATTGACCTGTGTCTAGGTGCTTGGTGCTGTTTCTTGTTTAAAGTACAGTAACTTTGTTGAACCCAAAAGGATTCTCTTTCAACAACCTGGGATTCAATGTAGTAGTCATTGCACATTTGCAATGACCGACGGGCGTATAATTGGTGCCATCGTGCAAACACACTCATAGGCAATTAGTAGTCTCAAGATTTTTCCTAGGCCTTCACACTGTAATCACCTCTAACTGTTGCACAAAGACTGAAGTTCAGCTGAAAGTAGAAACGCTAATTTGGCCTGCATTCAAACCATAAAAAACTGACAAAAATGTACAGGCCAGAGAGAAGAAAATCTGTCACTGTGCGCGCACATGACGAACATTCAAACTTTGAAAAGGCGAAAATGCAGATGCAGGCAACGCTCTAGATACGCAGCCATAACCGTCCGTCAGAGGACCATGGAGGAACTGCTGACGAACTTCACATTTATCATCCTGCAGACCAACCGATGATCCAATAATTCACCGGCATGACAGGTGCAGAGTGTGGGGGACTATTTGGCCCGTGAGCTGACAGAAGTTTTAAATAGCAGTGAATTTCTTCACCAACCTTGCTCAGTCCTGAGTCCTCACCATGTATCTAAACAGAAACAAAGTGACAAAACATCTGCATACGAATCAACAAACGTATTGATGGTTCAGTACAATTAGGCAGCTCCATGTACTAGAGCTCTGAAGAGACCCCATCTTGGTTCTTGTCATATCTAATTACCTCCTGACAGCAACTAGGAGTATAAATCCAGCTCGTCTATGATCAATCAAATCCAACTATAAGTTTTGACTCAGCATACGGGCAAAATCTCCGGATCAAATGTTCAGATAAACGCAAAGCGCAGCAAAAAATAGAAGAAACTCTCGCTCTTTTCAATTTGAAAGCAGCAGACTTTCAGCACTGAGTGGACCGCAAATAAATATCTTCAGGTGAGTGTTTTTCATCCATAGATATCCTCTGCTGGGAACAATCCTTGAGCTTCCTCTGGGAGATCAGCCTGGTACTGGAGCTGCTCGTAGTTCAGCTGTCTGGCTGCTTCGTAGAGCGCTACTCCAACGCTGACCGAGAGATTCAGGCACCGAACATAGGTTTCCACCATTGGAATTCGGATGGTTCCACCACCTAGTGCTTCTCCGGAGCAGTCTTCCAGCGCGGAGTCTGGTAGCCCTTTTGTTTCAGAGCCAAATACTAGCCAGTCCCCTGGCTTATATGAGAAATCCTGAACAAAAGATGTGGAGGATAATAAGCAACAAATGCAACCATATAGTGAAAGAATGTGACTCGCATATTTTCTTTGTATTCATTCATATATCAATGTGGAAGTGGGCATATTCAAGTCAATCTGCTCCAATGGTATTCGGGTTTCCAGATATCAGTTATGCAGTATCCAATCAAGAAAGAGTTTAGCGGGTGTATTATACCAACACATGCTTGAGTAAAGATTAAGGGCGACGCAAACAGACGCTGAGCGATCGTTTCCGTCCACCGGGCCGAAAAATGCGTCTGGTACCACCTCAGCGGGCGACGCAAAGTGACCGGGCCATCCGCGGCGGCGCAAACCTGGCCTAAATATGCGCCTCGGATGCGTCTCTGACGCTGCGAAGGCAAAATGTCCGCTCGCGTTTAGCGGACGTTTCGTCAGGCCCGCCTGGCAGCGACCCTGCGTCAATGTGTCTTCTCAGGCGCGCCAGCGACTGGCGCCGCTGCGTGGCTTCGGCAGCCTGCGCCATGTTAATGGCGATGCCTTGGCTGCCGAGCGGCCGCCGCCCACCTTCGCCAACGCAGTAATGGTGACCCCACGCGTCCCGCGGCCGCCGCCTGCCTCCGGCCTATAAAGAGGGCGCGCGTTCTTCTTCCTCATCCACTCCTCCAAACAAACCCTAGCCGCCACAAGCTCCACCGTAGCGCCGCCTAGCTCTTCCTGCGACGCAGCCAGGCCCGTGAGGAAATCCATGGCGGGTCCTGGTGGCCTCGCGGCGAGGCGGTCGAGGCCGCGTGCGTGGGCACCCCCGGGGCCGGGGCAGGGGCCGCCGTGGTGGAGCAGCTACGGCCCACGCCGTCGCGCGCCCTCCTTGTCTTCACAGAGGACCGCTGCTTGGAGTTCCTCCATTGACGACGACCCACTCGGCATCAAGCGGCTCGGACAAGTTCGCCGAGTTCGTCGAGGCGTCGAGCCGCGCACTTGCAGCTACGGGAGGCACTGCAACTTCTGCCGTGGACCGTCGAGGTCTTGTTCGACGGGCAGGGCAAGATGTACCGCACACAGGGGGGACAAGTTCGCCGTGACCTCGCGCCGAGCCCGGCGCCTCACCTTCCTCTACGAGGGGGACGGCGAGATAATCGTCAAGGTGTTCGACGACACAGTGTGCCGCACTACCACACCGGCGAATCCAGCTCGGACACCGATAGTTAGAACTTAGAGTGTTCTTTCTTTGTAGCGAATATGGCTACGGGCCAGTTGAAGCTAGTAGTGAAGGTTTCTCTTCCTCGGAAGAACTAACAGGGGCACCGTCACCAGCTGGATTTTCCCGTTTGGGTGACTGGGTGTGCCCTCGAGTGTTCTTTCTTGGCAGCAGCGAACATACGAAAATCAACACAACTGGTTTTCTTTTTTAAAAATGTTGTTTTTTTTGTGTCAACCATGGTTTAAACTATGTATTATTTTGTGTAAACCATGTTCCTAAGAGCATCTCCACTCGTCTCCCCGAACAGTCCCCTGGCGTGCCATTTTTTCATCCGGACGGCAAAAAATGGCCCAGCCGCGCCCCCGGTTTCTCGTTTTTCGCCGGATTTGGGCTTTCATCCATCCGGCAAGCCCACGGCAACCCCGGCCTACCGGGGAGCGCTCGGGGACTCTAGACGAAGCGAAACGCCGAGAAATCTCTCCCGCGCTTTCGTTTCGTCTTCACCGCAGAGGTGGCCCCGACCGGTCAACGACACGCGCATCGTCTTTCGCACACGCATCGTTTTCCGCGCGCAGTAGAGGCTGCCGCCGGTCAGCTCGCGGTGGACGCGTCGCATTCCACGCGGCATTAATCGCCGGCACCAGCCGCGCCTATATACCCGCTCCGCTCGCCGCGTATCCCCGCTCCACTCTCCCTCCACTCTCCCGATCCATGGCGTTCAACGACGAAGACGGCGCAAACAACGGCTTCCCCGCCGGTCGCTCCATGCGTGGGAGGGCACCTCCTCCACCGGGTACCGCCCGCCGGACACGAGGCCTCCGGCGGCGGGTGGCGGCTAAGGCGGGCGCACCAATCCCGCCGCCGCCCGGGCCACGCCACGCCGCCATCGAGAGGCTCGGATGGCGATGACGGACGAAGAACGCGCCGACCCGCGCCACCACCCCGACAACTACACGAGGTGGAACTCCTTCCTCCCGGCGGTGGGAGTCGTCCTACGATGGCCCGCCCGCTCGCGCGCGCAACAACGCCGCGGGTCGCCGACGATGGTGGAGCGCGCCGAAGGACGCTCCATAACGTCCTCGAGCACATCGAGGGCGGCAACTTCCCGCGACGATGCCCTCCATCGAGGGCATCGGCCGCCCGCCGCCGGCGGGCCACGGCGCATGGCTGCCGCCGTCGTCGAGGTCGCTCTCGGTCGGCGCCATCCTTGGCGCCGGTGAAAAGGAGCCGCTTCCCGCCGAGCAACCGCGCGCGGCGGCGGCATCGTCATCCGCGAGCCGTCGACGGCACAAGGACGGCTCCGCCCCAAGCGCGAACACGACACCTCCGGCGAGCGGAAGCGCAAGCCGGCGAAGGTGGTGGAGGAGGCCAAAGCGCCGAGGACGCCGCCATCCTCGAGGCCGTCATCGCGAGGTCCCTCCAGACCTCGTCCGCCGAGAACGCTGCGCGGTCGAGGGAGTGGGAGAAGGAGGCGGAGCGGCGAGGCTCCTCGAGGACGTCGCCGCTACCGCCGCCCGCGACTCTCCATCCGCGCCGCCATTCCCGTCGTCGACCTCGAAGCCTCCGACGACGACTTGTACAAGCCATCGCCGTCCCCGCCTCGCACGTGGCCGGTGGGAGACGCCGGCCAAGGCAGCAGCCGCTTCCGCCGCCGCAGTTCGACGACGACGGCTCCGACGACGATGGCGGCGACATGGACTACACGGTGTTCTACCGCCATTTCGGCATGTAGAGCGCCGTGTTTTAATATTTACAGTTGTATTCCCCTAGCCGAATTCAAAATGTAGTCGAATTCGGCCTCTATGTATGAACTTCGCCCTCTATATAGTAAATATCATTAAATTTAGTCTAAATTCGACCGTTTTATGTCGTAGTTTGTCAAGTTTCCGTTTTTCAAATTTAGATCGCCGTCTTCGCCTGAGAACGCGGCTGGGAAACTACTCCTCCCCACGCCAAATTTACGTCCGGATTGGACGTAAATTTCCCCGGATTTCAGCGTGGGGAGGGCAAACGAGTGGAGACGCTCTAACTATGTATTAGTTTGTGTAAAACCATGTTCCAATATGTAATGTTTGGAACAATGTTTAAATGGAGAAGAGGAAAAAGAAACAAGAAAAAAATGCAGTCGCCCCGCTGGAGCCACCCCCAGACGCAAACGGACGCGCGGACAAAAACGGTCATTTTCGCGTCCACGGCGCGACGCAGACGGACGTTCGCGGATAATAAAATGCGTCGCGTCGCTGGAGATGCCCTAATGTATGCAAATTTTTAGAACCAACCATTTAACAAAAAAATATTACAATCAATCAGGGGATATGACCAATGTAAATGCACAATGGTAAATAATTAGGGATCAAAAGGGTTAACTGAAAAAAAAAGAGAGAGGAGACCCTGGCTCATTAATTATACTGCAATGACGAATATATAACCAAAAGGAGAATAGAGATCACTATCATAGCAACATGAACACCCACCAGCCACTGGGATTCATTCTTGATAGGCACATGTGTTTATGTCTATGCGGAGGATAAGGATACTACATAATAGCTCCCTGGTAGCCATCAGACAGAATCTAAAACCACTGAAACAGATACTAATGACCCATTGTTCTGAATTATTTGATAGGAGTAAAATGGAAGTATATTCATATATACAAGAATTTACTTTAAGCAATTCGATTTCAATAATGTGTTACTCACTGAATGGATACGTGTGCCTCTTTTGGTAAATGCCAGCAACCTTTTTTCTCCATCCTGGTGTAAACAAAAAGATTAGTTAAAACTTCCCGTTTATTCAGAGTTATATTGACGTAGGAGGGTAAAACCGCAGTACCTGCTGCATGAAATAATCTCGGAACTCATCCCAAGTGTCATGAACCTTCACAACAACGTAACTTTGTAGGAATAGTTAAGGTTCAGACTTGCTGCCGTTCAAAAGACGGACACAAACCACTGGACTAACTTCAAGTATCTGTGTTTCACTGTGTTGCAGATCATAAAGAGTAACTATAAATAGAATATCTAACTGTAGGATACGGCCAATAGTCCAATCCAGCTCGCTTCAATTTTGTGTCATCTATGTTATAACCTAAAGGCTGGATATATAAAAGAATCTTTCAGTTCAAATAAACCAGTGTGAGCTACTCATAGTAAAAGAAGAGCAAATAATGACAACACTGTATGTTCTATAACTTTTGTAGAGGACAAAACAATGAACACTAACCTTACCCCGACAAGATGGAGGCCAACTGCCGCTGCTGCACAAGTCCTTGCAATTGATCCGGTATTTCCTGGGATCTATGAGGCAAATTTATAGTTTAGTGACAAGCAGCCAAGTGAAAATCTTAAAGAATCAACTCACTGTTATAATGTTGTGCACAGAGTAATGCAGGTAATCTCACAGGAGAAGAAAATCCCTACAGGTGTGCCTGTTGGCAAGAAAAAAATGTACTCCCTCCATCCCACAATGTAAGACGTCTAAGGATGAGTTAAAAGTCAAATATTACTAACTTTGACCAAATATTTAGGAAAAAATATAATATTGAATGGACACATTAAGAAAATATACTTTATGGTGAATCTATTGGTGTTGATTCAGTATTGTAATTGTTCATATTTTTGTGTATAAACTTGGTCAAACTTAGAAAACATTGACTTTTTAGTAATCCTTAGATGCCTTACATTTTGGGATGGAGGGAGTAAAATATAGGGTGTAGATAAATTTTAGTCCAATCATGTTTAATATGCCTCTCTACATGATGTCCTTTTATTCAGTTCCTGTGAGTGTGAGAAGAAGGATTGATTTCTTTAGGCTAGAATAGTTTGGCAAGCGGTCAGGAAAACAAATGCATTACTGGAATTTAACAGAGTGAAAGATTCCCAATTCTGGTCTGGATTATTAGAAGTAAAATCTTGTTTTCACCAATTTTGCAAAAGAAAATTTGGCAATGGTTTGAATACCAGGTTTTGGGAAGGTTGGTGGATTGGCAATAGACCTTTTTCCCAAGCAAGTTGGGGTAGGCTAGATATGAGACCCAACATAAAGGATGATAAAGATACTATTAGATGGAAATTGAACAATAACGGTGTATTCATAGTAGCTCTTTATATGGAAAGCTTTTCTTAAATGATTTAGATACCTTCATAAATTTCTGTGGAAAAATTAATATACCCTGGAAATCAAAGTTTTCCCCTGGTAGTAGTCTTGCTAAGAATAATATTTTGCAAAGAGGATGGCCAAGAGATGACTCCTGTCAATTTCAGGAAAAATGTGACTGTAGATCATCTGTTTTCAGCTTGTTCTGTTGCCAGACTGATGTGGAACATATTACAATGTTTATTTAAATTTAGATATGTTCCTGATACAGGTCAGGACCTTTTAAATTCCTGGCTAGTCAGATTCATGAAGAAGGATAAAAAAAACTGATCACTATGGAGATTGCTGCAGTGTTTTGGACAATATGAGGGTGCATGAACCCTTTGTTTTGCTCCATGAGGTGGGATATTGGTTGAACAGTTGTTTAATGTTTTCAGATAAAACAGGCAAACAAAGTGGATCTGAATTGGGGAGTAAAGCTCTTCGAACAAGTAGCAAATAAGGTCTTTAGAGCTTCGCAAGGATAGCGACCTTCCCTTCTGGATTGATGTAGAAGTACAAATGCGCAAGCTATCCCAGGCTAGGGGATGATGCTTTGGTAATGGGCTGCTTGTTCTCTGGCGCCTGGATGTTGCCGCGCCGGTTCTTTTGATTTTTCCCCCTTTTTCTGTTGTAGGAGAACCTTGGTTTCTATTAAAAGGGCATACCCAATGCTGAAAGCTCCCACACATTGTGGGGTCTGGGGAAGGGTATTTCTAGGTAGCATTTCCCTTGCTTTTTATTATGCAAGGAGGCTGATGGTCTACAATAGAACTGTGAGAGGAATTTTTTTTAAAGATACGGAGTACTGCTTCTGGTAATTCTCAGTTGCCTTAAGTAGATCTCAGTCACCTATTGCACACTACTAAGCTTAAAACTGCACTATTTGAAGGCATGCAAAGTGAACATCCGGAGGCTGAGCATGGAGAGGTAGACGACGAAACTCATTGGCCCCAGCAAACAGCCACAGCCTGGCTAAATCAAGAATTTAGACCGATAAGTCGAGGTGGTCGAGTGTGGTGTTGTTGAAGACGACATCGTTGCGTGATTTCCCCAGTCTCCGAAGTGACAGGATGCTGATAGATCTTGTGGCTTTCTGGAGATGGGGGGCAGCTCTGATGGCAGCAGATTCGAACCAAGAATCAAACTCCTCATCAGCCCTGGGATACAGGCTTGGAGGCCAAGCTTGGAGAGAGTATCAAACCAGATTTTTTGGCAAAGGGGCATTGCAGCAGCAGATGGGTGATGTTCTCACTGCCTTGGTCACAAACAGTGCAAGTGTCATCATCAGCAAGACCATGTCGCATGCGTCGGTCAGCAGTCCAACCGCGATCAGCAGCAGCGAGCCATGCGAAAACCTTGCATTTGAGAGGAGCCCAGCAATCCCAGATAGCCTAGCAATGTGGTGAGAATGTCATACCCTCAAACAAAGTACTATATGCAGATTTACTTGAGCAGGAGCCCGAGCTGGTGAAGTTCCAGGAAAAATCGTATGCATTGTCAGGGGAAAGTTCTTGGGCATCAATGATTTCTACCAGGTGCAGAAACTGCATTGTGCCGTCGATCGAAAGGGTGCCAGAGATATCTTTAATCCAAGAATTTTCATGCACACCAGCAGCAACAGTGCGGGCACTGACGGCACGCGCGCTGACAACAGCAAACACAGCCAGTGCCAGGCTAGAAATACTCTGACCAGCAAGCCACCAATCAGCCCAGAAGTAAATCCTGGTGCCTTCTCCCAACTTGACTCTACTGGCTGCATGGATCAGGGTGTTATTGTGGCCATTAACCTTAATAGGGAACATGGCCCAAGGTGCCATCCGAGGTCGTTCTATTCTTGACAACTACATGTTGGCCAGAAATTGGACCAACATGTAGTTGTCAAGAATAGAACGAACTCGTATGAAAGCACTCTGATTGGGTGTTACTAAGGTTGGCAGTACAGGTGCAAGGCGCAAAGACATTGTCTTGGCAATCAGTTTGGCCACATTGTGGACAAGGCTGATGGGTCGGAAGTCACGAACCTCAGACACATCTTGCTTTTGGGGGAGGAGAATCTCAAAACCACGAGCACGACCAGAGTGAACTTCTGAAAAACTGCCATAATGTCATTTTTATTGTTGCCCAGCAGGTTTTGAAAAAGGAACCTGTGAAACCATCAGGCCCGGGACTACGATCTCCAGGCATATCCTTGATACCTGACAGTGTTAGAATATATAACCGTATTGTATTTGTATAGAAATACGGTTGTATATGTGTAGTCCTTGTATAGCTGTCCGTGTATTGTATGACCCGAACTCTGCCTTGTATTGATCTATATACAGGCAGAGTTCGGGTCATACAATACACGGACAGCTAAACAAGGACTACACATACTAGCTGAATGCTCATACGTTGCCACGAGTCATTAGAAATTGGCACACGTGTAAACATAGATGCATACAAATATTTGGCCGAGCTCCCTATGAAGTGTCGAAATGTGTCACTTCAATCCTTCTCCTACGGGTCGCTTCCATCTCGACGAACTTTTTTTACTCCAACGTCCCAAATCCCAATTAAATGCATCCCCGGTTTGACCATCGCTGTGTTAGTAGAGTGACAAGCCATGCACTTTGCTGCAGGTGTCCCCTGCTCCTAGCCAGTTCTCTCGGTGATTGCAAGTATCCCTTTCTCCTAGCCCATTCTCCCGGTGTAGATGGATCTGTCGTGCCGTTGAGACTTTTCAGCGTCGATGATCAAGGATCGAGCAGATGTATGGAGCACTGGATTAAGCAGAATAGGAATCGATTCTTTGTAAACAGAATACAACTACGTAGCTCAAATATCATTGCCAGTACTCCACCCATTTTCAATTTGCAAGGAAAAAAATAATTATAGGCAACTCAGTCTAATGGAAAAGTTTGTACTACCGACATGGAACAAATGTACTGCTCGAAGAGGATATGTAGAATTCAAATAGCTATTTTCAAATCTCATAGAAAGTAATTCACGTATAAAAAACGAGCAACATCTGATCAAGGAAGCTGAGCCCGTAATAGCTAGCCATATGCACGTCCACAAGCAGACTTTTTTTTTTCTTGAGCTCACAGGCAGAAGCTTTGGACGATCGGTGTTTGCTGGTTTTCTCTAAGTTTGCCGGACCGATCGATTATGAGGTTGTCGGTATTGATGTTTTTTCCTTGTCCCGGACTGGAGACGGCCCACAGGCCCACCGTCGATTGGTTTTCTGTTGAGCCTGCGTTCTTCTCGGATCGGGATTATCGTGTTGTGCGCTTTTTTCTCGTTGTTTTTTTTTGTCGCTGGTATATATCTTTTCCCTCGGACGTACGACGTACCAGACTTTCAGACCGCTAGCAATTTAATAGTAAAGATACAGCCGTATATCTATACAAATACAATACGGTTATATATTCTAACAGACAGGACCTGTTCTTCAGTAAAAACAGCATTCAGCTGGGAGAGAGCAAAACATGGTAGGCCGAGGCCTTCCAGGTTGAGGCTGAATGTGCGGTCAGGCAGTGCACTGAAAGCCTCTTCGAAGTGCGAAGTAAAAACTTCTTCAATAAGCTTTCGATCATCCACTAGGGTATCAATATGGCGAATCTGGGAGATGAAGTTTTTTCCTTCTGCGACTATTGGCATGCAGGTGGAATTTTTTGTTTGTTTGTCCTTTGTTTCGAAGCGCAAAGATCCTTTGTTTCGATCCATGCAGTGGGGACATCGGTTGAACACTTAATCAAGTTTGCAGATAAAACAGTCAAACGAAGAGGAGCTGAATTGGGGAGTAAAGTTCCTCAAAAAAGTAGCGAATAAAGTTTTTAGAGCTTCACAAGGATGGCGAGCTTCTCTTGCGATTGGTTTAGATGTAAAAGTTTGGTTCTGTACCGAAGCTATCACAGGCTACGGGGTGCTTGGAGAGTTGCTTTGGGTATGGGCTGCTTGTTCTGTGGCGCCTGGATGTTGCCACGCTGGTTCATTTATTTTTAATTTCCTTTTTCTGTTGTAGCTGTACATTCGTTTCGACGGGAGAGGAAACTCTCATTTAAGAAAATAATAAATTACCACTTCTGCTAATTCTCAGTTGGCTTAAGTATATCTCAGTCACCTAAAAGTGCACACTACTAAGCCTAAAATTGAACTCTTTGGATGTGTGCAAAGTGAAATGCTAATTCATTTTTTTGTTTGTTGTTTATGTATGGGATGACTTGGAGATCAGGATGGTTGGGTGTTGGTCCAAAAGCTTAGAAAATATGAGTGAGACCTAAGAAATTTCAGGCAACTTATTAATAGATAACCGATAAATTACTAATCTGTTCACTTGTGCAGCAAACCGATTGCTAACGTACTAATTGATTGGAACAAAGAAATACAACGCACCAACTCTAACCCACACGTGTGTCAATTTTGAACCTATCGAGTGGCAGAAATATAAAGTAATTTAGGTACTATAGTCAGCAATGCCACCGTCAATAGCACATACAGCAGCAATCGGTAGAGAAAATAACTTGCAAACAGTTACAGAACAATTACCATAGGGGAAACCAGCACAACATGGAGCATCCTCTTGGAGCGCGCGACCTCCACGCCGCTCCCAACGGGTCCAGCCGCCGCTCCATTTCCGCTGGATGCAACTGCGACTGCAAACGCATGCGCAATTACGGAAACGCTACGAAAGGGGAGGCTGCAAGAGAAGGAGATGAGATATTCACGCACGGGAGCAGAAGGCAGCTGAGGAGGTCGTGCGACGCCGTTGGCAACGCCCTCTGCCGTGCGCGGAAGAAGGGATTCCGCCGAGGGCGCGCCGGCAGTGGGCGAGAGCTCGTAGCCGAAGGCACAGGTCCATGGACGGCGACCGCGGCAGTGGCGACCTCTTTTGTTTACCTGGACGACGGCGGCGGCGGCGGCGGCCTGTCCCCTCCGAGCTCTCACCTGTGCCCGGGATAAGGTCCGGCTGAAAGTCTGAAACTGTTCTAAGGAAATTATACTGGGCCTTTTGGGCAACAGTTTGATTTTTCTGAATTTTATGGGCCAAACCTTTCATAGGTTACGCCGGGATTTGGGCTTGGTTCCCAACGCGAAACGAACTCAACCAGAATTTATAAATCAGGTTCAGTCCACCCTCCAAAAAAATCAAGGTCCAGTCACAAGCAAAGTTTCCCTAAAATAGTCACAATCAAAGTTTTATCAATCATGAATTTTCCTTAATGGTTGGCTACTCTTGCCGATGTTGATTTATTATTTTAATGGTTGTGTGCGTGCACGTAGCATTGGCATTAGGGTTTAAATTAAAATTATAGGAGAACCTTCGTTGGTATTTACAAGTTTATGGTTTGGTATTTGTTTTTGGCTGCCTTCAGAAATGTATAAGATTATGTCATGAAAAAGGAAAGAATTTGAAGAGCTCAAAGATTTGCTTTTTAGACTTTATTTTGTAATTGCCGTAGACAACTCATGTATCTCTACCATGTACTATTTGCTACTTTAAATATATGTGGTATTGGTAAAAAAATTTATCAATAATGGATTTCCCTTAATTTCCAGAAGCAAACACAAAAAATAGAATGCTTTGTGATGACAAATAAGAGCAAATTCTAATCAAGTAGAACTGATACGCAAATATTGTCCAGAATGAATGCCTCTCCAAAAACATCAGAAGCGGAAACCCAACATGTTACTGAGCTTCATCAGCAGTGACGATCGAGAAATGAGATCGAACCGAGGCGGACAAAGTTCAATAGCAGGGAAGACTTGTATATGATCTTAGAATTAACTTATAGAAATCATATTTAGAAAATACAAAAAATTCTGAGAGATTTATGCAACATAGCTATGGGCTGTATCTACAGCCCCAAGAAAGTTCAGCTCAAAATTGGATCTACATTTAGAGAAAAAAGAATAAATCTTACTGTGAATAATGTCAGCTTACGGTGAAAACTATTCACACCAAAGTTTGTCTTTTTTGTGTGTGGCATTTTTAGTGTATGTCAAATTTGAAGCAGAAACTTTGTGACATTTCATATATAACACATATGTGCATTGTCCATATTTTTAAGAGTATTTATACATGTTTTGTCTTCTCAAAAATATTGATGTCATGAATCCTACCGAAAACCAGGTCTTATTTTTAAGAGTATTTAAACATGCCCAGTTCAATAGCATATGAGGGCCTGTTTGATTCATTGAAATTCTAAAGGAAATTTGTATGATTCTCACCCATAGAATTTTTTCTATAGTGTCCATTTGATTTAAAGGATTGGACCCTCTAAAATTTATATGGTTTGCTTTCGTATAATATAATCACATAGGAATTTTAAAAGGTTAGAGCTCTTGGAAAAATTTCTATATATCTACGGCAATAATATATACTCAAACCGTATAGAAATTTTCTACGGTTTTTCTGTGGTGCAATCAAACGATATCTGCAATTAATTTCTACGTTTTTTATTCCTATAGAATTTTATATACTATGATATAATTTTCCTGCGTTCTTTTATTCCCGGCTGTTCAAAATCAAATCCTCTGAATCAAACATGTCCTAAACTGCCCCCCGATGATGATGCAGAGGCATGTGTAATGTGTTCACATTCGCG
Organism: Lolium multiflorum; assembly: GCA_030979885.1. Lineage (NCBI taxonomy): Eukaryota > Viridiplantae > Streptophyta > Magnoliopsida > Poales > Poaceae > Lolium > Lolium multiflorum. Next base: position 82,616,539 of record CM061753.1, read on the forward strand.
GATGGGCGACGTTTGTACGACCAAAAACGATACTCGCCGCATTAGCCATTGCACAGACTGGGAGCAGTAATCAATGGTGTTCACATCCCTTGGCCGCAACAGAGAAAACGATTCTGGAAAGGAAAAAAACAAGGAATAGTTGAAAAGAGCAATGTTGACAGAAGAGGAAAAAAGCGAGTGCTTCCAAATAACGAATCAAAGCGAGCACGAAAGCACAACATGCTCGCCAGTGGCTAATTATTAAACAGATTATTGTTCTTCCAAATTCGTTCTTGGTGTGAAAATTCTTCTTATTCTAATAAACTTCTTTGTATACTCCCTTGTGGTGTGTCTAACAATCCGAAATCGAAGTATATAATCCTCGAATAGCATCTGCAAGGTGCTTAGGCACACTTCTTTTGGGCTGCTGCTTATGCATAAGCCAGCTTATAGTTTGCGGTTTGGGGAAGCAGCGGTGGAGAGAAACTCTAGAAACTATGCACGGAGACTTCTTTGGGGCTTCTAGAAATTTTGTTCTTTCGGGTTCAGGGAGGATGAGCTTGAGGGCGGCGACGATTGAGGAGAAGAAGCTCGAGCTCGAGCTGAGCGTTGGTTGGGGAGGTCGCGCTCGGGCTGGGAAGGTCGAGCTCGAGCTAAGCGCTGGCTGGGGAGGTCGCGCTCGAGCTCCTCACCGGACGCGGGTGGAGAGACGGCGAGGGAGGCGGTTGGGGAGGTCGCGCTCGGGCTGGGAAGGTCGAGCTCGAGCTCAGCGCTGGTTGGGGAGGTCGCGCTCGAGCTCCTCTCCGGACGTGGGTGGAGAGACGACGAGGGAGGCGGTCGGGGAGGTTGAGCTCGAGGTCGGCGCCGCTTGTGAAGGAGAAGGTCGGGCTCGGGCTGGGAAAGTCGAGCTCGAGCTCGTCGTCAGCTGCAGGTGAAGAGATGGCGAGGGCGGAGGCAGCCGTGGAGCGGCGGCGGCGGCGGAACCCTAGCTCTCTACAGGGTCACGAAAGGGGACGGGAGTTGGCTGGGGTCGTGTTGTGCTTTTTTTTTCTTTCCCAAAGCTCAAAACGTTATCCGTCATCTGTGGTATGGCATTTCCTTGTAAATACTAGTGCAACTAAGGGGTAGTGTTAGGTACCGGTTAGATTTTCGAAGGGAGAAGCTCGGGAAACTGGTCAGTACCAGTTTCTGGGATTGCACTGCGTGGGAGCTTCTCGGTGGAAAAAAGCCCGGAACAAGCCGGAGAGTTCTTTTGGGCTTCGGCTGTCCGCAACCTCGAAGCCGGTATAGAAGCCCAAAAGAAGTCACCCTTATTCTCAGATACATATAAATATGTAGCAAACAGAATTACATTCTGACAAGTCGAAAATGATATCATAAGGGCCTAGCTAGCTCGTTTTAGAATGACAAGACATTTTTTTGTCCATCAGCCCCAATCAACGATACATGCATGTAGTAGACTTCTAGCTAGTAAAATATGAATTCTAGCTAATGGAGATATTTCATGTTCCCATTTCAACTGCATCAGAGGAGAGCAGCTAAATTGTCATAAGTATAGGCTCTAGGGTGGCTTGAGACACGCTGCCTCATATGCCTCTACCCTCTTCCTCCCCCTCATCGTAAAACCCACGACTTTCATGAAGGGAAATAGACGCGGGCGATCATGATAGTCCATCTCATGGTTGGTTAAAACCCACCCAGTGAGAATCACGACCTATTTTAAAAATTCACATTTCAACATGCGATCTATTTTTATAAATCTCATCATGACTCATGAGTAAAAGCACATCCTAACTAATTTGAGGTACGGTTGAACCAAAACACCATGTCCGGAACTGGGATGTTTTTAGGCTGGTCATAGTGGGTAGTATCATATAGTAGTATCATGTATATGATATTTTTGTATGATACTAGATCTATAATGCATAGTATCATAGGCTAGTATCATAGTTTTGCTATATTAATTGATTTGTAGAATCCCAATACAAATTTGTGTACAAGATTTATTTGCTACTAACTTTTATCGTGATGTGCGCTATGATACAGTATGTCAGTATCTACCTATGATACTCTAAAGCGGTCACAGTGCGGATACGGTAAACTTGTATCTAACGTCATCCAGCTCAGACCGTGCAAAATTAGATACACACCCTCACAATGGACTGTATCTACTTGTGGGCCCTGGTGTTAATTATAGCTGCTTCAGCATTGGTCAAGTAGTGGGCCAGAGCAAGCCCATGGAGAGAGGTCCAGGGAACGCGAGACGCTGGGATTGGGCAGGCAATTAATTCATCTCGGGGTGAGAAACAAGAGACGGTATCGTAAACAAGATACGGTCCCAATCTCTTTCTTCTTAATTACTGTTCCATCTAAGCAAAGAGTCCTAGCTGGCAGGTTTAGATACAGTCCACGTTGTAGCGTTGTGGTCGCCCTAATCTCCTCTCTCGTCCATAATTACATGTCACATCAGCATTTTTGGTGGGACTAGGATACATGATACTAGGTATGATATTAGCAATATGGCTAGCCTTATACCGCATTAGCTATACCTAGTATCTAGAGCTTTGAAGCTTTAATACTTCTTCCATCCTTAAACAAAATTGTTGCAAATTTGTCTACCCAGTTTTCCTAACTGCGGGAGTAACTATACACAACTGTCACAATTCTTTTTCCTCTAGCTAAAGAAGAGCTCCCAAAAGGATGACAATATTTGGCTATGTTTACCGGACGTATCCCATCTATATCTCACACAACGGTGCAGGCTTTATTTTTATGACCGAACAGTACTAAAAATGTACAACAAATCTCTGCCAAACTACCACCATAGTTTTCAACGACAAGATTGTGACAAGAGAAGTGGACATAGTTGAACTTTCTGCTAACGTAATGATTATCGCTGCCTGTAACGGTAAGAGACAGTTGTTGCCGTAATGCCAGATCAAGCTGTTTTGTGGCCTGAGAACTCATAACAATGGGGTCAGCTCATGAGAAACACCCTACCACTGTTCCATCTACTAACCTGGCCCCTCTGGTCGTGCCGCTCTACTCCACAAGAGACTGAACTGTCCGCATAGGCCCCACAAGCCAGTGAAGTTTAGCATCTCCCTGACCCACCCATATATGCATGATTACAAGTCCATAACTACTTCTAAATTTGTGAAAAGGACTTTGATTGACGATGGAGTACGATGCACTAATGCAGGTATGCCGAGAAGCAAAGCATCTCATCTCATGGTCATCCAGTCCTCCCCCTCTGCGCTGCACGTGCATGTGATCACTCGGGTGCTTAATTTGGCACCGATCTGGTCCGCAATTTTTTTACAGGAGATCCAGCACCAGGAGAGGAGATTGGATCTTCATGTTCCCATCTCTCATTTTGCTTCCTTTATTTTCAGTTCTCCATTTCGTCTTGTTTTGGCTAGACCGTGAGTGTGTGATGTTTTTTTCTAAAATTTTAAGCTGTGCTCCAGGCTCGATCAGGACAGTGTCGACTCAGCTAAGGACAATGCAGCAGGGTTGTCAGTAAGTTAAGAGCCACACTGGTAATAACTGAGCAACGGAGCAGTCCTATTCGTGGCCTCTCTCTCGCAGGATAGATCTCTAGATCGCATCTTGCACCGAGCTCGCGTACAGAGGGAAAGGAAATACGTGGGAATATTCAAGCTAGCTAGGATGCAATGGCGAGTAATTCAGCACACGATCGAGCTTAATAAGCAGCCATGCTGACAAAGTGAGCTGTGGCCATGAAGCACATGTCCCCGAACCGAAGAACACGCGCGCCAGGCGCTCCCCTGGATCGAAATCGCATGTCTAGCCGGTGTCCTCCACATGTGGAACATCTCAGGCGTTGGTAGATGGAACAGTGGCCGCCGGTGCGCTGGTCTATCATTGGAGAAACCAATCGGCTTGTGTAGCTTGTTTAGTTGTAGTCCTTAACTTAATTGGTAGGTCATCCCCAGCCGCGACTGATTCATAACTGGAGGTATGCTTGCAGGTTCAGACGTGAACAACCGCTCGTAGCTTTGTAGCCTAGGTGTCCTTGGCTCGCATTGGTCCAGCAATTTTTGGCCAATTTGGTTGCTTGGGTTCACTCGTGTTCTTGCATGACACGGGTCTTAAAGCACCCCGGGACAGGCCTGGAGAAACGTCCAGTTTGACAGTTTCTCAAGGGACAGCCTGGCGAGAAGAAAATCGAAAACGCCGTTCGCGCGGATGCTCCGCCTCGGCATGACGGGAGAAGCCAAAATTCTAACGGCATTGCACAGCAAAGGTATGGGTAACCTCCCGCTTCGGTTACCCTGTCCATTAGCCCCTCCTAAATTTTCTATTTCCCCAATTTTGGCACTGGGACGGCTGCGACGACCTAGATCTGGCAGCGCGTATCTCCTTCGGTCTCCGGCGCCAGACCAGGGTCCTCGTTTCCAGCCGCGGCGGAGCCTGTGCACATCTGCGGCGGCTTTCTGCCGTGTCCATCGTTCGTCATGACGGAGGTAAGGGGAACCTCCTCTGATCTACTGTAGTGTTAGATTCATGTTGGTAGAACTAGTTGGGTTCTATACGATCGTTCGTAATGCATAGATCTTGTTTGAGTAGACCCACCAGCTCTAGCTTGTGAATCACGCCACAACACTCATCGTTTTCATAATAGCCTGGATCGTGATGGTGCACAAGAGACCAGTTAGGCTGCTTTTTTCCTCGTGTCAGTTATGGTCCTATGTTCACGACGAGATTATGAGAGGATTGCCAACCAAAACTATATCTACAACTTCAACGATGTAGAGGCTATCTGGATGCTTCGGATGAGAAGAGCCCATTTCTTTGCACTTGTGAAAACGTTCAAGGAGAGAGGACTACTGGTTGATAGCATCCACACCTCTGTCGAAAAACAAGTCGCAACATTTCTTCATGTCGTAGGTCATAACTAGAGGTTCAGAGTCATCCATAGCACATTCAGGCGATCCACGGAGAGTATCTCTTGGTACTTCCAGCAGGTGTTGTACGCAATTGGGGAGCTCAGGGGTGAAATGATTAAGCCAACATCAACGAACACACCACCCAAGATCAAGAACAACTACAGGTGGTTCCCGTATTTCAGGGTGAGTACAAATTCATGTTCGTTCTACCTTTCAGATGTGTGCTACTGTCAGAAATATGACTGTGCTAATTTTTCACAGGATTGCATTGGGGCTATTGATGGTACCCATGTGATTGCAAAGGTACCGAGATCAATGTCTGCAACATTCCGCGGGAGGAAGCACTACACCAGCCAGAACATGCTAGCAGTTGTGGATTTCGATGTGCGGTTCACCTACGTGCTTGCTGGATCGGAGGGTTCAGCTCATGATGCGAGCATCCTGGCCGACAGCTTGTCAACGCCTGATGGGTTGCATATCCCTGAGGGTAAGTTCTACCTTGAAGATGTTGGATATGCATGCCGACCTGGTATTCTACCTCTCTTCAGGAAAACAAGGTACCACATCAACGAATTCTCTCCCAGACACCAACCTCAGAATGCAAAAGAGTTATTCAATTTGAGATACTCAAGCCTTAGAGTTACCATTGAGAGGGCCTTTGCTGCATTGAAGAACAGATTCAAAGTCCTTGACTACAAACCGTTCCAAACTTTTGACTCTCAAGTAAAGCTGGTCCTTACTTGCTGCATTCTTCACAACTGGATACTAGGTTGGGGCGACGATGAGTTCTTCGAAGAGGTTGTCACTTTAGATGAAGTAGAGACCGTCCATGGCGTGAACGCGGACGACAATGATGCCCGAAAGGAGAAGAGCAAGAGTGAGCAGACGCAATGTGGGAAGCCATAGGCAACAAAGAAGAAGAACCCCATTTGATCCCTGTTTCTCGAACCCTATCCACGTATGTTGAACTACCTCGTGATGATAAACTGCCATTCTTAATATCTAGGGAGCATCGTTATGAACTACCATTCGTACTATCTAGGGCTGATTTCGCAAACTGCTAGCTTCATTAGTCTGCAAATGTCATGAACTGGTTTCTTTGTGATGGGAGGTGATAGCATGGTAAGGCTATCAGTTATAGAGAAGAGGTGACCTTAGGAATGCCTGGATGGTACCAAATAGGCCTAATCTCATCTCCATCGAGATTTGGGGTTGACTGCAGGCAAACAAACATAAAGTCCTTTTCGACCCAAACGATGTAGCCCGACCTACACCAAACAACAGGCCAATTCCGTCCCGTGGCTCATTTCGAACGCGCAGGTGTGCTCGCACCACTGCGTCCGTGAGCCAAAATTCGGGCCAAGGCTACCAAACGCGCCCTAGAACATCTCCACCAATCACTTTTGCTCCCGTGCTCCCCTTTGGAAAACTCTAGCCACGTTAAAAACAAGGACAGTGAAGATCTTCTCATACGCTTTTGTAACCGGGGGTATAATCGTAAAATTTAAAATCTGACATGTACGGACAATCATGTAGTGTCCCGTATGGCCCATGTTGTTTTGTACAATTATTTTCTGTATGTATTGTGTACTACTACGATTATGTGTGTGTGACGTAATGTTTACCGAAAAGGAAGGACATATAAAAGGGTCGTGGGTGTTTCCGACATGGGCTAGATATGTGTTTTGGCGGGCCTAAGGTAGAAAAAAATCGAATATACTCCCTCAACTTCGGCTATGGGGGAGCACTCAAGCAGGACTCTTCCACCAGTAGCTTCAATAGGGCCCCAAACAGGTATATGGGGTGTTGGCCACGAAACAGGATTCCACGGGCGTTTTCATAGACCACCAACACATTTTGGACCTCGACAAAATAGCTGGCACGTCCACACCAGACCCTACCCACAAGGGCCGGGGCCGCGAGGCGGGGGTGTCGGCACTCCTCGCCACGTCGAACGGTCTCCTCGGGGCCCATTTAGCAACAGTTGCGATTGTTCATTGCCTAGCCGGGTCAAACACATATCAACTACGACCAGATCGACTTTCGAGATGCCAAAGTAATGGCGGCACCGCCGGTCACCTACTGTTGTGGGTATACTTTATGGGTATATCAACAGCATGGCCTGGATCCGGCAAGCCCGGGTGGCCCATAGACGGTGATGGTGGCATATGGCTCATCGGGCGGCCCAGTTGCTGTAGATCAAGATGGATGAAGTCCAGCCCAGATAGGAGGAGCCGGATCTTAACCGTCATATGAAGATAGTCAGATCTGTGAAAACCCATGAAGTATCCGGATCCAATACGGCGCATAAGGAAAGGTGGATCTTTGACGTGCACGGCAATGTAATATTCCGTAGTTAGGCATCTTGTATTCCGGCTAGGACTCTCTGTGTGAACCCTAGATCCGAGCGCCTTTATAAGCCGGATCCTGGGACAACCACAACTCATTGTAACAACACGAAAGCGTCCAGATAATTCCACAAGCAGCAGTAGGCCCTGTCTCCGAGCTGTGTCAAGCGGGTAAATCGCGTACCACCGTCCCGAGGAATCTCCGCCCTATGGCCCCTACTTCTTCTCCTTCGTGAGGATCCCTCCTCCGAGGCACCGTCGAAGGCAACGTGGCGCCGCCGTGGGGCCAACTGTTGTTGCCTATTCGACGGTGTCTCCGAGCAGGTGTTTCGAAGCTGGGTAAACCGTGTACCACCGTCCCGAGGACTTTCTGCCCTATGGCCCCTACTTCTTCTCCCCCTCGTGAGGATCCCTCCTCCGAGGCACCGTCGAATAGGCAACGACACCTGTCGCGAACAACCTCCCTATTTATGCCTTCCGACATCTCTATATCGTCGGTCTGCCCTAGTGCCGCCTCTCTCTCTCTCTCTCTCTCTCTCTCTCTCTCTCTCTCTCTCTCTCTCTCTCTCGCTCTCTCGTTGCTGACTGGACTAGCACGAGGCCACTTAGGTTGCCAAATACGACATGCTCGCTCTGCCAAAAGCAATAGGGCTGAGGGGCTAGGCCATCAGCTTGGTGAGGTACTTGTGCCATCAGCTTGGGCGGGGACGCGGTGTACTTGTGCCATCAGTGTCCGTCCATCGATCGTAGAGTGACTGGTAATATTTTCCTTTTCTTTTGTAATACGGATAGGAAAATCAAAATATCTCTCGAACCAGATTTTTTTTTTGAGGGTGAACAGTGGGAACCCACTGTATATTTTTTTATTTTATTGCTCTCGAACCAGATGTTCAAATAAAATTCCATTTTCACGGTTGTCCTAGTCTCGTCGAGTCTATAAAACTAGATCCTATAATGATAGATTTTGACGAACTTTTTTTGCACTGCCTTTCGTGCCTACGTTGTACTGCATTGGATTGCTTTGCACATCAGTGTGTCCTCATAGTACACTGCCTTTCTTTATCATGTTGCATTGTCTTGGATCGCTTTTGCACGACACGGTGTCCTGGTAGTGCATCGGCCATGAACTGCCTTTTTGTCCCAAGTTATACTCTTGAAAGTGCACCGCCCATACACTGCCTTTTTTATGCCGTAGTGCACTGCTTTTCGGTCGCAGTAAACTGCGCGATATCCTGACAGTGCACCGTCTGTGCACTGGCTTTTTTACTGCATTGCACTTGCTTTTTTCACGGTGCATTCTTTTGCAGTGCATTGCTTTTTTTTTAACTTTTTGTGTGTGTTTGTGTCAGTACGGTACGAGCAAAAAAATAGTAAAACCAGTGGCGGACCCAGACGAAAATCTGACCGAGGGCACAACATTTGACTAGGGGCATCTTTGCATAGTTTAGCTGAACTTGAACGAGTTTCTTTCAAAATTTAAACAAATACTAAAGGAATTCAATAAATTGAGTGGGGGCCTATGCCCCCACTCGCATGTACTTGGGTCCGCCCCTGAGTAAGTGCGATATGGAACAACAAAACGTGAGTGGATATAGAGCAGCGTAGCGCGGGCACTTGGCAAGCATAGCCTGCGCACGAGACGCGTACTCTCCTCCTAGTCGTCCTCTATAGCTTTGAATGAAATTCATTGATTTTGATTTGTGAGTAAATCTCTATAGGGGCACAGGTGGGAGCAAATACCATTTGGCTCTCTTAGGTAAACCTCACCGAACGCCTCAATCAAGGCTAGACAAAACTTGTACATCACGTCAAGGCAGGTGGTCTTAGTCAGTGGCGGAGCTTGGAGAAAATTCAATAATTCATGGGCGGGCTAAGCTACAAAACTCACTTTTTTTTTGTATCCATGGTTGTTGAAATTGGCAAATTGAAGAAGAAATTTGTAAAAAATCCACAGTGCTATCATATTGCTAACCAAAAAATTGGGGAAAGAAAGAAAAGTACATGCGTAGAAAAATTGGAGAAGATTAGGGGCTGATTTCAATCGGCAGTGTTGCTTGGCAGCTGGTGGACCTCCGGCAGGTGGCCATGCCGCTGTGGCGCGACAGCACGTGCAGCTGCGGCGATCTCCTGGCCACCCGGCGCTGATGCCTCCCTTGCCACTAGCCTACTCCACCGATTCCCCTGACCCTCCTCTTTTTTCAGTCTAAATCGCCATGAGAATCTGGGATAGCCAGGCGCTCTCCATCCCCATGGGTTGCAGTCTTGCAGATATAAAACTAGGAGTGTCGAGAGAATGAGATAGACAAAGTAACAGGCCAGTGCGTTCTCATGATCTGGGCCTTGGATGCATAAGAGTACATATTAATTTACTAGAAAAGCTGGGCGGGCCATGGCCCGGTTTTGCCCCAATGAAGCTCCGCCAGTGGTCTTAGTCATTCGCAAGTACTCATCAATGAGATCACCCGACACATCATACGCAAACATGCGAATAGTTGAGAAACACTTATGATAAGAGTTGAAGACTAACTTACCAGTGGCATCGGGCTTGCATCTGAATGAAGTAGGCGTCATAGTCCCTAATCCCGGAACGGACTCGCATTGAAGACCGGCTTCATGGGGGGGGGGGGGTCCCGCTGGAGTCGGTAGTTGCCACCCTCTTAATTGCGCACCGCATTTCCCATGCGAGGACTCGCCGAGCCCCTGCGCACCGGATGCTGCTTCTCAGTGTGGTCATGGATGAGGTTGGCCACAACAATCATGAACTCCGAAGAGGCGTTCGACTCCTCGTCCGATGAGCTGGCCATGACGGTGTCGTAGAAGGACTCGATCAAGTTGTTGAGGTCTATCTGCTGGTAACAAAAATGGATCAATGGCCAGTCTATATGGCTCAAATGGCCGAAAAATGGTCCTAGTTTTTGTACCTTAAAATTGGCCTTGCAATTGGACTAACATATCTTGCGTGTCGATATTGGTTGTCGGGTCCGAGCAGACGGTCGGCAAACAGGGTTCTAGAACGATGCCGACGAGTGCTCTCTTGGATGTTGGCATTGCTCGGCGGCCTACCAACAGTTGCGTGGAGCCCAGGCGGGAACACACGTGAACGTGGGTTGATGTCCCCGCATTCGAGCTAGGAATACGTTGACACGGATAGATCCGTGGCTAGAGTTTACACATTTTCTATCCGTATAGGAAGACGTTTGACCTATTTATGCCGGGACAGCTAGCTGCTACTACCTCCATTTCAAGGAATAAGGCGCGCACGTATTTCAAGACGAACTTTGACCATACAAATTGAGCAACAAAATCTTGATTATATTATATGTATATAGCATCGTTGGATTCGTATTGAAAAACACTTTTGAATGATACTAATTCCATACAAAAAATATTTATCTATTTGAAGAAATTCTTGGTCAAACAAAAAGCTCGTAAAACGAGGGCGCCTTATTCCTTGAAACGGAGGTAGTATAGATGAAGCACCGCTAAAAATAAGAGCCGCTTCTGCGCGGAGAAGCCAACGCGCCTACACCATGTGAGCTAATTTTCTAGGATGCATGCACGTGAGTTTGTTACCTACAAAAACCAATAATTACATTAGCTCAGTGCCGCACGGCACGGCGACGAGTGGAGGCCGCGAGCGACGCCGTGGGTTGGACTCAAAGCATGCACCTCCCGCCTTTTGTTCCCAGCGCGCGGCCGGGGACCGTCCGCCCTGGGTGGCCGGCCGCCGTCACCGTGATCCCGCGGCGGCCGCAGGGGCTCGCGAAAAGGTAAGCCTTGTCTGTCTGCCGCCGCCGCCGGCGGCGGTTGCTTAACGCGGACTTTTCTGTTGATGCTGCGTTGCTTAGATTAGTCATAGTGGGGAGTAACATTAGGTAGTAACATACCCATGTTACTATTCTATGTTACTATCTCCATAGTGGTTAGTATCATAGTAGTAGTAACATAAAATGCTACATTTATTAAGTTGTAGACTCATCTTGCCTTGAAATGTGTGATGTGATGGTAACATAGCTAGTTACCACCATGCTCTTTTTCCTCAATTAATGTCCTGCCATGTCATCAAAATGCTTAGTTGACATTGCATGGTGTTGATATTACTACCTATGTTACTCTCCACTATGAGTAGTTTTAGCGTAGGTACTGTTTCGAGGCGCAAGAATGCTACGTACGAGATGGGCTCAATCGACATGGGCGTCTGTGTGTATGTACGTACGTACGAGGTGTCGCTGGAAGTGGCTACTACGTATCTACGTATGCCAGCCTATACTTTTCTTGGAATTTGGCCATGAAAAGGAGACCGAGAGAGTTCTGGGAGCATAGATCACATAGCTAGCTAGCTCGTTTTTCTTTCATCGTGTGCGTCGTCTCTAGCTAGCGTTCCGCGAATGCGACGGACGTAGGTGGTTACGTCTGCCGTACGGTGCGTCCCCGGAAGATAGGATCAATAGTCAAACTTGAAAGCAATCGCTACGAGTCAAAGAAATCTTGATTACACGCACTTGTATTTGTATGGATCCATCGTCAACTCCCAGCTGCAGCGCCTTTAACAAATGCGCATCCCCTCCTCGCGGTAACATATCAAAATACTAACCAGAAACCAGTTCCCTACTCGTACTCGCGGAGCATAGTCGTCTGCAATTAGTTATGCATCCCTCAGCAGTTCCAGCCATTGACTAACGCCAGGCCATCCCAGCACACTAATCATCTGTAAGTTAATAAGCCGCGAAATAATCGTCCCTAATTTCCACTACTAGCGTGGGTTCCATGCCGCGATTAGCTCCGACGCGCAGGAATTCAATTCAATTCCGCGCTTGTTGCAAACGGATCGTACAGCCAACGATCGACGACGTCCCGGCCAACGTCACGCTCCCGTCTCCGCTCCCGTCTCCGTAAGTGGCACATGTAATTTCATTTAGGGCATCTCCAGCGGCGCGACGCAGATGGACGCTGAGCGACCGTTTGTGTCCGTCGTGACCGAAAATGCGCGGTGCACCCTCTCCGCCCGCGACGCAGTGATCGGGCGTCCAGAGACGCAAACCGACCCAAATATGCGCAGCCTTGCTCGGACGCATGACGCGCAAATTGTCCGCTGGTCCTCGAACAGCCCGCCGCCACAACGCTTCGTCTTCCGCGACATTATTTGGCGGCGCCGCAGCCTTTGCAGGGCGTGTTAATGGCGTGCTCGCTTCGCGAGCGCGCTAGTAGACGTGCGCCAGCGACGCACGTCGATGCGTCTTCTCGCCGATCTGCCGAGGCGTCGCCGCTCTGTCGCGCTAATGGCGATGCCTCGCGTGCCGCGCGTAGTAATGGCGATGCCCCACGTGGCGCGGCCGTCGCCCTGCCTCCGACCTATATAAACAGGGACGTCAACATCTCATCTCTGATACGCGTAGATGCACACGTCCGTTGGGAACCCCAAGTGGAAGGTATGATGCGTATAGAAGCAAGTTTCCGATGAAACCAAGGTTTAATCGAACCAGTAGGAGCCAAGAAGCACGTTGAAGGTTGATGGTCGTGAAATGTGATGCGGCGCAACATTCGCCAACGCGGAACTGCACAACACAACCAAAGTACTTTGCCCAACGAAACAATGAGGTTGTCAATCTCACCGGCTTGCTAACAAAGGGATTAAACGTATCGAGTGGAAGATGTTTGCAAAGAAAACAAACACAATTGCAGAGATTGTATGCTATGTAAAGAATAGGACCGGGTCCACACTCACTAGAGGTGTCTCTCCCATAAGATAAAAGCATGTTGGGTGAACAAATTACAGTCGGGCAATTGACAAATAGAGAAAGGCATAACAATGCATATACATGATATGATAAATATAGTGAGATTTAATTGGGCATTACGACAAAGTACATAGACCGCCATCCAACTGCATCTATGCCTAAAAAGTCCACCTTCATGTTATCATCCGAACCCCATTCAGTATTAAGTTGCTAAGCAACAGACAATTTCATTAAGTATGGTGCGTAATGTAATCGACAACTACGACATAGAATCAATGTTTTATCCCTAGTGGCAACAGCACATCACAACCTTAGAACTTTCTGTCACTGTCCCAGGTGTCAATGAAGGCATGAACCCACTATCGAGCATAAATACTCCTCTTGGAGTTAAGAGTACAAACTTGGCCAGAGCCTCTACTAGTAACGGAGAGCATGCAAGATCATAAACAACACATAAACAATAGATTGATAATCACCATAATCATAGTACTCTCTATCCATCGGATCCCGACAAACACAACATATAGAATTACGATAGATGATCTTGATCATGTTAGGCAGCTCACAAGATCCAACAATGAAGCACAACAAGGAGAAGACGACCATCTAGCTACTGCTATGGACCCATGGTCCAGGGGTGAACTACTCACTCATCACTCCGAGGCGACCATGGCGGTGTAGAGTCCTCCGGAGATGAATCCCCTCCCGCAGGTGCCGGAGGCGATCTCCGAATCCTCCGAGATGGGATTCGCGGCGGCGGCGTCTCGGAAGGTTTTCCGTATCGTGGCTCTCGTGGAGGTTTCGCGACGGAGGCTTTAAGTAGGCGAAAGGAACGCGGGGGGCCACACGAGGGCCCAGGGGGCAGGCCGGCGCGGGCCCGGGCCGCGCCGCCTATCCCCCGGCTGCCTCGTGGCCCCACTTCGTTATCTCTTCGGTCTTCCGGAAGCTTCGTGCAAAATAGGACCGGGCGAAGATTTCGTCCAATTCCGAGAATATTTCCTTACTAGGATTTCAAACCAAAAACAGAAAAACATGGCTCTTCGGCATCTTGTTAATAGGTTAGTTCCAGAAAATGCATAAATATGACATATAATGTGCATAAAACATGTAGGTATCATCAATAAAGTAGCATGGAACATAAGAAATTATCGATACGTTGGAGACGTATCAATCTCCTCCGCACAAACCCTAGCCGCCGCTGCCGTATCGCCACTTCTGCTCAGCCCAGTAGATCCACCATGAGCAGCGCCGGACGCGGCCAGGCTGCCGCGCCTCCACCTTCACCTCCAACTCCACCTCCCCCGAGCTCCGACGAGGAGTTCGACTCCGAAGACAGACCGACTTCCTCCCCCGGTGAGGGACACCGTGGATCGCTCGCGGAGGAAGAAGCAGAGGAGGAGCGGGCGGCCATGAGGCGGTCGACGCCGAGCTGGAACAGCGGGCGCGGCCGCCGCGCCGCAGGACTCCGACTCGGAGATATCTTGGTCGTTAGATGATCCTGATGAGCCAACGCCGGAGCAGAGGGCCATCGTCGAGTCGTTCGAGACGCTCAAGGACGACGCTGCCACCGCGAGGCTGCAGCAGGCACTGCAAGAGGACGTGGCGGCGCACCGAGGCGGCCGCGCGGGGGGCGGCGGAGAAGCAGGCGACGGAGCGACTCAACGACGATGTCGGCCCGTCAGGAAGCAAGTAGTCTAGGTCTATAGATCTACTTTGTATAGTTTTTATGCATTTCTATGTACTAGTTTAACTATGTTGCAATTCAAAAAATGGGTCGCCCCGGTGGGAGCACACCCAGACGCAAAAGGACGCGCGGTCAAAATATGTCCGCGGGGCGACGCATACGGACGCTGGCGACCACTTTTGGGCGTCCGAAATGCGCCGCGCCGCTGGAGATGCCCTTATTTGTCCCCCCTTATTTTGTTGATTTTGTTTGGTGGGGTGCGGCAACAACGGTGTGTCCTGGCCGGTCTAAATCTGGTGCGGTTGTCTCATTCTAAGACCATCTCTAGCAGAGCCTGTAAATATGCGAATTGTAAAACGCGAATTTAGGCCACCGAACTCGTGTTTACGGGTCGAAAAAGTGCCGGCACAGATCAGAACCCGTAGACTAAAACTGTAAAAAAACATATTCCTAAATATGCTGCTAGACCCACATGTCAGACTCACTCGTCCGGCCGAGGCCCATGCCGGCCGCCCCGCCCCGCTCCTGCTTCGTCCCGCCCCGCCCTACCCCGGCCGCGCCTGCGCCGCGCCGCCCTTGGCCTCGCCCGCGCCACCCCCGTGTAATATCCCAAGTTTAGAGGCTATAAAATGAGAGAACACCAAAGTGTGCATTTCATTCATGCATAGAAAATCCGGGGAATTTTCGCGCTTTCAAATAAAACTTACCACAGTAACTGAAGTTTCACTTGACTTGCTGGAATTGAAGTAGATCATCAAGTCAGGCGCTATAAACTTCACTGTGATCTTTACTAAAACCCTGTTTTGGGTAGAGATGATTTGATCTATGAGCTAGATCAAATGGAATTAGCTTTACAACAAACAACACCTTAAGTAAGGGTCAACTACAAGATTCTATAAAAGATCTCAACCTGACATTCCTTACAACAACACATGAATAATTAAGAAACTATTATTTACTTATCTTTTCCATGTCTTTTACTAAATAAATGTTTCTACCATGATTCTCATGGTGTATCTTCAACTAATTTTGTGTATAATTTAATTCACTTCTAAATAAGGTAAACCATAGGGTTTAAAGTGCATAAAAGCCACACATTCTTATTTAAATCATAACTTATTAAATATATGGAATATCATAAAACTAAATCCATTTACATTACGAATTATAGTTCAAACTATTTGAATAAAACTAACTATGAGTATTTTGAAACTCATATGATCATGCCTTGGTGAAATCAAACACCAACTATCCAAAATGGAGGAATAACCTTCAACCTTGACCTTTGACCAATATTATAATAAAAATCCAATCAAATATGATATAGTGACTCATCCATAATAATAAAACCATCCACAAGATATTTAGTAACAAATGCCACTTGGCTATCCAAATATAAATCATATGAGAGGATAATGATCATGCCACATAGGATGAAAATATCTACATGACTTGCATCCCAAGACTTGCCACCTCATGCCCAAAGGATTGCTATGGATGAGGGCATGACAACCAAGCACCTTACTCATCAAACCAAGACAAGAGTCACCCACCTATGTGTCATGACACTAGAGCTTGCCCAAGCCTATAAATAGAGCCACACCCTTCATCTCTTTGATCATCTTGTAGCATGATACAAGGAAATCAACACATAGAGCCACTCCATACATTAGCTAGGATCAACATGAAGAAGCTAGGAGGTGGAGGCATGCCACAAGATGCAGGTTTATCAGATTTCCAGAAGAACAAGCTACATAAGATACCAAGGTAGAATTCCTAGGCAAACCATATATTTAGAGGATCATATCATCATCTCTTGAGTAGGACCTTAGGCTATTAAAAGACATTTAGAAGTGAGAGAGAATATAGATGCTAATCATATCCATGTCTATCCTAGAGAATACTAGTGTAGTATTAAATCCTACTTGTTCAAACCAACCTTTAATCTTGGAGGTGAGAGACATATTCTATTAGTGAAACATAACTAAAACCCTAGGCTACATCTGAATACCAATCCAAATATCACTTGGGATCATAAATAGAACCCTGCCATACCTAATGCCTATTTATATTTCAATTAAATGAAGCTTATGCAAAACCCTAAACCATTTCATATGGGATTCACTCCACATAAAATATTAAGCCCTAACTTGTGTATCATGGATCACAAGTATAAACTAAGTCATATATACTTTAGGACTAAATGCCATTTGGTGACTAGAGTGAAACCAATATTCAATTCTATTTTGCCTTCCAAGGAATTTGTTTAGTGTACCAAATAAAGTAGTATGTTCTAAAATAGAATCACCTTAGCAAATGAATTGAATTTAATGAGCATAGGATTTATCTTAATTGAGTTAAACTAAAATTTGTGATTCAAGATTAGTAATCATAGAGTTTATTCCACCATTTTCTTAAAACCTTGGAAACAATTCTTCACATAAAATCATGAACCAAGCCATTCCCATTACCATTTAATTTGAACCCTAGCCATAATGAAAATATGTGTGAACAATCCAAATGATAAGTACAATCAAAACCTAATCATGTGTTCATTATGCACTTGTTATATAATTCAAACTATTAGAACATATTTGGTTATTAACTTATAAAAGTAATTGAGATGAACCCTAAATTCACATCTATTTTGAATTTTGAATTGTGCAACAAGAACACAAATTTAATCAATTAATAAATGTTGTTGAAACAACAAAACTATGCTGTGAGCATTATTACCAAATTGTATTGATGTTCAAATAATTTATAAACATGAAAAATAAGATAGAAATCAGTTTGAAATTCAAATAGCAAATTCAAATCAGTAAATAAAAACAGAAAATAAATAGAACAAATAGAAAAGAGAGAGAGAGGAGCATACCTGGCAGCCCAGCACCGCAGCCCAAAAACAGAGCCCAGCCTTGGCCCAAGAACGCAGCCCAACGCTAACCCACCTGGCCACTTACCAGTTCGTCGCTGGCAGGAGACAAGGGGAGGTCGTCGTCTTCCTTCCCGGCGTCGACAGCGCACAGAGATGTCCCGGCCACGTCCTCGCTGCGGATATGGACGATCTCGGACGCCAGAGACCATCTCAGAGGCACCTCCAAGCTTCGCCGCGTCCGTCCTATCCACTTGCGTCCCGATTCGTGCCCTGTTGCCATGGCAACCTCGCCGCCCCATCTCGGCCGTCACCGACGACGAGATGACCATTCCGCCCTCCTCTGGAGCTATAAGAGCACCACGAGCTTCTCCAAGAAACCCTAGAACCTCGCCGCCCTGCCATTCCCTCTCTATCCCTCTCAATCTCTCACACCTCTCTGTGAACCGCCGCCGGCGTCGAGGAAGAACACGGAGATATAGGCCACCCCAGCCTCCGGCGCAAGGTCGAGGAGGTGCGCCTCGGCGCATAGGTCATCTGGGAGCAAGCACACGTCAAGGGGAGCTCGGAGCTGGACAAATTTAATCGTTCCCTTTCTCAGTACCTCGCCGGTAATGGCGAAATCGAGCTCATCTCCATCGCCAATCGACACCGCCGACCACACCATCATACTCAGGGTGAGTTTGCGCATCTGTAGAGCCTGCTCCCGCATCCTAGAAGCCTCTGTAGCTCCTGATTGTTAGTTGGCCGGAGTGTACCGCCGCGGGACATGAATTCCGATGAAGCTCCGGTGACCATTTCGTAGTGCCGCAGCCACCAATCGTTTCCCCATCCTCATCTGGTTCGAAAGCATCAAACCGCACGTCTTGGGGAGCCCTAAATCGTCACCGACGTTCGTCTCTGGTCGCCGGCGTTGAGCCGACGGCGAGGTCGACGTGGCAGTAGGTCCCCTGCAAGCAAATTGACTTAGTCTTCGTCCATCTGGCAGTCTACGTGTCCTGTGGCCCACTAGTCAGTTGCTAGGGTTAGCTCTATACCGGGTAGGTTTAGTATTTGTTAGTTATTTCAAATTCCAGAATATTACTGAAACTTTGCAAAATCATATAAAATTCATTTCAACTCAGAAAAATATGAATAATATATCAAGATGCTCACAAAAATAAACTCTATTCAAATAAAATATAAAATAAAAATGTGTGTCAAAATAAAAATTCACTTATTTTTATCTTTATTAATTATGTCTTTCCAATTGTTTTAAAAACAAATTGAATTCAATAAATAATTAAGTTTCAAAGAAAGTAAATTTTAACTATTCATTAATTAAGTAAAATGTTAAGATTAATTTACTTGATCATATTTTCATCAATTAAAATATTAGTGGTAATTCATCAACCCTAATTTGCAAATTACCATTTACTATTTCTTTAAATAATAATAAAGCAAGAAAATACCAACAACTAATATTATTTTGGGTAATCCAAAAATTGTTTACCTAAACATCTTTATTAACAATTTAAGTATTTTAAAATGTAATAACAATTGTTAAGCCCTAGTTTTTAATTAAATCTAATTAGAAGTTACCCTAATTATTAATTCTTGTGAAAATTAATAAAATGTCCAACCATTGTTAATTTTGTTTCAAGGTAATTAAATACCACACCTTTGTTGTCAATTATCATTTTAGAGTTGTACCATAATTTAGAAACCCTAAGTTTAAAATAAGTAAGACCTTGATTCCATTATTTTATGTGCTCATCCTTAATAGT
Organism: Lolium multiflorum; assembly: GCA_030979885.1. Taxonomy (NCBI): domain Eukaryota; kingdom Viridiplantae; phylum Streptophyta; class Magnoliopsida; order Poales; family Poaceae; genus Lolium; species Lolium multiflorum. The sequence goes on from CM061753.1 coordinate 82,635,842, forward strand.
TGCAATCCTAAAACCTAGGGGTTTAGCCCATGTGATCATACCCATTCACTTTAGGTGTAGAATCTTAATAAACAACCAATGAGTGCATACCCTTGATCCACTAAAATGAAATCAATTCACCTGAGACCATCATCTCATGTCTTTATTCTTGCTTAACATCTATATGATCCAATTAGTACCACCTAGGTATAAACACTAACTTGTTAATTGGATTAGTACCATTGATCACCACTTCTATATACCATACCATTAGGACCAACCTCAACCATCAAACTCTAGTAGAATCCTAGTGATGAACCCTAACACCAATTTTGTGAAGTAATGCACATCACATGCTCCTATCCCACTAAACCCTACTTAGAGAGTAATACACCACTTAGCTTAGAAACCATTAGTGATTACTTAGCGAAGCAAATATGAAGCAATAGTAAACCCTAACTCATAGCACCAACTTGACCATCATCCTTTGATATGATACCATAATCAACCATAGTAATAAACCTGCCAATACTTGTTGTATATAGAACTAATCCAACTTAAGAAACCAACTAGTCTCTATTAGAGAACTAAATGAATCCAATAGTAAACCCTAGAAGCCATTGCTTCTATTTATAGTAGTTCTCATTCTTATTAACCTGTTCTTCAAAAGTTATTCTTTTGAAGAACAAAGGTCAATCAAACCCTAGAAGTCCTAGTCTTAGTTGAAATACTTATTACTTCTTAATTAACATGTTCTTCAAAAGTTATTCTTTTGAAATATAGTATAAATAATCATCAACCATGTCCAATAGAACATAAAATTGACAATTGTTCTTTACATACTATTCCACTACTATCCTTTGAATATATGCTTGTTATGTTGCATCATATTACTTGCTTATGCTATTCATATCACCAACCCTAATAAGAACCTTGTTTGAGAATCATCCTAAAAGTGGAACACACCCTAAAGAAATCTTTACAACTCATCCATCCTAAATCATCGAGGTTAGATTACGCTCGGGACGATTGCATCTCATACTATGCATTATAGCATCTTTGCCAGTTCTTTAAACATTGTCCTTACCGGACAATGATGGTATTTCAGAATTTGGAGTTCTCACGTATCGAAGCTTTTGCATAATCTTGCAGTCAAGAAAGGCAAGTTCATCGCTTGCTCATGTCATTTGATTATTTTTATCAAATTATATGCAAAGTACTATACTTATCACTCCTGCATTGAAAAGCAAAGTATTATTTTACAATTATGAATATGACTATGTGGTGGGCAATGGAACCATGGTATGTGTTGATTGGTGGAGGTTCCATTGCAAGGGTACTATTCATCTAGGACTAAGTACCAATGCCGTCCAGTGATTCTAGCGCCGTACATATCGCGTTAACCATAAGATCTATAATGGCTCTGGGGAAGTGTATCTTTTCCCTCTCGCATGCCAACGGACTGGTGATAAGGGTTGCCCGGATCGTCTATCTTTGGTAAAGGTGGGGACATGTGGTCCTGCACGTCTACCATTAGATACAGGAGAGGGTAGACTTATTATTGGTCTATGAAGGATTGTAAGGGTTGTCCGGATCAGTCTATCTATGGTGTATAGGACAGGGCACATAAGTTGTTCGGATCAGTCTACCTTAACGGTATAGGAGAGAACAAGTGCCTGGGTTAGTCTACCCATAGATATAGGAGAGGACAGACTTACAAAAGGGTGGGTCTGCGAGGTCGCGGAGAAGGCGGTGTGGACTTGGATCTTACACCTGGCCTCATGATACGTCTCCAACGTATCGATAATTTCTTATGTTCCATGCTACTTTATTGATGATACCTACATGTTTTATACACATTATATGTCATATTTATGCATTTTCCGAACTAACCTATTAACAAGATGCCGAAGTGCCGTTCTGTGTTTTTGGTTTCAAATCCTAGTAACGAAATATTCTCGGAATTGGACGAAATCACCGCCCAGTTCCTATTTTTCCACGAAGCTTCCAACACTCGAGAGCTGCCAGAGATGGGCCTGTGGGCCCCAGTGACATGGTGCGCGGCCCAGGCCCGGCCGCGCCACCCTATGGTCTCGTCGCCTCGTTGACCCTCCCGCGCCGCCTCTTCGCCTATATAAAGCCCCCGCGAAACCCCTTACAGAGGAAGCCACGATACGAGAAAAGTTCCGAGCCGCCGCCGTCATCGCGAAGCCAAGATCTGGGGACAGAGTCTCCGGCACCTGCCGGAGCGGGGAAGTGCCCCAAGGCTTCTCCATCGACACCGCCGCCATCTCCACCGTCATCTTCATCACCGTGCTCCCATGGAGGAGTAGTTCTCCATCGAGGCTCGGGGCTGTACCGGTAGCTATGTGGTTAATCTCTCTCTATGTACCTCAATACAATGATCTCATGAGCTGCTTTACATGATTGAGATTCATATGAGTTTTGTATCACTACTATCTATGTGCTACTCTAGTGATGTGTTATTAAAGTAGTTTTATTCCTCCTGCATGTGTGCAAAGGTGACAGTGCGTGCACCGTGTTAGTACTTGGTTTATGCTATGATCATGATCTCTTGTAGATTGCGAAGTTAACTATTGCTATGATAATATTGATGTGATCTATTCCTCCTACATATGCATGAAGGTGACAGTGTGCATGCTATGCTAGTACTTGGTTTAGTCGTTTTGATCTATCTTACACTTAAGGTTACTTAAACATGAGCATTATTGTGGAGCTTGTTAACTCCAGCATTGAGGGTTCGTGTAATCCTACGCAATGTGTTCATCATCCAACAAAAGTGTAGAGTATGCATTTATCTATTCTGTTATGTGATCAATGTTGAGAGTGTCCACTAGTGAAAGTCTAATCCCTAGGCCTTGTCCCTAAATACTGCTGAGTTACTACTGCTTGTTTGTTTTACTTACTACTGCTGCAATACTACCACCATCAACTACACGCCAGCAAGCTATTTTCTGGCACCGTTGCTACTGCTCATATATATTTATACCACCTGTATTTCACTATCTCTTCGCCGAACTAGTGCACCTATTTGGTGTGTTGGGGACACAAGAGACTTCTTGCTTTGTGGTTGCAGGGTTGCATGAGAGGGATATCTTTGACCTCTTCCTCCCGAGTTCGATAAACCTTGGGTGATCCACTTAAGGGAAAACTTGCTGCTGTTCTCCGCACTTGGAGGCCCAACACTGTCTACATGAAAGGAGGGGAACGTAGACATCAAGCTAATTTTCTGGCGCCGTCGGAAAGGTAAAAGGTACTCACACTCACTCGGCTACTAAGCTATTTTCCGGCGCTGTAAGTACTCGAAGCTATTTCCTTTAGACTCTGCAATTGCGACATTTGGTTTCTTGTTTACACTAGTAAGGCTTAATGGAAAACAACAAAAATATGAGAGATCTTTATGAACTTTATCTTGAATTAGGACATGATGTGTTTGAAGAGAGAATTAAAAACCCATGGAACTTTATATGCATGATAATGGGAATGTTATTAGTATGAATGCTTTGAACACCATTGTTGCTAATGCTATGGAAAATTCTAAGCTTGGGGAAGCTGGCTTTGATGAGCATGATATTTTTAGTCCCCCAAGCATTGAGGAGAAAATTTACTTTGATGATACTTTGCCTCCTATTTATGATGATTACAATGATAGTAGTCTTTTGTTACCACCTGTTATGGAGGATAAATTTGATTATGATTACAATATACCTCCTATATTTGATAGCTACTTTGTTGAATTTGCTCCCACTACAATTAATAAGAATGACTATGCTTATGTTGGGAGTAGTAATTATTTTATGCATGAGACTCATGATAAGGATATTTCATTTGATAGTTATATTGTTGAGTTTGCTCATGATGTTACTGAAAGTTATTATGAGAGAGGAAAATATGGTTGTAGAAATTTTCATGTTACTAAAACACCTCTCTATGTGAAATTTTTGAAGCCACACTTGTTTTATCTTCCTATGCTTGTTACTTTGCTCTCCATGAACTTGTTTATTTACAAGATTCTTATGCATAGGAAGCATGTTAGACTTAAATGTGTTTTGAATTTGCCTCTTGATGCTCTCTTTCGCTTCAACTTCTATTTCTTGCGAGTGCATCATTAAAACTGCTGAGCCCATCTTAATGGCTATAAAGAAAGAACTTCTTGGGAGATAACCCATGTGTTTATTTTACTACAGCAATTTTTGTTTTGTTGAGTCTTGGAAGTTGTTTACTACTGTAGCAACCTCTCCTTATCATGTTTTTGTGCCAAGTAAAGTTTCTATGTTAAAGTTGATGTTATATTTGGGATTGCTGCGCAGAAACAGCATTGCTGTCTGTCACGAATCTGGGCCTATTTCTCTGTAGAAAATTCGAAAAAATCTGCCAATTTACGAGCGTGATCCTCAGATATGTACGCAACTTTCATTAGTTTTGAGTTTTTCCATTTGAGCAAGTCTGGTGCCATTTATAAATTCGTCTTTACGGACTGTTCTGTTTTTGACAGATTCTGCCTTTTATTTCGCATTGCCTCTTTTGCTATGTTGGATTTATTTCTTTGATCCATTAATGTCCAGTAGCATTATGCAATGTCCAGAAGTGAAAAGAATGATTGTGTCACCTCTGAATGTGTGAATTATTAATGATGCACTAACCCTCTAATGAGTTTGCTTGAAGTTTGGTGTGAAGGAAGTTTTCAAGGGTCAAGAGAGGAGAATGATATACTAAGATCAAGAGGAGTGAAAGCTCTAAGCTTGGGGATGCCCCCGTGGTTCATCCCTGCATATTTCAAGAAGACTCAAGCATCTAAGCTTGGGGATGCCCAAGGCATCCCCTTCTTCATCGACAACTTATCAGGTTTCTTCTAGTGAAACTATATTTTTATTCGGTCACATCTTATGTACTTTACTTGGAGCGTCTGTGTGCTTTTATTTTTGTTTTTGTTTTGTTATCTTAGTTCTCTGAATAAGTTCATCCTTGTGTGGGAGAGAGACACGCTCCGCTGGTTCGTATGAACACATGTGTTCTTAGCTCATAATATTCATGGCGAAGTTTCCTCTTCGTTAAATTGTTATATGGTTGGAATTGGAAAATGCTACATGTAGTAATTGCTATAATGTCTTGGGTAATGTGATACTTGGCAATTGTTGTGCTCATGTTTAAGCTCTTGCATCATATACTTTGCACCCATTAATGAAGAAATACATAGAGCTTGCTAAAATTTGGTTTGCATATTTGGTTTCTCTAAGGTCTAGATAATATCTAGTATTGAGTTTTGAACAACAAGGAAGACAGTGTAGAGTCTTATAATGTTTACAATATGTCTTTTATGTGAGTTTTGCTGCACTTGTTCATCCTTGAGTTTGCTTCAAATAACCTTGCTAGCCTAAACCTTGTATCGAGAGGGAATACTTCTCATGCACCCAAAATCGTTGAGCCAACCACTATGCCATTTGTGTCCACCATACCTACCTACTACATGGTATTTCTCCGCCATTCCAAAGTAAATTGCTTGAGTGCTACCTTTAAACAATTCAAAATTTATCACCTCTTATTTGTGTCAATGTTTTATAGCTCATGAGGAAGTATGTGGTGTTTTATCTTTCAATCTTGTCATTTACTGACAGACTTTCACAATGGACTAGTGGCTTCATCCGCTTATCCAATAATTTTGCAAAAAGAGCTGGCAATGAGGTTCCCAGCCTCAATTAATTAACTTGCATTAATAATTCTCTTCACATGTTTTGCTCTGATTTATGTAAGCAACTTAAATTTGCAAATAGACACTCCTCCATGGTATGTGATTGATGGAAGGCACCCGAGGATTCGGTTAGCCATGGCTTGTGTAAGCAAAAGGTTGGGAGGAGTGTCATCCATAAATAAAGAAAAACTAAACTAAAGTACATGTGTAAACAAAAGAGAAGAGGGATGATCTACCTTGTTGGTAGAGATAACGTCCTTCATGGGAGCCGCTCTTGAAAGTCTGGTTGATGAGGTAGTTAGAGTGCCCACTACCATTCGTTGACAACAACAAACACCTCTCAAAATTTTATTTTTATGCTCTCTTTATGTTTTCAAAATCAAAGCTCTAGCACAAATACAGCAATCGATGCTTTCCTCTTTGAAGGACCTTTCTTTTACTTTTATTGTTGAGTCAGTTTACCTATCTCCTTCCACCTTAAGAAGCAAACACTTGTGTGAACTGTGCATTGATTCCTACATACTTGCATATTGCATTTGTTATATTACTCTATGTTGACAATTATCCATGAGATATACATGTTATAAGTTGAAAGCAACCGCTGAAACTTAATCTTCCTATGTGTTGCTTCAATGCCTCTACTTTGAATTATTGCTTTATGAGTTAACTTTTATGCAAGACTTATTGATGCTTGTCTTGAAGTACTATTCATGAAAAGTCTTTGCTTTATGATTCAGTTGTTTACTCATGTCATTACCATTGTTTTGATCGCTGCATTCATTACATATGTTTACAATATGATCAAGTTTATGATGGCATGTCACTTAAGAAATTATCTTTGTTATCGTTTTACCTGCTCGGGACGAGCAGAACTAAGCTTGGGGCTGATACGTCTCCAACGTATCGATAATTTCTTATGTTCCATGCTACTTTATTGATGATACCTACATGTTTTATACACATTATATGTCATATTTATGCATTTTCTGAACTAACCTATTAACAAGATGCCAAGTGCTCGTTTTCTGCTGTTTTTGGTTTCGAAATCCTAGTAACGAAATATTCTCGGAATTGGACGAAATCACCGCCCGGTTCCTATTTTTCCACGAAGCTTCCAACACTCGAGAGCTGCGAGATGGGCCCGTGGGCCCCAGTGACATGGTGGCGCGGCCCGGCCCCGGCCGCCACCCTATGGTATCGTCGCCTCGTTGACCCTCCCGCGCCGCCTCTTCGCCTATATAAAGCCCCGCGATCGAACGGAGAAGCCACGATACGAGAAAAGTTCCGGAGCCGCCGTCATCGCGAAGCCAAGATCCGGGGGACAGGAGTCTCTGTTCCGCACCGCGGAGGGGAAGTGCCCCCGAAGGCTTCTCCATCGACACCGCTGCCATCTCCACCGTCATCTTCATCACCGCTGCTCCCATGAGGAGGAGTAGTTCTCCATCGAGGCTCGGGGCTGTACCGGTAGCTATGTGGTTAATCTCTCTCCTATGTACCTCAATACAATGATCTCATGAGCTGCTTTACATGATTGAGATTCATATGAGTTTTGTATCACTACTATCTATGTGCTACTCTAGTTATGTGTTATTAAAGTAGTTTTATTCCTCCTGCATGTGTGCAAAGGTGACAGTGCGTGCACCGTGTTAGTACTTGGTTTATGCTATGATCATGATCTCTTGTAGATTGCGAAGTTAACTATTGCTATGATAATATTGATGTGATCTATTCCTCCTACATATGCATGAAGGTGACAGTGTGCATGCTATGCTAGTACTTGGTTTAGTCGTTTTGATCTATCTTACACTTAAGGTTACTTAAACATGAGCATTATTGTGGAGCTTGTTAACTCCGGCATTGAGGGTTCGTGTAATCCTACGCAATGTGTTCATCATCCAACAAAAGTGTAGAGTATGCATTTATCTATTCTGTTATGTGATCAATGTTGAGAGTGTCCACTAGTGAAAGTCTAATCCCTAGGCCTTGTCCCTAAATACTGCTGAGTTACTACCGCTTGTTTACCGTTTTACTTACTGCAATACTACCACCATCAACTACACGCCACAAGCTATTTTCCGCACCGTTGCTACTGCTCATATATATTTATACCACCTGTATTTCACTATCTCTTCGCCGAACTAGTGCACCTATTTGGTGTGTTGGGGACACAAGAGACTTCTTGCTTTGTGGTTGCAGGGTTGCATGAGAGGGATATCTTTGACCTCTTCCTCCCCGAGTTCGATAAACCTTGGGTGATCCACTTAAGGGAAAACTTGCTGCTGTTCTACAAACCTCTGCACTTGGAGGCCCAACACTGTCTACAGGAAAGGAGGGGGAACGTAGACATCACCTCACACCAAGGAAGTGTGGACGGGAAAGTATACGCCTGGTTGGCAACAAGGATAAGGTCTCTTATGGGAAAAGTAACGCACCTCTGCAGAGGATATCAAAATTGTGATGTACTCCCGTTCCGGAAGGAACTGCGAACGCGAAAGGAACTCCATGAAGTTCTAGTCAACCTGTGAAGACTGACGGGCATAGTTTTCAGAATAAAATAAACCTTTTGAAGAAATCTTTACGAAAACTTGCATTGCCTATGACTTTCTGGTCTGTGGCTGTAGTTAGTGCATGATACACCTATTTCCTAATATGAACTTGCTGAGTACGCTCGTACTCATCCCACTCTTAAACCCCCTGCTTAGCTATGGAGTCACCGAAGGAGGAATCTACCGTGGAACTTGAAGACAAAGGAGTCAACTGCAACAAGACGAAGAATCCAAGCAAAGAAGATAATGAAGTCAACTGCTGCAGCAACTATAGTGGAAACTTAGACTAATAATAGAAGGGAGCCTTTCCCTAATCCTAGCACCTAAGTAGCTAGATTTCTATAGCAAGCCTAGTAGCTGAAGCTTAAGTTAGCAATAAGTTAGACTACGAGTCGTTCTTCTGGAGCTTTATTTGAAGTTTTACCTCACTGTAAAGTAGGAGGCTGTGTTGATCTTCTGTAAACAGCTTATCCTTCTATAGACATGCCTTGGACTCGCATATGTTTCGTTGTACCACTCGAGGGATGTAATATGAGTGGAACGGTGTTTCACTTGTGTTATGTCAACGACTTGTGTACTACACCATGCAGTGGTACGCTGGGTCACCACAGCTGGTATCAGAGCAAATGCTTTGACCCTAGGATTAAAACCCTTTAAAGGAGACCTATAGGTTTGGTAGTGTCTATAGGAAGTAGTCTTAGCTAAGACAACTAGGCTAAACCAACTATTCTTATGACTTGAGATGGGTATTCAATTGAGAATAATCCTGACACACTTGAGTCAATCTTTCTTATCTATTTTTCTTAAGTATAGTTGATTAGTTATCTTGCTTCATTCCAAATAATTAGAACACCATTGGAGCATAAGATAATGGGTGGTAGTAGACCACAGTTGGTATACAATACATGGTAGTCCAAAGAGAGGATACAACCATAAGGAAGATATCCTATTGGAAGAAGTATACCAATACAAGTATAGTTAAGTAAGAGTCGTTTAAAATGTCAAATTGCTGATGTTAAGTAATGTAGATAAGTAATATGAGGTAGTATATACCTATGATGAGTCAATCATAGGAGGTAAGGAAGAGTGATAGGAATCATATAAGTCTACTTTTCATGGTAAAGTTGGTAATCATATATGATTCAATTGAGAGTCATGATGTGATAGAGTAGAACATCATAAGTACGATAACAGAAGTATGATAAGGAGTAGGATTTAAGGAATAGTTCGAAAGCTTAGGCCTTAAAATCCTAATAACGGTACTAAGTATGCTAGAACCATAGTCCTTAGTTTAAAGAAGGCTTTATTAGAGCATAGTTTATAGAGAAACTTGGAGTTATTGGTAGTAGACTTTAACAAACATGTGTTTAGAGTAACCATGTTATAGTCACGAGAGATTATGTGAGGTTAGTTTTTCAATTGAATGGAAGGTAAGTTAGTACATCCCAAGGAAATTAGGTCAACCACAACTATTATGGACCAATTTGCTCAATTTTATTTGATTGCAAGTGAGCAATCGAGGTAAATATTGGGACAAATAGTATTAATCCATATATATGTGCTAAGTATCACAACCTAAACATATCTTATGTGGTGTTATATACTACACATCTAAGCCTGATGTCTAGGGATGTCTTACCCAACTATTATACTCGGGCATATAAAGATGTGTATTATAAACACAAAGCTGGATTTTCTTGGATTTTATTGGATTTTCATTGTTTGACTAGATCCATACATGAAGTTTGACTTTGATATGCAAATGCATGTTGCACTATCAAGATCTTACTTGATGTTATAGGTCTAGAGGGTATAGGTATTCGTGTGAGGAAGGGACGAACTCTGAAGATTTTGAAGACAAGATGAAGGTTCACTAAAAGAAGGAAGTAAAGTTGTGGGAAGTAACCACAATACTTCAAAGTAAGGACCAATCAAAACTCACTTTTATCCTCAAACAAGGAGTACTTCAATATGGAAGTACCATGAAAGTGAGAAAAATAATGAATATGGAGTAGTAGAAGTGGAGTCATATTCATTTTTGAAGAAGGAAATGCAAGTAAAGTCACTTACGATACTATCTTTATAGTGTCAACAAGTGGTTTTCTTGCAAGACAAACCCTAGAAGAAGGAAAATGGACCAGTAAAGTCGCAGCTGGTGTAATAAGACCGCAGCTGATACAGGATAAATATAAGAGAAAGCATTGAAAGTAAGGTAGATCTAAACTAAAACTAAAAAAAAATAGCCGCATCTGGTAGGAGATGTTGACTAGAACCATAAATAGTCCACAACAGCCACATCTGGTGCTAGTTAGTCTGTAGCTAGTATCAGATAGTCCGCAACTTAATCATTCCTTCACTCTAGAGGAAAGAGGGATTCCGCAGCTGGTATTCTGTAGCTGGTATTCCATAGCTGGTAACCATTTAGTTGGAGGATTCACAACGGATACCCACAACTATGTGGATACACCGCTAAGAGTTCTTCGTGAGACTCTAGAAAAGTACAAGCTAACAGCCAGACCAAGACCAATTCTATAACCTTGGAGTTTAATGATTTAAAAAAAAAAGTTTAAAGATCATTAGTAAACTCCAAGGGGGAGAGGAAGGCTGAAGGAGAAGTATTAAGATATGATTTGGAGTATGACAGGCCAAGAAGAAGGTCTGAACTGAGAGGAAGTTCGATCTTATTTTCATAAGGTTGTTGGAAAGTATCCATATAATAGTACTCTCAGGAGGATGTTAGACCAGAAGCCAAGGTTTATATCTCGAAGAAGTAAGGGTTATACCCTAACTTGAGTGGGTAATTGATAATTACTCAGAAGCAGAAGAGCTCAAGTAAGTCTAAGATAATGAAGTTGGATGAAGAAGATGTCGGAGGACAATCAAAGCTTGAGAAGCTTAAAGACCGAAGGGTTTGACCAAACCAAAACAAATGTTTATTAGAAAGATTCCTTTCATGGAACCTAAAGAAACCAAAAGATGGATAATTAACATAAACTAGAAGCCATGATTGGATGGACTAAATGAGTCTAATTCATTCGTAGGAATAAACCACCAGGACCATACCTATGGTAAATACCTTACCAAGTACCATTACTATAGTTATGTTAGTAAGGGAAAACAATACCCTATCTTAAACAAATCTTTTAGAATTAAGGTTTGGCCACCGCAGCTGGTACACCGTAGTGCCATATTACACCGTAGCTGGTGGAACCAAGTTTTGGGTACCCAGATAGGAAGCTGTTACCACAACCAATAGAAAAGTCCATTAGTAAAATAAGATGTCCTAATCTAAGGATCTTTGGATAGCAAGACTTTAAGCTTAGAATATTGGAAGAAAACATAGAATTGAAGAAAGTATCAGTGCCAGATATCAGAAGACTCCAGGAAGGATCTGGACAAGAGATATATTCAATTATATCTACTAAGATCATTATGGAGTTTGAAGGATTGTGATCTATTCAAGTCAGTTTCACCTTCCGAAACATGAGAGCGTTCGAACTTCGGGACGAAGTTCAGTTTAAGGGGGAGAGGCTGTAATATCCCAAGTTTAGAGGCTATAAAATGAGAGAACACCAAAGTGTGCATTTCATTCATGCATAGAAAATCCGGGAATTTTCGCTTTCAAATAAAACTTACCACAGTAACTGAAGTTTCACTTGACTTGCTGGAATTGAAGTAGATCATCAAGTCAAGCGCTATAAACTTCACTGTGATCTTTACTAAAACCCTGTTTTGGGTAGAGATGATTTGATCTATGAGCTAGATCAAATGGAATTAGCTTTACAACAAACAACACCTTAAGTAAGGGTCAACTACAAGATTCTATAAAAGATCTCAACCTGACATTCCTTACAACAACACATGAATAATTAAGAAACTATTATTTACTTATCTTTTCCATGTCTTTTACTAAATAAATGTTTCTACCATGATTCTCATGGTGTATCTTCAACTAATTTTGTGTATAATTTAATTCACTTCTAAATAAGGTAAACCATAGGGTTTAAAGTGCATAAAAGCCACACATTCTTATTTAAATCATAACTTATTAAATATATGGAATATCATAAAACTAAATCCATTTACATTACGAATTATAGTTCAAACTATTTGAATAAAACTAACTATGAGTATTTTGAAACTCATATGATCATGCCTTGGTGAAATCAAACACCAACTATCCAAAATGGAGGAATAACCTTCAACCTTGACCTTTGACCAATATTATAATAAAAATCCAATCAAATATGATATAGTGACTCATCCATAATAATAAAACCATCCACAAGATATTTAGTAACAAATGCCACTTGGCTATCCAAATATAAATCATATGAGAGGATAATGATCATGCCACATAGGATGAAAATATCTACATGACTTGCATCCCAAGACTTGCCACCTCATGCTCAAAGGATTGCTATGGATGAGGGCATGACAACCAAGCACCTTACTCATCAAACCAAGACAAGAGTCACCCACCTATGTGTCATGACACTAGAGCTTGCCCAAGCCTATAAATAGAGCCACACCCTTCATCTCTTTGATCATCTTGTAGCATGATACAAGGAAATCAACACATAGAGCCACTCCATACATTAGCTAGGATCAACATGAAGAAGCTAGGAGGTGGAGGCATGCCACAAGATGCAGGTTTATCAGATTTCCAGAAGAACAAGCTACATAAGATACCAAGGTAGAATTCCTAGGCAAACCATATATTTAGAGGATCATATCATCATCTCTTGAGTAGGACCTTAGGCTATTAAAAGACATTTAGAAGTGAGAGAGAATATAGATGCTAATCATATCCATGTCTATCCTAGAGAATACTAGTGTAGTATTAAATCCTACTTGTTCAAACCAACCTTTAATCTTGGAGGTGAGAGACATATTCTATTAGTGAAACATAACTAAAACCCTAGGCTACATCTGAATACCAATCCAAATATCACTTGGGATCATAAATAGAACCCTGCCATACCTAATGCCTATTTATATTTCAATTAAATGAAGCTTATGCAAAACCCTAAACCATTTCATATGGGATTCACTCCACATAAAATATTAAGCCCTAACTTGTGTATCATGGATCACAAGTATAAACTAAGTCATATATACTTTAGGACTAAATGCCATTTGGTGACTAGAGTGAAACCAATATTCAATTCTATTTTGCCTTCCAAGGAATTTGTTTAGTGTACCAAATAAAGTAGTATGTTCTAAAATAGAATCACCTTAGCAAATGAATTGAATTTAATGAGCATAGGATTTATCTTAATTGAGTTAAACTAAAATTTGTGATTCAAGATTAGTAATCATAGAGTTTATTCCACCATTTTCTTAAAACCTTGGAAACAATTCTTCACATAAAATCATGAACCAAGCCATTCCCATTACCATTTAATTTGAACCCTAGCCATAATGAAAATATGTGTGAACAATCCAAATGATAAGTACAATCAAAACCTAATCATGTGTTCATTATGCACTTGTTATATAATTCAAACTATTAGAACATATTTGGTTATTAACTTATAAAAGTAATTGAGATGAACCCTAAATTCACATCTATTTTGAATTTTGAATTGTGCAACAAGAACACAAATTTAATCAATTAATAAATGTTGTTGAAACAACAAAACTATGCTGTGAGCATTATTACCAAATTGTATTGATGTTCAAATAATTTATAAACATGAAAAATAAGATAGAAATCAGTTTGAAATTCAAATAGCAAATTCAAATCAGTAAATAAAAACAGAAAATAAATAGAACAAATAGAAAAGAGAGAGAGAGGATACCTGGCAGCCCAGCACCGCAGCCCAAAAACAGAGCCCAGCCTTGGCCCAAGAACGCAGCCCAACGCTAACCCACCTGGCCACTTACCAGTTCGTCGCTGGCAGGAGACAAGGGGAGGTCGTCGTCTTCCTTCCCGGCGTCGACAGCGCACAGAGATGTCCCGGCCACGTCCTCGCTGCGGATATGGACGATCTCGGACGCCAGAGACCATCTCAGAGGCACCTCCAAGCTTCGCCGCGTCCGTCCTATCCACTTGCGTCCCGATTCGTGCCCTGTTGCCATGGCAACCTCGCCGCCCCATCTCGGCCGTCACCGACGACGAGATGACCATTCCGCCCTCCTCTGGAGCTATAAGAGCACCACGAGCTTCTCCAAGAAACCCTAGAACCTCGCCGCCCTGCCATTCCCTCTCTATCCCTCTCAATCTCTCACACCTCTCTGTGAACCGCCGCCGGCGTCGAGGAAGAACACGGAGATATAGGCCACCCCAGCCTCCGGCGCAAGGTCGAGGAGGTGCGCCTCGGCGCATAGGTCATCTGGGAGCAAGCACACGTCAAGGGGAGCTCGGAGCTGGACAAATTTAATCGTTCCCTTTCTCAGTACCTCGCCGGTAATGGCGAAATCGAGCTCATCTCCATCGCCAATCGACACCGCCGACCACACCATCATACTCAGGGTGAGTTTGCGCATCTGTAGAGCCTGCTCCCGCATCCTAGAAGCCTCTGTAGCTCCTGATTGTTAGTTGGCCGGAGTGTACCGCCGCGGGACATGAATTCCGATGAAGCTCCGGTGACCATTTCGTAGTGCCGCAGCCACCAATCGTTTCCCCATCCTCATCTGGTTCGAAAGCATCAAACCGCACGTCTTGGGGAGCCCTAAATCGTCACCGACGTTCGTCTCTGGTCGCCGGCGTTGAGCCGACGGCGAGGTCGACGTGGCAGTAGGTCCCCTGCAAGCAAATTGACTTAGTCTTCGTCCATCTGGCAGTCTACGTGTCCTGTGGCCCACTAGTCAGTTGCTAGGGTTAGCTCTATACCGGGTAGGTTTAGTATTTGTTAGTTATTTCAAATTCCAGAATATTACTGAAACTTTGCAAAATCATATAAAATTCATTTCAACTCAGAAAAATATGAATAATATATCAAGATGCTCACAAAAATAAACTCTATTCAAATAAAATATAAAATAAAAATGTGTGTCAAAATAAAAATTCACTTATTTTTATCTTTATTAATTATGTCTTTCCAATTGTTTTAAAAACAAATTGAATTCAATAAATAATTAAGTTTCAAAGAAAGTAAATTTTAACTATTCATTAATTAAGTAAAATGTTAAGATTAATTTACTTGATCATATTTTCATCAATTAAAATATTAGTGGTAATTCATCAACCCTAATTTGCAAATTACCATTTACTATTTCTTTAAATAATAATAAAGCAAGAAAATACCAACAACTAATATTATTTTGGGTAATCCAAAAATTGTTTACCTAAACATCTTTATTAACAATTTAAGTATTTTAAAATGTAATAACAATTGTTAAGCCCTAGTTTTTAATTAAATCTAATTAGAAGTTACCCTAATTATTAATTCTTGTGAAAATTAATAAAATGTCCAACCATTGTTAATTTTGTTTCAAGGTAATTAAATACCACACCTTTGTTGTCAATTATCATTTTAGAGTTGTACCATAATTTAGAAACCCTAAGTTTAAAATAAGTAAGACCTTGATTCCATTATTTTATGTGCTCATCCTTAATAGTTGCAATCCTAAAACCTAGGGGTTTAGCCCATGTGATCATACCCATTCACTTTAGGTGTAGAATCTTAATAAACAACCAATGAGTGCATACCCTTGATCCACTAAAATGAAATCAATTCACCTGAGACCATCATCTCATGTCTTTATTCTTGCTTAACATCTATATGATCCAATTAGTACCACCTAGGTATAAACACTAACTTGTTAATTGGATTAGTACCATTGATCACCACTTCTATATACCATACCATTAGGACCAACCTCAACCATCAAACTCTAGTAGAATCCTAGTGATGAACCCTAACACCAATTTTGTGAAGTAATGCACATCACATGCTCCTATCCCACTAAACCCTACTTAGAGAGTAATACACCACTTAGCTTAGAAACCATTAGTGATTACTTAGCGAAGCAAATATGAAGCAATAGTAAACCCTAACTCATAGCACCACCTTGACCATCATCCTTTGATATGATACCATAATCAACCATAGTAATAAACCTGCCAATACTTGTTGTATATAGAACTAATCCAACTTAAGAAACCAACTAGTCTCTATTAGAGAACTAAATGAATCCAATAGTAAACCCTAGAAGCCATTGCTTCTATTTATAGTAGTTCTCATTCTTATTAACATGTTCTTCAAAAGTTATTCTTTTGAAGAACAAAGGTCAATCAAACCCTAGAAGTCCTAGTCTTAGTTGAAATACTTATTACTTCTTAATTAACATGTTCTTCAAAAGTTATTCTTTTGAAATATAGTATAAATAATCATCAACCATGTCCAATAGAACATAAAATTGACAATTGTTCTTTACATACTATTCCACTACTATCCTTTGAATATATGCTTGTTATGTTGCATCATATTACTTGCTTATGCTATTCATATCACCAACCCTAATAAGAACCTTGTTTGAGAATCATCCTAAAAGTGGAACACACCCTAAAGAAATCTTTACAACTCATCCATCCTAAATCATCGAGGTTAGATTACGCTCGGACGATTGCATCTCATACTATGCATTATAGCATCTTTGCCAGTTCTTTAAACATTGTCCTTACCGGACAATGATGGTATTTCAGAATTTGGAGTTCTCACGCATCGAAGCTTTTTGCATAATCTTGCAGTCAAGAAAGGCAAGTTCATCGCTTGCTCATGTCATTTGATTATTTTTATCAAATTATATGCAAAGTACTATACTTATCACTCCTGCATTGAAAAGCAAAGTATTATTTTACAATTATGAATATGACTATGTGGTGGGCAATGGAACCATGGTATGTGTTGATTGGTGGAGGTTCCATTGCAAGGGTACTATTCATCTAGGACTAAGTACCAATGCCGTCCAGTGATTCTAGCGCCGTACATATCGCGTTAACCATAAGATCTATAATGGCTCTGGGAAGTCATTTATCTTTTCCCTCTCGCATGCCAACGGGGGTAGGGTTGCCTATCTTAGTGTGTGGCAGTCTCTACCATTAGATACAGGAGAGGGTAGACTTATTATTGGTCTATGAAGGATTGTAAGGGTTGTCCGGATCGTCTATCTATGGTGTATAGGACAGGGCACATAAGTTGTTCGGATCACCTACCTTAACGGTATAGGAGAGAACAAGTGCCTGGGTTAGTCTACCCATAGATATAGGAGAGGACAGACTTACAAAAGGGTGGGTCTGCGAGGTCGCGGAGAAGGCGGTGTGGACTTGGATCTTACACCTGGCCTCACACCAAGGAAGTGTGGACGGGAAAGTATACGCTGGTTGGCAACAAGGATAAGGTCTCTTATGGGAAAAGTAACGCACCTCTGCAGAGGATATCAAAATTGTGACTGTCACTCCCTGTTCCGGAAGGAACTGCGAACGCGGCAGAAAGGAACTCCATGAAGTTCTAGTCAACCTGTGAAGACTGACGGGCATAGTTTTCAGAATAAAATAAACCTTTTGAAGAAATCTTTACGAAAACTTGCATTGCCTATGACTTTCTGGTCTGTGGCTGTAGTTAGTGCATGATACACCTATTTCCTAATATGAACTTGCCGAGTACGCTCGTACTCATCCCACTCTTAAACCCCTGCTTAGCTATGGAGTCACCGAAGGAGGAATCTACCGTGGAACTTGAAGACAAAGGAGTCAACTGCAACAAGACGAAGAATCCAAGCAAAGAAGATAATGAAGTCAACTGCTGCAGCAACTATAGTGGAAACTTAGACTAATAATAGAAGGGAGCCTTTCCCTAATCCTAGCACCTAAGTAGCTAGATTTCTATAGCAAGCCTAGTAGCTCTGAAGCTTAAGTTAGCAATAAGTTAGACTACGAGTCGTTCTTCTGGAGCTTTATTTGAAGTTTTACCTCACCGTAAAGTAGGAGGCTGTGTTGATCTTCCGTAAACAGTTTCTATAGACATGCCTTGGACTCGCATATGTTTCGTTGTACCACTCGAGGGATGTAATATGAGTGGAACGGTGTTTCACTTGTGTTATGTCAACGACTTGTGTACTACACCATGCTGGTACTGGTCACCACACCCCGGCTCGCCCCCTCGCCCCGCCCGCCACCGCGCCGCGCCGCCGGCCCGCCACGCCCTCGCCCCGCCGCCCGCCCTCGCCTCGCGTGCTGCCCCGCCGGCCCGCCCGCCCCCGCCGGCCGTGCCCGCGCCGCCCCGCCCCGGCCATGCCCGCTCCGCCCCGAGCCGCCCCTCAGCGAGCTCACCCCGCGCCGCCCCACGCCGCAGCGAGCTCGCGTCGCCCCACGCCATCGCGAGCTCGCCGGAATTTGGTTGGATTCCGGCGAATTTAGTTGGATTCCGGCGACTGTACCGACGGAAGCAGTTAGCTCGGGCTAAAATTTCAGCGCGCCACGAGTAGGGGTTCGTGTTCAGTTCGCTCTTTCAGCCCCTACAAATACAGGCTGAGTTAGGTTTTGGTCTCTGCCTGAAAACTTTTTCAGTTTTGGCTCGTTTACGGTGACTGATCTGCGCCATTTTCTGAACTGAACCAGTAAATTGGCAGTTATTTTTCGGTTGCCCAGTTTACGGGCTCTACTAGAGATGCTCTAAGGCTCGCCATAGTGCTAGTATCTTAGATAGTATCATGCATCTTAGAACCACAAAAATGCTGATGTGGCATTTAATTAAGGATGAGAGATCAGATTTGAGTAACATAGGTGGATACTGTATCATAGCGCACGTTACGAGAAAAGTTAATGCTAAATAGATCTTATACACATATTTGTATTGGGATTCCACGAAAAAATAAATTTAGAAGATTATGATACTACTCTGTAGTACCACCCACTACAAGTGGGGAGTAACATAAGTAGTAACATCCACAACATGCAATGCCAACTAAGCATTTTGATCACACATTTAAAGGAAGAATGAGTCTACAAAATAATCAATATGACATTGTATGTTACTACACCCATGATACTACCCGCTATAAACGTAGTAACATAGAGTAGTAACATATGCATGTTATTACCCTTTGTTACTTTCCACTATAAGCAGTCGCATAGACAAGTATCATATGCATGATACTACTATATGATACTATGCACTATGACCAGCCTAATCCGGTTCGGCTCCGTGTCAAGACATGCACGAAAAAAATCCTTGTTTGCCGATACTTACTTCATCCTTAAATATTAAATAATTGGACGTTCAGCTTCAAACTTTTTTCACAAAGTAGTGTATTTCTATCTTTTCAATGCACTTTAAAATAGCAAGAAAATTCTTCTCTCTCATCGTCCGTTGAGGTCCTGTTCGATGGGCAGGGCCAGATGCACCTCCACACCGGCTGACATAAGTTGCATGCGCCCACAACCATGAGGTTGGATGTCTGCTAAACTTCTTCTATGAAGGCGATGGTGAGATGAGCGTGAAGGTTTTCGATGACACATCCTACCGCAGGCACTATCACAACGATAGCAGCGACAACAATAGTGACGAAGGCAAGGGCCAGCAGAAGCCTCTAGTGTAGGTTTCTGGATGTTTTTTCTTGCAGCGACCAAGGCGAAAGGCATCACTAGCATCTAGTGTAGGTTTCTGGATTTTTTTTTTCCTTTGTAGCGACGAAGACGAGGGCCAGCAGAAAGCTCTATGAAAAAACAGTAGCCTTAGAACTATCTAAATTAGGGTTAAGGTTTGCAGGTCTTGCTTAGCCCATTTCCATTTCATTTTCTTTTGCAGCTTTAAAACTATGTATATTATGGTTTTCATGAATAAAAATATGCTGCGGAAAATAATATGTGTCTGGCCTCTGGGGTATCCAATCCTAATAGACAAACGAGACCAAGGAGCCAATTTCGAGTCTGTGACCGGATCCAAGTAAACATAAAGGTACACTTTTTATAATCGAAATGTGTTGAACCGCTAAAGATACCTCTAGGCAAGACTTTATCCGTTTATAAGTCAGGCCGATGCAGATGTCTTAACGCTCCGGGTGTGCCAGAAGGAAGACAAAAAACCTTGCTCAGGTGCCCGTGGTCATAGACGGATGGGCCCTACCGCCACACTTTTGCTTGTTTAACGCCCTACTTGGCCGGCGCCTTTTCCCTGCTAAGTCGTTTTTAAGAAACTCGCTCAATTCTTCGCATAATAAGCCATGCTAGCTAGTGGGGCTTTGTTTTTATTTCTCGCTTCAGTGTTTAGCTAGATTTTACCGGTTGCCATTTTGTTCGTCGCCACTTAAGTTGTTCGATTTAAAATGACCGCGATAGTATATCCACATCCCGCACTCCACATCCCACTGGTTGCTAGTACTTGTGTCGCGCTCGGTACCTGCAAGTAGGGCTTAGTTTTTGCGACAGAATGAATTTAGCGCCACTTGCATGAACTGGCCTCGCCGTCGCTTCTCGCGATCTCACCAGGACTCATGCAAGCGAGATTCACGGCCGTCCCGTCGCCCTCATCGCCCGCCACCACCTGCCTTTTTTGCAGATAATACCTTTGTTCAGTCTCATGATCTGATTTCAGTAAACTCTACGGCATCAGACCCAAGCTTTCTTTAAAATGGGATCCAGCACCAGGAGATTGGATCTTCATGTCCCTATCTCTAAATTTTGCTTTCCTTGTTTTCATTTCTCCAATTCATCTTATTTTGGTTAGACCGTAAGTTTGTGATGCTTTCTTCTGTGTTAAGCCATGCTCCTTATCCGACGACCCATCGGTTAATAATTCAATAGCCGATGGTAGAAATAATGCTCAATAGTTATTTTTTGAGGGTGAACAGTGGGTTTCCCCACTGTATATTTTTAATTTTATTTATAAGTAAAAAATGTACAAATAATCAGTTGCTTGAGAAGACCAACTAGAAAAAGCAGAAAGGCTCCAGGCCCAAAAAAAAAAAATGCTCAATAGTTATTGTCAAACTCCTCTTGGTATGGTGCCAATAACCGACAGTAAATTCAATTTACCAACGGGAAAACCAAACTCTTGGCTATCCAACTGTATGTCTGACGGTTCCCTAATATCTGCCAGTTTTACTTTCACCCTTAGGTATTCACTTTTATAGTCGACTAGCCGACGATTTTATTGTAACTGCCAGAAATCCTCTTTTACAACCGGCGGTCATGTGTAACAGTGGACGGTCTAATTGAACTCTCGTCTATGCTACACAATAGTTCCCCATCCAAATGTCACCCTCGGTTATAAGTGAGAATATCCTACGGTAAGCAATAATTAATGAGGTCAAGACCCTCAGTGACTTATTTCAATAACAGGGGAAGCAAAAGAAATTACCAGAGATCCTGGCCCAGCCGTCCTCGCCGACGTCCTCAACATCGACCTCGTCGACGTAGGGCAGTAGACGACGGGGGTCGGCTTCCATTCCTCATCTTGCCCATGCGCTTTCGCCACTGGCGGTATCGGCACCTCCGACCGAGCTGCTCACTGTTGCCGCCATCAGCTAGCTCGTCTGAGCCGCCCTCACGCCCCTCAACCTGGGCGCAGCTCTCCACTCAGCGTCGACGTAGCTCATCTCTCTCATCGCTCACTAGGGTTAGAGATTGGGTAAATTTCAGCATGGAGATTTTTCTTTATTTTTGGACAAAATAATAACATACGGGGATTTGTTCACGGTAGAATAAAGCGCGAGAGGTTTATTAGCAAAGAACACAACGGTCAGCCCAGGAAGCTTTGCCAGCCTGGCGTCTATGTGTGTGTTCCTCGTTGGCTAGGACTGGTGATTAACCCGATTTGCAAGTTGTTGAACCACGGCTTCAGATGTTGCAAGTTGTTAGGCTAAACATTCACATAATGGGTACGTTGTAGGACCTCCCACTTAATTAGCTCTTTTTTACTGGGGAGGCTGCACGTGAGTTCGTTACCTAAAAAACCAATGATTACAATTTACAATAGCGCACGGCCGCACGCCACGGCGACCAGGGGTGGCCGCGAGCGACGCCGTGGGTTGGACTGAAAACACGTCCCACCTTTATGCACCAGCGCCGCCCGGAGAGTGGCCGGCGGCCGTCGGCGATCGGAGGGTTCGCGAAAAGGTACGCGTTGTCTCGCCGTCAATCTCTCTCGGCCGACGCCGCCGCCGGTTGCTTAATGCGGCTTTTCTGTCTGTGTTGTGTTGCTTAGCGTAGGTGCGACCTCCGTCCCCGTTTCGAGGGAGCGAGGCGCACGAATGCTACACATGGGTTCAAGTTCAATCAGCATGGGAAGGAAGGACTACGGGCTTGGCCTACAGTGTAAGCCTGGAATTGGCTACTCGTACATATACGTGTAGGCCTAAATTTGCGTTGTAAACACGAAGCAGAGTTTTTTTTTTTTTACCTTTTTGGATGCATAGATCAGACATCTAGCTCGTTTTCTCTATTCCTTGCGTGCGACTATAGCGTTCTGCCAAGGCGACGTACGTATATGTGGCTACGTCTGCCGTATAGGATTATGGTCGATAGTACGTAGTCAAACTTGAAAGCCATTACCCCGCAAAAAAAAACTTGAAGCCATTGCTAAGAGTCAAAGAAATCCTCACGAGTCACTACACAACCATATGTGGATCCATCGGCAACTCCGAGCTGCATCCTCTCCTCGCGGTACTCTACTCGTACTATGAAATTAATTACTGTAGTTACTCCGGCCACTCACTAATTAACTCCAGGGCATCCCACTAGCTAATCATTTGCAAGCTAAGCCTCGAAACAAACGTCCCTAATTTCCATTATTAGCGTGGGGTACCATTCCATTGCCGATCGAGATTACTACAAGTACAGCCAGCGTGGAGTAGCCCGGATGCAGGAATTCAATTCCGCCCTTGATGCAAACGGTACAAGTACAGCCAGCGAGACGACGTCGCGGCCCACGTCACGCTCCCGTCACGTCAGTTGTAGTACTAGACATCATCTATACCTTGTTTCTTTTTTCTGGTGGCGCGGCGACGACGGCGTGTCCTGCTCTGAGTTGCTTCTAAAAATGGTGCGGTTGTCTGGTCCTAATCCGGTTCGGCTCTGTACCAAGACATGCACGTCCTTGTCCCATTGCGTTATGGTGATGGTTGAGCCTTCCTTCCATCAATGGATCTCTTCCGTCCTGTCTAGCTAACCTGGTTTGTGTGTGCCATGAACATAACGTGCGTGCGTCTCTACGTCACGCAACAACGCA
This sequence comes from Lolium multiflorum, assembly GCA_030979885.1. Taxonomy (NCBI): domain Eukaryota; kingdom Viridiplantae; phylum Streptophyta; class Magnoliopsida; order Poales; family Poaceae; genus Lolium; species Lolium multiflorum. Next base: position 82,659,253 of record CM061753.1, read on the forward strand.
CAAGTATGCCTTACAGTTACAGTGACAACAATGGTGGCAAAAGGGAGAGAACAAGTGCGCCAAAACGGGTTTATTTCGATATAAGGTAGTCAGGGTTTCGGACAAGTAACTCGCTGCCCGTGTGCGACAACAAGGTGATGGCAAGGTGGTCGGTACTTTCATGACAAATATCTGAACGTTGTTTCTAACGGATGAGTCATCGTCGACATTGTCGCAACTAGAACTTGCTGAGGCTTTGCAAACATGCTATACTCAGAATTGTTCATGTGATTGGGATTATGGTCACCGATGATTCCGTTCGCAACTAGATCACACTGGAATGCTCAGAAGATTGGTATCAAAGAAAATTAATGTTTCCCTAACTAATATCACAAGTTCGTCAAAGACCAAGCAAGCTCAAGCTCGACTCTACTAAAATGTGCCTCCACTATAGATAACACAAAGTCGTCACACTTTTCTTCATTTGAGCTTCTTTCGAGCCAAAAGTTCATAGTTCGTCAAGCTAAGTATAGTTTTTCTTTTCCATGCGACACTCGGCATCGACTTTCATAGCATCAGATAACGAAAGAAAACACCCCCTCGAACAAAGCATCCATGTGCAAAAGTAAAGAGCGAGGGATTGCTACCTTTGCTAGCGTTTTGGAGGACTGGCTAGGGTCTAAAAAACACGAGGATCTATACATGTTAGAATGGCACAAAGAGTATGAGAACAAAAGCTCCATTCAACGAGCTATCATCTTTTTTTTTTGAAAGCATTATATATATATCAAGCTAGCAAGCTGCCTCATTAAAAACCTTCCAGTCCCCTTTCGGTACCCTGGTAAGGAAAAGAGTGCGTCCAAAACTTGCAGCCACCAGTTACACACTATTACAATCAGCCAACAGGCTGTGAACTAACCAAGGCGGTGGCTCAGCATCCCAAGTGTTAGGCTCACCATTGATATCAGCAAATTTAGCACAACAGTGAGCCACTTGGTTAGCTTCGCGACCCTCATACATAAGATGAAAAGAAGAAAAGGCACTCGTCATCTCACTAATCTCATCTAAGATAGGTCCAATCATAGATCTCTGCCGATTCCTTTCTTCCCAATGTTTCAACAAGACTTGACAGTATGTACTCAACACCACTTTGTCAAAATCCTTTTGAACTGCATAGGCACATGCATCACACAGAGCTAGAGTTTCAACAGTCAGGGCGTCAAAAACCCCATCATAAACCTTGTTCATCTCTCCACGGAAGGACACATTATCCCTGGCAACTGCCCCCGTGGCCTCCCTACTCTCCTCCTCCCTAATCGATCCATCCAGGTTTATTTTCACATACCCTTGGGTCGGTTTGCTCCATTGACTAGCCCGCCTAGCTTCCTTAGTCGAAGCTTTCTTTGGCATCTCCAAAAGACTCAAAGTCTCGGATATAAATTCCATTGATTTTGCTGGATTATACCCCATCTCTCCATGAGTAATGTTATTTCTGGAGGTCCAGATATTATACATCACCGTTATAATCTTTGCTCGATCATCCGAAGTATACCTTGGATCACATAAGATATCCTTTGTCCAAGTCAGAGGGTGAAGCTTAGGTAACTTCAAGAGAAGAATTTCCTTGGCCGCACTCCAGAATTGCTTGGCATGACTACACTCAATTAGAGCATGCATCAGATCTTCCGATTCTGCTTTGCAAATACCACAAGTACTGTTCTCCATGACATGCCACCGTGTAAGAGTCCTGTAGTCAGGTAAAATTCCTCGAAGAACTCTCCACCAAAAGACACGTACTTTAGGTACAACACAAAGCTTCCACAATCGTCTCCACATATCGGCTCCATTGTCGGATGTAGAGGCATTATCTCCCCTACTGATATTCTGAACCCTCTCCTGACGATCCATCAGCGTAATGTACGCTGATCTGACCGAATATATGCCATGGTTCTCCTTCGACCATGCAATACTATCATCACCCCAACTGCTTCGCAAAGGAATTTTCATAATGGCTTCAGCATCAGGTGCAAAAAACAGATCGTTGATCACATCAGTGTTCCATTTATGTTCATTCGTGATCAATTCACTAACCTTCTCTATATCAGTGTCTCTGCGACGACCCATAGGCCTCATAGAATGCAGCTTTGGGATCCAGTTATCATGCCAGATAGAAATACTTTCACCAGATCCCACCCTCTTAGTTATTCCAAGTCTCACAGCTTCCCTTCCCGCCAAGATAGCACGCCAGGTTTTTGAAGCTGTTTTTGGAGCAGAAGCTTCCATCAAGTTCGTATTATGGCAATACCGTCCTAATAGAACTTGAGAGCACAAAGATGTAGGGTTGGTCAAAAGACGCCACACCTGTTTTCCAAGAAGAGCAATGTTAAACATATGCATATCTCTGAAGCCCATGCCTCTCTTACTCTTCGGAACTGATAATTTGTCCCAAGATAACCAATGCATAGATCTTCTGTCTAGATTTCCTCCCCACAAAAATCTGCCAGAGATTGAATTTAGTTTCTGACAGGATCCTTTAGAAAGAAGAAAGCAACTCATGCTATATGTCGACATAGACTGAATAACAGATTTAATGAGGGCTTCCTTTCCCGGATATGACAGGTTCTTTTCTGCCCAACCATTAACCTTGCTTCTTGCATTATCCGCTATGAATTCAAACACTTCACTCGTAACCTTCCCAACTGCAGTTGGTAGCCCAACGAGCTATCACCTTTTCCAAAACCTTTTCATCAGTCTTCTCCTTGCCATCAGATTGATCTGCCCTGCACCAACATCAAGAACCATCGTCGTCATCAGCTTCAGATTGATCATCTTGGCGAGGAACATCTTCTCGAACTGCATGAGAGCAAAATCTAGCGGCAGACAAGGCTAAGTTAAGCAGGTTACGATGAACCTGGTAGCCACATCGGATGAACAAGTCATGTGCAACCGTTTTAAAGCGGTTGCACCAAAATTCATGTACTTGCACCGCTCCTCCAGCTATATATAGACATAACCACACATGGTTCCAGTTTATATCGAGAGGGAAAACCTACACAAAGAAATCACGTTATGTTTTGTTTAAAATAAGATCATTAAGAAGAGTCATATTTCCCATCAAAGAGCGGAAAGCCCAACTCCAGTTTGGTTTTTGACTCTTTTGCTCAATCCATCCATTCCGGAAAACATAAGTAATATTTTTTTATTAGAGAGATTCCCATATGGGATATGGCTAAGAAGTGCTATATTGATACGCGGTTTATATGAGACAATATCGAATCATAAGTAGATGCATACAAAAATGAAGAGGAGGAAGCATAACCACACTGAGAACAATCTTCCCTTTGCGAAAAGCAACACACGAGTACGCCTTAGGAGAAGGAAAATGATCCTCTAAAAAAACATCCTCAGACATGAGGGCCCCGGCGAACGGGGACTTGCCGGCTAACCAGATTCGGTTCAGGTTACGAACCCCCTGCTAGCCAATGGCGAGCGTAAAAGTTGGCGACAGGGGTGAAAATCACGGGCGTCAAATCCTAGATCAATCGCACGGAGGCAGAGCAGGGGGAGCGAAAGCGAAAGCGACGGGCGCGCGAAGCACAGCCGCGCAAACGCAGAGCTCCGAATCCCATCCTCCTTTTGGATTGCGTCAAGCATTTGCTCGCTGCCGGAAATGGTACGCGATGCCCTTGCTTCAAACGGCCACAACCTCTGCTCCCTCTCGTCTCAGTCCTCTGCTGCGCCTCTGCCCCGCCCGCTCGCCGCAGACAAGGAAGACGAAAAACATTGCTCAGGTTGCTCAGGTGCCCGCCCGTGGCCATGGACGGATGGGCCCTACACCCTTGCTTAAAACCCTACTCGGCCGGCCGGCGCCTTTTCCCTCCTTTCTTAGGGCATCTCCAGCGGCGCGACGCATTTCGGACGTCCGAAATGTCCGTTTGCGTCGCGCGGACGCGAGACAGACCGTATTTGTCCGCGCGTCCGTTTGCACCCTGGGTGGCTCCAGCGGCCCGGCGCATTTCCGCGTTTGCATCATATGAAGTTTTGAAACAACAAATAGGATTTCAACTCAGTCATAGTTATTACATTTAAATTTTCAAAAGTCTACATGAAAATAAGATACTAGTCGTCTAGGCATGATTTTCATGGCCAGCCATGGTCCATTGATGCTCAATCAGATCCGTCTGCAGCTGTTTGGAGACGGTATCGTTTGTGACTTCTACATTCATATGTAGATAGTCCTCCAAGTAAAGCTCCAGAATTGGCGCAACCAACTCACCTTGGAATTCCCATTGGTTCTCATTGCGGCCATCGCTCGTTCTCAACGATCATGTTGTGCATGATCACGCGATGTCATCACCTCATGCATGGTCTTCGGCGACCATGTTCTTGCCGGTGACGGACAATTGCCAACCCCGAGTACGATCCTGCCTCTCGCCGCGACAACGGTGCCGAGTATCACTGCCGGCGGGGATTGGGCGGGGCGTCGCACTAGGGCACCAACGAGGGAAGCGGTCGATTTTCCTCTCGCGACTTGCGGGACCGGTAAGAAATGGAGGACGCTCGGCGCGTCCACGGAGACGCAAACCGGCGCATATTTGGGCTTTGCCTCCGAACGGGTCATTTTGCGTCGCGGAGCGACGCATTTCCTCGAACGAAAACGGTCGCTCAGCGACCATTTGCGTCGCACCGCTGGAGATGCCCTTAACACACTCGCTCGCTCACTTCTCCGCTTGACAAAGCCATGCATATGGTACCTAGTGGCTAGTGGGGAGTTCCAGCTAGTGGGGCTTTGTTTTTCTTCTTCGCTTTACTATCAGTCTCGTTAGATTTTACCGGTACCAGCTGGAGTATTATGTTTGTTAGACAAATTTAAAATGACCGCGATAGTATATCCACATCCAACTTGTTGCTACTACTTGCTAGTGTAGCGCTAGATACGTGCAAACAGGGCTTAGTTTTTGCGACACACTGAATTTCAGCGCCACTTGCACGGTCCACGCCGTCGCTTCTCGCCATCTCGGCAGGACTCCTGCGAGCTTCGCGGCCGTCCTGTCGCCCTCATCACCCGCCGCCACCTGCCTTTCTTCCCAGTCAATACCTTTCCTTCAGTCTCATGATTTGATTTCGGTAATTCTACCGCCACACTCAACTTTTTCCGAAACACATTAGAGAATATCCACCGACGTTCCTCAAATAAGGAAAGCGCCGACAGTAGCTCCTTAGTTAGGAATGTCATTTCACATGGTTTCAATTTTTGTTTTTTTAGACCAAATTTACAACATTTTGCATGGTTTCAACAATTCAAATAATATTTTTACAGTGTTAAAAACATAAAATATTTTACACAAATAGCTCAAACAAATAAATTAAATTATTCATATAAGAGTAAAAGTAAATTGCAATAAATCATGCAAATTTTTCTCGAATTTGTCTTTATACACCTCGAGGAAAGCAACAAACTGGGCTGTTACCTGCTCAAAGAGGTCCCTGAAAATCAAATGGACGTTCATCATCCGATGGTGCGTCGCACCCACTCTCAATGATTATGTTGTGCATGATCACACATGCATTGATCACCTCCCACATTCGAGACTCCGTCCAGGTGAGAGCAGTTATACAAAACAATTGAAAAACGCTGCTGGTGCGCGTCACATGCCTGCTCTACATCCTTACGACATACTTCCTGGCATCTCGCAAAATAAGATCCCTTCTCCGAAGCAGGATCTAGAATTGTCTTCACACATGTAGCATATTGTGCATAGATATCATGGGCTAGATAATACCCCTTGTTGTATGTAGCACGAGCACTTATGAAGCAAACACCACATAGTCTAGCACAAACACTAACCACTACCCTTCGAAACCTGTAGACACTCTCGAAGCATATCGACTCGGCCATGCGCAGATAGTCATCAGCTGTATCACTACAGGAATGGCCGGCTACGCCGACGGCCACCACGTACGCCGAGGGCTTTTTATCGGGGCCGTCGGTGTATGCCCCGGCACGGCCAACCAGCCATCTGACCCTCGGCGTATCGTGGCCGTCGGCGTAGCGAAGTCTACGCCGAGGGCAGCCCTCGGCATATATTTGGCCCTAGGCGTAGACAGGGCTACGCCGACGGCCACCCTCGTAGACTATTTTTCAAATTTGTCTAATTTTGTAAAAATCATAACTAATTCATATGATGTCAGAAAAATGCGTATAAGGTATTAAAATGTTCAGAAAAACATCCTCTATCAGTTTATGTCAAAATCATGCATATTTGAATATGTATATCATGTTAATATAGTAACAATTCAAACACTTTCTTATATGTCATCGGGTTCCCGTTTTGGCCAGATGGCAATTTAAACGAAGTCGGAAAATCCCGCGGAGCCGCATGGCGTCATTTTATGTGTCCTAGTAACCACTACAAAAGACGGAATTGGGATACGGCAGTTATTTTGGAATACCCTTCACAAACAGGACTATCAAGTCCGGAGTTCTATGACTTTTAGGGGAAACGAGTAGCAAACGGTCCGTGACACCGCATAGTTTGTCGGAACGAGGCCATATTTGGCACGTGCGTGGTCCCTGGGATGGGAAGCAATGCCCCGGAAGAGGATTTCCAATCCGACCCATGGCCGATGGTTTTTTCATTTTCGGGGTGCCAAAACGGTTTTTTTTTGTGAAGCAGCTACATTGGGCATATTTTTGTATTGCGCGAGACCTCCGTGTAGTAGTAGGACACCGCCTCCGCACCACATATCACATGCCATATGTGCATGCTAGCTATCTGGGAATCCTGCGGCTTCCTGTTGTGTCCCGCTGAATCCGCTGAAAAGTGACCGGATTTGAACTAGGGGTACACTTTCCGTGGCTCAATAAATTTCGAGAAAAATGTTTTTAGGTCTACAACTCATCACTTTATGTGCTAATTTTTTTTCCGTTTAGCGCGATGGTGAACGGGTGCACCAGCGCGCTCGGTAGGGCCATACCGCATCTCCGTGGTGGCCCGTTTTGGCCGGATGGCAATTTAAACTAAGTTAGAAAATCTCTTGGAGCCGCATGGCGTCATTTTATGTGTCCTAGTAACCACTCCAAAAATTGGAATTAGGATACGGCAATTATTTTGGAAAACCCTTCACAAACAGAGCTATCACGTCCGGAGTTCTTTGGCTTTTAGGGTAAATGAGTAGGAAACGGCATGTGACGCCGCATAGTTTGTCGGAATGAGGCCATATTTGACACATGTGTGGTCCCTGGGAAGGAAGGCATGGCCCCGGGAGCGGATTTCCAATCCGACCCATGGGCGATGGTTTTTTCATTTTCGGGTGCCAAAACGAGTTTTTTTTGTGAAGCAGCTACATGAGGTGTATATTAGTATTGTGCGAGACCTGCGCGTAGTGGTAGGACACCGCCTCTGCACCACATATCATATGCCATATGTGCGTGCTAGCTATCTGGAAATCCCTGCGGCTTCCTGCGGTGTCCCGCCGAATCCGCTGGAAACTGACCGGATTTGAACTAGGGGTACACTTTCCGTCGCTCAATAAATTCCGCGAAAAATGTTTTTAGGTCTATAACACATCATTTTATGTGCTAATTTTTTTCCGTTTAGCATGTTGGCGAACGGTGCACCAGCGCGTCCGGTACGGCCATTTCGCATCTCCCGAGGGGGCCGTTTTGGCCAGATGGCAAGCTAGACGTCATATTTGGATTACTCTAATTTTTAGGTTCAAATGATGATATGGATGTTATATTTAGATTCCTCCCATTTTTCTGATCGATTTAGACATATTATTTGTGGAATTTCGAGTTAAAGATATTAATTATTCCATATTAAATAGAAAAAACCAAAAAATAAAATCATTTTATTGTTATTTGAATTCAATATTATTATTCATTGTTAATTATATATTCATTGTTGTTTACTTACGTAATTTTTTGGAATTCAAAAATAAAGAGTTGTGACATCACGGTTCAAGGGTTAATAGGGTTGATAGACTATTATTATCAGTAAGGTGTCAATTTTTTAAGGGAAGCTCATCGGAATGGAACCAATAAGTTAAGCGTGCTGAGGTTGGAGTAGTGTACGATGGGTGACCGGCTGGGAAGTTGAACCATGATTGTAATTTGACCTAGGATTAAGTGTACTTAGAGTTAAAAGTGTATGGGTGAAAGATAAACAAGTAAAAAAATTAAAATTTTAAAAATTTTAAAACTCTATGCCGACGGCGAAGCCCTCGGCATATAAAAAATTATTTTTTTTTAAAATTATTTTTTTTTGAATTTTTTTGGAAAAATGAAAATGAAAATTTTTAAAATTTGTATGCCGACGGTTTTGCCGTCGGCGTAGCGTGCTACGCCGAGGGCCGGGCTACGTCGACGGCAATATTATCTATGCCGAGGGACCTGAATGCCGACGCCATACGTCGAGGGCTGCCGTCGGCGTAGCCTACGCCAAGGGCCAGGCGTGGCTACGCCGAGGGCAGCTAGCCGTCGGCGTATGCGTCCATTCCTGTAGTGTATCTGGGTGACCTCTGTATACAAGACATCACATGTATAGCAGCCGTGCACTTTTTATCCGGTTGGACCCATCCGGATGCACGGATGCGAGATGGGTCGCCACGGTGGAGATGCCCTAAACCCCTACTTGGCCGGCCGGCGCCTTTTCCCTCTCAAGTCGTTTCTTAACACGCTCGTTCGCTCACTTCTCCGCTTGACAAAGCCATTCAAGCTGGCTAGTGGGGAGTTCCAGCTAGTGGGGCTTTGTTTTTCTTCTTCGCTTTAGTATCAGTCTCGTTAGATTTTACCGGTAGCGGCTGGAGTATTATGTTTGTGTTAGACAAATTTAAAATGACCGCGATGGTATATCCACATCCGACTCCAACTGGTTGCTACTACTTGCTAGTATTGCCACTCGGTACGTGCAACTAGGGTTTAGTTTTTGGGACACACTGAGTTCAGCGCGCCACTTGCACCGTCCGCGCGCGATCTCAGCAGGACTCCTGGCCTCCTGCGAGCAAGCCAGCCAGCTTCACGGCCGTCCAGTCGCCCTCATCGCACGCCGCCACCTGCCTTTCTTCCCAGATAATACTTTTTCGTTCGGCCTCATGATTTGATTTCAGCAAACACAAATCAAACCCAACTTGTCAGCACACTTGTTCAGGCGACCTGGCGCAACATTAGGACACCATTTGGGTAAACACGTGCACCGGCGGTCCGGTTCTTTTAAGACACCGTCTGTGTGTTTTGGATCGGGCCACGGACACGAAAATGCACATTTGGTCTAATTTGTAAGAGCATCCCCACTCGTTGGCGCTCACGCCTAAATCCGGCGAAATTTTCGTCCGGATAGAGTGCGTAGCTCCTAGCGGCGTTTCTCGGGAAAAAGAGGATGGCTCGGGAATCCGGACGAAAGAGGAGACACGTGGACGTGGGCGGTTGGTTTAGCTTCATCCGGAGTCCCCGGAGACCCCGGGAAACCGAGGATGGCATGGGGAGTCCGGACGAAAATAGGCTCAAATCCGGACCAAAACGTGGAACGGGGGCCTGACTGGGCCGTTTTTCGCCGTCCGGATGAAAAAAAGTGGCCGTGGAGGGCTCTGTGGGGAGACGAGCGGAGATGCTCTAAGTTTGGGTTGAGAGCCTGCCCCACCGGACCAACACATTTGGTCCATTTTTTTTCTTTTTCTTCCTAATTTTACATAATTAGTCCAATTTATGAGCTAAAAGAGGTAGTAATAATATAAGAACTAATAATAAACCCAAAAGAAGCCACTTTAAGGAGATTATTAAGTTGTTCTCACAAATAATGTCTTATCCATGCGAAAAAGGAGGCATCGCCATATAGGATCCTGGGTTGGCACATCACATAGTTCTCCTTGACGACGTACCCGGTGGTCCTTTGGCGCACCCCCTTCTTCTTTCCAACATTGGTGCCCTAGCCATATTCAAAACCAGGGCCCTCCTCCTCGTCCTCGACATCATCAAGCAGGGTTGTACCTTGGTTCATTGGTTGGCCAAATTAGGAAGACAGTATGGCGCCCCGTCGATGTCATACCCTTGTGTTTATTCCGAGGTCCGGAATCATGCCGCCGCCATTGCTAATGGTATGTACGTATGTCTCGTCGTCCTACGCATAGTATGCTACGGATCATTGGTCATCATGGAGCAATGTAAAATGATAATGGACACCCAGGGGCGCGGGGAAACCTTGTTGTCTAACGTTGCCATGGTCAGCAGCATTTCGACGAACAGGTTATGGAGCGCGGGCATGTTCTCCGACGGGATGGCCCATGTCTTCCTAGTACGTGTCGGTCCCAAATCAGCGCGCGGCGTCCACCGATTGAGGTCAAGAATCGCGAACGGGTAACCAGATCCGGTTCAGGTTACGAACCCACTACTGGCGATTTTGACAAAAATAACCTATTTGTGAAAGAAAAGCGCAGACTAACCCCCTGGCCAAACTATTTCACCGAACTAACCCTTTTGTGTGGTGCCCTTGCCATCGGCGCCACACTTGTCTGTGTGGCGCCCATACGATCGGCGCCACACATCCATGCCGACGTGGCGCGATCGACGCTGCGCGCCGTTGACCAGCCGATGTGGCAGGATGTGTGGCGCCGCTCGCATGGGTGCCACACTTTGAAAGTGTGGCGCCGATGGCAAGGGCGCCACACATTCACTTAAGTGAACCGTTCACGCCCTCCCGAGCCCGACCCAGCCACACTCCTCTCTCTGTTTCACTCGCCCAAGAACAAGGCGGCCGGCTCTCTCTCTCTCTCTCCCCCTCAAATCCCTACCCAAATTCCTTGTATTTCCTCAGATCTGTCTGTGGAGATCGTTTCCAACCCGTTCCTTGAGGTAATCTCCTCCGTTCCCCTTCTTTTCATCCAATGAATTGATGGATTTGGTTAGATCTACATGCGAAATCCTACATGTGAAACCCTATGTTGATTTGAGGGTGGATGTAGATTTGGTTGGATCTTAGGGTTTGTTGAAGTACGAAAAATGGTAGGACTAGGTTGTATGGGTAGAAATCCTAGGTTGATTTGTGTTGATTATGGTAACTAATGAACACATGTATGTATGTGTTGTTCACATTATGCTAGGTGGATGGAAAGAATTGTTCATGTTCATCATGTGGACAAGGATGTTTTTTTGAAGGAAAACCTAGAGCCGGACCCGGAAGAGGTTGACTTGGTGTTTGACTGTAACCCTAGCTTTTTCGAGGTGGTAGCACAAGTGAGGATTGAGTTGAATTGGAATGAGCCAAATGCTGGTGTTGAGCTAGAGGGAAGAAATAATGTGGGGTTTGGAATGCACACTCGTTGGAAGACAATGCGTATCAACTCCGAGCAACGTTGATCCGTTTACAAGGAGACGGTGGCCGAGTCACAAGACAAGGCTTTGGAGTTGTTTGCAACCAAGACGGTTGATGCTCATATCGAGCTTGACCTTAACCGGCGCTCCTCCTCGGTTGAAGCTAGGTGTCCACCACCCATGAGCCAAGAAGAAGCCACCAAATCTCCCATTGTCCAATCTCCCATTGCCCAAGATCCTCCGTTGGAGAAGGAATATGACAAGCATGACGATGGTGATAATGGTTTTGAGATGAATAACAACAATGTTGGTGATTTGGATACATATTTGATGCAAGGGGACATGGACCACTCCATTCCTTATTCCCGATGATATGCGTCAGACTCGGATGATGATGGACCCGATGAGGAAGTTGATGAGGATGGCTTGACGGCGAATGAAGCCGAAAGAGACTAGATCTTCAAGAAGGTAACCAGCCGGGATATTCGGATACCATTATCCTGTGATGTTAGTCTTGCGGATGGAGCCGTGGTTGATGGTGGCAAAAGTTTACTTCTTGGATCTAGGCCAATTTCCAAGAGAGATGTGGATGCTAGGATGGCTATGATCTCTAAAGGGCTCACGTTTGATACCTTCTTGGAATTGAATGTATGGTTGAAGGAGTTCTCGATTAAACATCATCGCTCTTACATCGTTGTTAACTCGAACTTGAAGACGTGGTACACGCTAAAATGTGTGGATAAAAGGTGCCCATGGGTTGTCCGTGCAAGACCTTTCAAAAAAGGGCCCTCTTGGCACATAACAAGTTGTGTAGCCACTCACATGTGCCCGGGGCCGAAGCTTGATGGCAAGGACGCGTAGCCAGACCACTGTCAACTTACATCCGAGTTCATTGCATACAATCTCTCGGCGGAGATATCATCACTTCCTACCATGAGCATTAGGTCAATGCAAGATACAGTGAAATCCCGCTTTGACTACAACGTCAAGTATGGGAAGGCATGGAAGGCCAAACAAGCCTCATTCAAGATGTTGTACGGTGATTAGGAGGAAGCATACAACCAAGTCCCTAGGTTGTTGTTAGCGATGGCCGCTACTAACCCGGGCATGGTTCATGTGGTGGAGCCTTCTAGTACTAAAATGACATTGCATGACGGTAAAAAAGTGAGGGTATTTCACCGTGCATTTTGGTTATTCGAGCAATGCACGAGGGCATTCGAACATTGTAGGCCGGTCATCGCCGTCGATGGTACCTTGTTGACCGGGCAGTACAAGGGCACACTATTGGTGGCAATAGCAAATGATGCGAGCAATCGTTTAGTACCATTGGCTTTTGCATCGGTAGAGGTTGAGAACAATGATAACTGGGAATGGTTTTTCCATATATTGAGGACGAGGGTCATACCACCCTCAAAGGAAGTGTGTGTTATCTCGGATCGTCATCAAGGAATTCTCAATGCGATGGAGTTTGACATTCCCGGGCATGCTCCCATGCATCACCGGTGCTGCATGAGGCATTTTTTTGCAAACTTCTACCGGGCATGCAAGAACAAAGAGTTGTCTGGCCTTCTTCAAGATTGTTGCCTCGCTTACTCCAAGCGTCGCTTCGCAAACCTATACAACGGCCTGCTGAAGCACAAAGAGCTCAACGCGGGTGGTTTTGAGTTTCTTCAGAGGCACCTTATATTTAACTCAAAGTGGGCACGGGCTTATGATGAGGATGGGAGGAGATATGGTCAAATGACAAGCAACATGGCTAAGTGCTTCAACAATGTGCTGACGGGTGTCTGTGCATTGCCCGTGACGACAATAATTCAATACACATTTGAGAAGTTGAATGTCTATTTCCAAAACTACACCGAAGAAACAGAGAAGAAAATTGCTAGGAACTACGAGTTCCCAACGAAGGTTGAAGAATTCATGGAATTTCAGGCGAGGAAAACGAACTCCCAAACGGCTACATGTTATGACAATGTTGGCTGGGTTTATCAAGTGAATGAGCCGGGAGGCACCACACAAGGTGGTGTCCAACACGGAGGCGGGGCTTTCTGTGTGTCCCTAAAGACATGTGAATGCACATGTAGGAGGCCATCTTTGCTTCATTTGGCTTGCTCCCACTTGCTCACAGCGGCACGCACTAGACGTGTAGACTATAATCACCCGCTCACCATTCGGGAGTTCGAGTTCTCCATCGAAGCCACAAAAAGGACATGGGCTCCAAGGTTTTCTCTCTACTTGGACCAATCACAATTGCCGGAGTATCATGGAGGACAAGTTTGGCCAGATCCGGAATGGAAGGTTACGAAATGTGGAAGAAGAAAGACAAAGACGTATCACAGATATATGGATAGATGGGGTCATTCGGGAAACAAATTATTCCAAGAGGCTCGCGAGCAAAATAATTGTGGATCATCAATAGTAAGGGGCACAATAGAAGAAAATGTACGAACGACAAGAAGTCAAAGGGCAATGATGCTAGCACAAGCCAACAATCAAGTAGCCAACAAGCTTGAAATCAACCTCCAAGCCAACAACGTCCTAACCAACAAACTCCAAGCCATGAAAGTCCAAGCCAACAAGCTCCTTCGCAACAAGGTCCAAGCTAACAAGCTCCAAGCCAACAAGCCCCAAGGCAACAAGCTCCAAGGCATCAATCACAATGGCGACAACCTCCAAGGCAACCAAGGATTCATGTAGGGCTTACTAGAGGTCGCCATAGTGGACGTCGGGGTGGTAGTATGCTAGGATACCTAGCGGGGCCTTTTCTGTATGTGTCTCCAATATATTAATTGTATTGTACTTTCTATTTTCCAATTCCGTGACTCACTTTGGTTTTTTCAATTTTGTTTTCAGGTATGGCAACTCAACCCATCAAGGGGAAGACGGCGTGGGAGGGCAATGACAAGGAGGAGTCCGTTTGGGAGGATGCTGTGAGGACGGTGCGGAAGAGGGAGAAGGAAGAAGTTGCGAGGAAGAAGAAGGTGGAGCACGACAAGAAGATAGCCGACCGTGCCTGTTTGTAAAGGGAGTATGAGGAATACCTATGGCGCGAGAAGAAGAGGAATCAGAAGCTCCAGGCCGAAAGGGACCGGCTATGAAGGGAAAAATTCCAGAGGAACATGCAACTTGCTCAACTAGCGAGGGAGAGGGCCAATAGGATACACCTAGAGGATGTCGCTAAGGAGGCTGAGCGCATAAGAGAGGAAAGAGCTCAAGCGGAAGCTTCAAAGACGGAGGAGCGCCACCATTTCTTCGACTCGGTGGTTCAGTTGGCTTGTGAGATAAGGGAGAAGGAAGAACTGGCTGAAGAATCTAGGAAGAAGAAGGCGAAGGGGGAGGGAGCTTTCGCTACGCAGTGATGTCCGTTTGGCTAGGTTCAAAGTGTGGCGCCCATGCGAACGGCGCCACACAAAGTGCCACGTCGGCTGGTCAACGGCCCGCAGCGTCGACCACGCCATGTCGACATGGATGTGTGGCGCCGCTCGCATGAACACCACACAGTGAGGTGTGACGCCGATGGCAAGGACGCCACACAAAAATATTAGTTGGGTGAAATATTTTGACTAGAGGATTAATATGTGTTTTTCTTTTACTTTTAGATTATTTTTGTCAAAATCGCCCCCACTGCTAGCCAACGGCGAGTGTAAAAGTTGGCGGCAGCAGGGAAAAATCACCGCCCGTCAAATCGAGATCAAAGGTACGGAGGCACACGCGCCGAGCTGACACCCACGCCACACGCAGCGAGCGGCGAGCAAGCAGAGAGAAAAGTGAAGGGGGAGCGAAAGCGAAAGCGACGGACGCGCGAAGCACACCCGCGCAAACGCAGAGCTCTTCGGGTCGATGCCCGATGTTGGATTGCGTCAAACCTTTGCTCGCTGCCGGAAATGGTTCGCGACGCCCTTGCTTGAAACGGCCACCGCCTCTCTGCTCTCTGCTCTTTGCTCCCTCTCGTCTCAGGGCATCTCCAACGCGGGCACCCCAAACACAAAACGGACGTTGAATCGGTCCGTTTGGGTAAAAACTGCTCCCAACGGGCCGACCCAAATTAAAAACGGACAGCTGCCGCGTCCGGAACGACCCAAAGCCGGACCAAATTTACGTGGCTTTTGGGGCGAGCCGGACGTGTGCGGGCGTCCATCTGTGGCCAATCTGTCCGGGTGGACACTCGTTCTGGCCCATTTGACAGAGAGACAAAGACAACACAGCAGACCCCGCACCATTCTCTCTCCTCTGTCCTCCTTTCTCCCATGGAAACCTTCAAGATATTCGCCGGAATTTGGCTCTCCTCGTGGACAGCCGCCGTCGCCTACGCATGGAGGCACCCGTCGCCGCAGCCTCTCTTTTTTTCACACCTGCCGGAAGTCGCAGGAGGCGAAACGAGCTCCGGGCCACCGGAGTCGACACCGACGAGGAAGATGACGGCGGAGGCCTGGACGGAGCGGAAGTGTGCACCCTTCCAGCCGCCACGCGCGCGTGAAGAGGCGTCCGCGCCGCCCGCGCCGCTGCAGATCCGGCCGCGCCCCGCCAAGACGCGAGCCGCCCCGCGCACCATCTCGCGCCGCGGCAGTCGCGGCCATGACGTTGCGGTAGTCGTCGATGTTGGACGCCGGCGTCGACGCGGAGAAGGTCTCGAAGACGAGGACCGAGTGGTGCGACACGAGCGCGCGGCCGCTCTCGCTGCAGATGACCGGGTGCTGCACGCGACCCGTCCAACCGCCGCGACCACCGCCCGCGCCGCTGCAGACGCGAGCCGCCCCGCGCGCCCAGGCCAAGACGCGAGCCGCCCCGCGCGCCCAGGCCAAGACGCGAGCCGCCCGCGCGCCATCTCGCGCCGCCCCGCGCGCCCAGGGCCGCGCCACCTCGCGTCGTCCCGTGCGCCCAGGCCTCCTTCCATGGCCCGCGCCCGCGGCGGCGAACGAGGGCGGCGCCCGCGGCGACGAACGGGGCCGCGCCCGGGGCGGCGAACGGGCCTGTGTTGAGCGCTGAAGCTGCCGTGCCGGGGCGAGCCGTGGGGCGGCGGGGCGTAGCTCGCCGGGCCATGGGAGGGTGGGGGCGCAGGTCGCCGGGCCGGGGACGGAGGACGCCGGGCCGGGGCTCGATGGGGCGGGGCGGGGCGCAGGTCACCTGGTTCTTGGCCTAGTAGTAGTATGAACAGGGAAGAAGAATTGTGATTTGCGTCTGAGACACTGCGTTGGGGAACAAAAAATGCCACGGACATCTTCGTCTATCCGCGTGTCCGGAGGCTGACCCAAACGACCAAAACTGGACGTCTCAGCGCGTCCGTTTGGGTCGTAGGGTTGGAGATGCCCTCAGTCCCCTGCCTGCATGCGCTGCTGCGCCTCTGCCCCGCAGACGGCCAGTACGTGAAGGAACGAACACCAAAAACATTGCTCAGGTGCTCACCCGTGCCCATGGATGATACATGGGCCCTACATTTGCTTGTTTAAACCCCTACTTTGCCGGCCGGCGCCTTTTCCCTGTCTGTCGACTCCTTTCTTAACACGCTCGCTTCACACTTCCTCGCTTAACAAAGCCATGCATGCTAGCTAGTTGAGCTTTGTTTTTCAGCCTCCCTTTACTTAGTATCCGTCTCGTTAGATTTTACCGGTAGCAGCTATTTTGTTCGTCGTCGCCGCCGCCGCTGCCGCTTATGTTTTGTTCGATATAAAATGACCGCGATGCTATATCCACATCCCACTGGTTGCTGCTACTACTTGTGTAGCGCTCAATACGTGCAACGGTGCAAGTAGGCTTAGTTTTTGCGACAGAATGAATTCAGCGCCACTTGCACCGTCGCTTCTCGCGATCTCAGCAGGAGGACTCCTGCAAGCGAGAGTGAATTACATAAAACTACTACAATTGGGGCAGTGGTAACGCGTCAGTACCATTCCTGGAATTTTTTGCTAAAAACTACAACTCCTGTGGTAACACGTAACAGATCGCGCAAACAGTGGGGTGAGAGCTGTTTAAGCCATTTGGGCCCACTGTCAGGTCGAACGGACGTTTTCTCGCGTTAGCTGGTTTAGACGGCTGGGTCGGTCGGACCGCACCAGTCCTCACCAGTCGCACCGTCGAGCCACCTTCTTCCTCCTCTCTCTGCCTCTCTCCTCCGCCGCCGCGGCGCAGCTCCGCCGTGTCCCTGCCGTGGCAATGCCTTCGTGGAGTGACGGAGAAAGCACCGACGATAGCCTCCTCTCGGAGTTCGACCACGGGCACGACATTAGCCCCCGTCCACCGGTATGTGTATTGCTAGGGTTAGGGTTTGCATCGATTTGGGATTTTTTTTGATTGAAACTCCGATTCGTCTTTCTGGAGGTTTAATTTTTGCTTCTTGTGCCATGCTTTAGATGCCAGAGAGCATTTTATTCCCTGAGTTCACTGGGTATGAGGATTCTGATTTGAGATGCAAGCATGACATGCCTATGTATAAGTATGTTTGCTTTGAAGGTGCAAACACTGGTAGGAGATTCCTTGGATGTGGATGTAAGGTAGGTTATTGAGCAGTTTATTGTATTTTGAGAACTAGCAATTTAGTTTGACATTGCTTGTGATATTAAATGTTCCTACTGCATATATAAATAATGTTTGTCTATATATAAATCAATTTAGGTATAGAGCATTCATATATAAGTAATCCCTGCATAAACAATTTATAGCTGCCTATATTTAAATATCCCTAGTGCAATTACAATTCATCTCTGCCTATAAAGCTTTGTTGTATAATTTGTTTAGTGCATAAATATTTAACCAAGTGCATTGCATTAACTATTCATCCTTGAGCAAGTGCATTGCATTAAAATTCATGTGTTGTGTTATCTAGGAGGAGGTTATGTGTGATACAGTTCACTGGGTTGATCATGAGTGGCCATGTACACTGAAGAAATCTCTGGTCAAAATTTGGACTATGTATGAGGAGGAGAGGGACTCAAGGATCCATGGGAATGTGGAGTATGCTACTAAGAATTACCAGCTAGTCCTACAGAAAAGGGAGTTAGAGAAGAAGAACTTGGAGCTACATAAGCAGTTAGGTGACACTCTGGAGTATGTTGCAGAGGCAACCAGCCATGAGCTTGAGGTTGCAAAGAGGCAGGAGGCAGAGCTACAGGTGGCACTTCATACTTGCCCTTTCTCCTCTTCTCTGCTTTCCTACCTCTATGGATGGTGAACTCAGGTGGAACAATGTCAGGAGTATTTGTCTTGGTCCAGTCATGTTGTCCAGGCACAGGGTAGATGACAGGTTTGAAAGCTTCAAGGTACATTGCTTTCTTGAAGAAAGGGTTCACAAAGTCCTCTGGCCTAAGCTTAGCTTTAATTATTGCACTACATGCATGGTTGCAAGGAAGCCCAGTGACATCCCATCTTCTGCAACCACAAGATCTTGCTTCAAAGTTCACCACATGTGTTGCAGTGCCCTTAGAATTAGTCACCTGCCAGAGCCCAATATCTGCAACCCTTGGTGTGCAAAACCTTGAGAACTTCTTAGCCATCTCAAGCAATTCACTGAAGTGGGGAGTGATCTCCCACCTTGCACTTGTACCACCTACTCTCTTCTCATGGTTCCTTGTCATCATCTTGTTTTTAATCCCCTCAATCATTGTTCTAATTGGCTTCTTCCTCACATCCAAGATGTACTTATTGAACACCTCACTCAGATTGTTGACCACAAGGTCAGTTTTGCAATTTATGTCAAATGCATGTCTAGCCCATGTGTGCACTAGGATTGCACTGAGCCACTTCCATGCATCCTCACTCTCTGCCTTCAGGTTCTCCATGGCAATATCAAACTCATCCTTAAGAAAGGCATAACTAGCTGCATCCATACATTTCTTTAGGTCCTCACCACGAAATCCTGCTGCTTGAAAGTTTGCATATATGTGTCGAAGGCAATATCTTTGAGGGCAACTAGGAAATACTGTACTGACAGCTTTAAGCAGGCCCTATGTCAAGAAAATAAGTGAAGCTATTAAGAACTACTCAATGCATCCATAGAATAATGGCAGACTAATCAAAGCATGGCACATACAAGATGTCATAGACTATTCGACGTCGACATGTCGTCATCGACTAGCACTAATTAACTAGTCAATGACAACTTGTCGACGACAACTAGTCAAGAACAACTAGTTTAGGTTCATTACCTTAGGTTAAGTCTAAAATAGTCGATGACGACTTGTCGACGACAACTACCTTAGGTTAAGTCTAAAGTAGTCGATGACGACTTGTCGACGACAACTACCTTAGGTTAAGTCTAAAGTAGTCGATGACGACTTGTCGACGACAACTACCTTAGGTTAAGTCTAAACTAGTTTAGGTTATCTACCATATGTACAACTAGGTTATATACCATATGTAAAGTGAGAAGTGATACGTCTCCAACGTATCGATAATTTCTTATGTTCCATGCTACTTTATTGATGATACCTACATGTTTTATACACATAATATGTCATATTTATGCATTTTCTGGAACTAACCTATTAACAAGATGCCGAAGAGCCAGTTGTTGTTTTTGTTTTTGGTTTCAGAAATCCTAGTAAGGAAATATTCTCGGAATTGGACGAAACTTTCGCCCAGGGTCCTATTTTTGCACGAAGCTTCCGAAGACCGAAGAGATAACGAAGTGGGGCCACGAGGCAGCCCTAGGCGGCGCGGCCCAAGCCCTGCCGCCACCGCCCCCTGGGCCCCTCGTGTGGCCCCCGCGTTGACCTTCCGCCTACTTAAAGCCTCCGTCGCGAAAACCCGAGAGAGCCACGATACGGAAAACCTTCCAGACGCCGCCGCCGCGAATCCCATCTCGGGGATTCAGGAGATCGCCTCCACCCCGGAGAGGGGATTCATCTCCCGAGGACTCTACACCGCCATGGTCGCCTCCGGAGTGATGAGTGAATAGTTCACCCCTGGACCATGGGTCCATAGCAGTAGCTAGATGGTCGTCTTCTCCTTGTTGTGCTTCATTGTTGGATCTTGTGAGCTGCCTAACATGATCAAGATCATCTATATGTAATTCTATATGTTGTGTTTGTCGGGATCCGATGGATAGAGAGTACTATGATTATGGTGATTATCAATCTATTGTTTATGTGTTGTTTATGATCTTGCATGCTCTCCGTTATTAGTAGAGGCTCTGGCCAAGTTTGTACTCTTAACTCCAAGAGGGAGTATTTATGCTCGATAGTGGGTTCATGCCTCCATTGAATCTGGGACAGTGACAGAAAGTTCTAAGGTTGTGGATGTGCTGTTGCCACTAGGGATAAAACATTGATTCTATGTCTAAGGATGTAGTTGTCGATTACATTACGCACCATACTTAATGCAATTGTCTGTTGCTTAGCAACTTAATACCGAATGGGGTTCGGACGATAACCTGAAGGTGGACTTTTTAGGCATAGATGCAGTTGGATGGTGGTCTATGTACTTTGTCGTAATGCCCAATTAAATCTCACTATATTTATCATATCATGTATATGCATTGTTATGCCTTTCTCTATTTGTCAATTGCCCGACTGTAATTTGTTCACCCAACATGCTTTTATCTTATGGGAGAGACACCTCTAGTGAACTGTGGACCCCGGTCCTATTCTTTACATAGCATACAATCTACTGCAATACTTGTTTTACTATTTTCTTTGCAAACATCTTCCACTCGATACGCTTAATCCTTTGTTACAGCAAGCCGGTGAGATTGACAACCTCACTGTTTCGTTGGGGCAAAGTACTTTGGTTTTGTTGTGCGGATTCCACGTTGGCGCAGGAATCCCTGGTGTTGCGCCGCATCACATTTCGCGACCATCAACCTTCAACGTGCTTCTTGGCTCCTACTGGTTCGATTAAACCTTGGTTTCTTTCGAGGGAAAACTTGCTACTGTGCGCATCATACCTTCCTCTTGGGGTTCCCAACGAACGTGTGAGTTACACGCCATCAAGCTCTTTTTTTGCCGGAGATCAAGACACGCTGCAAGGAGTCTCCACTTCTCAATCTCTTTACTTTGTTTTTGTCTTGCTTTATTTTATTTACTACTTTGTTTGCTGCACTAAATCAAAACACAAAAAAATTAGTTGCTAGTTTTACTTTATTTACTGTCTTGCTCTCTATATCGAAAACACAAAAAAATTAGTTACTTGTTTTTACTTTATTTGCCTAGTTTACTTTATTTATCATGAGTAATCCTGAAGTTGAAGTTCGTTCTTTTAAGCAACAAGGTGGAGAAAGTTTTAAAGATGCTTGGTATAGAATTAGTAATGCTCATCAAAGGTGCATTAAGAAACACTCCACCACTATCCTTCTTAGGAACTTTTATGTTGGTTTATCTAGTTGGAATAGATATGTTCTTGATACTCTTTCGGGAGGTAATTTCCTAGGTACTCCCGCTTTAGAAGCTAGTTGCATCATTGAGAGTCTAGTTGGAATACCACCTGTTAATGAAGTTAAAATTGAAATCTCTCTTGAAGATGTTATGAAAAAATTGGAAACCATAGAGAAAAATTTTCCAAGTGTTGAAACTAAATTGGGAATGTTATTTGACAAAACTTATGAACTTGATAAATCCTTAGGGGAATTGATGAAAGAATTAGTGTCCTAGGAACTTGTGTTATCCATGATAATCAAACCAATAGGATTGATGAACTTGAAAAAGCTATGGGAACCTTGGGTTCAACCTTTTCTTCTCTCAAGTATAGTGAGAAAGCTTATGTGGGTAAAGAGCAAAAATTCATGTACGCCTCTAAAGTGCCTAAACAAAAGAATTATTATAGGCCTAAAATTTCTAAAACCCCTAGCACCACCATAGAGAATTTAGATAATGGAGCACCTAAAGTACCCTCTGCAACAAGTTGTGTTTGCATGAAAAATAATAATGTTGATGCTTCATCTCTCGATAATACTTGATTTGCACTTTCTGCGCCTAGCTGAAAGGCGTTAAAGAAAAGCGCTTATGGGAGACAACCCATGTTTTTACCTACAGCAATTTTTTGTTTTGTTGAGTCTTGGAAGTTGTTTACTACTGTAGCAACCTCTCCTTATCATGTTTTTGTGCCAAGTAAAGTTTCTATGTCAAAGTTGATGTTATATTTGGGATCGCTGCGCAGAAACAGCATTGCTGTCTGTCACGAATCTGGGCACAGTTCTCTGTAGGAAATTCAAAAAATCTGCCAATTTACGAGCGTGATCCTCAGATATGTACGCAACTTTCATTAGTTTTGAGTTTTTCCATTTGAGCAAGTCTGGTGCCATCTTTAAATTCGTCTTTACGGACTGTTCTGTTTTTGACAGATTCTGCCTTTTATTTCGCATTGCCTCTTTTGCTATGTTGGATTTATTTCTTTGATCCATTAATGTCCAGTAGCTTTATGCAATGTCCAGAAGTGAAAATAATGATTGTGTCACCTCTGAATGAGTGAATTATTAATTGTGCACTAACCCTCTAATGAGTTTGCTTGAAGTTTGGTGTGAAGGAAGTTTTCAAGGGTCAAGAGAGGAGAATGATATACTATGATCAAGAGGAGTGAAAGCTCTAAGCTTGGGGATGCCCCGTGGTTCACCCCTGCATATTTTAAGAAGACTCAAGCGTCTAAGCTTGGGGATGCCCAAGGCATCCCCTTCTTCATCGACAACATCATCAGGTTCCTCCCCTGAAACTATATTTTTATTCAATCACATCTTGTGTTCTTTACTTGGAGCGTCGGTTTGTTTTTGTTTTTGTTTTTGTTTGAATAAAATGGATCCTAGCATTCACTTTGTGGGAGAGACACGCTCCGCTGTTGCATATGGACACATGTGTCCTTGGGCTTTACTCATAATGTTCAAGGCGAAGTTTCTTCTTCGTTAAATTGTTATATGGTTGGAATTGGAAAATGCTACATGTAGTAATTCTAAAATGTCTTGGATAATGTGATACTTGGCAATTGTTGTGCTCATGTTTAAGCTCTTGCATCATATGCTTTGCACCCATTAATGAAGAAATACATAGAGCTTGCTAAAATTTGATTTGCATATTTGGTTTCTCTAAGGTCTAGATAATATCTAGTATTGAGTTTTGAACAACAAGGAAGACGGTGTAGAGTCTTATAATGTTTACAATATGTCTTTTATGTGAGTTTTGCTGCACTTGTTCATCCTTGAGTTTGCTTCAAATAACCTTGCTAGCCTAAACCTTGTATCGAGAGGGAATACTTCTCATGCATCCAAAATCCTTGAGCCAACTACTATGCCATTTGTGTCCACCATACCTACCTACTACATGGTATTTCTCCGCCATTCCAAAGTAAATTGCTTGAGTGCTACCTTTAAAATTCCATCATTCACCTTTGCAATATATAGCTCATGGGACAAAATAGCCTTAAAAACTATCGTAGTATTGAATATGTACTTATGCACTTTATATTTTATTAAGTTGCTTGTTGTGCGATAACCATGCTTCTGGGGAACGCCATCAACTATTGTTGAATATCATGTGAGTTGCTATGCATGTCCGTCTTGTCTGAAGGATCTATCATTTTAGTGGTTGGAGCATGCAAAATTGTTAGAGAAGAACATTGGGCCGCTAACTAAAGCCATGAACCATGGTGGAAGTTTCAGTTTTGGACATATATCCTCAATCTCATATGAGAATAATAACTTTGCTACATGCTTATGCATTTAAGAGGAGTCCATTATCTGTTGTCCATGTTGTCCCGGTATGGATGTCTAAGTTGAGAATAATCAAAAGCGAGAAATCCAAAATGCGAGCATTCTCCTTAGACCTTTGTACAGGCGGCATGGAGGTACCCCTTTGTGACACTTGGTTGAAACATGGCATGCAAAGATCCGGTAGTCCAAGCTAAGTAGGACGAGGTGCGGACACTATTAGTATACTATGCATGAGGCTTGCAACTTGTAAGATATAATTTACATAACTCATATGCTTTATTACTACCGTTGACAAAATTGTTTCATATTTTCAAAATAAAAGCTCTAGCACAAATACAGCAATCGATGCTTTCCTCTTTGAAGGACCATTCTTTTACTTTTATTGTTGAGTCAGTTTACCTATCTCCTTACACCTTAAGAAGCAAACACTTGTGTGAACTGTGCATTGATTCCTACATACTTGCATATTGCACTTGTTATATTACTTTATGTTGACAATATCCATGATATATACATGTTATAAGTTGAAAGCAACCGCTGAAACTTAATCTTCCTATGTGTTGCTTCAACACCTTTACTTTGATTTATTGCTTTATGAGTTAACTCTTATGCAAGACTTATTGATGCTTGTCTTGAAGTACTATTCATGAAAAGTCTTTGCTTTATGATTCAGTTGTTTACTCATGTCATTACCTTTGTTTTGATCGCTGCATTCATTACATATGTTTACAAATAGTATGATCAAGATTATGATGGCATGTCACTTCAGAAATTATCTTTGTTATCGTTTTACCTGCTCGGGACGAGCAGAACTAAGCTTGGGGATGCTGATACGTCTCCAACGTATCGATAATTTCTTATGTTCCATGCTACTTTATTGATGATACCTACATGTTTTATACACATTATATGTCATATTTATGCATTTTCGGAACTAACCTATTAACAAGATGCCGAAGAGCCAGTTGTGTTTTCTGCTGTTTTTGGTTTCAGAAATCCTAGTAAGGAAATATTCTCGGAATTGGACGAAACTTTCGCCCAGGGTCCTATTTTTGCACGAAGCTTCCAGAAGACCGAAGAGATAACGAAGTGGGGCCACGAGGCAGGAGCTAGGGCGGCGCGGCCCAAGCCCGGCCGCGCCACCCTGCCCCCCGGCCCTCGTGTGGCCCCCGCGTTGACCTTCCGCCTACTTAAAGCCTCCGTCGCGAAACCCCCACGAGAGCCACGATACGGAAAACCTTCCAGAGACGCGCCGCCGCGAATCCCATCTCGGGGATTCAGGAGATCGCCTCCACCCTGCCGGAGAGGGGATTCATCTCCCGGAGGACTCTACACCGCCATGGTCGCCTCCGGAGTGATGAGTGAGTAGTTCACCCCTGGACCATGGGTCCATAGCAGTAGCTAGATGGTCGTCTTCTCCTTGTTGTGCTTCATTGTTGGATCTTGTGAGCTGCCTAACATGATCAAGATCATCTATATGTAATTCTATATGTTGTGTTTGTCGGGATCCGATGGATAGAGAGTACTATGATTATGGTGATTATCAATCTATTGTTTATGTGTTGTTTATGATCTTGCATGCTCTCCGTTATTAGTAGAGGCTCTGGCCAAGTTTGTACTCTTAACTCCAAGAGGGAGTATTTATGCTCGATAGTGGGTTCATGCCTCCATTGAATCTGGGACAGTGAGAAAGTTCTAAGGTTGTGGATGTGTTGCCACTAGGGATAAAACATTGATTCTATGTCTAAGGATGTAGTTGTCGATTACATTACGCACCATACTTAATGCAATTGTCTGTTGCTTAGCAACTTAATACGAATGGGGTTCGGACGATAACCTGAAGGTGGACTTTTTAGGCATAGATGCAGTTGGATGGCGGTCTATGTACTTTGTCGTAATGCCCAATTAAATCTCACTATATTTATCATATCATGTATATGCATTGTTATGCCTTTCTCTATTTGTCAATTGCCCGACTGTAATTTGTTCACCCAACATGCTTTTATCTTATGGGAGAGACACCTCTAGTGAACTGTGGACCCCCCTATTCTTTACATAGCATACAATCTCTGCAATACTTGTTTTACTATTTTCTTTGCAAACATCTTCCACTCGATACGCTTAATCCTTTGTTACAGCAAGCCGGTGAGATTGACAACCTCACTGCTTCGTTGGGGCAAAGTACTTTGGTTTTGTTGTGCAGATTCCACGTTGGCGCAGGAATCCCTGGTGTTGCGCCGCATCACATTTCGCGACCATCAACCTTCAACGTGCTTCTTGGCTCCTACTGGTTCGATTAAACCTTGGTTTCTTTCTGAGGGAAAACTTGCTACTGTGCGCATCATACCTTCCTCTTGGGGTTCCCAACGAACGTGTGAGTTACACGCCATCAAGAAGGTGCTAACCTTCTGCCTGTCAGACATTATGGTGTACTTGCCAAACTTCCCTTCTTCCCCACCAAGAGCATACTTCAGTTGAGTCAAGAACCAACACCAATTAGCAGTGTCTTCTTTGGGAACAACAGCAAATGCAATTGGATACATATTGTTGTTGCCATCTCTGCCAGTAGCAGCCAATATTTGAGCCCCAGTGCAAAGCTTAATGAAACATCCATTCAACCCTGCACATTAGCTTAAGTTAGACAAGAAACATCAAGCCAACCCTGCACATAAAGAAGCATATCAAGTAACCTTCTCTGGCTCACCTATAAATGGCCTGCAGCCATTAAGAAAACCTTCTCTGGCTCCATTGATGCAGAAAAATAGACCATGGAAAGAGGGCCCAGGATGAGGATTCTCTTCAGAGGGTGGTGGAGTCACAGTTGTCACAATCACCCTACTTCCTGGGTTAGTGTCAATGACAGTTTGTGCAAAATCCCTAAGCCTGACATACTGTTGTCTATGATCACCTAACACTGCATCAAGAGCCAAGTTTTTTGCCCTGTAGGCCATCATCCTAGGGATTTCAACACCATGCTGTTGCCTAGCACTATCTATCAGTGTCTGAATGCTGGCATTTGGATCTGACCTAAATGCAGCTTCATAGTTCCTAGCCAACCATCTTGCACTCACTCTAGTTGTGTCAGTTGTTGTGTCACAAGTATGGGTTAGCTGCATCTTCCTTATGACAAATGTTTTCTCACCTTTTATCTCTGAAGCAACCATGTAGAAAGGGCACTTCTCTTGTATGCACTGCACAGAAATTCTCACATTAGAATTCATGTGATACACATAATTTCTACTCTGTGAAATGTGCAGGTTAATCAATGCCTCTCTGAATTGATGCACATCTCTGAAACACATCTTCAGACATAGCTGCTCATGTGGCTGCAGCCTCCTTTCATCATACCATTTCCTTGGAGGCCTCTTCTTAGCTCTACTCTTTCTTCCTCCTTTGGGTGGAACCATAGTGAGTGGTTCAAAATTATCATCATCCATATCATTGATGTCTACGGGTGCTTCTATTCTTGTAGACAGTGTTGGGCCTCCAAGTGCAGAGGTTTGTAGAACAGCAGCAAGTTTCCCTTAAGTGGATTACCCAAGGTTTATCGAACTCAGGGAGGAAGAGGTCAAAGATATCCCTCTCAAGCAACCCTGTAATCACAAAGCAAGAAGTCTCTTGTGTCCCCAACACACCAAATACAATTGTCAGGTGTATAGGTGCACTAGTTCGGCGAAGAGATAGTGAAATACAAGTAATATGGATGTATATGAGTGGTAATGGCAATCTGAATAAAATATGGCAGCGAGTAAACATGCAACAAAACAGTAAGTAAACGGTGTTTTCAGTATTGGAAACAAGGCCTAGGGATCATACTTTCACTAGTGGACACTCTCAACATTGATCGCATAATAAATACTTCTTCTCAAATGTGCTACATACACTCTTGTTTGATAATGAACATCATTGCGTAGGATTACACGAACCCTCAATGCCGGAGTTAACAAGCTCCACAATTCCATGTTCATATTTAAGTAACCTTAGAGCATAATAGATCATTGCAAAATAAACCAAGAACTAACATAGTGCACACTATGAAGGAGGAATAGATCACATCAATACTATCATAATGATAATTAACTCCACAATCTACAAGAGATCGTGATCATAGCCTACGACAAGAACCACAGGGTGCACACACTAATCACCTTTACACCAAGTAGGAGGAATAGAACTACTTTAATAACATCACATGAGTAGCACACAACTAGTAGCGATACAAAGCTCATCATATGGATCTCAATCATGTAAGGCAGCTCATGAGATCATTGTATTGGAGTGAGAGGGAGATTAACCACATAGCTACGGTAGAGCCCTCAGCCCCGGGGAGAACTACTCCCTCCTCATCATGGGAACAGCGATGGCGGTGAAGATGGCGGTGGAGACGGCTTCCGGGGCAATTCCCCGTCCGGCGGCGTGCCGAACAGAGAGTTCTGTCCCCGAATCTTGATTTCGCGATGGCGGCGGCTCTGAAGGTTTTTCTCCGTATCGTGGTCTCCGTATCGCGTTTTAGGTCGGGGACCTTTAAATAGGCGAAGAGGCGGAGTCGGAGGGGCGAAGGGGCGACGACACCATAGGGTGGCGCGGGCCCAGCCCTGGCCGCGCCACCCTATCATCTGGGCCCACAGGCCCCTCCGGCGGCTCTCGGGTGTTCTGGATGCTTCCGGGCAAAATAGGAACCTGGGCGTTGATTTCGTCCAATTCCGAGAATATTTCGTTACTAGGATTTCTGAAACCAAAAACAGCAGAAAAAGAACTGGCACTTCGGCATCTTGTTAATAGGTTAGTTCCGAAAACGCATAAATATGACATATAATGTGTATAAAACATGTAGGTATCATCAATAAAGTAGCATGGAACATAAGAAATTATCGATACGTTGGAGACGTATCGCATCCCTGCTTAGTTCTGCTCGTCCCGAGCAGGTAAAACGATAACAAAGATAATTTCTTAAGTGACATGCCATCATAACCTTGATCATACTATTGTAAGCATATGAGATAAATGCAGCAATTCGAAGCAATGATGAAGATAATGAGTAAACAAATGAATCATATAACAAAGACTTTTCATGAATAATACTTTCAAGACAAGCATCAATAAGTCTTGCATAAGAGTTAACTCATAAGCAATAAACTCTTAGTAGAAAGCTTTGAAACAACACAAAGGAAGATATAAGTTTCAGCGGTTGCTTTCAACTTTAACATGTATATCTCATGGATAATTGTCAACACAAAGTAATATAACAAGTGCAATAGGTAAACATGTAAGAATCAATGCACACTTCACACAAGTGTTTGCTTCTAAGATAGAAAGAATAGGTAAACTGACTCAACAATAAAGTAAAAGAATGGTCCTTCAAAGAAGAAAGCATCGATTGCTATATTTGTGCTAGAGCTTTGATTTTGAAAACATATAGAGAGCATAAAAGTAAAGTTTTGAGAGGTGTTTGTTGTTGTCAACGAATGGTAGCGGGTACTCTAACCCCCTTGCCAGGCAAACCTTCAAAGAGCGGCTCCCATTTTTTTTTTTTTTTTGGGTGGCACTCCTTCCAACCTTTCCTTCACAAACCATGGCTAACCGAATCCTCGGGTGCCTGCCAACAATCTCATACCATGAAGGAGTGCCTTTTATTTTAGTTTTATTATGATGACACTCCTCCCCACCTTTGCTTTCTCAAGCCATGGCTAACCGAATCCTTCGGGTGCCGTCCAACAATCACATACCATGGAGGAGTGTCTATTTTTGTTAATTAATTTGGGACTGGGAATCCCATTGCCAGCTCTTTTTGCAAAATTATTGGATAAGCGGATGAAGCCACTAGTCCATTGGTGAAAGTTGCCCAACAAGATTGAAAGATAAACACCACATACTTCCTCATGAGCTATAAAACATTGACACAAATCAGAGGTGATAAATTTTGAATGGTTTAAAGGTAGCACTCAAGCAATTTACTTTGGAATGGCGGAGAAATACCATGTAGTAGGTAGGTATGGTGGACACAAATGGCATGAATATTGGCTCAAGTATTTGGATGCATGAGAAGTATTCCCTCTCGATACAAGGTTTAGGCTAGCAAGGTTATTTGAAGCAAACTCAAGTATGAAATGGTGCAGCAAGACTCACATATAAACATATTGTAAGCATTATAAGACTTTACATTGTCTCCTTGTTGTTCAAACATCTCAACCAGAAAATATCTAGACTTAGAGAGACCAATCATGCAAACCAAATTTTAACAAGCTCTATGTAATTATTCATTAATGGGTACAAGGTACATGATGCAAGAGCTTAAACAAGATCTATATGAGCACAACAATTGCCAAGTTTCACATTATTCAAGACATTATACCAATTACTACATGTAGCATTTCCCGTTTCCAACCATATAACAATTAACGAAGCAGTTTCAACTTTCGTCATGAAAATTAAAAGCTAAGAACACATGTGTTCATACGAACCAGCGGAGTGTGTCTCTCTCCCACACAAGGATGAACTTATTCAGAGAATGAAAATAACAACAAAAACAAAAACATACAGACGCTCCAAGTAAAGAACACAAGATGTGACTGAATAAAAATATAGTTTCAAGAGAAGGAACCTGATACTTTGTCGATGAAGAAGGGGATGCCTTGGGCATCCCCAAGCTTAGATGCTTGAGTCTTCTTGAAATATGCAGGGATGAACCACCGGGCATCCCCAAGCTTAGACTTTTCATTCTTCTTGATCGTAGTATATCATCCTCCTCTCTTGACCCTTGAAAACTTCCTTCACACCAAACTTCAAGCAAACTCATTAGAGGGTTAGTGCATAATCAAAAATTCACATGTTCAGAGGTGACACAAACATTCTTTTCACTTCTGGACATTGCATAAAGCTACTGGACATTAATGGATCAAAGAAATGAATCCAACATAGCAAAAGAGGCAATGCGAAATAAAAGGCAGAATCTGTCAACAACAGAACAGTCCGTAAAGACGAATTTAGAAATGGCACCAGACTTGCTCAAATGGAAAAACTCAAAACTAATGAAAGTTGCGCACATATCTGAGGATCACGCTCGTAAATTGGCAGATTTTTTCGAATTTTCTACAGAGAATTGTGCCCAGATTCGTGACAGACAGCAATGCTGTTTCTGCGCAGCGATCCCAAATATAACATCAACTTTGACATAGAAACTTTACTTGGCACAAAAACATGATAAGGAGAGGTTGCTACAGTAGTAAACCACTTCCAAGACTCAAATATAAAACAAAGTACTGTAGCAAAATAACACATGGGTTATCTCCCAAGAAGTTCTTTCTTTATAGCCATTAAGATGGGCTCAGCAATTTTAATGATGCACTCGCAAGAAATAGTTTTTTTGAAGCAAAAGAGAGCTTCAAGAGGCAATTCAAAACACATTTGAGCTTAACATGCTTCCTATGCAAAAGAATCTTATACACAAATGAATTCATGAAGAGCAAAGTGGCAAGCATAAGAGGATAAAACACGAGTAACTTAAAGATTCTCAACATAAAGAGGGGAAACTTAATATTATTAAGATGCATATAACCATATTTCCCTCTCTCATAATAACTTTCAGTAGCATCATTGATGAAATCCACAATATACCCGTCACTTAAAACATTCTTATCATGGTTCATATGCATAGAAGTTTCATTAATTTTGGCATAAGAAGAGTTATTCTCATTAATAGTAATTGGAGCAAGATTATTATCAAGAATTTGAACATGGTAAACAAGTTGCATATTAAAAGAATTGTTTTTGGCAAGCCCATCATAACTATGACAAGTTTCATAAGGATAATTGTAACATGTGTCATATACATCTCTATAGCAATTATCTAAACCTGAATATGTAATATCATCATTTTCACTAAAAGTAGAAGTCTCAAATATAGGATCTTCAAGCACAACATCCCCAAGCTTAGGGCTTTCAATATCATCGTTTAAGGGACATGAATAATGCTATCATCATTACTTTCATAATCAGTACCAAAGAGATTTCCAATATCAAAGGTAGTGTGCTCATTCAAATCATGATCGCTAATGTATGTAAAGGGCATAGGAAGATCATCGTATTCAGATTCATTATCACAATAATCATTAGGAGCAACATACTTACGGTTACCTAGCGTTATCTCATTCACGCGGGGATACGCCGTTACCTCTCTCCTTCTTCTTCTTCTTCGTTCTTCTTCTTCTTCTTCTTCTTCTTCCTTCTCCTCATTCCCTTCTTTAGGAGGAAGAGGCTTGAAGGGTGGCTTGTCCGCATAACCTGATTTTTTAGAAACAATAGAAGAAACTTGGGAGGATCCCTCCTTTTCATTAATTAATTGAAAACACACAGCGGTCCTATCATATTTTGGCAAGGTGTCATCTTCTAAAATATTCTGTATGTAAGTATTTGTATGGCAATTATTAATGCAGTAAGAAAGACAACCATGCAGGACATCATCAATATCAAGATCGTTAATATTTAACAAAGAAATTTTTTGATAACTCTTCACACTTCAAAAATAAGGTAAGTTCATCATGCTGATTAGGAATAATTTCATCATCACAATACAAATTTGCAGCACTCATGGGGTTCGAATTATCATTGGAGGAGCATTGAAAATTAAAATGACCAACTCTATGGCAAAGTTCACAAATAAAAGGATAGAGGGCACACACTTTTTCTCCAAGATCATCTAGAGCTCTAGACCACTTTCTAGTTTTTTCATTTCTGTGATGGATACAATATTCATCTTCTATTTGATTAATTCCACAAGGTCTATGTATTCCACAAAAATTAACATGCTTATAGGAAATAGCATTCTTAGGAGTTTGAGCATGCTTATTGCAATCATTAACAACAATGTCATTCTTCATGCAAGCCTCTTTAAAAGGTTCATGATACTTATCAAAATTCTTTTTAGGCAGTTCTAAATGAGAAGCAAAGGCTTTATAAAGATTTGCAGCAACTTGAGAGTCAAGACCATAAGTAGCACTCATATTTCGAAATTTATCAGTATTCATAAAAGTTTCAATGCATTCATAATCATAGTTTATACCTGACTCTTTACCTTTGTCGTTCTCCCAATCTTCAGCGTTCTCCTTAATCCGATCAAGAAGGTCCCTTTTAAACTCTTCTTTATTGCTCGTGAATGATCCAGAACAAGTAGTATCCAGCAAGGTCTTATCTTGAAAAGAAAGTCTTGCATAGAAATTATCAATGATGATATTACCTGGAAGCTCATGATTGGGGCATTTGAGCATTAAAGTCTTCAATCTCTCCCATGCTTGGGCAATACTCTCTCCATCATGAGGCCAAAAATTATATATATGGTTTCGATCTTTGTGAATTTCACTTGGAGGATAGAACTTGGAATAAAATAGAGGCACAATATCCTTCCAATCAAGAGAGCGCCGTCCTTCAATAGTTTATACCAATGCGCCGCTTCACCAGATAGCGACATAACAAATAATTTCTTTCTAACTTCATCCATTGAAATACCTGCACACTTGAATAACCCGCATAATTCATGCAAAAACAGTAAATGATCTCCAGGATGGACAGTTCCATCCCCTTCATAGCGGTTATCCATAACACGTTCAATAATTTCCATAGGTATTTTATACGGAATACTTTCAGCAGGTGGATTTAAAATATCAGAAGCATCATTAGAGTTATCGCATATGGGAGATAAAGCATTATCGAGCAAAATATTTCTTCCAAAGCGGAGGAGCTAAAAAGATTATTTTTATGTAAACTAGCTTCCCCAAGCTTAGACTTCTTCATAGCATTGGCAGTAATTGCATTCATACTAATAACATTGCTACTATCATTTAAATAAGGTTCCATAGGTTTTTTAATTTTTGTATCAAACAATTCTAAATTAGGAAAAAGATTAAAAAGCTCACTAATTTTTTTGTTGTTTTCCATTATGCCTAACTAGTGAAAATAAAAACAAGAAACAAAAAGATGCAATTGCAGAGTCTAAAGGAAATAGCTTCGAGCACACACACAATGGCGCGGAAAAGTACTGTTACCTGGAACCGAAGTATGAGTGCCTTTTACCTTTCCTCCCCGGCAACGGCGAAAAAGTGCTTGATGTCTACGGTGCTTCTATTCTTGTAGACAGTGTTGGGCCTCCAAGTGCAGAGGTTTGTAGAACAGCAGAAAGTTTCCCTTAAGTGGATTACCCAAGGTTTATCGAACTCAGGGAGGAAGAGGTCAAAGATATCCCTCTCAAGCAACCCTGTAATCACAAAGCAAGAAGTCTCTTGTGTCCCCAACACACCAAATACAATTGTCAGGTGTATAGGTGCACTAGTTCGGCGAAGAGATAGTGAAATACAAGTAATATGGATGTATATGAGTGGTAATGGCAATCTGAATAAAATATGGCAGCGAGTAAACATGCAACAAAACAGTAAGTAAACGGTGTTTTCAGTATTGGAAACAAGGCCTAGGGATCATACTTTCACTAGTGGACACTCTCAACATTGATCGCATAATAAATACTTCTTCTCAAATGTGCTACATACACTCTTGTTTGATAATGAACATCATTGCGTAGGATTACACGAACCCTCAATGCCGGAGTTAACAAGCTCCACAATTCCATGTTCATATTTAAGTAACCTTAGAGCATAATAGATCATTGCAAAATAAACCAAGAACTAACATAGTGCACACTATGAAGGAGGAATAGATCACATCAATACTATCATAATGATAATTAACTCCACAATCTACAAGAGATCGTGATCATAGCCTACGACAAGAACCACAGGGTGCACACACTAATCACCTTTACACCAAGTAGGAGGAATAGAACTACTTTAATAACATCACATGAGTAGCACACAACTAGTAGCGATACAAAGCTCATCATATGGATCTCAATCATGTAAGGCAGCTCATGAGATCATTGTATTGGAGTACAGAGAGGGAGATTAACCACATAGCTACGGTAGAGCCCTCAGCCCCGGGGAGAACTACTCCCTCCTCATCATGGGAACAGCGATGGCGGTGAAGATGGCGGTGGAGACGGCTTCCGGGCAATTCCCGTCCCGGCGTGCCGAACGAGAGTTCTGTCCCCGAATCTTGATTTCGCGATGGCGGCGGCTCGGGAAGGTTTTTCTCCGTATCGTGGTCTCCGTCGCGTTTTAGGTCGGGGACCTTTAAATAGGCGAAGAGGCGGAGTCGGAGGGGCGAAGGGGCGACGACACCATAGGGTGGCGCGGCCCAGCCGGCCGCGCCACCCTATCATCTGGGCCCACAGGCCCCCTCCGCGCCTCTTCGATGCTTCCGGGCAAAATAGGAACCCGGGCGTTGATTTCGTCCAATTCCGAGAATATTTCGTTACTAGGATTTCTGAAACCAAAAACAGCAGAAAGGAACTGGCACTTCGCATCTTGTTAATAGGTTAGTTCCAGAAAACGCATAAATATGACATATAATGTGTATAAAACATGTAGGTATCATCAATAAAGTAGCATGGAACATAAGAAATTATCGATACGTTGGAGACGTATCAATCATCAACAAAACCAGCATCCATGTCTTCAACTGCTTCTGGCTTCCAGTCAAGAATATCATCAATTTGAACAGATGAATGGGATCTCACAGTTGGTCCCTTCCTCTTCTTCTTCTTCTCAGGTTCAACTATGGGTACAGGTTCAGGTGCAATTATAGGAGGAAGTGAATCTAGAGGGACATCATCAACTTCTTCAGTAACAAAAAGATCTTCAATGTCAGTATCTCCTTCACAATGCAGCAAAGGATCCATTCTCTGCTGCCTCATCTCCTCAATCCTTTCAGCTACCTCAGCTTGTTCCTTCCTCCTCATTTCCTCCATCATGTTGAAATCAGCAACACCCATGTCAAAGTCCAGGTCAACATCTGTTGCTTCATTGAGATCAGGAATTTCATGTGCTTCATCATTTTTGCTCTCTTGAGTACCAAAATAAGGACTCTGGGTTGCAAATACAGTGCCTTCACCATCAACAGCATAAACAGGTGGAGGAGTAAGATCATAGACAACAGGGTCTGCATAATTTATAATGCATGAAGCTGACTGAGATCCTGCAATGGCTTCATCTGCTTTTGCATCCACAGAATCAGATACAACAGCTTTGTTCTTCCTGCCTCTCTTCACTAACAAGGTAAGCACTTCGGTTTCCTCAAAATACTCAAGCAAATGATATAGCTGCTGATTGTTCTCAATAAGTACCATGTCCTCCCCCTGTCGGCAGTACAGGCTATCACTGAAACCAAATCCCTTTGTCTCTATCATTGCATACATATTCATAACAGTTATGTCATCACGTGCAATTCTTCTCTCTAGGTTATCCATCCCATCTAACTGAATTCTGACTTCCCATATTTCTGGATCCAAGCTACAGTACAACAAAGAATCCCCAAATCAGAAAACCCTAACCCTAAAATCCCCAATGTGGCCAAGAACACCAAATAATCCCCAAATCAGAGACAAGAAAAAGGGTACGTACTCTATTCCTCCGAGGCCAAAGGTGAATCGCTCGCTCGATTCAGGGTTGTCCACCCAAATCTGAGCGAGCATCGCCGCCGAATTCGATGCCCGCGCCGGCCACAGCTCCTCCAGGTCGTCTATGCCGCTTCCGGCGTTGACTCCGTGGCCTCCGCCGCCTTGTCCTTCGCCGCCACTGGAGACTCCACTCCGGCAGCCCTGCTCTCCGCCGCCGTGGCCGCCGCCGCCGCCGGGGTTCGTCGGCTCCTCCATCTAAGCGAGAAACGAAAAGCTCAAGCGGAAAATGGTGGAATGGTGGACTGGTGCGGTCGGAACCGACCGGCTCGTTCATAAC
This sequence comes from Lolium multiflorum, assembly GCA_030979885.1. Lineage (NCBI taxonomy): Eukaryota > Viridiplantae > Streptophyta > Magnoliopsida > Poales > Poaceae > Lolium > Lolium multiflorum. Next base: position 82,696,001 of record CM061753.1, read on the forward strand.
CATCCACGCGCTAACGGCGAGAAAACGTCCGTTGGACCTGACAGTGGGCCCAGATGGCTTAAACAGCTCTCACCCCACTGTTTGCGCGATCTGTTACGTGTTACCACAGGAGTTGTAGTTTTTAGCAAAAAAATCCAGAAATGGTACTGACGCGTTACCACTGCTCCAATTGTGGTAGTTTTGTGTAATTCACTCTGCAAGCGAGCTTCACGGCCGACCCGTCGCCCTCATCTCCCACGCAGCCTGGCTTTTCTGCAGATAATGCTTTTTTGCGTTCAGCCTTATGATTTGATTTCAGTTAACACTACTAGTAATCAAATACCAATCTTTTCAGCACACTCACGTTCACCTGTTCAGGCGCAACATTGCGCCGCCTGAGCCAACTCTTTGATGGCTGACCGTCGACCTAGAAAACACAATTACACAAATAAAACCTCTAGCTTTATCTGTCCCCGTTCAAACGCTACCAGTTGTCGGTGTCCGTTGTTTCTTTCGTTTGCACACTTGGGATGCTGTTCTGAACTCGTTTCTATTCCGTTATCTCTTTTGGTAATAAAATCCGATCCCTTAGAGCATCTCCAGTCGCGTCCCCCAAACCGTCCCCCAAACCACGCCGGATCGAGCGTTTGGGGGACGTGTTTACGCGTTTGGGGGACGTCGCCCCCAGTCCCCCAAACGCTCCCAATCAGAAATTCAAATAGATGCATTTAAAAGAGATCGTTCCGCCGATTCGTCGCGATCGAATAGCGGCGATCAAAAACTGGCGCGCGATCATATTACAGACCGGTGGTGCATGCAAATTAGAAGAATGGGTTGGGCGTCGGCATCGTATCCTGAGTCGACGCAGGCCCGTCGAGCACGATGACCTCGTCGCGATCTGCCCGTTGCTGTGCATGGTGCGTCTGCTCCGTCGCCGACGCAGAGGTCGACGCAGGTGTACCAGTAGAAGACGCGTCGTGGCTCTTCTGCGCTGCCGCTGCCGATGCCGCTGCCGGGCCGCGCGTCCGCCGCCATTTTGGATTCGATGTCGTCGAGGATCTGGCCTTTGAAGAAGTTGTGCGCCGCTCGCGTCCGGGGAGACATTCCCTTTGTCGACGTTCTCAGCAGGGACATGTCGTCCATGTGTTTCTTGAGCTCCAGCTTCTCCTCTTGCCTCTTGAGCAGCTCGGCCCACCTTTGGTCGGCCTTCTTGTCGCGGGAGATAAAGGTCGAGGAGACGTCGGCGAGGCATTTCGTGATCGACGCCTGCGTCTTCTCAGACGACGCAGCGTCGGCCAAGGCGGCCTTGGCAGCCTTGTTGCTAGTAGGACGCCCTGTCGAAGTTGCCAGCGGCGCGTCCAGATCAATGGCGTCCTTCCCCTTGGACAGCGACAAGCGCGTCAACCGCCATTTCTCATTCATTTTGAGCTTGCCATAGCAATGCATGAGCACGAAAGACTTGTGACCTTCCGAGTTCTTCGAGTACAATTCCATGGCCCTATCAAACTAACCAAAGGAAGCAGAGTCATTTCATCGAACACAATGTAGGCGCTACGGATTATGGAAGAAAGAGCCGTACCAGTTGGGCGACGTCGGCGCCGCTGTCGCCTCTGGTCTCTAAGTCATGATGGTACCCATGGAAGGAGTTCACCGACGTCTGGATGATGGCCCATCGCGTCGACATTGCCTTCTGGCTCCTCTTCATTGCCACTTTGTTGTAGTCGTTGTTGATCAGCTTGCGCTCATCGAACTCGGCCTTGATCCTCGCCCAATACTTCCCGTGTTTTTGGTTGGCGCCGATGATGGAGTCATGGCTCACCGTCACCCACGACTCGCACAGACAAAGATCTTCCAGAACCGTCCACTTCGGGCCTCGTGTGTCCGACGCCTTCTTCTTCTTCTTCTTCTTCTTCTTCTTCTTCTTCTTCTTCTTCTTCTTCTTCTTCTTCTTCTTCTTCTTCTTCTTCTTCTTCTTCTTCGTCCTCACGCCGTCCGCGTCTACCTCCACGAGATCATCGTCACCGGCACCCTCGTCGTCCTCTTCCTCGCCGCCCTCTTCGTCCTCCTCGTCGTCCTCGTCGTCGTCCTCCACCCCGTCCTCTTCCTCGTCGTCCTCCTCCTCAACCCCATCGTCCTCCTCAGCAGCGGCGCCGTCGTATTCGAGCGGACCCTGCGGCTGGTGAAAGGGTCGCCGTCCGGACCGGGTCATGGCTCGCTTTACGGGGGAGTAGAGGTTGTTGGGGTTGAAGCCACCGTGCGGCAGCGCATCCTGGTAGTGCGGCGACAAGTTAGGTATCACACACCCGGGAGTGGCGGAGGGGCCGTCGTTGTAGAAGGCGGCTTGCGACGGAGAGATCACTCCCGGAACGTACACCGGCACGGACGTACTCCATGGGCTCGCGTTGGTGGTGGCGATACACCCGGCCATTATGTGCTGCTGCTGGCGCGCCGCCTGACATGGGTATACCCTTCGGGTACCCATTATTGGTATACCTGGATCGGCTCGGCCTAATATGGAGAAGGCCCAACAAGGCAACCCGAAGAAGTAGTCGACTAGGACTCTTGTAAAACCCTAGGCTGGTTGCATATATAAAGCCAGGGCACCCAATAGAAGGAGGCCAACAGATAGACATAATATAGACAACATAGCTCCGCCTATGGCGGCACCCGTAAACATATGATCATATACTGGATTGCTAGCAGCACGTAGGATCCTCCATCGAGGGGACCCGAAGCTGGGTACATCGTGTGCCTAATCTCGTCCCCGGAATCTCCATCGTCGCTCTCTCCCGAAACCCTAGTCTACAATACGTAGGCATTGCCGAGGTGATTCCTCGTCAATTGGCGCCGTCCGTGGGGATTTGCGACGGATGGATTTTGTCATCCGGGCGGGATCCTTCATCATCAGCAAACGTCTGGATGACAGATCATCTACTTCAATCGCACGTTCAACGGCGTGGAGTCTGCCGTCAAGGTTATCAGGTGAAATCTAGCGGTGTGGTCGGCACAATTACCGCGGCCGTGCAGCCACAAAGCGACACGAAAGAGAATTTCGTCGGTTCAAAAGATATCATCTACAAGTTGATCAGCGTATAGATCAAGTTCCAAGAGAGGATAGAAGCAAAAGCAAGGTTCCGTACGATTCAGGCAAAAGGTAGCACCAGATCGGATCCAAATTTCACAAGGCAAAAAAAAAACGGCAGCACCAGCTCGGATCAGGAAAGAAGTACATGGCGTCTCGCGCGTACACGTTCATCAGGCAGCACCAGATCGGATCCAAATTTCACAAGGCAAAAAAGAAAAAACGGCAGCACCAGATCGGATCAGGAAAGAAGTACATGGCGTCTCGCGCGTACATGGTCAGATTCACTATTGGTGTTCCTTCCGCAGCATTTGTACTGGCGTTCCTGCGAAGCAAATCCAAAAAAAAAAAAAAAAAAGGCAGCATCATCCTATTGCGCTGAGTCTCGCGCAAAGTACTACTCATTGATCGGTCCAAAAAAGAAAGCGAAGAAATTGTTAGAACTCAAAGATTGAGAGTTAAACTTGTGTTTTCATTGATCTGGGCAAAGCCCTTTTATACAAGGATTTGGGACGCCTCCGTAGAGGCGCCTGTTACAAAGAGATGGCAGTTGCCATATGAGAAGGCGCCTGTACGGACGATCGCGTCCGTACGACGCTTTGGACACAATACAAACGATGCCTAATCTAATGACGGTTCCTAAACGTCTGTTGGCTAAGCGACCCTTCGGGAGAGTCGGTTGTAATCCTAACACTCCCCCTTGAACAAAGCTGCTTCTCATATGTCTTGTATTCCTTGTATAATCTTGAGAATATTGGTCTTGATCACAAGCGTATATTATCTTGAATAACTCCTCCAAAAACCCTGTGGGAAAAATATGAGGAGAATAGTATTTGATATGTTGTGAAAACTCCTTTAAAACCCAGTGGGAAAAGTAAGGAGAAAATGATACAACATATAATGATTATTGTCTCTTTGATCTTATATGAGAAAACCTTGAAAGGATAAAACTCATTGGTAAGTTTAGAGAACAATTAATATGTCTTGTATACATCCATTAAAAACCCCGGTGGGGAAAATAGGATATATGACATATATTCTTGTGTTGATATTACCTCATTAAAAACCTCGATGAGAACCATGAGAGTAAACTCATAAAGGGAAAAAGAGTGTAATATAATGTTTGAATGGGTTATAATTCAGAGAGATACTCCCCCTGATCCTTGCAAATCACGAAGTCGTCGCATACCAATTCCATGAACATATTTTTCAAATGTTGAGGCTGGTAGAGACTTTGTGAATAGGTCAGCGAGATTATCGCATGATTTAACTTGCAAGATGTTTATATCCCCACTCTTTTGTAATTCATGAGGATAAAACAATTTAGGTGCAATATGTTTAGTGATATTGCTCTTTATGTAACCCGTTTGCATCTGAGCAACACAAGCAGCATTATCTTCGTAGATAATGGTTGGAGATTCGATAGAACCTTTACCACATGATTGTTGTATGTGGTTTATCATTCTACGAAGCCATACGCATTCGCGTGATGCCTCATATAATGCGATTATTTCAGAATGATTGGTGGATGTAGCCACTAGGGTCTGTTTAGAAGACTTCCATGAGATGGCTGTCCCACCATGTAGGAACACAAAACCGGTTTGTGATCTGGCATTATGGGGGTCGGATAAGTAGCCAGCATCGGTATACCCAATCATCTCAATGTCCAGATTTTTCTGAAACTGAAAGAATAGGCCAAGATCCTTTGTGCCTTGGAGATATCGAAAGATATTCTTTACTCCAGCCCAATGGCGTTTTGTAGGAGATGCGCTATGTCTAGCTAGTAAGTTCACTGCAAATGCAATATCAGGCCTGGTGCAATTTGCAAGATACATGAGCGCTCCAACAGCACTGAGATATGGAACTTCAGATCCCAATATCTCTTCTCCATCATCCCTTGGTCTAAATTGATCTTTCTCTACGTCTAGAGATCGAACCACCATGGGAGTTTTGGATGGATAGGATTTGTCCATATTGAATTTCTCCAATATTTTCTGGATATAGGCGGTTTGGTGAACCATAATACCTGAGGGAAGGTGCTCAAGTTGTAGCCCTAAGCAAAATTTGGTTTTACCCAAATCCTTCATCTCAAATTCCGTCTTTAGGTGATTGCGTGCTTCATCAATATCTTGTGTGTTACCAATGATGTTTAAATCATCGACATACACCGAAATAATGCAAAATCCAGTTGTGGACTTTTTGATGAAAACACATGGGCAATCATCATTATTGGAGTACCCCTTTTTCAAGAGGAACTCACTAAGTCGGTTGTACCACATGCGTCCCGACTGTTTTAAGCCGTACAAAGACTTATTTAGTTTTACACAATATACGTTGCGTTTTGCGTTTGGATCCGGAATTGGGATTCCATCAGGAACCTTCATGTATATGTCCGAATCAAGTGAGCCGTAAAGGTAAGCGGTCACCACGTCCATCAACTGCATAGATAGACGATTTTGTACTGCCATAGATATAAGGTATCGGAAAGTAATACCACTCATTACTGGAGAATATGTTTCATTGAAATCAATGCCTGGTCTCTGCGTGAAACCTTGGGCTACAAGCCTTGCTTTATATCTCACCACCTCATTGTTCTCGTTCCTCTTACGGACGAAAACCCATTTGAATCCCACAGGGAAAACTCTGGGAGGTGTAGGTATTGCTTCACTGAATACCTTTCTTTTATTGAGCGAGGCTAATTCAACTTGGATTGCATCCTTCCATTTAGGCCAGTCGGAGCGTTTCTCACACTCTGCCATGGTCTTTGGATCATGATCATTTAGAAGGTTGTTTGCAACTGTAGTTGAGAAATATATGTCGACAATTGTAGACTTACGATTGTAAGATTCTCCAGAATCTATATAGTTTGTGGAAATTTCATTTACCCTTGTTGACTGGTCGAGATTTCCCAATACGATTGAGTCAGGGTTTTCCGATGTCCCAGTCATTGAGTGCACAACTGAGCTGGGTTGTGGAGGTCGTTCTTCCACTGGGTGTTCATTACCCATTTGATGATTATCAACGTAAGGTTGATTTACATTTACTGGTTCAGAGGGTTTCTTCCTCTGTTTCCTTTGTTGCTTGCGAGAAGCTGAATCATGTTCGGTGGCCGTACTTCTCCCCCTCTTCCTTTGAACAGGGAGTTGAGTGGTTTTTGTTGGTACCTCCACTCTTTCGGGCGCATTTCTGGCAGGATTATAGGATTTTGTAACACCTTTATAGTCAGTAAATGAATCTGGCAGGTTATTTGCAATGTGTTGCAAATCAATTATTTTCCGAACTTGAAGTTCAGTTTCTTGAGTACGTGGATCAGAGGAGGAAATGCCTTGGGCATTCCAATTGATTTCCGGGCATTCTTTTTGGTACTTGATGTCTCCCCCTAATGCCGGGAAATGTTCCTCATTAAAGATGCAATCAGCGTGACGGGCTGTGAATAGATCCCCGGTGAGGGGTTCAAGGTACTTGATTATTGACGGTGATTTGTACCCCACATAGATCCCCAATTTCCTATGTGGGCCCATGGATGTACGCTGCGGTGGTGAGATGGGCACATATGTGGCGCATCCAAATTTACGCAGATGGGAAATATTTGGTAGATTTCCACGTACTAATTGCAGAGGGGAAGTGCTGTGATATGCAGTTGGTCGCAATTGAATTAAGTCAGCAGCGTGTAAAACTGCATGACCCCAACATGAAGTTGGTAATTTGCAATTCATTAATAATGGTCGTGCAATGAGCTTAATTATCTTAATTAGGGATTCAGCCAATCCATTTTGTGTGTGGACATATGGGACCGAGTGTTGAACCTCAATTCCTAGTGCCATGCAATAATCATTGAAGGCACGCGAGGAAAATTCAGCAGCGTTGTCCATTCGAATTGATTTAATTCGATTCTCAGGATAATGAGCTTGTAATTTAATAATTTGTCTCATTATTTTGGCAAATGCATGGTTTCGTGTGGATAATAGACACACATGAGACCATCGTGTAGATGCATCAATTAGAACCATGAAATACCTAAAAGGTCCAGATAATGGTTGGATAGGACCACAAATATCACCTTGAATCCGTTCAAGGAATTGGAGTGGTTCCGCTTGAATTTTAAGATAAGAGGGTCGTAAAATGAGTTTCCCGGTAGCACATGCAGTGCACACAAAATCCGAAGATTGTGGGAATTTGGCTTTATTTAAGTCATGCCCATTGGAATTGCCGATAATTTTCCTCATCATCCCAATACCGGGATGACCTAGGCGATCATGCCATGTTTGGAATGCATTGACATTCTGAAAAATTACCTTGTACGCAACGTGTGCTACGGGTTTTATGTATGTGTAGTACAATCCTGATGATAAAGAGGGAATTTTCTCAAATATTTGTTTGCCATATCCGTTGTCTTTGGTAAAGAGGAGATACTCCTCCTTGTTGTCTTCATGGGTTTCAATGTGAAAACCATTTTTACGGATATCTCTATATCCTATGAGGGTACGAGTTGAATCGGGATACAATAAAGCATCCTCAATTATAATTTGTGTACCCATAGGGAGGGTAAATATGGCGCGTCCTGTGCCAACAATTACCGCATCGCGTCCGGCGATTGTTAAAATATCTCCATTCATCTTTGTAAGAGTTTGGAAATACTTTATTTCCCTAAGTATAGAGTTTGTGGTACCACTATCCACAAGGCACATTTCCTCCTTCATTTGGATTGACTCCCGTAGAAATCTATATATTGAAATGTAGAATTTTCATCAATGAAAAGACTTATTGGATATATAGAATATATACAACTTTATTGATATCAAAGTGCTGATACAATATTTATATTGTGCTTTACAATATAGGGTGATGACAACAACAATAATACTATGTTCTTATTACAACAATCAAATGGATGTAAACAAATATTCTATATAATGGAGTTGATTGACTAGTCAAAGTCTCCGAACACGTCGTTGGAGGCGTATTCGATCATCATATTCTCCTTGTCCATGGAGTCCCGTGGTACATGTAATTCCTCGGTGTTGCTTGGTGCTCCTTGAACATCTCGCGAACATCCAACTTCCATGTTGTTTTCGGGTTGAAGATTGAAGTGTGCTTCATATCTTGCTCCTTGGGCAGGTCTGTTACGTCCCATGGATTGCAGGTAGAGGTTTACCAGATGTTTTGGGGTACGGCATTTTTTGGTGACATGCTTGTAGCATCCACATTTCTGGCAAAGATTAGTTTTATCAAACTTGTTCTTTGCTATGCCTTTTCCCTTGTCTGAATTATGTGGCTTGTTCTTGTTGTTGCGGTTGCGGTTGTAATTACCCTTAAAGTTCTTGTTACGACCTTTGAAAGAGCCATTGAACTTATTGTTTTTCTGAAAATTTGCATGTACCTCAGGTAGAGGGGCAGCCCCAACCGGGCGTTGATGACTATTCTTTAAAAGAAGTTCATCATGTTTTTCTGCCTGGAGGAGAACATGTATAAGTTCAGAATAAACTTGGTAATTCCTTGCACGATATTGTTGCTGTAGGATCCTATCAGCTGGGAGCATAGTTGATAGAGTCTTTTCTATCTTCTCCTCTTCTGAAGGTTCCTTCTCGCAAAACCGTAACTTTGAACAAATCTTATGGACCTCATGGTTATAAGCTCCGACGGATTTGAAATCCTGGAGTCTTAACTGGGTCCACTCATGACTAGCTTCAGGTAGTATAACTGCCCTTTGTTGTTCATATCTAGTTTTGAGTGATTGCCACATATTGCTTGGAGATTCCTCCATCAAATATTCAGATTTTAAATCTGGGTGAATATGGTTTCTTATAATGTATAAAGCACCATATTTTTGTGGCTCCGTTAATTGTGCAACTCCCTCGGGAAGGGGATCCGGTATGAGTGCAGCTGCAATTCCACGGGATGAAAGACTAATTTTAACATCCATAGCCCATGTAGGATAATTATTTCCGTCGAGCGCGAGCTCTTCAAATTCTTTGACGGTCATTTTGTCCTACATGAATGAGAACCATGGATTTGTAAATTTACTTGTATGTAAATTAAAATCATCATGGTTATGTCGTAATAAAATTTGCAAAATTGCTGAACTCAAGTGAATCCTTGAGTTTTAGTGTGGACCCCAAATTATCTTTCATAACACGTTGTAGATAATCACCATTTTCATGGAGTACATCTCTCAGTACTAAGAAGCATAATCTGACCAAAATCAGTAGATGCCTTTAATCTTAGTACCTTATATTATGATTTGATTTAAATATATGGGAGAGCACGTTGAAGGTAGTCATAATGTCAATTTTGACAAAATGTAGACCTCACAATAATTGTGGATAATCTGCTTATTATCGCAGTAGATACCACATTACCTTGTGATCCCATATATAAATTTGAGGTAGTCACTTTAATTTTGCATATTAATTCTATTGGTTTTAAGTCAATTTGATGCTATATTTAAGCATATATGGACTTAATCGATGATGAATTAATAGTTAATTTTGCAAGAAAATTAATCTCACTGGAAAAGAAGAAAGGAAAGAACGGAAGGTAAAAATGGTCGTCGGTGGAGCCGTCAGAGAGGCTTCTGTTGGGCATGGCGAGATTGGAGAAGCCAAGGGAGGCGGGGTCCCATGACCCAGCATGGAAGCTGGGCTGGCGGGAGGCCATGGCCGCGGCGAATCGGCGCAGGAGGCGGCGAGCTTCGGGTGGTGGCGTTGCTGGCCCAGCCGGCGGCGGTGCCTGAGCGCCGGCCTCCTCGTCCTTGGGCTCGATTTCGGCTTTGAGGTCCAAGGCGAATGGCGCAGCAGCGACGGGAGCGCTGGTCTCCTCGTCCTCGGGCTCGACGTTGAGGTCGAAGGCCAACGGTGCGGCAGCGACGGGAGCGCTGGTCTCCTCGTCCTCGGGCTCAACCTTGACGTTGAGGTCGAAGGCGAGTGCTTCTGCAGCGAGGGGTGCGCCAATCTCCTCTTCTTGTGGCAGCGGTTCCAGTCCAGGGACTGGGCCATATCCCGGCGGCATGAAGTGCTCCAGGTCCTCATCGCTTAGCGCCGGCGTCGGCGTCGGGAGGTCCAGGTATGTGTCCGGCTCCGGACCGTACTCCGGCGAGTAGTCGTACTCGGGGAGGTCGATGGACGGTGTTGGAGACGGCGGGTTGAAGACCGCGCCAGGGAAGTTCGCTGGGAACAGTGGTGGTGCGTGGGCAGCGCCGAAGTCGTCCTCTTCCCCAAGGAACGGAGCAGCAGACCCGCCGAGGAGCCACTCCATCGGCGGTATGTCGAACGCCGATTGCAGAGGAGCAGGTGGGCTGGGTGGTGCCGCTGGGGCAGCCTGAGTGCCTTGGGCGCTCACTGCCTGGGCACAGCGTCCAGTGCGAGGCGCCTGGCGGCGGTTGCCGTGGCGACGACCGCCATGACGACTGCAGTTCCAGTGGAAGGGGCGACGACGACCACCAAGTCCAGAGCGGTGGCGGAGGCCACGGCCGTGGTTGTGGCGGCGGAAACCGGCCCCGCGGCCGTATCGACGGAATCCCGTCTGCCGGCGTCGTACAAACCTGGAGCGGCGATGAATCTCCATCTGGAGGAAACGAACGAAGGCGGATGCAATCGCGGGCAGGTTTCTTGCCATTTTTACCTTCCGTTCTTTCCTTTCTTCTTCTCCAGTGATTGCTCTCGGTAGAATCTAGCGTGGCTGATAACGTGTTAGAACTCAAAGATTGAGAGTTAAACTTGTGTTTTCATTGATCTGGGCAAAGCCCTTTTATACAAGGATTTGGGACGCCTCCGTAGAGGCGCCTGTTACAAAGAGATGGCAGTTGCCATATGAGAAGGCGCCTGTACGGACGATCGCGTCCGTACGACGCTTTGGACACAATACAAACGAGGCCTAATCTAATGACGGTTCCTAAACGTCTGTTGGCTAAGCGACCCTTCGGGAGAGTCGGTTGTAATCCTAACAGAAAAGACAGCGAGGGATAAGTGCCAAAAAGGGAAAAAAAGACTCTTCACCTGATTCAATAGGAAAGAGATACAAGAAGAAAAAGGAAAGGTAAACCTCCATGAGTACTCATTCACGTGACTCGCCTATCGCGGAACCGATAGTTTCGCGGATCCAAAGTCACAAACCCGCCATCCGACGGAAAAATCATCAGATCGGAACAAGTTTCGACCGCTTCGCCGCGCACAATCGCCACACTCGGGGGCTCGCTTGTCGCGGACTCGATATATTCGGGTGTTCACCAGCTATGGATCCGCCACATCGACTGCGTCTCCTTCATCGAGAACTTCCAGCTATGCGCCGCGCAACTACATCGACTATGTTCGCTGCACGACCTGTTTTCACGTCGGGTCCGACGCAGCTGACAACAAAGCTAAGTGTTCCTCTTCAAATAGTCAATTATTATTTACTTTCGCCACATCCGAATACTCGGGGGCTGCACCATTACATTATTAGAGCAAATTTACACAACACTAAGGGCTGCACTATTACTTCGTTACCACAAATATATTCAGTTATTTGGTGAATTTCTTTTCTTCGGCTCTGGATATATCTTCTCCGGCTCAGTGAAATTATTTTCTTCGGCTCAGTGGAATTATTTTCTTTGACTTAGTGGATTTATCTTCTTCGGCTCAGTGGATTTATTCTCTCTGGATTACTGGATTGGTTTTCTTTGGGTTATTATTGATTCACTTATACAATATTACCCGATGTGTTTCCGGGTCAATGGATTCATCTTCTATGGTTATTACTGGAACTATTTTCTCCGGCTCAATGGATTCATCCTCTATGATATCAACGGATTTATCTTTTATGGTTATTACTGGATTCTTCGGCTCAATGGATTCATCCTCTATGATATCAACGGATTCATCTTTTATGGTTATTAATGGATTCTTCGGCTCAATGGATTCATCCTCTATGATATCAATGGATTCATGTTTTATGGTTATTAATGGATTCTTCGGGTCAATGGATTCATCCTCTATGATATCGGCGGATTCATCTTCAATATATGATTCATATTTGATGGTGTAATCTTTAATATGGATTCATCTCAAGTACTTCATCTCGGACTTCATCTTCAGTATTTCATCCTTAATGGCCTTCTTTCGGCGACACGGATAATACTCGGGGGCTCGGCTATTTCTTCATCAACAATTTGGCGGCATCTATTTTCACTATTTGGTGGTTTCTATTTTAGCTCGACTTCTTTTCTGCACTCGAAGACCTCATCGCGCATCAACTCCGTCATGCCCAATAAGCTAAGTGTTCCTTTATTTCACATAAAGTTGATTATCATTTACTTTCGCCGCACCCGACGCTCGGGGGCTGCGCGGCATATATTCAATTTACATATCATCGAATCCGAGCATCTGACACCGCATGCGAAAAAGAGAGTCAAGGAAAAGATAGAAAAAGATTGTTTATTTGTGCAGGAGAAAGCAAATTTCAAAGTATATAAGAGAGAACCCGACGAAATTTTCTACAGGGAGAACTCGACGAAATTGTCTTCAAGAAAGGACAGGACCCGACGAAATTTTCCTGAGGGAGGAACCCGACAAAATCAAGAGAGAACCCGACGAAATCTTCTTCAGGGAGGAACCCGACGAAATCTTGATAGAACCCGACGAAATTGTCTTCAAGAGAGAATCCGACGAAATCTTATTCAGGGAGGACCCGAAGAATTTGCCTCAAGGAGGAACCCGAAGAATTGTCCTCAAGGAGGACCCGAAGAATTTTCCTCAAGGAGGAACTCGACGAAATTTTTATCAAGGAGGAACCCAAAAAAAAAGGTGGACAAATCTTCGGGTCCATTGACTCGTCATATTCTTCCGAGCAAGAGCATCGGTGATGAACCCGACAATATAGAAGAATCCAATATATTCGGCTGTCTCATCACGCCCGAGAAAAATATAGAAGAGCCCGTAAAATGGGTCATTGCATCAGCCGAACAAGGCACTCGACAATATATTCTCGAGCGCTAAAAGTCGCGAATAATCTCGAATGCCGCAAAACTCGCGAAGGTAAGACCCCGATCCGTTCGGCGTGGCACCGTCTCGACGTCGGTTTGCTACTTTTTCCGTATCGATACGAAGAAAAATCCTAACGGACGCGTTAGGTACCCGATAAAACATGACTGGGACTCGACAGAATGGTAAGACCTTAAGCGGCACTCGAGTTAACACCAGTATCCCGGGATCATGTCCAGGGACGTGATCTTGAAGTAGGTTTTGCGGATTGCCACTAGAGCAGTTAACTAGTACCTGATCCGTCAGATGAACTAGCCCCAATTACCATTATCCATGTACAATATAGATATGGATGTCAAATAAAAATAGCAACGGCCTGGAGTCGATAAGATACAAGAAAGAGGAAAAATTGTGGTGTCGATTAAAAGCAAGTTGAGCCTACACCCAAGTGCAAACACTTGGCTGTAGCCTCGGGGGCTACTCCCATCGGGAGCGCTGGTCGCGCACCCGATAGAAAGATAACTTCGATAGCATCTACGACAATCAAACTTTGTAGACTCAACTCGATTCTACGATTCGAGTGGAGCCTACTCCCATCGGGAGCCCATGGATTTCATCAAAGTCCTCCAGAAATATAGTTAAGTTCTTCATCGAGTAGTACAACTTGAGTCTATGCCCAAATGCAAGCACTTGCCCATAGACCGGTACTCCCATCGCAGCGCGACATAATTTCGAGACATCATCTACAACATGGACCTCGCCTTTGGAGATGATTGTGCTTGGAGTCTCTACGCAAGTCTTCGACTTCCCTAGACACTCGGGGGCTACTGACATGGGTATACCCTTCGGGTACCCATTATTGGTATACCTGGATCGGCTCGGCCTAATATGGAGAAGGCCCAACAAGGCAACCCGAAGAAGTAGTCGACTAGGACTCTTGTAAAACCCTAGGCTGGTTGCATATATAAAGCCAGCCAGGGCACCCAATAGAAGGAGGCCAACAGATAGACATAATATAGACAACATAGCTCCGCCTATGGCGGCACCCTGTAAACATATGATCATATACTGGATTGCTAGCAGCACGTAGGGATCCTCCATCGAGGGGACCCGAAGCTGGGTACATCGTGTGCCTAATCTCGTCCCCGGAATCTCCATCGTCGCTCTCTCCCGAAACCCTAGTCTACAATACGTAGGCATTGCCGAGGTGATCCCTCGTCACCGCATGAGCCTTCTTCTCCAGCTCTGCCGCCCTCCGTCCTTTCCGCTCCGCCGTCGATAGCTTTCGGCGCAGACAATCAGGCTTCTTCTTCGCAGCCGGCACCTTCCGCGGCTTCGCGAACGGCGCTTTCGCCCCTTTCGTCCCATTGCCCGGCTTCTTGGCCGCTTTCTTCGCCATCTTTTTGGGGGCTGTCGGCGGCGCCATGTGGAGAGGGTAGCGGCGGTGGGTAGACGACGGGAGGGAGAAAGAAATCGGCGGGATAGGAGAAATGAATCGGCGGCGGGATATGTTTTGGGAAGCCTGAAATGTGCGGCGGGATAGGCGTGATTTGGCGGGAGAGGCGGGATTTGGCGGGAGTGTGAGACGAATTTTCCCTGTGCCGCTGACGGGTCGGGCCCGCATCGGTTCGCCTCGCTTTCGTTGTGTCCGGCGTGCCGGGCGTCCCTGGGACGGGGACGGGCTCGGGGCGCCGGACACCGTATCGGGGCGCGCCGGACAAAAATGGGCTTTGGGGGACGCGGCTGGAACGCATATTTTGTCCGGCGCACCCCAAATCCCTTTGGGGGACGGTTTGGGGGACGCGACTGGAGATGCTCTTAAAGGGTTGTTTGGAAATATAAAAAAAAACTGCGCATCGGTGGTCACGGCTCTTCAGCTGCCTGATGACCCACAAGCATAGGGGGTGTATCGTAGTATCTTCGATAAGTAAGAATGTCGATCCCAACGAGGAGCAGAAGGTGTTGACAAGCAGTTTCGATGAAGGATTCACTGTAAATGCTCACAGACAAGTATTCGAGGGGTTTTGATGTAACAGATGAATAAAGTACGAGTAAGTAAAGTGCGAGAGAAATAATTGCAGCGAGTGGCCCAATCCTTTTAGCACAAAGGACAAGCCGGTTTGTTTACTTATAATGACCAAACGTTCTTGAGGACACACGGGAATTTAGTCTAGTGCTTTCGCTTCATACAGCTAATTAATCTTCATTGCTTTGATAAGTGTTGTGTGGGTGAACCTATGCTAATGCACCGCCCTTCCTAGGACTAATACATACTTGTGATTATACCCCTTGCAAGCATCCGCAACTACAAGAAAGTAATTAAGATAAATCTAACCACATCCTTAAACTCGAGATCCTGCGATTCCTCTTGCATCGATATACCAACGGGGGCTCAGGTTTCGTCACTCCGCAACCCCGCAATTAGCAACCGAATACAAGATGCACTCCCCTAGGCCCATAAATGGTGAAGTATCGTGTAGTCGACGTTCACACGACACCACTAGAAGAATGACACCACAACTTAAATATCATAACATTGAATATTACTCAACCATAGTTCACTACTAACATTTAGACTTCACCCATGTCCTCAAGAACTAAACGAACTACTCACGAGACATCATATGGAATATGATCAGAGGTGATATGATGATGAATAACAATCTGAACATAAACCTTGGTTCAATGGTTTCACTCAATAGCATCAATAACAAGTAGAAATCAACATCGGGAGAGTTTCCCCTATCAAACAATCAAGATCCAACCCAAATCGTTACAGCGGTGACGAGGTGCAGCGGTGGAGATGGCGGTGATGATGATGATGATGACAATGGTGATGGAGATGATGTCCAGCTCGATGACGATGACGATGACGATGGCGTCGATTTCCCCCTCCGGGAGGGAATTTCCCGGCGGATTCCTGCCGCGGAAAGCTCTTTCTCTCTGTGTTCTCCGCCCCGCAGAGCGGTGTGACTCTTCGCGACGTACCCTCGTGGCTTAGGTCTTCGGACGAAGGATTTCGAGAAAAAGGAGGCGAAAGGGGCTGTGGGGCCCCCTCACCACCGGGTGGCGCGGCCAGCCATGGGCCGCGCCGCCTGGTCTGGGCCCACCTTGGGTCCATTGGCTCCTTCTTCGGCTTCCTTCGTCATCGGAAAAATAGGATTTTTGGTATAATTTCCTTCCACTTGATCTTCCGAAATATTGCGTTCGGTGCTTTTTCCAGCAGAATCCTCCGGTGCTCGATCCTCCAATAATGATGAAACATGCAAAATAGATGAAATAACATAAGTATTACGTCCAAACATGAAATATATCAATGAATAACAGCAAATTATGGTATAAAATAGTGATGCAAAATGGACGTATCAACCTCCCCCCCCAAGCTTAGACCTCGCTTGTCCCCAAGCGAAACTGAGCTCAATAAACAAGACCACATGTTTATGGAGTGAGGAGTCGATAAATAAAATATGGACAAGAAGCATCATATTGATTCACACAAGACATTCTAGTAAACATTCTCTTCATATTACTCAACTTGAAATAAGTAAAGAGAAATCACAAGTAAAGGTGCATAGGAAATCATAAATGGTTATGGAAAACTTTGTTCTTGGTCAGAGAACTACTAACGGATTGTACTTATCTTCTAAACAAAGCTTTCATATTAGAATTTATATAGCAGGGCTTTCATTCTCAATCATAACAACTCCTCATAATCATTGATAACTTTCAAAGTCATATTCATTCAGATAAAATTTGTACTAAACAAGAAAGTATAAAGGACATGATTAGCTCAATCATAGCATAAATGGTTGGTTCACAACAACTCAATTGCTTGCTTAAGACAGAGGGAAATAGGTTTACTGACTCAATCAAAAAGTAAAAGACAGGCCCTTCGCAGAGGGAAGCAGGGATTAAATCATGTGCTAGAGCTTTTCAAGTTTTAGAATCATGTAAAGAGCATAAAAGTAAGATTTTGAGCGGTGTTTGTTGTTGTCAACGAATGGTAGCGGGCACTCTAACCCCCTTGCCAAACGAACCTTCCAAGAGCGGCTCCCATGAGGGACGGCATCTCTACCAGCAAGGTAGATCATCCCCCTTCTCTTTTGTTTACACATGTATTTTAGTTTTATTATGGATGACACTCCCCCAACCTTGGCTTTCTCAATCCATGGCTAACCGAATCCTCGGGTGCCTTCCAACATTCACATACCATGGAGGAGTGTCTATTACAAAATTAAGTTGCTTACTGATAAATCAGGGCAAAACATGTGAAGAGAATTATTAATAAAAGTTATTAATTGGGGCTGGGAACCCCGTTGCCAGCTCTTATTGCAAAATTATTGGATAAGCGGATGTGCCACTAGTCCATTGGTGAAAGTCCGCCCAACAAGATTGAAAGATAAAACACCACATACTTCCTCATGAGCTATAAAACATTGACACAAATAAGGAGTAGTATAGTTTGAATTATTTAAAGGTAGCACATGAAGTATTTACTTGGAGTGGCGCAAAATACCACATAGTAGGTAGTTATGGTGGACAAAAATGGCATGGGTTTGGTCTAAGGTTATGGATGTATGAGAAGCATTCCCTCTCAATACAGGTTTTTGGCTAGCAAGGTTTGATAGCAAGCATAAAGGTTGAAGGAAACAAACAAATATACATGCGATAGAAACAATCATGCATCTTTCTCATAAGCACAAGCAATTTTAACTTCAGAATACTAAACTCATTAGCATAAAGATAATAGAGTAACATATCTACATGTATTTCCCTTTTCTATTTAAACATCAAGATGTTGTTGCTATTGACCAATGCTAAGTTTGCCAAAACCAAATAGATTTACTTAATGCTCCCAAAGTGATATCAATACCAATGTCAAGAGTGATCATATAATAGAGATTGCAAACTAAAATAAGGTGTGCAAAAAGTAAATGATAAGACTTCTCATTAATATTCCATAACGATAACTCACACCAACGGATACATAGATAACCAACTAAGAGAGATACTTCCACATTGCAAACTATTCCATATGATAACTTCCCTACTCATGATATGACACTACTTGATAGTAAAAGATAAAGGTAGTGATGATGTGATACCGCGGCACTCCCCCAAGCTTGGAACAAACCAAGGGGATGCCAATTCCGATGATGAATTACCTCTTCGGTGGTGATGGTGATGGATTCTTCTCGACAAGCTTCTTAACAAGATCCTTTAAATCCTCAATCTCATAGGTGAGGTTGCGAATCAGCTCTGAGTTGTGCTCAACGCGGCTCATAATCATGTCAGGTGGCGAGTCCCAACTCCTAGAGTTGTTTCCCCATCCTTCAGCTTCAGATTTCATCTCTCCTGCAATGTTAGAACGATCTATATCCCAACCACTTGGCAACACTACCTTGGGGGTCCTTTCAGTTTGACGATTGTAGATTAGATTGCGGAAAGGGTGGTAATTGCCTGGAGAAGATGTCCTTGGAGCTAAGAAGCGACGTGGAACTGCTCCTCCGGTAGCGATTCGTGCACTTCTCTTGGTGTTGGATGGATTTGATATCACGCCAATGCTTGCAATGGTGGCACGCTGGTGTACTCGCGGAACCTCCTCCACTTCTTCCTCATCCTCGCTCGCGACTTCTTCCTTCAATTCAGGGTCTTGAATATCTTCCTCCAAAGGTCCCTTGTCCTTGTTGTTGGAGACCATGGTGCTTCTAGATCAAAACAGATCCTGGCAGAAAACATCTCGAAACAAAACACGACGAGAAAACGATATACGGACCTCCAGGGGTCCGGGGGATTATATAGCAAATATTTTTACGACAAAAGGAAGGTTCCAGGCCGAAAACGAGTAGAAACGGGACGCCGAGGGGCTGTCCCCATAGGGCGGCGCGGCCAGGGTGGGGCCGCGCTGGCCTATGGTGACCGCGCGTCTCTTCCACTCCGTTTCGATCTCGTAATTTTTCATATTTTCCAAAAACAGCAGAAATATTGTTCGGAAAGCTAAACGCGGACTTTTTATTACTAAAACTGTTACCTATTCAAAGTCGGACTCTGCAGAACTGTCAATTTGATCTTTGATGAAAGCTTCCGGAGTTATCACTTGAATAATATCAATATCTTCATTATAAGAATCTCCAGAAATATAATGCTTGAGTCTTTGTCCATTCACTACTTGTGTGGCGTTACCTTCCAAAGAGCTATTTTTTATTGCTCCTGAACGATATACCTCCTCAATAACATATGGTCCTTCCCATTTTGAGAGTAATTTCCCTGCAAAGAATCTAAGACGAGACCGATACAATAGAACTTTATCTCCAACATTAAATTCTCTTTTGATAATTCTTCTATCATGCCATTTCTTAACTTTCTCCTTAAAGAGTTTAGCATTTTCATAAGCTTCACTTCTCCATTCATCTAAAGAACTCAATTGTAGCAATCTCTTTTTACCGGCAAGTTTGAAATCTTTATTAAGTTCCCTTACAGCCCAATAAGCTTTGTGCTCTAGTTCTAAAGGTAAATGACAAGCTTTTCCATAAACCATTTTATACGGTGACATACCCATGGGATTTTTATAAGCAGTTCTATAAGCCCATAGTGCTTCCTTCAATTTGCTAGCCCAATTCTTTCTAGATTTATTAACAGTCTTTCCCAAAATAGATTTAATCTCTCTATTTGATAATTCTACTTGACCACTAGTTTGAGGGTGATAAGCGGAAGCAATTCTACGATTAATACCATACTTAGCAAGAGTTTTTCTAAAACCTCCATGAATAAAATGAGAACCTCCATCAGTCATAATATATCTAGGTACTCCAAATCTAGGAAAAATAATATCTAAAAGCATTTTTAAAGAGGTCTCACCATCAGCACTTTTTGTGGGTATAGCTTCTACCCATTTAGTAACATAATCAACAGCGACAAGTATATGAGTGTTACCTTCTGAAGAAGGGAAAGGACCCATGAAGTCGAATCCCCAACAATCGAATGGTTCAATAACAAGAGTATAATTCATAGGCATTTCATTGCGTCTGGAGATGTTACCAACCCTTTGACATTCATCACAAGATAAAATAAACTTCCTTGCATCTTTGAAGAGAGTTGGCCAATAAAAACCTGATTGTAGAACCTTTTGCGCGGTTCTATCTCCAGCGTGATGTCCTCCATAAGCACTACCATGACATTTACTCAATATCTCCTGTTGTTCATATTCAGGAACACATCTTCGCATAATACCATCCACTCCTTCTTTCCTAGATGTTGGGCCTCCAAGAGGAGAGGTTTGTAGAACAGCAAGTTTCCCTTAAGTGGATCACCCAAGGTTTATCGAACTCGGGGAGGAAGAGGTCAAAGATATCCCTCTCATGCAACCCCGCAACCACAAAGCAAGAAGTCTCTTGTGTCCCCAACACACCTAATAGGTGCACTAGTTCGGCGAAGAGATAGTGAAATACAGGTGGTATGAATATATATGAGCAGGTGCCAGAAAATAGCTTGGGCGTGTAGTTGATGGTGGTAGTATTGCAGCAGTAGTAACGAGTAAAACAGTAAACAAGCAGTAGTAACTCAGTATTTAGGAACAAGGCCTAGGGATTACACTTTCACTAGTGGACACTCTCAACATTGATCACATAACGAATAGATAAATGCATACTCTACACTTTTGTTGGATGATGAACACATTGCGTAGGATTACACGAACCCTCAATGCCGGAGTTAACAAGCTCCACAATAATGCTCATATTTTAGTAACCTTTAGTGTAAGATAGATCAAAACGACTAAACCAAGTACTAGCATAGCATGCACACTGTCACCTTCATGCATATGTAGGAGGAATAGATCACATCAATATTATCATAGCAATAGTTAACTTCGCAATCTACAAGAGATCATGATCATAGCATAAACCAAGTACTAACACGGTGCACGCACTGTCACCTTTGCACACATGCAGGAGGAATAAAACTACTTTAATAACTTTGCTAGAGTAGCACATAGATAAATTGTGATACGACGCACATTGCAATCATAAAGAGATATAAATAAGCACTTCACTACGCTCTTCAACAATGAATAAGTACTTCGTGAAATATAGCCTAAGAGACCCACACGGTGCACACACTGTCACCTTTACACACGTGGGACAAGGAGTCTCCGGAGATCACATAAGTAAAACCCACTTGACTAGCATAATGACATCTAGATTACAAGCATCATCATATGAATCTCAATCATGTAAGGCAGCTCATGAGATTATTGTATTGAACTACATAGGAGAGAGATGAACCACATAGCTACCGGTACAGCCCCGAGCCTCGATGGAGAACTACTCCCTCTTCATGGGAGCAGCGGCGGTGATGAAGATGGCGGTGGAGATGGCAGCGGTGTCGATGGAGAAGCCTTCCGGGGGCACTTCCCCGCTCCGGGTGCGGAACAGAGACTCCTGTCCCCGGATCTTGGCTTCGCGATGACGGCGGCTCGGAACTTTTCTCGTATCGTGGCTTCCTCCGTAAGGGTTTTCGATGCAGGGGCTTTATATAGGCGAAGAGGCGGCGCGGGGGTCAACGAGGCGACCACACCATAGGGTGGCGCGGCCAGGGCCGGGCCGCGCCCATCATCTGGGCCCACCAGGGCCCCTCTGGCGGCTCTCGGGTGTTCTGGATGCTTCCGGGCAAAATAGGAACAGGGCGTTGATTTCGTCCAATTCGAGAATATTTCGTTACTAGGATTTCTGAAACCAAAAACAGCAGAAAACAGGAACGGCACTTCGGCATCTTGTTAATAGGTTAGTTCCAGAAAATGCACGAATATGACATAAAGTGTGCATAAAACATGTAGGTATCATCAATAAAGTAGCATGGAACATAAGAAATTATCGATACGTTGGAGACGTATCAGCATCCCCAAGCTTAGTTCTGCTCGTCCCGAGCAGGTAAAACGATAACAAAGATAATTTCTTAAGTGACATGCCATCATAACCTTGATCATACTATTGTAAGCATATGAGATGAATGCAGCGATCAAAACAATGGTAATGACATGAGTAAACAACTGAATCATAAAGCAAAGACTTTTCATGAATAGTACTTCAAGACAAGCATCAATAAGTCTTGCATAAAAGTTAACTCATAAAGCAATAATTTAAAGTATAGACATTGAAGCAACACAATGGAAGATTAAGTTTCAGCGGTTGCTTTCAACTTGTAACATGTATATCTCATGGATATTGTCAACATAAAGTAATATAACAAGTGCAATATGCAAGTATGTAGGAATCAATGCACAGTTCACACAAGTGTTTGCTTCTTAAGGTGGAAGGAGATAGGTAAACTGACTCAACAATAAAAGTAAAAGAATGGTCCTTCAAAGAGGAAAGCATCGATTGCTGTATTTGTGCTAGAGCTTTTATTTTGAAAACATGAAACAATTTTGTCAACGGTAGTAATAAAGCATATGAGTTATGAAAATTATATCTTACAAGTTGCAAGCCTCATGCATAGTATACTAATAGTGCCCGCACCTCGTCCTACTTAACTTGGACTACCGGATCTTCGCATGCCATGTTTCAACCAAGTGTCACAAAGGGGTACCTCCATGCCGCCTGTACAAAGGTCTAAGGAGAATGCTCGCATTTCGGATTTCTCGCTTTTGATTATTCTCAACTTAGACATCCATACCGGGACAACATGGACAACAGATAATGGACTCCTCTTAAATGCATAAGCATGTAGCAAAGTTATTATTCTCATATGAGATTGAGGATATATGTCCAAAACTGAAACTTCCACCATGATTCATGGCTTTAGTTAGCGGCCCAATGTTCTTCTCTAACAATTTTGCATGCTCCAACCACTAAAATGATAGACCTTCAGACAAGACGGACATGCATAGCAACTCACATGATATTCAACAATAGTTGATGGCGTTCCCCAGAAGCATGGTTATCGCACAACAAGCAACTTAATAAAATATAAAGTGCATAAGTACATATTCAATACTACGATAGTTTTTAAGGCTATTTTGTCCCATGAGCTATATATTGCAAAGGTGAATAATGGAATTTTAAAGGTAGCACTCAAGCAATTTACTTTGGAATGGCGGAGAAATACCATGTAGTAGGTAGGTATGGTGGACACAAATGGCATAGTAGTTAGCTCAAGGATTTTGGATGCATGAGAAGTATTCCCTCTCGATACAAGGTTTAGGCTAGCAAGGTTATTTGAAGCAAACTCAAGGATGAACAAGTGCAGCAAAACTCACATAAAAGACATATTGTAAACATTATAAGACTCTACACTGTCTTCCTTGTTGTTCAAAACTCAATACTAGATATTATCTAGACCTTAGAGAAACCAAATATGCAAATCAAATTTTAGCAAGCTCTATGTATTTCTTCATTAATGGGTGCAAAGCATATGATGCAAGAGCTTAAACATGAGCACAACAATTGCCAAGTATCACATTATCCAAGACAGTTTAGAATTACTACATGTAGCATTTTCCAATTCCAACCATATAACAATTTAACGAAGAAGAAACTTCGCCTTGAACATTATGAGTAAAGCCTAAGGACACATGTGTCCATATGCAACAGCGGAGCGTGTCTCTCTCCACAAAGTGAATGCTAGGATCCATCTTATTCAAACAAAAACAAAAACAAAAACAAAACGACGCTCCAAGTAAAGAACACAAGATGTGATTGAATAAAAATATAGTTTCAGGGGAGGAACCTGATGATGTTGTCGATGAAGAAGGGGATGCCTTGGGCATCCCCAAGCTTAGATGCTTGAGTCTTCTTAAAATATGCAGGGGTGAACCACGGGGGCATCCCCAAGCTTAGAGCTTTCACTCCTCTTGATCATAGTATATCATTCTCCTCTCTTGACCCTTGAAAACTTCCTTCACACCAAACTTCAAGCAAACTCATTAGAGGGTTAGTTCATAATCAAAAATTCACATGTTCAGAGGTGACACAATCATTCTTAAAACTTCTGGACATTGCACAAAACTTCTAAAAGTTAATGGAACAAAGAAACTCATTCAACTTAACAAAAGCGGCAATGCGAAATAAAAGGCAGAATCTGTCAAAAACAGAACAGTCCGTAAAGACGAATTTTAGGATGGCACCAGACTTGCTCAAATGGAAAAACTCAAAACTAATGAAAGTTGCGTACATATCTGAGGATCACGCTCGTAAATTGGCAGATTTTTTCGAATTTTCTACAGAGAACTGTGCCCAGATTCGTGACAGACAGCAATGCTGTTTCTGCGCAGCGATCCCAAATATAACATCAACTTTGACATAGAAACTTTACTTGGCACAAAAACATGATAAGGAGAGGTTGCTACAGTAGTAAACAACTTCCAAAACACAAATATAAAACAAAGTACTGTAGCAAAATAACACATGGGTTATCTCCCAAGAAGTTCTTTCTTTATAGCCATTAAGATGGGCTCAGCAGTTTTAATGATAATGCTCTCATAAGAAATAGTATTTGAAGCAAAAGAGAGCATCAAGAGGCAAATTCAAAACACATTTAAGTCTAACATGCTTCCTATGAAAAGGAATCTTGTAAATAAACAAGTTCATGAAGAGCAAAGTAACAAGCATAAGAAGATAAAACAAGTGTAGCTTCAAAAATTCCAGCACATAGAGAGGCATTTTAGTAACATAAAAATTTTTACAACCATATTTTCCTCTCTCATAATAACTTTCAGTAGCATCATGAGAAAACTCAACAATATAACTATCACATAAAGCATTCTTATCATGAGTCTCATGCATAAAATAATTACTACTCCCAACATAAGCATAATCAATTTTATTAGTTGTAGTGGGAGCAAATTCAACAAAGTAGCTATCAAATATAGGAGGTATATTGTAATCATAATCAAATTTATCCTCCATAACAGGTGGTAACAAAAGACTACTATCATTATAATCATCATAAATGGGAGGCAAAGTATCATCAAAGTAAATTTTCTCCTCAATGCTTGGGGGACTAAAAATATCATGCTCATCAAAGCCAGCTTCCCCAAGCTTAGAATTTTCCATAGCATTAGCAACAATGGTGTTCAAAGCATTCATAGTAATAACATTCCCATTAGCATGCATATAAAGTTCCATGGGTTTCTTAATTCTTTCTTCAAACACATCATGTCCTAATTCAAGATAAAGTTCATAAAGATCTCTCATATTTTTGTTGTTTTCCATTATGCCTAACTAGTGTAAACAAGAAACCAAATGTCGCAATTGCAGAGTCTAAAGGAAATAGCTTTGAGTACTTACAAGCGCCGGAAAATAGCTTAGTAGCCAGAGGAGTGTGAGTACCTTTTACCTTTCCTCCCGGCAACGCGAGAAAAGTGCTTGATGTCTACGTTCCCCCTCCTTTCGTAGACAGTGTTGGGCCTCCAAGAGGAGAGGTTTGTAGAACAGCCAAGTTTCCCTTAAGTGGATCACCCAAGGTTTATCGAACTCGGGAGGAAGAGGTCAAAGATATCCCTCTCATGCAACCCTGCAACCACAAAGCAAGAAGTCTCTTGTGTCCCCAACACACCTAATAGGTGCACTAGTTCGGCGAAGAGATAGTGAAATACAGTGGTATGAATATATATGAGCAATAGCAACGGTGCCAGAATAGCTTGGCGTGTAGTTGATGGTGGTAGTATTGCAGCAGTAGTAACGCATAAAACAGTAAACAAGCAGTAGTAACTCAGCATATTTAGGAACAAGGCCTAGGGATTACACTTTCACTAGTGGACACTCTCAACATTGATCACATAACAGAATAGATAAATGCATACTCTACACTTTTGTTGGATGATGAACACATTGCGTAGGATTACACGAACCCTCAATGCCGGAGTTAACAAGCTCCACAATAATGCTCATATTTTAGTAACCTTTAGTGTAAGATAGATCAAAACGACTAAACCAAGTACTAGCATAGCATGCACACTGTCACCTTCATGCATATGTAGGAGGAATAGATCACATCAATATTATCATAGCAATAGTTAACTTCGCAATCTACAAGAGATCATGATCATAGCATAAACCAAGTACTAACACGGTGCACGCACTGTCACCTTTGCACACATGCAGGAGGAATAAAACTACTTTAATAACTTTGCTAGAGTAGCACATAGATAAATTGTGATACGACGCACATTGCAATCATAAAGAGATATAAATAAGCACTTCACTACGCTCTTCAACAATGAATAAGTACTTCGTGAAATATAGCCTAAGAGACCCACACGGTGCACACACTGTCACCTTTACACACGTGGGACAAGGAGTCTCCGGAGATCACATAAGTAAAACCCACTTGACTAGCATAATGACATCTAGATTACAAGCATCATCATATGAATCTCAATCATGTAAGGCAGCTCATGAGATTATTGTATTGAACTACATAGGAGAGAGATGAACCACATAGCTACCGGTACAGCCCCGAGCCTCGATGGAGAACTACTCCCTCTTCATGGGAGCAGCGGCGGTGATGAAGATGGCGGTGGAGATGGCAGCGGTGTCGATGGAGAAGCCTTCCGGGGCACTTCCCGCTCGGCAGGTGCCGAACGGAGACTCTGTCCCCGGATCTTGGCTTCGCGATGACGGCGGCTCGGAACTTTTCTCGTATCGTGGCTTCCTCCGTAAGGGTTTCGATGCGGGGGCTTTATATAGGCGAAGAGGCGGCGCAGGGGGTCAACGAGGCGACCACACATAGGGTGGCGCGGCCGGGGCCTGGCCGCGCCACCATGTCATCTGGGCCCACGGGGCCCCCGCGGCTCTCGGGTGTGGATGCTTAGGCAAAATAGGAACCAGGCGTTGATTTCGTCCAATTCGAGAATATTTCGTTACTAGGATTTCTGAAACCAAAAACAGCAGAAACAGGGCACTTCGGCATCTTGTTAATAGGTTAGTTCCAGAAAATGCACGAATATGACATAAAGTGTGCATAAAACATGTAGGTATCATCAATAAAGTAGCATGGAACATAAGAAATTATCGATACGTTGGAGACGTATCAAATACCATCTACTCCTTCTTTATATAAGTGTGGGTCATCCCAGAAATAATGCCTCAAGTCATAAAAGAATTTCCTCCTTTGCTGAGCTGAAAAGGTTGGAGGCAAGTACTTGGATACAATAAAGTTAGCATAATCGGCATACCAAGGGCTATCTCGCGAGTTCACCTTTATTACAGCCAATTGTTCATTTGGAAAACTATCATTAACAGGAACAGGATCATAAGCAATATTTTCCAATCTAGACAAATTATCAGCAACAGGATTATCATCACCTTTCCTATCTATAATATATAAATCAAATTCTTGCAAAAGAAGTACCCATCTAATAAGCCTTGGCTTAGCATCTTTCTTTGTCATAAGGTATCTAATTGCAGCATGATCAGTATGAATCGTGACTTTTGAATCAACAATATAGGATCTAAACTTGTCACAAGCAAAGACTACAGCTAACAATTCCTTTTCAGTTGTAGCATAATTTCTTTGAGCAGCATCAAGAGTCTTACTAGCATAATGAATAACATTTAATTTTTTATCTACTCGCTGTCCAAGAACAGCGCCTACAGCAAAATCACTAGCATCACACATAATTTCAAAAGGCAAATTCCAATCAGGAGGTTCAACTACAGGAGCAGTTGTTAAGGCTTTCTTTAGAGTTTCAAAAGCTTCCTTACAATCATCATCAAAAACAAAAGGTACATCTTTTTGAAGAAGATTAGTAAGAGGCTTTGAAATCTTGGAGAAATCTTTAATAAATCTCCTATAAAACCCAGCATGACCAAGAACACTACAAATACCTTTAACATCCCTCGGATAGGGCATCTTCTCAATTGCTTCAACTTTAGCTCTATCAACTTCAATACCTCTCTCGGAAATTTTATGTCCCAATACAATTCCTTCATTAACCATAAAGTGTCATTTCTCCCAATTAAGAACAAGGTTAGTTTCTTCACATCTCTGCAAAACTTTATCGAGGTTTCGCAAGCAATTATCAAAAGAATTCCCATAGACAGAAAAATCATCCATGAACACCTCTACAATACTCTCGCAAAAGCCATG
The DNA here is from genome assembly GCA_030979885.1 of Lolium multiflorum. Lineage (NCBI taxonomy): Eukaryota > Viridiplantae > Streptophyta > Magnoliopsida > Poales > Poaceae > Lolium > Lolium multiflorum. The sequence goes on from CM061753.1 coordinate 82,724,105, forward strand.
AAAAATAGCAGACATGCATCTTTGAAAAGTAGCAGGAGCATTACATAAACCAAAAGGCATACGCCTATAAGCATAAGTTCCATAAGGACAAGTGAAAGTGGTTTTCTCTTGATCTTTAGTTTTAACAGCAATTTGTGAAAACCCAGAATAACCATCAAGAAAGCAAAAGTGAGTATTTTTAGACAACCTTTCTAGCATTTGATCAATAAAGGGTAAAGGTTAATGATCTTTCTTAGTAACTTTATTAACTTTTCGAAAATCAATGCACATTCTATACCCTACAACTACTCTTTGAGGGATGAGCTCATCATTATCATTAGGCACAACAGTCATTCCTCCTTTCTTAGGAACACAATGCACAGGACTAACCCATCTACTATCAGCAATAGGATATATAATACCTGCTTCAAGAAGTTTTAATACCTCATTCCTTACCACCTCCTTCATTTTCGGAATTAGACGACGTTGATGTTCAACAACAGGCTTTGCATCATCTTCCATATTGATAGCATGTTGGCAAATAGAGGGAGAAATCCCCTTCAAATCATCAAGAGTGTAGCCAATAGCTCCTCGGTGTTTCTTCAATATTTCCAATAACCTTTCTTCCTCAATCTCTGAAAGCTTAGAACTAATAATAACAGGATATATTTTCTTATCATCAATATGAGCATATTTAAGATTATCAGGCAATGGTTTTAAATCAAAACAGGATCTTCCTTTGGTGGTGGTGTTGTACCTAAATCTTCAACTGGCAAGTCATGTTTAAGGATAGGTTGACGAAGGAAAATTTCATCAAGTTCATTTCTTTCTTCCCTAAAGACTTCACTCTCACTATTCTCCAAATGTTGCTGCAAAGGATTAGTAGGAGCAAGAGCAATAGACACACTGTTCAACTCTAAAATCATTATTAGGCAAATCAGCTTTATAAGGAGTTTTGGCAAATTTAGAGAAATTAAACTCATAATATTCACCAGCAAATTTAGTAACAATCTTTTCCTTCTTGCAATCTATAACAGCTCCACAAGTATTTAGAAATGGTCTACCAAAAATAATAGGACAATACTTACTAGCAGCAGAACCAAGTACCAGAAAGTCAGCAGGATATTTAATCTTACCACATAAAACTTCCACATCTCGAACAATACCAATTGGAGAGATAGTTTCTCTATTAGCAAGCCGAATAACCACATCAATATCTTCAAGTTCACAAGAACCAATTTCATGCATGATCTCCGTATAAAGCTCATAAGGAATAGCGCTAATACTTGCACCAATATCACATAAACCATAATAACAATGATCCCCAATTCTGACAGATAGCATAGGAACACTAGTTTTTCTAGACTTATTAGGATGCGAAACAATATTAGAAGCATCTTCACAGAAAATAATATGACCATCTTCCACATTTTCAGTCACAAGATCTTTAACTATTGCAACAGGTTCAACCTTAATTTGTTCTTCAGGTTCTATAGGTTTCTTTTCACTTTTATTAACCGCACTAGATATAACAGAGTACTCTTTCATTTTAGCAGGAAAAGGAGTTTTTTCAATATAAGCTTCAGGAATAACATGATCAACAGTTTCAATCACTACACATTTGTTTACAGATGAATCAATTTTATCTTTATACGGTTCATGATACTTATCAAAATTCTTCTTAGGAAATTCATAATGAGAGGCAAAAGCTTTGTAAAGATTTGCAACAACTTGGGAATCAAGACCATAAGTAGCACTCATATTACGAAATTTATCAGTATCCATAAAAGCTTCAATGCATTTATAATCAAAGATTATACCTGACTCTCTATCTTTGTCGTTCTCCCATCCTTCAGTATTCTCCTGGATCCGATCAAGAAGGTCCCTTTTAAACTCTTCTTTGTTGCGTGTAAATGATCCAGAACAAGAAGTATCCAAAGGTCTTGTCTTGAAAAGAAAGTCTTGCATAGAAATTATCAATAATAACATTACCAGGAAGCTCATGAATGGGGCATTTGAGCATTAAAGACTTCAATCTCCCCAAGCTTGGGCAATACTCTCTCCATCATGAGGCCAGAAATTATATATGCGGTTCCGATCCTTGTGAATTTCACTTGGAGGATAGAATTTGGAATAAAATAAAGGCACAATGTCCTCCCAATCAAGAGAATCCCTATTCTTCAGCAATTTATACCAGTGCGCCGCTTTACCAGACAGCGATATAGAGAATAGTTTCTTTCTAACTTCATCCATAGCAATACCTGCACATTTGAATAACCCGCATAATTCATGTAAAAACAGTAAATGATCACCATGATGAAAAGTTCCATCCCCTTCATAGCGGTTATCCATAACACGTTCAATAATTTTCATAGGTATTTTATACGGTATTACTTCCTCACCTGGCGCTTCATCCACTACCGTTGCAGTAGTAGTAGATTTCCCAAATAGAAATTGAAGAGAAGATCTCTCCATAATGACTTATAGCAGCAGACAGAAATAAAATCAGCACAAACAGTAAAGGTTTTCCTTACCAATTCCACTTACCAATAGCGCTTCACCCGGCAACGGCGCCAAAAATAGTCTTGATGACCCACAAGTATAGGGGTGTATCGTAGTATCTTCGATAAGTAAGAATGTCGATCCCAACGAGGCGAGAAGGTGTTGACAAGCGGTTTCGATGAAGGATTCACTAAATGCTCACAGACAAGTATTCAAGGGGTTTTGATGTAACAGATGAATAAAGTACGAGTAAGTAAAGTGCGAGAGAAATAATTGCAGCGAGTGGCCCAATCCTTTTTAGCACAAAGGACAAGCCGGTTTGTTTACTTATAATGACCAAACGTTCTTGAGGACACACGGGAATTTAGTCTAGTGCTTTCGCTTCATACACTAATTAATCTTCATTGTTTTGATAAGTGTTGTGTGGGTGAACCTATGCTAATGCACCGCCCTTCCTAGGACTAATACATACTTGTGATTATACCCCTTGCAAGCATCCGCAACTACAACAAAGTAATTAAGATAAATCTAACCACAACCTTAAACTCTGAGATCCTGCGATCCCTCTTGCATCGATATACCAACGGAGGCTCAGGTTTCTGTCACTCCGGCAACCCCGCAATTAGCAACCGAATACAAGATGCACTCCCCTAGGCCCATAAATGGTGAAGTATCGTGTAGTCGACGTTCACACGACACCACTAGAAGAATGACACCACAACTTAAATATCATAACATTGAATATTACTCAACCATAGTTCACTACTAACATTTAGACTTCACCCATGTCCTCAAGAACTAAACGAACTACTCACGAGACATCATATGGAATATGATCAGAGGTGATATGATGATGAATAACAATCTGAACATAAACCTTGGTTCAATGGTTTCACTCAATAGCATCAATAACAAGTAGAAATCAACACCGGGAGAGTTTCCCCTATCAAACAATCAAGATCCAACCCAAATCGTTACAGCGGTGACGAGGTGCAGCGGTGGAGATGGCGGTGATGATGATGATGATGACAATGGTGATGGAGATGATGTCCAGCTCGATGACGATGATGATGGCGTCGATTTCCCCCTCCAGGGAGAATTTCCCCGGATTCCTGCCCGGAAAGCTCTTTCTCTCTCGATGTTCTCCGCCCGAGAGGCGTGTGACTCTTCGCGATGTACCCTCTGTGGCTTAGGTCTTCGGGACGAAGGATTTCGCGAAGAAAAGGAGGCGAAAGGGGGTGGGGCCCCCTCACCACCAGGTGGCGCGGCCACCATGGGCCGCGCCGCCTATGGTCTGGGCCCACCTTGGGTCCGTTGGCTCCCCCCGGCTTCCTTCGTCATCGGGAAAAATAGGATTTTTGGTATAATTTCCTTCCAGTTGATCTTCCGAAATATTGCGTTCGACGGTGCTTTTTCCAGCAGAATCCTGGCTCCGGTGCTCGATCCTCCAATAATGATGAAACATGCAAAATAGATGAAATAACATAAGTATTACGTCCAAACATGAAATATATCAATGAATAACAGCAAATTATGGTATAAAATAGTGATGCAAAATGGACGTATCACTGCCCAACCTATTGGGGACACCATCTCTATTCTCACAAATAATACCTTATCCATATGTAAAAGGAGGCATCACATATAGGATTTTGGCTAGTTTTCAACCAAGCTTGCCACATCACAAGGTCCTCCTTGATGGTGTACCCGGTGGTCCTTTGGCTCACCCCCTTCTTCTTTTCATCGTCGGCATCGTGGCCTTCTTCAAAGCCAAGCCCCTCATTCACGTCCTTGCCATCATCAACCACAGTGTGTCGTGGTTCATTGGTTGGCCAAATCGGGAAAACAATGGCACCGCGTCGATGTCATACCCTTCTGTTTCTTCTTCGGTCCGAGGTCGGCATCCGGAATGAAGCCGCCGCCATTGATCATGTCAGGTATATACGTATCGTCGTCCTCAACATAGTACGCCTAAGGATCATTTGACATCAAAGGTTCACAAGGCAATGTCAAATCAGCGCACGCCGTGACCCGTTGAGATGAAGAAAAGCGGGCTAGACCTCCATCGACGAGAGGTGGGAGCTCAGCACTTGCTGCATTACCAGGAAAGGTGAAGGCGGTGACAAAAGCGATGGCCGTCGTTGCAGAGATGGTCGTGCGGCCTAGGACTTACATAGCTCGTCGACAAGGCCTGGATATGGCCTCCGAGTGTGTCCAACTTAAGTATTAGGACGGACTCGACGACGGTAGGAGAGAACCAAGTTAGACGTTGGCTTTGGCCTAGATCTCCATGGCCAGTTGAGAGGTCGCCCTTGCTGCGGCGTCGGCAGCAAGATGGGCTTCTCTAACCCTCATGAGGACGCCTCATTTCTTGGTATGGACCGCTATCTCCTCCATCGTCATCTCTTTCTTCGGTACCCCTGGCCTTCTGTTTATACACGGCAACGCAATTTGGGACTAGGGTTACGACGGTAGCGGACGTAACTGCGGAGGCAAGGTCAACGTCCATGGGTAGAGTTTTGACGCCGGCTAGTTTCACAATTTGGATGCCAAGAGAAGAAATGCCTTTTGTGCTAATGGCAAGTGGGTCATGTAGTTAAGGCAGATGACAAGGACGTGTTTTCTGTCCGCACCAACGCAATTCGAGCCCGAACTTAAACCGCAAATACATCAAAAATGACGGTATAAACATTTTACATCAGATCGCTGAAAATGGAGTTTTATTCATTTCTTGTTCGCACCGGCCGAAATGAAGAAGTTTGGAGATACCCTCAACGAGGGCATCTCCAACATGGCGACACTAATCGGACGCCAAAATCGACCGGCTACATCCGTTTGCGTCCGCCCGCGGACATCGAAATGGTCGCCATGCCTAGCTTGTCCGGTTGCGTCGGGGACAGCCCAAGTGGCCCGACACATTTTGTCCAGCGAGGCCGGCATGTGCTCAATTTTGAAAGTAGAGGAAAAAGTCTTTGTCATGGTCGACACGATTGAGCTATTCATATTTCTAGGTAGAATCGAGATTTTGAAAGTAGTGCAACATATTGAAACAAATTAAACATAAAAACTGCGAAAAAGATGTTCAAACTAAATTTTAAACTAAGCTACTTCTTCTTAGAAGGTCCAGCCTCGTCATCCTCACAAAGGCCCTTCCTGGTTGTCACCTCTTCGGAAGAGCTCGTTGCATCCGATGTTTCCGAGGAGCTTGTGTGCCCCTTGGACGAGTAGTCCTTGGTGTCTTTGTCGTCATTGGTGCACGCCGGCTACGCCTCCGCCTTCGCTCGGGCCCTTGCCTCCTTCTTTGCCACCGCCGCCTCCCCCGCCTCCAGCCGTGAGAAACTGGCCACTTCATCCTCGTCCTGGCCATCGTCGGCGATGGCCTCCCCCTCCTCCTACTGGTCGTCCGTCGGCGGAGAGCTAGAGCTGCTCGGCGTGGTAGTTCTGTCCTACCAATGTCGTTATTCCGACGGCTTCCCCTAGCTATCGGAGTCCACGAACAGTTCGATCACAATGGGCGCGTTTGGTAGCCTGCATCCAAATCGTGGCTCACTGGTCACTGCGCGTCGCGAACGGGCCATGGGCCATGAAAGCCGGGTCGTCTGGTAGCCTATCCGGCCTTTGTGCGCCGGAGAAGGAACCCAAGCCCCATCGTTTGGTTGACCGTTTACAGTACTTTCTTCCCTGTTCATGCAACCAACAACCTGTTTGGTTGCAGATAGCTCAGTGTTGTGGTAACCCCTTCACTTAGAGTGGTGAGGTTACCCAGTATTGAATAACAACATACATCAGATTCAATTCATCACAAAAGGTGCTGGTAATACACATCAACTGCTTAATGGGTGATGCATCACGAGCGAAGCAACTACTTCGTGATGCATCACAGGTTCATCACACGAGGGGTTAGTATATACCACCTCGAACAAGTTCATCATTACATCCTGGGGATCAGGTTGTAGCAAGTCCTAGCTAATGGAGGGATACAAGATCCCCTCCCAAAATCAGCGGATCATGACGAAGGAAGCAGAAGCACTAAGCTGGTTGCGGAGCCAAGCCCTCCCCTCTCCCGGGAGGGTCTGGGGGGGCGGCCGCCCCGGGCCCAGAAAAATTGGGGCCCATATTTTCTGTATAGGCTTCCTATACATTGCAGAAAAAAGAGAGTAGTTTTACGATTTTAGATGAGCTTGGTCTACAGTTGGACCTTTTCTTTTCCTATTGGTTTCCAATCCAGCTGACCGGCCACGACTTAAGTCAGCGCCTGAAATCTGTTCCATCTATTGATATGTTCGATGACCTGCGCACACCTCTGCGCACACAAGGTGTTCGATGACCTGCCAGGTAGGCGCGATTGGCGCTGTTCGTTGGCTCGTCTGCCGTGGAGTAATTTTAACCATTGATTTTTCTTCAGACATGGATAGCGACGACGAGATGCTTGTCCGACTGTTGGAGGACGATCAAGCCTTCGACGATGACATCCGGGAGCATTTGCTGATCATCGCGTCCCTCCAGGACATGCTTGACGCCGAGGTGGAGAAGAGGAAGAGGCCGCGTCGCGGAGGATCAAGGCCCGGGAGAAAGAAGTCGAAGCCTCGTCAGAGATGGAGGGGCATACCATGTTGCACGACGACCACTTCGCAGATGACGCAACACAAGCCGACAATTTTCGGCGCTGGTATAGGATGAGCAAGGGTTTGTTCATGAATATCCTCCACGACGTTCGAGAGTTCGACCCCTACTTCAAGCTCAAGCACGACGCTGTAGGCGTTGCCGGGTTCTCGTCGATTCAGAAGTGCATCGCCGCCATGAGGATGCTTGCATACGGAGCACCTGCCGATACACATGACGACTACCTTTGCATGAGTGAGTCTGCTGCCATTGAGTGCATATACAAGTTTTGCCGAGCTGCGGTGGGAAAGTTTGGCAAATACTACTTGAGAGGGCTAACTGAGGAAGAGACTGCCAGGATTATGGCACAAAATGCTGTCAGAGGATTCCCTGGAAAGCTTGGAAGCATCGATTGCATGCACTGGTCATGGAAGAACTGCCCGTTTGCCTCGCAAGGTATATACAAATGGCGTCATGGATATTGCAGTGTGGTGCTTGAAGCTGTCACAGATTATGACCTGTGAATTTGGCATTCTTTTTTTTGGCATGGCGGGATCACACAATGACATCACGTGTTGCAGCAGTCTCCAGTGTTCAGGAGGCTAGTGGAAGGGCATGCTCCACCATGCAACTGTGAGATCAATGGCCACCAATATACCAAACACTATTATCTAGCCGATGGTATATATCTAAAATGGGCCACTTTTGTCTAAACAATCTCGGCTTCATCAGGTCAGAAGAATTCCCACTTTGATGCACGACAGGAGGCTTGCAGGAAGGATGCCGATCGGACATTTAGTGTGCTTCAAGCTCAAGTTGTAATTGTCCGGTACCTGCTCTAAGCTGGTCTCACGACCAAATGTGGGAGGTGATACATGCTTGTGTGATCATGCACAACATGATCATCGAGGATTACCGCAAGAATCATGCCAGGGCACATGTTGGTCCCTATGAGTGTCAGGGCCCTCTTGCGGAGGTTGGTCATGAGTTGCCTGCAAATTTTGCTGGTTTCCTTGCCATGCACGCAGAGATCCGTGACAGCAATGTTCACGATCAACTTCAAGCTAATCTCGTTGAGCATATGTGGAGGATCAAAGGATTATCAGCAAATGCCGCGACACCTTAATCTAGCCCCATTTATTACATTTTTTTAGTTGTTTTATTGTTTGTTATATTCTAATTTAAAAATAATCTCCGCAAATATATTTATTTGTATGCTATATTTAATAAATGGTTGTGTTTTCAAAAACCTTTTTAAAAAATTGGAGGCGGCGTTTGAGGGACGCGGCTGGGGAGCGACGTCTCTTAAACGTTTTTTTTTCAAAATGGGGAATAAAACCCCGGCTTCTGCATCATGATGATGCACACGGCCTTTTATTAAAAGTATGATAGTACAAAGTTAAAACATCTCAGGCATCGCCTAGAATTGATACAAGAATCAACCAGCGAAAGAAAACAAAATAAAACGGACTACACATCATTGTATCCGCCTATTGTGCCGCCAGCCAGCCTGGCACAAGATATCCTGAGCGACCATCTGGAGCCGTGTGCATCCAATAGCCATAGCATCCCGCTGTCCCTCCGGTGACAGAAGAGCCCACAACTGGACCCAATGTGACACCATATGGATAACCTGCAAAAAGTTAAAAGAATGTTTTTTGTTAAAAATAATATCATTTCTTGTCCTCCAGATAGACCAACATAAGGCAGAAACCCCAATACGGATGAAAGCCTTTGATTGTCTATCAACTCCATTTAGCCAATTACCAAACATATTGGTAACATTGGTTGGAGGTGGAAGATCAAAAGTAAAATTAATCGTTCGCCAAAGAATTTTAGCTAAAGGACAAGTGATGAACAAATGCTCAATAGTCTCCAGCTCACCACAAAAAACACATTTTGTACAACCATTCCATCTTCTTTTGGCTAAATTTTCTTTAGTAAGTAAAACCTTATTGCTTAAGATCCACATAAATATTTTTATCTTTAAAGGAACTTTAACTTTCCAAAGATACTTTCGCAAAAAAGGGGTATGGTCATTCATAAGATCCTCATACATAGATTTCACTGTAAACACGCCCTTTGTTGTCAATTTCCAAACAAACTGATCATTCTCATCAGATAAATTAATCCTCATAAGTTTTCGGCATAGCTTCAACCATGAAGTCCATTAGTTACCCACCAAAAGCCTTCTGAAACTAATATTCAGAGGCGTTTGAGCTAACACATGAGCTACAGTTACATTCTTATGATGCACAATATTGTATAAGGATGGATATTGTTGAGCTAATGGTGTTCTACCCAACCAGGTATCTTCCCAGAATCGGATATTTGTACCATTACCCAACTTGAAAAATCCTCTTCTAAAAAAATCGTCCTTAACCCTCATCAATCCCTTCTAAAAGGGAGAGTCTGTTGGTTTAGCTTGTACCTCGGATAAGGTCTTTTGTCTTAGGTATTTATTCTGCAGCAACTCCTGCCACACCCCGTCCTCATTAAGAAGTTTATAGAGCCACTTACTCAATAAACATCTATTTTTCAATTCAAGGACCTCAATACCTAGACCTCCTTGATCCTTGGGTCTGCAGACGATATTCCACTTGGTGAGTCTATATTTCCTTTTATTTTCCTCAGATTGCCAAAAAAATCGAGACCTATAAAAGTCCAATCTTTTCCTTACCCCAACAGGTATTTCTAGAAAAGATAACATGAACATCGGTAAGCTCGTTAAAACTGAATTGATAAGGACAAGTCTGTCCCCATAAGACAGTAATTTGCCTTTCCAGCATCCCAATTTGCTCTCAAATCGGGTCTCTACTGGATACCAATCAGAAATTCTAAGCTTTCTAAAATGAATAGGGATACCTAAATATTTAAAAGGTAAGGAACCAGCATCACATCCAAAGATCTGTTTATACTGGTTCACTTCGTCATTTGCCTTCCCAAAGCAAAAAATCTCACTCTTGTGGAAATTAATTTTAAGCCCAGAGAGTTCTTCGAAAAGGCATAGAATTAGTTTCATATTCACTGCTTTCCGGAGATCATCTTCCAAGAAAAGGATAGTATCATCATCATATTGTAAAATAGAGATCCCCCATTCAACCAGATGAGGAATAAGCCCCCCTACCTGATCATCATTTTTTGCTCTCTCAATTATGATAGCAAGCATATCCACTACAATATTAAAAAGAATAGGAGACAAAGGATCACCCTGTCTCAAACCTTTTTTTGTCTGAAAATAATGACCAATGTCATCATTTACCTTTACACCTACACTGCTCCCTTGGACATATTGGCTGATCATCCTACACCATTCAGGAGCAAACCCCTTCATCCTCAAAGTTTGTTGTAGGAATAACCATTTGACTTTATCATATGCCTTTTCGAAGTCAATTTTAAATAAAACCCCATCTAATTTCTTATTATGTAACTCATGAATAGTTTCGTGAAGAATGACCACCCCTTCAAGAATATTCCTTCCCGGCATAAATGCGGATTGTGTTGGTCTTATAACTCGTGGGGCAATCCCCGTTATACGATTTGTACCAGCCTTAGTAAAATTTTTAAAGCACACATTCAGAAGAGAAATAGGTCTATATTGTTGTATTTGCACCGCGTCCTCTTTTTTTGGTAATAATGTAATGACGCAAAATTCAATTTGTATAGAGGCAAATCCCCAATACTGAATTGATTGAACAACGCCATTAAGTCATCCTTTATTACCACCCAAATTTTTTGATAAAACTCAGCCGGAAAACCATCAGGCCCCGACGCTTTATTACGTTCCATCTGAAAAAGTGCTTCATGAACTTCTTCCTCAGAAAAAGAAGCTGTCAAAATCGCATTCTCAATAGTCGATATCTGGGGAATGTCCTGCACCTCCTCCTCTACCAAAGAAATGTTGTTTGACGCCGGTGCCCCGAATAATTTTTTATAGAACTCAGTAATGTAGACTTTCAAATTATCTTCCCCAACAATGGTTCCTTCTTGTTGTTCTAATTGGAAAATTTTCCTTCTTCTGTGTTTCCCATTTGCAATCAAATGAAAATACCTCATATTACTCCCCCTTCTTGGATATGCTTAACTTTAGCTCTCTGCGCCCATTTAGACTCTTCCTCTCTCCGTAATTTATTCAGCTTATCATTTGCATCTTTAACCGTTTCTCTTTCTGCCACCGATAAGGTATTCGTTTCAGCTTTCACATCTAACACATCAATAATTCCTATTAACCTGTCCTTTTCTTTTTTATATTGCCCACTTTGGTTCTTTGCCCATCCTTTAAGAAATTGTCTAATGTGTCTCAATTTATTCAACCACACATCCATTGGATTTAAACCCACTAAAACAGACTTCCACTCCTTTTCAATCATTTCAAAAAAACCTTCTTGTCGCAAACAATGCAATTCGAAGGAGAATTTTGGCTTATTGCCCAGATGTGCTTTCACCTCTGAGTCAGTAAGAATCGGAGTATGATCAGAGTCTGCTCTTGTCAATGCACGCACAGTGACTAGGGGGAATTTTTGTTCCCAAGAAATGGAGGCGAGCACCCTATCCAGTTTCTCATAAGTTGGTACATCCCTACGACTCATGTAAACTGTCTTCCCGATAGAGCAATTTCGCGCAAGTTCAAATGTTCAATAATGGCATTGAAAACAAAAGGCCAACGAGCTTTAAAGTTATCATTATTTTTTTCCTCACGCTTTCGAATAATGTTGAAATCATCACCTACCAACATAGGTAATGTTTCAGACTCTTAAACGTATCACCAACAAAACACGTCTCCTAAATACTCGATCCGGCGCCGTTTTATGAACGATTTGAGGGACGGGTGCTCTTGCTCTGTTTGATGCTGCACTATCGACCGGAAGCACTTGGTAAAGACGCGCACCGGCGGTCACCTCCAGGGCTCCAGCTTCAGGCGAAAGCATCGGCGCGCGGCCGCGGTATCCCGTCTCACCTGGTGCCCTCGCAGGAGCGAAGCAACAGCGGCGGAGGGCAGCCTCGTCATTTCCTCCGGGTATCCTGAGAGCATGGCCCCGTCCGAGAGCGCTCACTCCCACACCCACAAACATATAAAATTTGCTCCACGCACACACAATCACAGAGCCCCCAATCCATCCCCCGGATTAAACTAGCCCCGCAAAAGCAGCAGCAACCCACCACCTCCATCTCCACCTCCTTCCTTGGTTTTGCTGCGCGATCTCCTCTCCCACCATTTTTTTTCCCTCCCTCCCCTCCCTCGCTCGCCGTAAACAAAGCCTCGGGCTTGCGGATAGGAGTAGAGGAGGTAGCTGCTTCAGCTCCGGTGGAGATCGAGCGAGCAGCTCAAGAAAAGCAATCCAGTGTTTCAGCTCGTCTCCTGGAAAGTCTCCCTTCTTTTTTCTTCTCCCCGAGGAGACCTGAATTGCTCGATTGATTCCTCCTCTCCGTGTGCGGTCATGGCGAGGAGGCGGAGCTAGTGGGGGCTGGGCTTCTCTGACTTCCCCAGGTGAAAATTGGAGCTTGGGAGAAGGGATACGCAAGCTGATGTACGGCTCGCCGGTGTCCAAGGATCTGAACCTGCCGGTCCACCCGCCGCCGCCGCCGCCGCCAACGATGAACTCCTCCGGCCTGCTCAGGTACAGATCGGCGCCCAGCACGCTGCTCGGCGACGTCTGCGAGGAGTTCCTCCCGCGGGCCGCCAGCCCCGACGCCACCGCCGACAACAACGTCTTCTCCCGCTTCCTCGCCGACCACCAGATCCGGGACAGCAAGCCGCCCACCCCGCCGCCCGCCCACTTCGCGGACGAGGCCGCCGCCATGGCGTCCCAGCAGCACCAGCAGCAGATGATGTTCCACTCCCAGCACCAGCACCAGCAGCAGATGGCCCCCGGCGTCGACGGGCTGTACCGCACCGTCAGCTCCGGCGGGATGGACGTCCCCCCCGCGGCCGTCGCCGCCGGCAGCAGCCTGCTCCGGCAGAGCAGCTCCCCCGCCGGCTTCCTCAATCATTTGAACATGGACAACGGTTCGTCCCTGTACCACTGCTACTACTCCTTCCTTAATTCGGCCTTCTTTTGGTACTATCCCCAGTTCCTGCTTCCTGCTCGCGGCAGAGCCCGCCCGCAATTATTACGGCTCGCTCGCTCTCGGCGAAGAACATTTCTTTCTATTTCGGGAACTCAATCCTCTGCTAAATTCAGGGTACGAGAGCATGCTGAGGGCGGGCATGAGCGCCGGCTTCAGGAACGGCGCCGCCACCGGAGCCGCCGTCGGCGGCGTGGACTCCTCCGGCAGCAGGCTCAAGGGGCAGCTGAGCTTCTCGTCGCGGCAGGGCTCCCTCATGTCGCAGATCTCCGAGATGGGCAGCGAGGATCTCGGCGGAAGCAGCCCCGAGGCGTCCGGTGGGGGGCGGGGATACATCCCAGGCTACCCCATGGGCGCCGGGTGGGAGGAGTCGTCGCTCATGTCCGAGAACATGTCCGCCGGCGTCAAGCGCCAGCGGGAGTCCGCTGAGCCTGCCCAGGTGCGTTGTCTCCGGCCGTCCCCATGTCGGCCGGTCGAGGTTTTTACACCGCTGCCGTTTTACTGACTGAGTGTTTGTTGGTCGCCGCAGAACGGGCTGTCGCACCAGTTCAGCCTGCCCAAGACCACGTCGGAGATGGCCGCCATCGAGAAGTTCCTCCAGTTCCAGGACGCCGTGCCCTGCAAGATCCGGGCCAAGCGCGGCTGCGCAACGCACCCACGCAGCATCGCCGAGCGGGTAAATTGACAGTGCTGTTGCTGCGCACGACTGCTATGGTTTTTTTACTACCAGATCACAAGCTGATCAAGAGGCTGATCTGAATTTGGGCAGGTTCGGAGGACGAAGATCAGCGAGCGAATCAGGAAGCTGCAGGAGCTCGTCCCCAACATGGACAAGGTACACACAATCTCCTCAGCTAAGCTCAGCCAGCCCCCACTCTCTAGTCAGTAGCCTGTACCCAATAGGAGATGCTAGAACAGTGTTGCATGGTTACCAAATTTGCTGTGCGAGGACCACGCCCCAAAATTAACCTGTCTGCGCAACTCCATTTCTGTGCAGCAAACCAACACATCTGACATGCTGGATCTGGCTGTCGACTACATCAAGGAGCTCCAGGACCAGGTTAAGGTACGCAGATTATCACCCGATTAACATAAACTCAATTTCTCGCAAAACAGAACAGTAGTGTCTCTAGTTTAATTAATAACTTGGGTAGCCTTTCTGGCCAGTAAGGTCTAAATCAAGAACCCGCTTTGCCCTGTGGCTGTGGGCGAGGGGCAACCTTTTAGTTACTGGTCATATGATCTTATCTGAATTAGATGATTCGAAACTGGGCGCTGACAGCAACTCGTTACTATCTTTTTCACTGAAGGTGATGAACGAGAGCCGCGCCAACTGCACCTGCGCGGCGAGCAAGCATCAATGATACGCCGGCGTAGCGGAGATCGGTCGGTCTCTAGACTCTCCGCTGTACAAGACCTGGAGAGTTCAGAACCAAGATTATTTTGGGGGAGGGGACAGGAAGGTGTAATGCCATGGTAGTTTCGTTTTCTTTTGGGGTTTGGGGGTAGGCATCCAGCTGAAAGGCCTGCTCGCGGAGTGTATAAGGCATACCTAAGCAGGGGAGGGTGGGCAATGGAGCAGTGGCATCATCAAGGATTCAAGTGTGACGGAGAAGGATCGGAAGGGGAGATGGATGGGAGGAAAATTGTATAGTTTTGCTAGCTGTGACGTTGCTGTATACTACACCCCAAACCATGCCCATGTCCATGTCCATGTCCATGTCCATACAAATTTCCCAATAGCGCTGCTACGAACTCTAGGCTGTAGCAGCAATCTCTGAATTTAACACCGTCGCTCACCCTCCAATCATGGCCAATAAAGTATTTTGCCTGGCTTTGCTTCTTAATTTGCGGCCAAGCTCTTTTGCAGCGATATGTTCTGAGCTCAGGTGTGCTTTCTTAGATTACTCCTTCGCAAGTGACTGGGTTGACAGTGAAAGGCAGTGAGATTATCCTTTTGGCATTTCTTTTCCTTTGTTGATGCTGTAGCGCTAGTCGGCGAAAAGGTTGCTGGCCGGTGAGTTCACGGAACAAGGAAGAAGAAGAAGAAGAGGCCCGTCCAATGAACGGATGAGAACGCCTGGTTTGTTGCGAATAATGGTCGCTGTCTCGTGTACTCCCGTGCCTATCACCATTCGCAGCCAGAAAACTATGGGCGCAATGGGAGCCCCGCAAGCTCCAAGTATTTGGGGCTGTGGTTTTTCGCCCATCCTCGATTTTTAATATAGGGTATATATATGGGGCTGTGGTTTTTTTGCCCTTTTCGTCCATGCTCTTTCGATCCTTCTGGTAGTGTTAGTTATCTCTGGGCATGAAAAGGGAGAAAAAGTTGATGGATCGATGCGGGCGCCCAATCGTGAAAGCAGCTTGCATCCATCACACGGGAGGGCACAAAATCTTTGTTTTGTGCAGAGATAGGGATAGCCGACGAAAAGATGTGGCGGGCAGGGAAAGAGCTGTACCAGGGAGAAAATGCCCTGCCTGCTCGTCAAACCAACGGTGGATATTAAATTGTACAGATCGAATGTGAAATACAAATCTGTTTAAAAAGTAATTTTCGAAAAATATTATGTTGTATGTTTTTACTGTCTAGCTAATTTTTGTGATTTGATTTTTTTAAGAAAGACAAAAATTTGCGTTATACTTTAATAGGAAGAAGAAACACATTTAATTAACAAAAAAATCCGGGATGAAACCATACAACCAATACCAACAGAGGGCCACGACCACTGACACCACAGGGCCATGCCCACTCAAGTCTTGGGAACAACCAAGGATCAAGGTCGAAGCACGTGACTCCTATGGAAAAAACAAACACGAGACACTCAAACTTAGATGAAGAGACCAACCCCTAGGGCAATACGCAAAAATGGCACCAACGGCCTGCATCGAGAGCAACCTCATCATCTACACGACACGAGATGGATGCCCTCAACACTGTCAAATTTCCGGGGTCGCCGCCCCGACGTCCAACTTCTCTGCCACGTCCATCAGACCTCCAACACTACCTTATGGGACCCCTGCCCCCATGTACCAGTGTACCACTACTCGCTCTCTAGACACGACGCTGCATGGCCCAATCCCTGTAGCCCAAGCAGCACAAGTATAACTTCTCTTATGTCGCGACCGTCGCAACAAGATCTAGGCTCACCGCCTTTGCTGAGGCGCGTCGATCAGGCCGACAACCTTGCCACACTAGTCACACAAGAATGATGGCCATGCTACACAGAAAAAAGGGACAAGAAAGAGGACGCCCTCACATCGACCGGAAACCCGATGAAAGACACTTGACATCGAGCATCACCTACGGGACAAAAACCTGCCGATACTAAAGCTTAATTATAGAAGTTTTCACATCACAACCAAAGTACATAAACCACCAACAGAACAAGCACGGCAACAAACATATTGCAAGGTCAAAACGATCACGGTCCTTCATCAATCACACCAGCCTTCGTAACCAAGTTCTAACCTCTCCAATTTCCTCACCTCACCTTCGCTATACAAACCTTCCTAATAGTTAAGAAACAAACACAATGTGAAGATAATAGTGACAGTAGATTTCAACACATAGCCATCAAAAGTCACTTCGTTCATACTAATTCATATAGACCAACAGATTGCAGCCGTTTGAAGGGTATAGAACTTTTTTTATCACCGGGTAGATAGGCATATAGCCAAGCTGCCACCGCCCCACCGCCTCTTCTATTACCCCCAAAACGTCCACCTCTATCACCCATGGGCGTCGATGTGGTGATTCGTGGAAAAGAAGGATCAACACAACTAGCGGACACAACAACTTCAACAAAAGTTCTCGAATCACCAGCAACCTTCCCAGGCCACCACTATAAGGAAGGAGGAGGATACAAAATTGGCTTGATGAAAACCCTAGATCTTGACTAGGAACGAGAAAATAGG
Source organism: Lolium multiflorum (assembly GCA_030979885.1). Taxonomy (NCBI): domain Eukaryota; kingdom Viridiplantae; phylum Streptophyta; class Magnoliopsida; order Poales; family Poaceae; genus Lolium; species Lolium multiflorum. Next base: position 82,741,172 of record CM061753.1, read on the forward strand.
GAATCAATATTACAAGGATAGCCCAATTTATGATTTAATCTTGGGTCCATGCCCCCTTCTGCGGGGCATGTGTCTCAGTAGGGGTCACCCCACTGCCATGTGGGGCATGTAAGCCATCACGCCGAGCCGCAGTACTATAGGAATCCTAGACCATGGGAACCCGATGCGTACCTATTTTTGGTTGGTCGATTGTGGATGAGAAACTCCCGGTGCCGGCCAACAGATTTCTCCCCAAAATCCCATGTGCGTAAGCTTGCGGCGGATTCAGTGTCATCCGAGGAAATAGCGACTTCAACGAGAAAGGGGATGCCGGAATCCGTTCATGCATTCATCGAACTCCACAGAACCTCCGGTTAGAACAGAGTCCGCATATCTCAATAGCCTGGTATCAACCAGCCTGTCACGTGCCAACAGGAGAACGATCCACCGAAGATCATGACGAATGATCAAAATACCATCCACTAAGGTTGATCTAAATCGATGCCAGCTCGAGATGCCCGCGTATGTTACCCGTCAGTTGGTAACACGCGAGGAAGAATCCCCATTCATAGCGGAGGGCCTCCGCGCTCCCGCTCCTTAAGTCGTTGCTACAGGAACCCTTGCTTCTGCAGCAGAGTCGCAACCCCTGTCTGCCACCCCTGCGGATCCGACATGGCCTCTAGCTCCTAGGGAGAAGCCATTCTCGCATGTAGAACTAGGATTTTGCGATGCGGGTTGTGATTCAACCAATCCTCCCTCTCCTCGCCACGCCTCTGCTCCGTCTCTTCCATGGCGTGCCTCTGTTGTTCCTCCTCGATGTGCCTCGGCACCTCCTTCCACCGTAGTCTCCGCAGGCAATTGGAGCGCCCCGAGAACCCTAGATCCTGGTCCTCCATGGGGAGCACCCACCCGATGCTAGGAAGATATCAACGGCGCAGAGGGGGAAGGGGAAAAAGGAGGTGGCTGATACGCGTAGATGCACACGTCCGTTGGGAACCCCAAGTGGAAGGTATGATGCGTATAGAAGCAAGTTTCCCTCAGTATGAAACCAAGGTTTAATCGAACCAGGGAGCCAAGAAGCACGTTGAAGGTTGATGGTCGCGAAATGTGATGCGGCGCAACACCAGGGATTCCGGCGCCGCGGAACCTGCACAACACAACCGTACTTTGTCCCAACGAAACAGTGAGGTTGTCAATCTCACCGGCTTGTTGTAACAAAGGATTAAACGTATCGAGTGGAAGATGTTTGCAAAGAAAACAGTAAACACAATTGCAGAGATTGTATGCTATGTAAAGAATAGGACTGGTCCACAGTTCACTAGAGGTGTCTCTCCCATAAGATAAAGCATGTTGGGTGAACAAATTACAGGGGGCAATTGACAAATAGAGAAAGGCATAACAATGCATATACATGATATGATAAATATAGTGAGATTTAATTGGGCATTACGACAAAGTACATAGACCGCCATCCAACTGCATCTATGCCTAAAAAGTCCACCTTCAGGTTATCATCCGAACCCCCTCCAGTATTAAGTTGCAAAGCAACAGACAATTGCATTAAGTATGGTGCGTAATGTAATCAACAACTACATCCTTAGACATAGCATCAATGTTTTATCCCTAGTGGCAACAGCACATCCACAACCTTAGAACTTTCTGTCACTGTCCCAGATTCAATGGAGGCATGAACCCACTATCGAGCATAAATACTCCCTCTTGGAGTTAAGAGTAAAAACTTGGCCAGAGCCTCTACTAATAACGGAGAGCATGCAAGATCATAAACAACACATGAACAATAGATTGATAATCACCATAATCATAGTACTCTCTATCCATCGGATCCCGACAAACACAACATATAGAATTACATATAGATGATCTTGATCATGTTAGGCAGCTCACAAGATCCAACAATGAAGCACAACAAGGAGAAGACGACCATCTAGCTACTGCTATGGACCCATGGTCCAGGGGTGAACTACTCACTCATCACTCCGGAGGCGACCATGGCGGTGTAGAGTCCTCCGGAGATGAATCCCCTCTCGGCAGGGTGCGGAGGCGATCTCCGTCCCCCGAGATGGGATTCGCGGCGGCGCGTCTGTAAGGTTTTCCGTATCGTGGCTCTCGGGGGGTTTCGCGACGGAAGCTTTAAGTAGGCGGAGGGTCAACGCGGGGGCCACACGAGGGCCCAGGGGGCAGGTCGGCGCGGCCAGGGCTTGGGCCGCGCCGGCCACCCTCCTGGCCTCCTCGTGGCCCCACTTCGTTAGGTCTTCGGTCTTCTGGAAGCTTCGTGCAAAAATAGGACCCTGGGCGAAAGTTTCGTCCAATTCCGAGAATATTTCTTTACTAGGATTTCTGAAACCAAAAACAGCAGAAAACAACAACGGCTCTTCGGCATCTTGTTAATAGGTTAGTTCCAGAAAATGCATAAATATGACATATAATGTGCATAAAACATGTAGGTATCATCAATAAAGTAGCATGGAACATAAGAAATTATCGATACGTTGGAGACGTATCAGCATCCCCAAGCTTAGTTCTGCTCGTCCCGAGCAGGTAAAACGATAACAAAGATAATTTCTGAAGTGACATGCCATCATAATCTTGATCATACTATTTGTAAACATATGTAATGAATGCAGCGATCAAAGCAAAGGTAATGACATGAGTAAACAACTGAATCATAAAGCAAAGACTTTTCATGAATAGTACTTCAAGACAAGCATCAATAAGTCTTGCATAAGAGTTAACTCATAAAGCAATAAATCAAAGTAAAGGTGTTGAAGCAACACATAGGAAGATTAAGTTTCAGCGGTTGCTTTCAACTTATAACATGTATATCTCATGGATATTGTCAACATAAAGTAATATAACAAGTGCAATATGCAAATATGTAGGAATCAATGCACAGTTCACACAAGTGTTTGCTTCTTAAGGTGGAGGGAGATAGGTAAACTGACTCAACAATAAAAGTAAAAGAAAGGTCCTTCAAAGAGGAAAGCATCGATTGCTGTATTTGTGCTAGAGCTTTTATTTTGGAAACATGAAACAATTTTGTCAACGGTAGTAATAAAGCATATGAGTTATGAAAATTATATCTTACAAGTTGCAAGCCTCACGCATAGTATACTAATAGTGCCCGCACCTCGTCCTACTTAACTTGGACTACCGGGTCTTCGCATGCCATGTTTCAACCAAGTGTCACAAAGGGGTACCTCCATGCCGCCTGTACAAAGGTCTAAGGAGAATGCTCGCATTTCGGATTTCTCGCTTTTGATTATTCTCAACTTAGACATCCATACCGGGACAACATGGACAACAGATAATGGACTCCTCTTAAATGCATAAGCATGTAGCAATGATTATTGTTCTCATATGAGATTGAGGATATATGTCCAAAACTGAAACTTCCACCATGATTCATGGCTTTAGTTAGCGGCCCAATGTTCTTCTCTAACAATTTTGCATGCTCCAACCACTAAAATGATAGACCTTCAGACAAGACGGACATGCATAGCAACTCACATGATATTCAACAATAGTTGATGGCGTTCCCCAGAAACATGGTTATCGCACAACAGGCAACTTAATAAAATATAAAGTGCATAAGTACATATTCAATACTACGATAGTTTTTAAGGCTATTTTGTCCCATGAGCTATATATTGCAAAGGTGAATGATGGAATTTTAAAGGTAGCACTCAAGCAATTTACTTTGGAATGGCGGAGAAATACCATGTAGTAGGTAGGTATGGTGGACACAAATGGCATAGTAATTGGCTCAAGGATTTTGGATGCATGAGAAGTATTCCCTCTCGATACAAGGTTTAGGCTAGCAAGGTTATTTGAAGCAAACTCAAGGATGAACAAGTGCAGCAAAACTCACATAAAAGACATATTGTAAACATTATAAGACTCTACACTGTCTTCCTTGTTGTTCAAAACTCAATACTAGATACTATCTAGACCTTAGAGAAACCAAATATGCAAATCAAATTTTAGCAAGCTCTATGTATTTCTTCATTAATGGGTGCAAAGCATATGATGCAAGAGCTTAAACATGAGCACAACAATTGCCAAGTATCACATTATCCAAGACATTTTAGAATTACTACATGTAGCATTTTCCAATTCCAACCATATAACAATTTAACGAAGAAGAAACTTCGCCTTGAACATTATGAGTAAAGCCTAAGGACACATGTGTCCATATGCAACAGCGGAGCGTGTCTCTCTCCCACAAAGTGAATGCTAGGATCCATTTTATTCAAACAAAAACAAAAACAAAAACAAACCGACGCTCCAAGTAAAGAACACAAGATGTGATTGAATAAAAATATAGTTTCAGGGGAGGAACCTGATGATGTTGTCGATGAAGAAGGGGATGCCTTGGGCATCCCCAAGCTTAGACGCTTGAGTCTTCTTAAAATATGCAGGGGTGAACCACGGGGCATCCCCAAGCTTAGAGCTTTCACTCCTCTTGATCATAGTATATCATTCTCCTCTCTTGACCCTTGAAAACTTCCTTCACACCAAACTTCAAGCAAACTCATTAGAGGGTTAGTGCACAATTAATAATTCACTCATTCAGAGGTGACACAATCATTATTTTCACTTCTGGACATTGCATAATGCTACTGGACATTAGTGGATCAAAGAAATAAATCCAACATAGCAAAAGAGGCAATGCGAAATAAAAGGCAGAATCTGTCAAAAACAGAACAGTCCGTAAAGACGAATTTAGAAATGGCACCAGACTTGCTCAAATGGAAAAACTCAAAACTAATGAAAGTTGCGTACATATCTGAGGATCACGCTCGTAAATTGGCAGATTTTTTCGAATTTTCTACAGAGAATTGTGCCCAGATTCGTGACAGACAGCAATGCTGTTTCTGCGCAGCGATCCCAAATATAACATCAACTTTGACATAGAAACTTTACTTGGCACAAAAACATGATAAGGAGAGGTTGCTACAGTAGTAAACAACTTCCAAGACTCAACAAAACAAAAAATTGCTGTAGGTAAAAACATGGGTTGTCTCCCATAAGCGCTTTTCTTTAACGCCTTTCAGCTAGGCGCAGAAAGTGCAAATCAAGTAACATCAAGAGTAGAAGCATCAACATCATAACTTGTTCTAATAATAGAATCAAAAGGCAACTTCATTCTCTTTCTAGGGAAGTGTTCCATACCTTTCTTGAGAGGAAATTGATATTTAATATTACCTTCCCTCATATCAATAACAGCACCAACAGTTCGAAGAAAAGGTCTTCCCAACACAATAGGACAAGATGCATTGCATTCGATATCCAAGACAACAAAATCAACGGGGACAAGGTTATTGTTAACCGTAATGTGCACATTGTCAATCCTCCCCAAAGGTTTCTTTTTAACATTATCGGCAAGATTAACATCCAAATAACAATTCTTCAATGGTGGCAAGTCAAGCATATCATAAATCTTTTTAGGCATAACAGAAATACTTGCACCAAGATCACATAAAGCATTACATTCAAAGTCATTGAATTTCATTTTAATGATGGGCTCCCAACCATCCTCTAACTTTCTAGGAATAGAAGTTTCAAGTTTTAGTTTCTCTTCTCTAGCTTTTATGAGAGCATTTGTAATATGTTTTGTAAAGGCTAAATTTATAGCACTAGCATTAGGACTTTTAGCAAGCTTTTGTAAGAACTTTATAACTTCAGAGATGTGGCAATCATCAAAATCTAAATCAATATGAGCTACAGCAATGGGATCATTGTTCCCAAGGTTGGAAAAAATTTCAGCAGTTTTATCACAAGCAGTTTCAGCAGTTTTAGCAATTTCAGGCAGTTTTGTACGCTTTGCACTAGGAGTGGAAACATTGCCAACACCAACTATATTACCATTGATAGTAGGAGGTGCAGCAACATGTGAAGAATTAGCATTACTAGTGGTGGTAATAGTCCAAACTTTAGCTACATTATTCTCTTTAGCTAGTTTTTCATTTTCTTCTCTATCCCACCTAGCACGCAGTTCAGCCATTAATCTTATATTCTCATTAATTCTAACTTGGATGGCATTTGCTGTAGTAGTAATCTTATTATCAATATCATTATTAGGCATAACTTTCAATTTTAAAAGATTTACATCAGAGGCAAGTCTATCAACTCTAGAAGCAATAGTATCAATTTTATCAAGCTTTTCCTCAACAGATTTGTTAAAAGCAGTTTGTGTACTAATAAATTCTTTAAGCATGGCTTCAAGACCAGAGGGTACATTCCTATTATTATTGTAAGAATTTCCATAAGAATTACCATAACCATTACCATTAGCAGAAGGATATGGCCTATAGTTATTACCAGAGTTGTTCCTATAAGCATTGTTGTTGAAATTATTATTTTTAATGAAATTCACATCAACATTTTCTTCTTGAGCAACCAATGAAGCTAAAGGAACATTATTTGGATCTACATTAGATCTACCATTCACAAGCATAGACATAATCACATCAATCTTATCACTCAAGGAAGAGGTTTCCTCAACAGAATTTACCTTCTTACCTTGTGGAGCTCTTTCCGTGTGCCATTCAGAGTAATTTATCATCATATCATCAAGAAGTTTTGTAGCCGCCCCCAATGTGATGGACATAAAGGTACCTCCAGCAGCTGAATCCAATAAATTCCGCGAAGAAAAATTTAGTCCTGCATAGAAGGTTTGAATAATCATCCAAGTAGTCAGTCCATGGGTTGGGCAATTCTTTACCAAAGTTTTCATTCTCTCCCATGCTTGAGCAACATGTTCAGTATCTAATTGTTTAAAATTCATTATGCTACTTCTCAAAGATATAATTTTAGCGGGAGGATAATATCTACCAATAAAAGCATCCTTGCATTTAGTCCATGAATCAATACTATTCTTAGGCAAAGATAGCAACCAATCTTTAGCTCTTCCTCTTAATGAGAAAGGAAACACTTTCAATTTAATAATATCACCATCTACATCTTTATACTTTTGCATTTCACAAAGTTCAACAAAATTATTGAGATGGGCAGCAGCATCATCAGAACTAGCACCAGAAAATTGTTCTCTCATAACCAAATTCAGTAAAGCAGGTTTAATTTCAAATAATTCTGCTGTAGTAGCAGGTGGAGCAATAGGTGTGCATAGGAAATCATTATTATTTGCATTTATGAAGTCACACAATTTAGTATTTTCATGGTTGGCCATTTTAGCAACAGTAAATAAAACAAACTAGATAAAGTAAATGCAAGTAACTAATTTTTTTGTGTTTTTGATATAGAGAGCAAGACAATAAATAAAGTAAAACTAGCAACTAATTTTTTTGTGTTTTGTTTAGGTGCAGCAAACAAAGTAGTAAATAAAATAAAGCAAGACAAAAACAAAGTAAAGAGATTGAGAAGTGGAGACTCCCCTTGCAGCGTGTCTTGATCTCCCCGGCAACGGCGCCAGAAATTTAGCTTGATACGCGTAGATGCACACGTCCGTTGGGAACCCCAAGTGGAAGGTATGATGCGTATAGAAGCAAGTTTCCCTCAGTATGAAACCAAGGTTTAATCGAACCAGTAGGAGCCAAGAAGCACGTTGAAGGTTGATGGTCGCGAAATGTGATGCGGCGCAACAGGGATTCCGGCGCCAACGCGGAACCTGCACAACACAACCCAAGTACTTTGTCCCAACGAAACAGTGAGGTTGTCAATCTCACCGGCTTGCTGTAACAAAGGATTAAACGTATCGAGTGGAAGATGTTTGCAAAGAAAACAGTAAACACAATTGCAGTAGATTGTATGCTATGTAAAGAATAGGACCGGGTCCACAGTTCACTAGAGGTGTCTCTCCCATAAGATAAAGCATGTTGGGTGAACAAATTACAGTCGGGCAATTGACAAATAGAGAAAGGCATAACAATGCATATACATGATATGATAAATATAGTGAGATTTAATTGGGCATTACGACAAAGTACATAGACCGCCATCCAACTGCATCTATGCCTAAAAAGTCCACCTTCAGGTTATCATCCGAACCCCCTCCAGTATTAAGTTGCAAAGCAACAGACAATTGCATTAAGTATGGTGCGTAATGTAATCAACAACTACATCCTTAGACATAGCATCAATGTTTTATCCCTAGTGGCAACAGCACATCCACAACCTTAGAACTTTCTGTCACTGTCCCAGATTCAATGGAGGCATGAACCCACTATCGAGCATAAATACTCCCTCTTGGAGTTAAGAGTAAAAACTTGGCCAGAGCCTCTACTAATAACGGAGAGCATGCAAGATCATAAACAACACATGAACAATAGATTGATAATCACCATAATCATAGTACTCTCTATCCATCGGATCCCGACAAACACAACATATAGAATTACATATAGATGATCTTGATCATGTTAGGCAGCTCACAAGATCCAACAATGAAGCACAACAAGGAGAAGACGACCATCTAGCTACTGCTATGGACCCATGGTCCAGGGGTGAACTACTCACTCATCACTCCGGAGGCGACCATGGCGGTGTAGAGTCCTCCGGGAGATGAATCCCCTCTCCGGCAGGGTGCCGAGGCGATCTCCGAATCCCCCGAGATGGGATTCGCGGCGGCGGCGTCTCTGAAGGTTTTCCGTATCGTGGCTCTGGTCGGGGTTTCGCGACGGAAGCTTTAAGTAGGCGGAGGGTCAACGCGGGGGCCACACGAGGGCCCAGGGGGCAGGTCGGCGCGGCCGGGCTTGGCCGCGCCGGCCACCCTCCGGCCTCGTGGCCCCACTTCGGGGTCTTCGGTCTTCTGGAAGCTTCGTGCAAAAATAGGACCCTGGGCGAAAGTTTCGTCCAATTCCGAGAATATTTCTTTACTAGGATTTCTGAAACCAAAACAGCAGCAACTGGCTCTTCGGCATCTTGTTAATAGGTTAGTTCCAGAAAATGCATAAATATGACATATAATGTGCATAAAACATGTAGGTATCATCAATAAAGTAGCATGGAACATAAGAAATTATCGATACGTTGGAGACGTATCAGTGGCGCACGCCGGCGGCTTGCGCGAGTGGTGGAGCAAGGATCACGCGGTAGATCCAAATTTCAACTGTTTGCTTGGAAGTCACAAACCGAAAACACGCATTTTTTTGTTTGTAACTTGTAGAATTTGCAAGTTTGAACTTCAGAAATTTCAACCAAATACAGTGACAAGCATGTGGGTACAAGACTACCTTTGCTGTTTACATGCATCGTGCTGCAACTCAAACAAGACTACTTTTTTTTAGACTACGTGAGCGTGGGGAATATGGACGAAACCTGCATCGCCCTCGCGCCTAACTTTCTCAAAACATATGCGAGTAGAACCTGGGCCAGTGGGCCGATGCGAAAACGAGCGGTCCCTCCCCTTTTCCCCCGTCGGAACGGCGACCGTGCGGTGAACGTAGGTCGGCGCCAGCGGCGGCACCAAGGGAGGCACCGCCGCCGTCCGATGCGGATCGGGCGCCTGTGACCGTGAGTGAGGACGGAGGAAGAGAAGCTTGGTCCGATCCGTGGAGGGGAGGGGAGAGGCCGACAGACAGGGACGCGTCTCCGCCCGTGAGATATCTGCGGCGGAGTGACGCTCGGACGGCCGCTGTCGCGGCAAAACTTTTTCCTTATCTTTTGCCGGCCGTCACGCTGGACAATCCACCAACGTTATCATTAATTCGTATCTGTACTTTTGGTCTTTATTTGGGAAAAAAATCACTCCACAAATCGAAAAAGCACCACCGAGTGGTGGTTTAAAATAGTTTGGCCAAGAGACCCAAGAGGACTGATCATGCCGCACGAGAACAGTTCTCATCAACCAGTGGGTGGAATAGGGCAGGCTCCCTCAACATATTTCTCCCGGCCTTTTTTCCGCATGTTCATTCCCATTCCTGTGCATCCGGTGCTGTACTCCGTTCTGTGCCGCTCCAGTCGGATGCACCTGGCCTGGACTAGCTGTTCTTGGTTGGATCACGAGCCATCAACCATCATTGGGTTGCCGACTTGTCGTAGTAGTAAACCCATCAATTTGACTAACCTACCCATCGCCCTCTTGTTAGTTACAGCAGCTGTTGAAAAGTCAAGGGCTGGCAGTAAACGAGAACACGAGTGCTACCTAGGTAGCAGCCTGAGAGAGTCAACAGTCAACCATCTAATTCATTCTTTTTTACAAAGAATAACCAACTAATTTTGTCAACCCATAAATTTGGCATCGTACTACCCACCCAATTCAGCCTCAGCGACATTTGTGTGTTTCACAACGGGCGAGAACTTCCTACATGATGCGTCCATCCTCAACCCAGCCCCAAGTTTTCAACTACTGTACTAGAATTATTGGGCCACTCCACTAATCTTCTGCTAACAATAATCCTTACTTAACAGAAAATCCAAAGCGCCCCGTTCAATTCATTCATGCTCTCACATGTCTATGTTAGAGATGCACATGTGTTGTCTTTCTTTGAGAAACAACCTGTGATTGGATGGTTATGAGGGTGGTAGCTCTCCTAGCCCACCCGAGTTCAAATCCTAGGTCTGACAATTCTATGCTCATAAAGACGAAATATTTTTCAATGCAAGACAACGTCCCGTCGATAACCTGACATATTAGTTTTTGAAGTCAGTCTCTCAGAGATGCTCGTAGTATTAAGGTGTGTGTGTGCCTTCATAAGGGTGAGTGACTGTTTACGATGTACTGTGTTTCACAAAAAAAGTGGTTTCTTTTTTTTTTCCCACGGAGGAAATACATAAATCTAAGCAGTCGTACATAAACTGAAACATTTTAGCACTAATTAATGAAAAATGAAACTGAAGGGTTTTAGCTGCACGGGTAGAAGAGAGAGCATTGTTAGCTTCCTACCGTGTCTACAATAAAGGCGGCTCCTTATCCCATAGACATATATATGCAACAAAGAAATTTTTGGTAGCGCTCTTGCCTTACTACCATCTTCTTCTCGGGCGACTACTTCCCCAAAGACAACTACTTACCCAGTGTCGACAACATGCTTAAGGATATGGCTACAAATGATGACACTGCGAAGGGGTATCTTCTAATGTCCATTGTATCTTTTTAAGGTTATCATGTAAAACAATTGCTAATATCAATTGATTTATACATGATTAGTTTAATACTTTAATACTTTGCATGATTAGTTTAATCTCTACGATTTTGTAAGACGTTGGAGGTTTGTGGGCGGTCGCCTGGTTAGCATGGGCTGCGAGAGAGGTTTGCTGTGTGACCATTTTGCTCACTTGAGGAATTGGGGGACCTGCGTTGTGTGGATGGCAATGTTATCTCACTCATGCGTTTTTTGTGCCCGATTTTCTCATAAGTAGTGCAATGTATGGTTTTAGCAGTTTTTTTTCCTTAGGAACCGATCCAATTCCCTTCTGCAATTCGAACAAGAGGAACAATATACCCTTCTCGAGCCTCGACAAAAGAACTATGGTAGTGCACACCGTAGATCCACAAAAATACAATGAAGTAGTTTCGCGAGAATAATAGGGACTGATCAACCCGCAAAAAGGAGAAAGAATAGTGATCAGCAGTGAGTATGCTTGATGTAGGAATGTTTTCTAGTGTAACTTTTTAAAGAAATGGATATGCTAGTGTAACTTTGACCTTTAGTGTACTGTTGAAGCGAGTCCACTGCTACAGAGAATAGAAAAAAAGGGGGGAAAGAATGCTGGGTGGAACAGGGTAGGCAAAGAGGACACGTTGGAAGATCATAAAAAGTGAGCTGGCAAGATCTTTTTGTGCCGATCTCACAAACATATTTCTCCCGGGCACCTCCTCCACATGTTCATGCATGTTCTTCACTGAATCCTGTGCCCTCGACCGCTAGCCTCCGTGCTGTGTGTTGCCTCCTGCTCGAGTGCTCGACGCACCTGTTTGCTTCCTTGGTCCGATGAGGAGTCGGGTATGGGTCCATCATTGGGCTGCCGAGTGCCGACTTGTGATGTGGAAACCCAAACTTCACTGTCTAGGTCGTTAGGGTAGTTTTGAAAAGTCAAAGCACTTGTACTTGTACTAGTGGTATGAAAAGTCAAAGCAGTATATGAAAGGGAGCTTCATTTGCCTTGGAGATTCAATAGTAGTATAGCATTCAGATTCAGTTTGTCAACCCTATAAATATGCGCACGCGGGTGGAGTAGCAACAAGTATCCTATGCATGCAAAGGTCAACCCCGGCGACATTTTTGTGTGTTTCACAATGAATATCATCATGAATGCATCGTCCTGCAGGTTAAATTACTCAACCGCCGCAACCTGCAAGTCAATCGCGCGCACTTGTGTTTAGCAAAACAGATTTTAAACGGCGTAGGATTGGTGGTTATCAAATGTCAATAGGGACCGGACGGACCAACAAGACCATGAGAGCATCTCCAGCCGCGTTATCCAAACGGCACCGTCTGGGGACGTGTTTTGTTCGTGCCACATTTGGGTGACGCCGTTCTTCAGCTGCGTCCCCCAAACACCGCCCCAAACTTTTTTTAAAGGGTTTTCGAAAACACAACCATTTATTTAATATAGCATACAAATAAATATGTTTGCGGAGATTGTTTTCAAATTAAAGTATAACAAACAATAAAACAACTAAACAAATGTAACAAATGGGGCTAGATCAAGGTACCGCGACATTTGCTGATAATCCTTTGATCCTACACATATCCTCAACGAGATCAACTTGAAGTTGACCGTGAACATTGATGTCACGGATCTCTGCGTGCACGATGAGGAAATCAGCAAAATCTGCAGGCAACTCATGATCAACCTCCGTAAGAGGGCCCTGACACTCATAGGGACCAACATATGTCCTGGTATGATTCTTGCGGTCATCCTCGATGATCATGTTGTGCATGATCACACAAGCCTGCATCATTTGGTCGTGAGATCAGCTTAGAGCAGGGTACCAGACAATTGCAAATTGAGCTTGAAGCACACCAAATGCCCGCTCGACATCCTTCCTGCAAGCCTCCTGTCGCGTAGCAAAGTGGAAATTCTTCAGACCTGATGGATTCGAGATTGTTTTGACAAAAGTGGCCCATTTTGGATATATACCATCGGCTAGATAATAGCCTTTGGTATATTGGTGGCCATTGATCTCATAGTTGCATGGTGGAGCATGCCCTTCCACTAGTCTGCTGAACACCGGAGACTGCTGCAACACGTTGATGTCATTGTGTGATCCCGCCATGCCAAAGAAAGAATGCCAAATCCACATGTCATAATCTGCCACAGCTTCAAGCACCACACTGCAATATCCATGACGCCCTTTGTATATACCTTGTCAAGCAAACGGGCAGTTCTTCCATGACCAGTGCATGCAATCGATGCTTCCAAGCATTCCAGGGAATCCTCTGGCAGCATTTTGTGCCATGATCCTTGCAGTCTCTTCCTCAGTTGGCCCTCTCAAGTAGTATTTGCCAAACTTTCCCACCACAGCTCGGCAAAACTTGTACATGCACTCAATGGCAGTAGACTCACTCATGCGGAGGTAGTCGTCTAGTGTATCAGATGGTGCTCTGTATGCAAGCATTTTCAGGTCGGCGGTGCACTTCTGAATCGACGAGAACCCGGCAAGGCCTACATCACCGTGCTTGAGCGTGAAGTAGGGGTCGAACTCTCGAACGTCGTGGAGGATATTCATGAACAAAGCCTTGCTCATCCTATGCCGGCGCCAAAAATTGTCGGCCTATGTTGCCTCATCTGCGAAGTAGTCGTTGTACGCATGGTATGCCCCTCCATTCTTTGTCGGGGCTTCGACTTCATTCTCCCCGGCTTTGATCCTCCACGGCGGGTGTTGTGGGTATACTTCATGGGTGTACCATCGATAGTGCCTAGATCCGGCAAGCCCGGGTGGCCCATAGACGATGATGGTGGCATGAGGCCCATCGGGCGGCCCAGTTGCTGTAGATCAAGATGGATGAAGTCCAACCCAGGAACAAGGAGCCGGATCCACCGGACCGACGTTGGAAGTCGGATCCGGCTCGCCCCATTAAGGGTAGCCGGATCCGGTACGACATGCAAGGGAAGGCGGATCCTTGACGTGCACGGCAAGATATTGTACCGTAGTTAGGTGACTTGTATTCCGGCTGGGATTCTCCATGTAAACCCTAGATCTATGTGCCTTTATAAGCCAGATCCTGGGAGCCCTAGAGGCACAACCACAACTCATTGTAACAACGCGAAAGCGCCCAGATAATTCCAGACAAGCAACAGTAGGCCCTGTCTCCGAGCAGGTGTTCCGAATCTGGGTAAATCGCGTACCACCGTCCCGAGGACTCTCCGCCCTATGGCCCCTACTTCTTCTCCCCCTCGTGAGGTTCCCTCCGTCGAGGCACCGTCGAATAGGTAACGATAGTTGGCGCCCACTGTTGGGCCTGCGGCGTCTGGAGGCCGGAACCGGGAGGGTTCCTCCATGGGAAGCTACGATGATACCATCGCGGTGGGGCGTGTCTTTTACGCCGGGAACTTTCCGATCGTCCCTCCGGATGAGTGCTGGATTCCGACTAAAACCGCTCCCACCAAGCTCTCCATCGTCCCAATCGGCGGCATCCACATCTTCATCGGCGAAACCGTCGATTCCGATGGGAACGCCCTGGTAAGTAACGCTGACGCGACCGCCGTTGAGCAGGACGCAGTCGCGAAGATCCCATCTGAGCCGTAGGAACTTCCTAGGGAAGATTCCGCCTTAGATCTGGAAAATTCAAAGCCCACCCAATCCGCCCCTGAGCAGGAAATTACGGTGGAAGACCAATGCAGATCCGCCTGGGTCTCCCAGGTGTTAGAGAAGCAAAGGTGTCACTTCGTGCACTTCTTAGCCCATACCGCAGGAGCCGCCCCTCTTCAAGACGGAGCTGGCCCCATGCAGGTTGAGGCACCCGGAAACAGCAACGCTCCGGATCAGCAGGAGGCTGTCGGAGACAGCGACGCTCTGGGACAAGAGGAATCCGGAGACAAAGAAGAATCAATCCTCGGCAACCTAAGCCCAATTTCCGACGATGCCTCCTCAATAGGCACAAAAGAATACAACCGCCTGACAAAGGAGCTCGAGATTGGGGAAAATGCCGACGACGCCTCCTCCATGAACACGGAAGAGTACGACCGCGCGCTGAAGGAACTCGGAGGCGGTGAACAATCTGAGAATCCGCCCAGCCTAAGCAGGTTCTCGCAACCTTAGCAGCGCTGGATCAGAGGGGAGATGAGAATACCCCTCCGACCCAGGGCCATCCAATGCAGGATCTCCGCTATCGCGGGAACGGCCGCATGAGGAGTACCTATCCCCAGAAGAAATAGTCGACCAGGCAGGCTTGGATGCAATCGCGCACTCGGATATCCTCAAGAGAGAGCGCGAAGTTGACGAATCACTGGAAAAAGTCAAGCAACTCCGGAAGCACTGGGAGGCCAAGATGAGCGAGGCTCAAAAGGACGCTGATAGGATCAGGTGGGAAGCCATTCCCTGCAAGATCACCTTCGCAACTCCCACTGAGCAACAGCCGCTCACGACTCCAAAGGATAACATGAAAAAGGCTGTGGAGCTCTTGAAAAAGAAGGATGAGCAGATTGATATACCTCAGCAATGAAGCAGCAGAGCAAGGCAGATACTTCGCGCAGGTTGGAATCCAACCCGGATCACTGTATATCTACCGCGCAGAAGGACGCCTACGACAAACAACATCGTGATGATGAATCGCGCACCGGATCCACGGAGCGCAGGAGAAGGACCAAAGAACATCCAAACCCAATCCCGGTGCCTTCGAATCTTCTCCGAAAGACCCAGCAAAGGGAAAGGGCTCGATGTATGCTGGCAGTATAAGTACCGAATCCGTCACCTCGCCGGATCCCGCATCCTCCGCCACCATCTCGCCGCCGTAGTCCAGCCGGAAACACCAGGCCCCATGGGCCCGGTGGAATAAATATCCGCGACAACGTGCCGCCTCCGAGGAACAAGAACACGGAGCGCAAGCCTGAGCCTCGCTGGAGTCGGAACAACGACCGCGAACCTGCGCCCCGAAGGATCCGGAATGAAGAACACGAGCCCGAGCCGCGCAGAAGCCGGAACGACGGAGGCGACCCATACCAAGAGGAAGGTAGCCACCGAAGCCGGAGTCAGTCGCGGGAAGAGCGCCTGGAATCTGAAGGCGGAAGAAGGAAATCTTACAGCCCCCCTCCCAGATCTCCCTCACCACCACCCAGTGGAGGAGGTGGAGGCGGAGGAGGAGTCCGGAGGTCCCGCTCTCGCTCAAAAACCCCTGGCGGCGGCCCGCGTGACGCACGGGAACGTCTCAACGAGTACAGATCCGACTACATTGGCCCAAAGTGCTTTGGCAGGATGATTCAAGAGGAACCAAAGCCAAGAAGCTTGGACCTCAAGCTACTCGGAAACCTGAAGCATTATGATGGCAGTGAAAGGCCGGATACCTGGATTGAGGATTACTACAATGCAGTAACCTTCGTCGGAGGAACCCCCAACATAGCCTGCCGCATGCTCCAGTTGTACCCTGTTGGTCCAGCTCATGTTTGGCTCAGCGACCTCGAGAAGAACTTCATCTTTTGCTGGTTTGACCTGAAGAACGCTTTCGAGAATCACTTTAGGGGCACCTACAAGAGACCTGCCACCACAAGCGATCTGCAGGCATGTATCCAGAAGAAGGGTGAAACATCTAGGAGTTTCCTCACCCGATGGTTGGCAACCAGAAACGAGTGCGAGAACGTGGATAACCGCACAACTATGCACGCCTTCATTGGTGGCTTGCAGAGGGGAGGGCTGCTGCGGCACAAGCTTACCTGCCAGGTTAATGCAAACAAACTGACATTGGATGAGATGATTACCATCGCCAGTGATCACACCGCCGCCGATGATGACGCATGCGGAGATCTCGCAGCTACATCCATACCCCTGCACCAACAAAAGAAAAACCGTGACAATGGCGGCGGCAGCAGCAACAACAACAAGCGGAAGAACCCCTCCTAAGACCCAAAGGGCGGAGGATCCGACATGGTCGCCATGACGTTCCAACGCGGAGGTCTAGGAGGCGGAAGAGGCCGCGGACGTGGTGGCGGAGCCGGCCGGGGCCAACAGCGCGCTGACGAGGTCACCGCTGCCGGAACCCGCGCTCCCTAGACGTACGAGGAGTACAGGGATATGCCATGCCTGGCCCATCTAGATCCGGCTACGGCCAAATCCACTCACACCAACCGCAACTGCAAGTGGGTCAATGATCTCAAATCCGACCCGGAAGCAGGATACAAGCGAGCCCGAAAGCACCGCCCTCGTGGCAAAGGAGGCAAGGGCAAGAACAAGGACAAAGACGAGTTCTGAGGCGATGGACGAGGATGATGCTTCGCCGGATCCCAAAGAGGGTACCGCAGCTAACAAATCCAACCCCTTCGGGAAAAAGAGTGTTGGAGCTTACCACACCTTCCTCGGA
Organism: Lolium multiflorum; assembly: GCA_030979885.1. Lineage (NCBI taxonomy): Eukaryota > Viridiplantae > Streptophyta > Magnoliopsida > Poales > Poaceae > Lolium > Lolium multiflorum. The sequence continues at coordinate 82,758,589 of CM061753.1, forward strand.
ACCCCAACAGTTCGGGCCAAGAAATCGGTGCTCCGGCTCTTGAACGCCACAGTTCCGGCTGTGCCGCAGTATGTCAAGTGGTTGGAGAAAGCCTGCACTTTTGACAGGTCAGATCATCCGGCTGTCATCCCCAAAGAATGCTACACTCTGGTTGTAAGTCCCCGCATCGACGGGTATGACTTCTCCAAGTGCCTTATGGATGGCGGAGCCATCTTGAACATCATGTACCTGGAGACCCTGGAGAGGATGAACCTTACCAAGGAACAACTCAAGCATAGCACCACATAGTTTCATGGTGTGGTTCCGGGTAAAAAGGCAAACTGCCTGGGTAGCATCAAACTTCCCGTGGCCTTCGGCGATGTTAACAATCTCCACGAAGAGATGATCACGTTCGAAGTAGTGCCTTTCAAGAGCTCCTACCATGTAATCTTCGGCAGGCCCACCTACCACAAGTTCCACGCACGGGCATGCTACATCTACAATAAGCTCAAGATTCCGGGTCCTAACGGTATGATCACCGTATCCGGAGACTACAAGAAAGCTAGGGACTGCGAGGAGGGCGAAGCCAGAATCCGTCATATCTGGAGAGGAGCTGCAAGGCTACAGGCCGCGGTGGATCCGACTGAGATGCAGACCACCAAGAAGCAGATCTCCGAACAGAAGAACTCGTTCAAGGCCGCGATAGACACCAAGAAGCACGACCTCATTGAAGGCGATAACAGTAAGCAGGTGTCAGTCGGAGCCAACATGGACCCCAAATAGGAAAGCGCGCTCGTCGAGTTCCTCCGAGCTAACATGGATATCTTCGCATGGCAACCTTCTGACATGTCCGGAGTACCAAGGGAACTCGCCGAGCACTACCTCAACATAAATCCGGGTGCAAAACCGGTGAAGCAAGCTATGCGATGCTTTGGAGATAAGAAGCGCCGCGCCATAGGAATGGAATTAGCAAAGTTACTAGAGGCAGGTTTTGTAGTAGAAGTTATCCATACTGATTGGGTCGCAAATCCCGTCCTTGTACCCAAAAAGAATTCTGAAATACTAAGAATGTGCATCGATTACTCCGGCTTGAATAAGCATTGTCCGAAGGATCCGTTCCCTTTGCCGCGCATTGACCAAGTCATTGATTCGACGGCGGGGGCGGAACTTCTGTGTTTTCTTGACGCATATTCCGGGTATCATCAGATCCGGATGAAGAAGTCCGACCAAAAGGCGACCTCGTTCATCACACCCTTTGGCACTTACTGCTATGTTACTATGCCCTTTGGCTTAAAAAACGCAGGTGCCACCTACCAACGTACGATGCAGCGGTGCCTGAAGGACCAAATTGGCCGGAACGTGCACGCCTACGTCGACGATATCGCGGTCATGACCCGGAAAGGATCCGACTTGATCAGCGACCTCACGGAAACCTTTGAAAATCTCCGACGGTACAAGATGATGTTGAATCCGCTGAAGTGCGTCTTTGGCGTACCAGCCGGAAAACTCCTTGGCTTCATTGTCTCTCATAGAGGCATTGAGGTTAACCCGGAAAAGATCAAGGCCATCCTGAGAATTAAGAGGCCAACTTGTCTCAAAGATGTGCAACGATTAACTGGTTGTGTTGCAGCAATCAGTAGATTTGTTAGCCGTCTTGGCGAGAAGGCACTACCTCTATACAAGCTGCTGAAGAAAATAGACAAATTTGTCTGGGACGATGCAGCAGACGAAGCACTTCAGGGATTGAAGAACATACTCTCCTCCCCACCTATATTGGCAGCTCCAAGTGAGTTAGAGCCTATGCTCCTCTATCTGGCAGCCTCCAACAAAGTCGTCAGCTTAGTAATCGTGGTGGAGCGAAAGGAACAAGGTCATGAGTACGGAGTCCAAAGGCCAGTCTACTACGATAGCGAAGTCTTGACGGAATCCAAACAAAGATACCCTCACTTTCAGAAGCTAGCCTACGGAGTATTCCTAGGTAGCCGGAAGCTGAGGCACTACTTCCGGGAGCACCCTATGACAGTTGTGAGCAAGGCCCCATTGTCAACCATCATCAATAATTCCGACGCAACAGGGCGTGTAGCAAAGTGGGGCATCGAGTTATCTGCCTTTGACATCAACTACGAAGCGAGAACATCGATCAAGTCTCAAGTTCTCGCGGATTTCATCGCGGATTGGACTGAAGCGCCGGAAGGCACACCTGTGCCGGAACCAGAAGCCTGGGTCATGCATTTTGACGGATCCAAGCAACATCAAGGCTCGGGGGCTGGAGTCACCCTGAAGTCACCTACCGGAGAAGAACTGCAGTACGTTCTGCAGATTCACTTCGAAGCTACAAATAATATGGTGGAATACGAGGCTCTACTACACGGTCTGCGCATCGCTAAGGAAATTGGGATCAAGCACATCATATGCTGCGGAGATTCCGACCTGGTGGCACAACAAGTAGCCGGAACCTGGAACGCCAGAAACTCCATCATGGCGGCTTACAGAGACGAAGTTGACGAGATCGCCAAATGCTTCCTCGGATACGAAGTCAAGTACGTCAGGAGAGACGATAACACAGCGGCAGATATGCTGTCCAAGCTCGGATCCAGCAGGAAACCAATTCCGCCTGGCATTTTTCTGGAGCATCTACGGATACCCTCGGTGAAGGGCACGAACCCGAAAAATCCAGATCTGGCAGTATCTCCGATTAAGGAAGTGATGGCTATCATTCCGGCCTGGACACATCCGTTCTTGGATTACCTCACAGATCGAAAGTTGCCGGAGGATGAGGTCCTCGCACGACAGATCATCCGACGAGCAAAATCCTACACAATCGTTGCTGGACAGCTCTACAAACGAAGTGCAAACGGGGTATTTCTCAAATGCGTCTCAAATCAAGATCCTCAGAGAGATCCACGCAGGGGATTGCGGGCATCATGCCGCTCCAGGTCCCTCGTTGCCAAAGCTTTTCGACTAGGATTTTATTGGCTCACAGCTAAAGAAGATGCTGAGAAGTTGGTAAAAACTTGTCGAGGTTGTCAGTACTACGCTACCCAACCAAACGCTCCAGCCCAAGAGCTGAAGACCATCCCTATCACCTGGCCGTTTACGGTCTTGGGGCTCGATATGGTTGGGAAACTAAAGAAATCATCTCCTGGTGGTCATGAATACCTCTTGGTCGCTATTGAGAAGTTCAGTAAGTGGATCGAGGCAAATCCAGTGAGAAAAGCCGATGGTGCTACGGCACTAAAATATGTTTGCAGCCTCGTGACGAGATTCGGCATCCCACATAGCATAATCACAGATAATGGCACAAATTTCGCGCAGGGAGAACTCAAGGATTATTGTGAGGACGTAGGGATCCGGCTTGATCTTGCATCTGTGGCTCATCCACAGTCCAATGGTCAAGTCGTGCGAGCCAATGGTCTAATACTAGCCGGAATTAAACCTCGCCTTGAAGAACTACTGCGACGTGCAGCCGGATCTTGGGCTAACGAGTTAGACTCTGTTCTATGGAGTTTACGAACTACCCCTAACATGTCAACTAGATTTACTCCGTTCTTCCTGGTATACGGATCCGAAGCCGTGCTCCCCACTGATATCATCCATGATTCACCGCGAGTTTCCGCCTACAACGATGAAATTGATGACGAGGCTCGACAGCTATCGGTGGACCTGATTGAAGAAGCTCGGAATTTAGCTGACCAACGCTCCACCATTTACCAGCAGAAACTCCGACGCTATCACAGCCGTCGAGTTCGGAACCGCTCGTTCATGGTCGGAGACTTAGTCCTCCGCCTTCGCCAGGTGAAAGATCACAAGTTGCAATCTCCATGGGAAGAACCTTTCGTCATCAACAAAGTGCTTCACAACGGATCGTACTACCTCGTTGATTTCCGAGAACTAAAGGATATACCTGCTAATTGGTACCGGAAACGCAAACGAGAGGATCCGGATGACATTTACGATGAAACAGACCGTCCCTGTAATATAGCACAACTACGTCCTTTCCACACTTAACATTTTCCACATTACATACCTTGTAATATCTATGATACATGATCAATGAAATAAAACATATGGTTCACTCTTTGAGTTTTTTACCTCCTTTAATTTTTTCATTTCTGGATCATGTATGTTTTTTCGACTAAAACCGCAGAGCTGGATCTTTCCGCCTAGGCGTGTATGAAAGTTGTGATTTTCAAAATCGTCCCTTAGGACGTAAGCTTAAGTTTTCTGGTGGAAAAGTTCTACGTTGCGAACTCATGGATTCCTGGCAGCGACTTCCGGCACCTAGGTTGGGGGCTTGTTTCCGCGGTTATTGACGGATTATCATTGGGCTTCGTCGCCGCAGGCGAGCGTTTCCGGCCAAAGGTCTTACGGCTCGTGGAAGGTGATGCGCGTAGATGTACACGTCCGTTGGGAACCCCAAGAGGAAGGTATGATGCGCACAGTGGCAAGTTTCCCTCAGTAAGAAACCAAGGTTTAATCGGACCAGTAGGAGTCAAGAAGCACGTTGAAGGTTGATGGTGGCGAAATATGATGCGGCGCAACACCAGGCGCGCCAACGTGGAACCTGCACAACACAACCAAAGTACTTTGCCCCAACGAAACAGTGAGGTTGTCAATCTCACCGGCTTGCTGTAACAAAGGATTAACCGTATTGTGTGGAAGATGATTGTTTGCAAGAAAACAGTAAAACAAGTATTGCAGTAGATTGTATGCGATGTAAAGAATAGGACCGAGGTCCACAGTTCACTAGAGGTGTCTCTCCCATAAGATAAAAGCATGTTGGGTGAACAAATTACAGTCGGGCAATTGACAAATAGAGAAGGGCATAACAATGCATATACATGATATGATAAATATAGTGAGATTTAATTGGGCATTACGACAAAGTACATAGACCGCCATCCAACTGCATCTATGCCTAAAAAGTCCACCTTCAGGTTATCATCCGAACCCCTTTCAGTATTAAGTTGCAAAGCAACAGACAATTGCATTAAGTATGGTGCGTAATGTAATCGACAACTACATCCTTAGACATAGAATCAATGTTTTATCCCTAGTGGCAACAGCACATCACAACCTTAGAACTTTCTGTCACTGTCCCAGGTATCAATGAAGGCACGAACCCACTATCGAGCATAAATACTCCCTCTTGGAGTTAAGAGTAAAAACTTGGCCAGAGCCTCTACTAATAACGGAGAGCATGCAAGATCATAAACAACACATAAGTAATAGATTGATAATCACCATAACATAGTATTCTCTATCCATCGGATCCCGACAAACACAACATATAGAATTACAGATAGATGATCTTGATCATGTTAGGCAGCTCACAAGATCCAACAATGAAGCACATGAGGAGAAGACGACCATCTAGCTACTGCTATGGACCCATAGTCCAGGGGAACTACTCACTCATCACTCCGGAGGCGATCATGGCGATGAAGAGTCCTCCGGGAGATGAATCCCCTCTCCGCAGGGCCGGAGGCGATCTCCTGAATCCCCCGAGATGGGATTCGCGGCGGCGTCTCTGGAAGGTTTTCCGTATCGTGGCTCTCGCACGGGGTTTCGCGACGGAGGCTTTAAGTAGGCGAAAGGGCAGCCTCGGAGGGGTCCGGTGGGGCCAGACACTAGGGCGGCCAGGGGCTGGGCCGCGCCGCCACCATGTGTGGGCCCCACGTGGCCCCTCTCTGCGGCTCTCGGGTGTTCTGGATGCTTCCGGGCAAAATAGGAACCTGGGCGTTGATTTCGTCCAATTCCGAGAATATTTCCTTACTAGGATTTCTGAAACCAAAAACAGCAGAAAACAGCAATGGCTCTTCGGCATCTTGTTAATAGGTTAGTTCCAAAATGCGTAAATACGACATATAATGTGTGTAAAACATGTAGATATCATCAATAATGTAGCATGGAACATAAGAAATTATCGATACGTTGGAGACGTATCAGCATCCCCAAGCTTAGTTCTGCTCGTCCCGAGCAGGTAAAACGATAACAAAGATAATTTCTGAAGTGACATGCCATCATAATCTTGATCATACTATTTGTAAACATATGTAATGAATGCAGCGATCAAAAACAATGGTAATGACATGAGTAAACAACTGAATCATAAAGCAAAGACTTTTCATGAATAGTACTTCAAGACAAGCATCAATAAGTCTTGCATAAGAGTTAACTCATAAAGCAATAAATCAAAGTAAAGGTATTGAAGCAACACAAAGGAAGATTAAGTTTCAGCGGTTGCTTTCAACTTATAACATGTATATCTCATGGATATTGTCAACATAGAGTAATATAACAAGTGCAATATGCAAGTATGTAGGAATCAATGCACAGTTCACACAAGTGTTTGCTTCTTAAGGTGGAGAGAGATAGGTAAACTGACTCAACAATAAAAGTAAAAGAAAGGTCCTTCAAAGAGGAAAGCATCGATTGCTAGATTTGTGCTAGAGCTTTTATTTTGAAAACATGAAACAATTTTGTCAACGGTAGTAATAAAGCATATGAGTTATGTAAATTATATCTTACAAGTTGCAAGACTCATGCATAGTATACTAATAGTGCCCGCAACTTGTCCTACTTAGCTTGGACTACCGGATCTTCGCAATGCACATGTTTCAACCAAGTGTCACAAAGGGTACCTCCATGCCGCCTGTACAAAGGTCTAAGGAGAAAGCTCGCATTTTGGATTTCTCGCTTTTGATTATTCTCAACTTAGACATCCATACCGGGACAACATGGACAACAGATAATGGACTCCTCTTTAATGCATAAGCATGTAACAACAATTATTATTCTCATATGAGATTGAGGATATATGTCCAAACTGAAACTTCCACCATGATTCATGGCTTTAGTTAGCGGCCCAATGTTCTTCTCTAACAATATGCATGCTCCAACCATTAAGGTGGTAGATCTCTCTTACTTCAGACAAGACGGACATGCATAGCAACTCACATGATATTCAACAAAGAATAGTTGATGGCGTCCCCAGAAGCATGGTTATCGCACAACAAGCAACTTAATAAAAGATAAAGTGCATAAGTACATATTCAATACTACAATAGTTTTTAAGGCTATTTTGTCCCATGAGCTATATATTGCAAAGGTGAATGATGGAATTTTAAAGGTAGCACTCAAGCAATTTACTTTGGAATGGCGGAGAAATACCATGTAGTAGGTAGGTATGGTGGACACAATTGGCATAGTGGTTGGCTCAAGGATTTTGGATGCATGAGAAGTATTCCCTCTCGATACAAGGTTTAGGCTAGCAAGGTTATTTGAAGCAAACTCAAGGATGAACCGGTGCAGCAAAACTCACATAAAAGACATATTGTAAACATTATAAGACTCTACACCGTCTTCCTTGTTGTTCAAAACTCAATACTAGAAATTATCTAGACCTTAGAGAGACCAAATATGCAAACCAAATTTTAGCAAGCTCTATGTATTTCTTCATTAATGGGTGCAAAGTATATGATGCAAGAGCTTAAACATGAGCACAACAATTGCCAAGTATCACATTATCCAAGACATTTTAGAATTACTACATGTAGCATTTTCCAATTCCAACCATATAACATTTTAACGAAGAAGAAACTTCGCCTTGAACATTATGAGTAAAACCTAAGGACATATTTGTCCATATGCAACAGCGGAGCGTGTCTCTCTCCCACAAAGTGAATGCTAGGATCCATTTTATTCAAACAAAAACAAAAACAAAAACAAACCGACGCTCCAAGCAAAGAACACAAGATGTGACTGAATAAAAATATAGTTTCAGGGGAGGAACCTGATGATGTTGTCGATGAAGAAGGGGGTGCCTTGGGCATCCCCAAGCTTAGACGCTTGAGTCTTCTTAAAATATGCAGGGATGAACCACGGGGCATCCCCAAGCTTAGAGCTTTCACTCCTCTTGATCATAGTATATCATACTCCTCTCTTGACCCTTGAAAACTTCCTTCACACCAAACTTCAAGCAAACTCATTAGAGGGTTAGTTCACAATTAATAATTCACATATTCAGAGGTGACACAATCATTCTTAATACTTCTGGACATTGCATAAAGCTACTGGACATTAATGGATCAAAGAAATTCATCCAACATAGCAAAAGAGGCAATGCGAAATAAAAGGCAGAATCTGTCAAAAACAGAACAGTCCGTAAAGACGAATTTTAAAATGGCACCAGACTTGCTCAAATGGAAAAACTCAAAACTAATGAAAGTTGCGTACATATCTGAGGATCACGCTCGTAAATTGGCAGATTTTTTCGAATTTTCTACAGAGACTTAGGCCCAGATTCGTGACAGACAGCAATGCTGTTTCTGCGCAGCGATCCCAAATGTAACATCAACTTTAACATAGAAACTTTACTTGGCACAAAAACATGATAAGGAGAGGTTGCTACAGTAGTAAACAACTTCCAAGACTCAAATATAACAAAAATTGCTGTAGTAAAAACATGGGTTGTCTCCCATAAGCGCTTTTCTTTAACGCCTTTCAGCTAGGCGCAGAAAGTGCAAATCAAGTAACATCAAGAGTAGAAGCATCAACATCATAACTTGTTCTAATAATAGAATCAAAAGGCAACTTCATTCTCTTTCTAGGGAAGTGTTCCATACCTTTCTTGAGAGGAAATTGATATTTAATATTACCTTCCCTCATATCAATAACAGCACCAACGGTTCGAAGAAAAGGTCTTCCCAATACAATAGGACAAGATGCATTGCATTCGATATCCAAGACAACAAAATCAACGGGGACAAGGTTATTGTTAACCGTAATGCGCACATTATCAATCCTCCCCAAAGGTTTCTTTTTAACATTATCGGCAAGATTAACATCCAAATAACAATTCTTCAATGGTGGCAAGTCAAGCATATCATAAATCTTTTTAGGCATAACAGAAATACTTGCACCAAGATCACATAAAGCATTACATTCAAAGTCATTGAATTTCATTTTAATGATGGGCTCCCAACCATCTTCTAACTTTCTAGGAATAGAAGTTTCAAGTTTTAGTTTCTCTTCTCTAGCTTTTATGATAGGACTTTTAGCAAGTTTTTGTAAGAACTTTATAACTTCAGAGATGTGGCAATCATCAAAATCTAAATCATTATGAGCTACAACAATGGGATCATTGTTCCCAAGGTTGGAAAAAATTTCAGCAGTTTTATCACAAGCAGTTTCAGCAGTTTTAGCAATTTCAGGCAGTTTTGTACGCTTTGCACTAGGAGTAGAAACATTGCCAACACCAATTATTTTACCATTGATAGTAGGAGGTGCAGCAACATGTGAATAATTATCATTACTAATGGTGGTAATAGTCCAAACTTTAGCTACATTATTCTCTTTAGCTAGTTTTTCATTTTCTTCTCTATCCCACCTAGCACGCAATTCAGCCATTAATCTTATATTCTCATTAATTCTAACTTGGATGGCATTTGCTGTAGTAGTAATCTTATTATCAATATCATTATTAGGCATAACTTTCAATTTTAAAAGATCAACATCAGAGGCAAGTCTATCAACTCTAGAAGCAAGAATATCAATTTTATCAAGCTTTTCCTCAACAGATTTGTTAAAAACAGTTTGTGTACTAATAAATTCTTTAAGCATAGCTTCAAGACCAGAGGGTACACTCCTATTATTGTTGTAAGAATTCCCATAAGAATTACCATAACCATTACCATTAGCAGAAGGATATGGCCTATAGTTATTACCAGAGTTGTTCCTATAAGCATTGTTGTTGAAATTATTATTTTTAATGAAATTCACATCAACATTTTCTTCTTGAGCAACCAATGAAGCTAAAGGAACATTATTTGGATCAACATTAGATCTACCATTCACAAGCATAGACATAATCACATCAATCTTATCACTCAAGGAAGAGGTTTCTTCAACAGAATTTACCTTCTTACCTTGTGGAGCTTTTCCGTGTGCCATTCAGAGTAATTTATCATCATATCATCAAGAAGCTTTGTAGCCGCCCCCAAAGTGATGGACATAAAGGTACCTCCAGCAGCTGAATCCAATAAATTCCGCGAAGAAAAATTTAGTCCTGCATAGAAGGTTTGGATGATCATCCAAGTAGTCAGTCCATGAGTTGGGCAATTCTTTACCAAAGTTTTCATTCTCTCCCATGCTTGAGCAACATGTTCAGTATCTAATTGCTTAAAATTCATTATGCTACTTCTCAAAGATATAATTTTAGCGGGAGGATAATATCTACCAATAAAAGCATCCTTACATTTAGTCCATGAATCAATACTATTCTTAGGCAAAGATAGCAACCAATCTTTAGCTCTTCCTCTTAATGAGAAAGGAAACAATTTCAATTTAATAATATCACCATCTACATCCTTATACTTTTGCATTTCACAAAGTTCAACAAAATTATTAAGATGGGCAGCAGCATCATCAGAACTAACACCAGAAAATTGATCTCTCATAACAAGGTTCAGTAAAGCAGGTTTAATTTCAAAGAATTCTGCTGTAGTAGCAGGTGGAGCAATAGGTGTGCATAGGAAATCATTATTATTTGTAGTTGTGAAGTCACACAACTTAGTATTTTCAGGGGTATTCATTTTAGCAACAGTAAATAAAATAAACTAGATAAAGTAAATGCAAGTAACTAATTTTTTTGTGTTTTTGATATAGAGAGCAAGACAGTAAATAAAATAAAACTAGCAACTAATTTTTTTGTGTTTTGTTTAAGTGCAGCAAACAAAGTAGTAAATAAAATAAAGCAAGACAAAAACAAAGCAAAGAGATTGAGAAGTGGAGACTCCCCTTGCAGCGTGTCTTGATCTCCCCGGCAACGGCGCCAGAAATTTGCTTGATGCGCGTAGATGTACACGTCCGTTGGGAACCCCAAGAGGAAGGTATGATGCGCACAGTGGCAAGTTTCCCTCAGTAAGAAACCAAGGTTTAATCGGACCAGTAGGAGTCAAGAAGCACGTTGAAGGTTGATGGTGGCGAAATATGATGCGGCGCAACACCAGGGATTCCGGCGCCAACGTGGAACCTGCACAACACAACCAAAGTACTTTGCCCCAACGAAACAGTGAGGTTGTCAATCTCACCGGTTTGCTGTAACAAAGGATTAACCGTATTGTGTGGAAGATGATTGTTTGCAAGAAAACAGTAAAACAAGTATTGCAGTAGATTGTATGCGATGTAAAGAATAGGACCGGGGTCCACAGTTCACTAGAGGTGTCTCTCCCATAAGATAAAAGCATGTTGGGTGAACAAATTACAGTCGGGCAATTGACAAAATAGAGAAGGGCATAACAATGCATATACATGATATTATAAATATAGTGAGATTTAATTGGGCATTACGACAAAGTACATAGACCGCCATCCAACTGCATCTATGCCTAAAAAGTCCACCTTCAGGTTATCATCCGAACCCCTTTCAGTATTAAGTTGCAAAGCAACAGACAATTGCATTAAGTATGGTGCGTAATGTAATCGACAACTACATCCTTAGACATAGAATCAATGTTTTATCCCTAGTGGCAACAACACATCACAACCTTAGAACTTTCTGTCACTGTCCCAGGTATCAATGAAGGCATGAACCCACTATCGAGCATAAATACTCCCTCTTGGAGTTAAGAGTAAAAACTTGGCCAGAGCCTCTACTAATAACGGAGAGCATGCAAGATCATAAACAACACATAAGTAATAGATTGATAATCACCATAACATAGTATTCTCTATCCATCGGATCCCGACAAACACAACATATAGAATTACAGATAGATGATCTTGATCATGTTAGGCAGCTCACAAGATCCAACAATGAAGCACATGAGGAGAAGACGACCATCTAGCTACTGCTATGGACCCATAGTCCAGGGGTGAACTACTCACTCATCACTCCGGAGGCGATCATGGCGATGAAGAGTCCTCCGGGAGATGAATCCCCTCTCCGGCAGGGTGCCGTAGGCGATCTCCTGAATCCCCCGAGATGGGATTGATACGTCCCAGACGTATCCATAATTTCTGTCGTTCCATGCTTGTTTTATGACAATACTTACATGTTTTGCTTGCACTTTATGATGTTTTTATGCGTTTTCCGGAACTAACCTATTAACAAGATGCCACAGTGCCAGTTCCTGTTTTTGCTTTTGGTTCCAGAAAGGCTGTTCGGGCAATATTCTCGGAATTCGACGAAACGAAGACCAAACCTCCTATTTTTCCCGGAAGGCTCCAGGAAGAAGAGTCGGAGAGGGGCCAGAGGGCCACCACACCATAGGGCGGCGCGGCCTGGCCTGGGCCCACGCCTGTGGTGTGGAGCCCCCAGGTGCCCCCCGCGCCGCCTCTTCGCCTATTTAACCCCTTTCGACCTAAAAACACCGTACCTCTTGACGAAACTCCAGAAAGACTCCAGGGGCGCCGCCACCATCGCGAAACTCCAATTCGGGGGACAGAAGTCTCTGTCCCGGCACCCGGGACGGGGAAGTGCCCCCGGAAGCCATCTCCATCAACGCCATCGCCTCCATCATGCTCCGTGAGTAGTTCCCCCATGGACTACGGGTTCTAGCTGTAGCTAGTTGGTATTCTCTCCCCCATGTACTTCAATACAATGATCTCATGAGCTGCCTTACATGATTGAGATTCATCTGATGTAATCGGTGTTGTGTTTGTTGGGATCCGATGGATGATACATTATGATTAGTCTATCTATAAAGTTTGTGAAGTTATTGTTGCTGCAATCTTGTTATGCTTAATGCTTGTCACTAGGGCCCGAGTGGCATGATCTTAGATTTGAGCTCTATAATTATTGCTTAGATTGTATCTACAAGTTGTATGCACATGTCACTGTCCGGAACCAAAGGCCCCGAAGTGACAGAAATCGGGACAACCGGAGGGGATGGCGGTGATGTGAGGGACACATGTTTTCACGGAGTGTTAATGCTTTGCTCCGGTGCTTTATTAAAAGGAGTACCTTAATATCCAGTAGATTCCCTTGAGGCCCGTGATGACCCACAAGTATAGGGGGTGTATCGTAGTATCTTCGATAAGTAAGAATGTCGATCCCAACGAGGAGCAGAAGGTGTTGGCAGCAGTTTCGATGGAGGATTCACTGTAAATGCTCACAGACAAGTATTCAGGGGGTTTTGATATTGCAGATAAATAAAGTACAAGTAAATAAAATGCGAGAGAAATAATTGCAGCGAGTGGCCCAATCCTTTTTAGCACAAAGGACAAGCCGGTTTGATTACTTATAATGACCAAACGTTCCTGAGGACACACGGGGATTTTAGTCTAGTACTTTCGCTTCATGTGGTTTAATAATCTTCATTGTTTTGATAAGTGTTGTGTGGGTGAACCTATGCTAATGCACCGCCCTTCCTAGGACTAATACATACTTGTGATTATACCCCTTGCAAGCATCCGCAACTACAAGAAAGTAATTAAGATAAATCTAACCACAGCCTTAAACTCTGAGATCCTGCGATCCCTCTTGCATCGATATACTAACGGGGGCTTAGGTTTCTGTCACTCCGGCAACCCCGCAATTAGCAACCGAATACAAGATGCACTCCCCTAGGCCCATAAATGGTGAAGTGTCGTGTAGTCGACGTTCACACGACACCACTAGAAGAATGACACCACAACTTAAATATCATAACATTGAATATTACTCAACCATAATTCACTACTAGCATTTAGACTTCACCCATGTCCTCAAGAACTAAACGAACTACTCACGAGACATCATATGGAATACAATCAGAGGTGATATGATGATGAATAACAATCTGAACATAAACCTTGGCTCAATGGTTTCACTCAATAGCATCTACAACAAGTATAGAATAACACCGGGAGAGTTTCCCCTATCAAACAATCAAGATTTAACCCGAATTGTTACAGCGGTGACGAGGTGCAGCGGTGGTGATGGCGGTGTAGATGGTGGAGATGATGATGATGATGATGGAGATGATGTCCAGCTCGATGACGATGGCGATGGCGTCGATTTCCCCCTCCGGGAGGGAATTTCCCGGATTCCTGCCCGCCGGAGAGCTCTTTTCTCTCTGGTGTTCTCCGCCCCGCAGAGGCGGCTGTAACCCTTCGTGAGGTCCTCTCTGTGGCTTAGGTTTTCGGGACGAAGGAGTACGCGAAGAAAAGGAGGCGAAAGAGGCTGTGGGGCCCCCAGAGCATAGGGTGGCGCGGCCAGGCCATGGGCCGCGCCGCCCTATGGTCTGGGCCCACAGTGGCTCCTCTCTTCTCCCCTTCTGGCTCCCTCCGTCATCTGGAAAAATAGGAATTTACGTGAAATTCCCTTCCACAGTTGATCTTCCGAAATATTGCGTTCTGACGGTGCTTTTTCCAGCAGAATCCTGGCTCCGGTGCTTGATCCTCCAATGATGATGAAACATGCAAAATAGATGAAATAACATAAGTATTGTGTCCCAATATGAAATATATCAATGAATAACAGCAAATTATGATACAAAATAGTGATGCAAATTGGACGTATCAACTCCCCCCAAGCTTAGACCTCGCTTGTCCCCAAGCGAAACTGAGCTCGATAAACAAGACCACATGTTTATGGAGTGAAGAGTCGATAAATAAAATACGGACAAGAAGCATCATATTCATTCACACAAGACATTCTAGTAAACAACTTCCTCATATAACTCATCTTGAAATAGGTAAAGAGAAATCACAAGTAAAGGTGCATAAGAAATCATAATTGGTGATGGCAAACTTTGTTCTTGGTCAGAGAACTACTAACGGATTGTACTTCTAAGCAAAGCTTTCATATTAGATTTTATAGCTGAGCCTTCATATTTAAGCATAACAATCTCCTCATAATCATTGATAACTTCAAAGTCATATTCATTCAGATAAAATTGGTACTAAACAAGAAAGTATAAAGGACATGATTAACTGAATCATAGCATAAATGATTGGTTCACAACAACTCAATTGCTTGCTTGAGATAGAGAGAAATAGGTTTACTGACTCAACATAAAAGTAAAAGACAGGCCCTTCGCAGAGGGAAGCAGGGATTAAATCATGTGCTAGAGCTTTTCAAGTTTTGAAATCATATAAAGAGAATAAAAGTAAGATTTTGAGCGGTGTTTGTTGTTGTCAACGAATGGTAGCGGGCACTCTAACCCCCTTGCCAAACGAACCTTCCAAGAGCGGCTCCCATGAGGGACGGTATCTCTACCAGCAAGGTAGATCATCCCCCTTCTCTTTTGTTTACACATGCATTTTAGTTTTATTAAGGATGACACTCCCCCCAACCTTGGCTTTCTCAATCCATGGCTAACCGAATCCTCGGGTGCCTTCCAACATTCACATACCATGGAGGAGTGTCTATTGCAAAATTAAGTTGCTTACTGATAAATCAGAGCAAAACATGTGAAGAGAATTATTAATGAAAGTTATTAATTGGGGCTGGGAACCCCGTTGCCAGCTCTTTTTGCAAAGTTATTGGATAAGCGGATGTGCCGCTAGTCCATTGGTGAAAGTCCGCCCAACAAGATTGAAAGATAAAACACCACATACTTCCTCATGAGCTATAGAACATTGACACAAATAAGGAGTAGTATAGTTTGAATTATTTAAAGGTAGCACATGAAGTATTTACTTGGAATGGCAGAAAATACCATGTAGTAGGTAGGTATGGTGGACACAAATGGCATAGGTTTGGTCTAAGGTTATGGATGTATGAGAAGCATTCCCTCTCGATACAGGTCTTTGGCTAGCAAGGTTTGATAGCAAGCATAAAGGTTGAGGGAAACAAACAAATATACATATGATAGAAACAATCATGCATCTTTCTCATAAGCACAAGCAATTTTAACTTAAGAATACTAAGCTCATAAGCATAGAGATAATAGTAATATATCTAAGTGTATTTCTCTCTTCTAATTAAACATCAGGGTGTTGTTGCTATTGACCAATGCTAAGTTTGCCAAAACCAAATAGATTTACTTGATGCTCCCAAAGTGATATCAATACTTATGTCAAGAGTAATCATATAATGGAGATTGCAAACTAAAATAAGGTGTGCAAAAAGTAAATGATAAGACTTCTCATTAATATTCCATAACAATAACTCACACCAACGGATACATAGATAACTAACTAAGAGAGATACTTCCACATTGCATACTATTCCATATGATAACTTCCCTACTCATGATATGACACTACTTGATAGTAAAAGATAAAGGTGGTGATGTGATACCGCGGCACTCCCCCAAGCTTGGAACAAACCAAGGGGATGCCAATACCGATGATGAATTACTCCTTCGGTGATGGTGGTGAATCTTTGTCGTCATCAGACTTCCATGGAAGAGGCCCTCCATCAACAAAAGACATCTTGGTCTCCGGAAACCTGAAACTAGCAGCATGACTTATGCGCTTAAACCTGTTTTCATACTCACAGTTTTGATTATGAACATCATAGAGTTGAGCTTGGAGTTTGTTGGTGGTGTCGTGAAGTGAGAAGATATCGTCCCACAGCTTTGCAGTCTCCTTCTTGTGCCCATCAATGAGTTCAGACACAATCTTGTGAAAGATATCCACTTCACGCTCAGCCATCTTCTTGTAGTTGAAAACCTCTTGTTCCAGTTTCTCCATCCTGTCTTCCAAACTCCCTTCTCCCTTAGGACCCTGGACATCTTTGATCTGCAACTCTCCATCCACGAGCTGCAACTCTTTGGGGTGCATCTTCAGCTCGTTCATGTACGGGTTGACGACGTCCTCAAAGAAGCTGTCCTTCTGAGTTCCCGACGAAGACATGATGGATCTAGATCCGAAGCAGATCCTGGCAGAAAACAGCTCGAAACAAAACACGACGAGAAAACGATATTACGGACCTCCAGGGGTCCGGGGGATTATATAGCAAATATTTTTACGACAAAAGGAAGGTTCCAGGCCGAAAACGAGTGGAAACGGGACGCCGAGGTGCCGTCACCATAGGTCGGCGCGGCCAGGGTGGGGCCCGCGCCGGCCTGTGGTGACGGGCCCTCGCGCGTCTTTTCCACTCCGTTTCGATTCCGTAATTTTTCATATTTTCTAAAAACAGCAGAAATAATGTTCGGAAAGGTAAACGCGGACTTTTTATTACCTGTACTGTTACCTATTCAAAGTCCAGTTCTGGCGGACTGTCAATTTGTCCTTTGATGAAAGCCTCCGGTGTTTCCACTTGAATAATATCAACATCAACATTATAAGAATCACCCGAGATATAATGCTTGAGTCTTTGTCCATTCACCACTTGTGTAGCATTGCCTTGGAGAGAGCTAATTTTAATTGCTCCTGAACGATACACCTCCTCAACAACATATGGTCCTTCCCACTTCGAGAGTAATTTCCCTGCAAAGAATCTGAGACGAGACCGATACAATAGAACTTGATCTCCAACATTAAATTCTCTTTTAATGATCCTTCTATCATGCCACTTCTTAACTTTTTCTTTAAAGAGTTTAGCATTTTCATAAGCTTCATTTCTCCATTCATCTAGAGAACTTAATTGCAACAACCTCTTATTACCGGCTAATTTAGGATCTTTATTTAGTTCTCTAACAGCCCAATAAGCTTTGTGCTCTAGTTCTAAAGGTAAATGACAAGCTTTTCCATAAACCATTTTATAAGGTGACATTCCCATAGGATTTTTATAAGCAGTTCTATAAGCCCATAGTGCTTCTTTCAATTTGCTAGCCCAATTCCTCCTAGATTTATTAACAGTCTTTCCTAAGATAGCTTTAATCTCTCTATTTGATAATTCTACTTGACCACTAGTTTGAGGATGATAAGCAGAAGCAATTCTATGATTAATACCATACTTAGCAAGAGTTTTTCTAAAACCTCCATGAATAAAATGAGAACCTCCATCAGTCATAATATATCTAGGTACTCCAAATCTAGGAAATATAATATCTACAAGCATTTTTATAGAGGTCTCACCATCAGCACTTTTTGTAGGTATAGCTTCTACCCATTTAGTAACATAATCAACAGCGACAAGTATATGAGTGTTACCGTCTGAAGAAGGGAAAGGACCCATGAAGTCGAATCCCCAACAATCGAATGGTTCAATAACAAGAGTATAATTCATAGGCATTTCATTGCGTCTGGAGATATTACCAACTCTTTGACATTCATCACAAGATAAAATAAATTTCCTTGCATCTTTGAAGAGTGTTGGCCAATAAAAACCTGATTGTAGAACCTTTTGCGCGGTTCTATCTCCAGCGTGATGTCCTCCATAAACACTACCATGACATTTATTCAATATCTCCTGTTGTTCATATTCAGGAACACATCTTCGCATAATACCATCTACTCCTTCTTTATATAAGTGTGGGTCATCCCAAAAATAATGCCTCAAGTCATAAAAGAATTTCCTCCTTTGCTGAGCTGAAAAGGTTGGAGGCAAATACTTCGAAACAATAAAGTTAGCATAATCTGCATACCAAGGGCTCTCTCGCGAGCTCACCTTTATTACAGCCAATTGTTCATTTGGAAAACTATCATTAACAGGAACAGGATCATAAGCAATATTTTCCAATCTAGACAAATTATCAGCAACAGGATTATCAGCACCTTTCCTATCTATAATATGTAAATCAAATTCTTGCAACAGAAGTACCCATCTAATAAGCCTTGGCTTAGCATCTTTCTTTGTCATAAGGTATCTAATTGCAGCATGATCAGTATGAATTGTAACTTTCGAATCAACAATATAGGGTCTAAACTTATCACAAGCAAAGACTACAGCTAACAATTCTTTTTCAGTTGTAGCATAATTTCTTTGAGCAGCATCAAGAGTCTTACTAGCATAATGAATAACATTTAATTTTTTATCTACCCGCTGTCCAAGAACAGCGCCTACAGCAAAATCACTAGCATCACACATAATTTCAAAAGGCAAATTCCAATCAGGAGGTTCGACTACAGGAGCAGTTGTTAAGGCTTTCTTTAGAGTTTCAAAAGCTTCCTTACAATCATCATCAAAAACAAAAGGTACATCTTTTTGAAGAAGATTAGTAAGAGGCTTTGAAATTTTAGAGAAATCTTTAATAAATCTCCTATAAAACCCAGCATGACCAAGAACACTACGAATACCTTTAACATCCCTCGGATAGGGCATCTTCTCAATTGCTTCAACTTTAGCTCTATCAACTTCAATACCTCTCTCGGAAATTTTATGTCCCAATACAATTCCTTCATTAACCATAAAGTGGCATTTCTCCCAATTAAGAACAAGGTTAGTTTCTTCACATCTCTGCAAAACTTTATCGAGGTTTCGCAAGCAATTATCAAAAGAATTCCCATAGACAGAAAAATCATCCATGAACACCTCTACAATACTTTCGCAAAAACCATGAAAAATAGCAGACATGCATCTTTGAAAAGTAGCAGGAGCATTACATAAACCAAAAGGCATACGCCTATAAGCATAAGTTCCATAAGGACAAGTAAACGTGGTTTTCTCTTGATCTTTAGCTTTAACAGCAATTTGTGAAAACCCAGAATAACCATCAAGAAAGCAAAAATGAGTATTTTTAGATAACCTTTCTAGCATTTGATCAATAAAGGGTAAAGGGTAATGATCTTTCTTAGTAACTTTATTAACTTTACGAAAATCAATGCACATTCTATAACCTACAACTATTCTTTGAGGAATAAGCTCATCATTATCATTAGGCACAACAGTCATTCCTCCTTTCTTAGGAACACAATGCACAGGACTAACCCATCTACTATCAGCAATAGGATATATAATACCAGCTTCAAGAAGTTTTAATACCTCGTTTCTTACCACTTCTTTCATCTTCGGAATTAGACGACGTTGATGTTCAACAACAGGCTTTGCATCTTCTTCCATATTAATAGCATGTTGGCAAATAGAAGGAGAAATCCCTTTCAAATCATCAAGAGTATAGCCAATAGCTCCTCGGTGTTTCTTCAATATTTCCAATAACCTTTCTTCCTCAATCTCTGAAAGCTTAGAACTAATAATAACAGGATATATTTTCTTATCATCAATATGAGCATATTTAAGATTATCAGGTAAAGGCTTTAAATCAAAAACAGGATCTTCCTTTGGTGGCGGTGTTGTACCCAAATCTTCCACCGGTAAATCATGCTTGAGAATAGGTTGGCGAAGAAAAATTTCCTCAAGCTCATCTCTTTCTTTCCTAAAAGCTTCACTTTCACTATTCTCCAAATGTTGCTGCAAAGGATTATTAGGAACAAGAACAATAGATGCACACTGCTCCATTTTAAAATCATTACTAGGCAAGTCAGCTTTATAAGGAGTTTTGGTAAATTTAGAAAAGTTAAATTCATAAGGTTCACCAGCAAATCTAGTCAAAATTTTCTCTTTCTTACAATCTATAATAGCTCCACAAGTATTTAGAAAAGGTCTACCAAAAATGATAGGACAATGATCACTAGCAGCAGAACCAAGTACCAAAAAGTCAGCAGGATATTTAATCTTACCACATAGAACTTCCACATCTCGAACAATACCAATTGGAGAAATAGTTTCTCTATTAGCCAAATGAATAACCACATCAATATCTTCAAGTTCACAAGAACCAATTTCGTGCATAATCTCCGTGTAAAGCTCATAAGGAATAGCACTAACACTTGCACCAATATCACATAAACCATAATAGCAATGATCACCAATTCTAACAGATAGCATAGGGACACTAACTTGTTTGGATTTATTAGGATGTGAAACAATATTAGAAGCATCTTCACAGAAAATAATATGACCATCCTCCACATTTTCAGTCACAAGATCCTTAACTATTGCAACAGCAGGTTCAATTTTAATTTGTTCTTCAGGTTCTTTAGGTTTCTTTTCACTTTTATTAACCGCACTAGATATAACAGAGTACTCCTTCATTTTAGCAGGGAAAGGAGTTTTTTCAATATAAGCTTCAGGAATAACATTATCAACAGTTTCAACCACTACACATTTGTTTACAGATGAATCAACTTTATCTTTATACGGTTCATGATACTTATCAAAATTCTTCTTAGGCAGTTCATAATGAGAGGCAAAAGCTTTATAAAGATTTGCAACAACTTGGGAATCAAGACCATATGTAGCACTCATATTACGAAATTTATCAGTATCCATAAAAGCTTCAATGCATTTATAATCATAAATTATACCTGATTCTCTATCTTTGTCGTTCTCCCATCCTTCAGTATTTTCTTGGATCCGATCAAGAAGGTCCCTTTTAAACTCTTCATTCTTGCGTGTAAATGATCCAGAACAAGAAGTATCCAGCAAGGTCTTGTCTTGAAAAGAAAGTCTTGCATAGAAATTATCAATAATAACATTACCAGGAAGCTCATGAATGGGGCATTTGAGCATTAAAGACTTCAATCTCCCCCAAGCTTGGGCAATACTCTCTCCATCATGAGGCCAGAAATTATATATGCGGTTCCGATCTTTGTGAATTTCACTTGGAGGATAGAATTTGGAATAAAATAAAGGCACAATGTCCTCCCAATCAATAGAATCACCATTCTTCAGCAATTTATACCAGTGCGCCGCTTTACCAGACAACGATATAGTGAATAGTTTCTTCCTAACTTCATTCATAGAAATACCTGCACATTTGAATAACCCGCATAATTCATGCAAAAACAATAAATGATCACCAGGATGGACAGTTCCATCCCCTTCATAGCGGTTATCCATAACACGTTCAATAATTTTCATAGGTATTTTATATGGTACTACTTCCTCACCTGGCGCTTCATCCACTACCATTGCAGTAGTAGTAGATTTCCCAAATAGAAATTGAAGAGAGGATCTCTCCATAATGATTTATAGCAGCAGGCAGAAATAAAATCAGCACAAACAGTAAATTTCCTTACCAATTCCGCTTACCAATAGCGCTTCACTCCCCGGCAACGGCGCCAGAAAATAGTCTTGATGACCCACAAGTATAGGGGGTGTATCGTAGTATCTTCGATAAGTAAGAATGTCGATCCCAACGAGGAGCAGAAGGTGTTGGCAGCAGTTTCGATGGAGGATTCACTGTAAATGCTCACAGACAAGTATTCAGGGGGTTTTGATATTGCAGATAAATAAAGTACAAGTAAATAAAATGCGAGAGAAATAATTGCAGCGAGTGGCCCAATCCTTTTTAGCACAAAGGACAAGCCGGTTTGATTACTTATAATGACCAAACGTTCCTGAGGACACACGGGGATTTTAGTCTAGTACTTTCGCTTCATGTGGTTTAATAATCTTCATTGTTTTGATAAGTGTTGTGTGGGTGAACCTATGCTAATGCACCGCCCTTCCTAGGACTAATACATACTTGTGATTATACCCCTTGCAAGCATCCGCAACTACAAGAAAGTAATTAAGATAAATCTAACCACAGCCTTAAACTCTGAGATCCTGCGATCCCTCTTGCATCGATATACTAACGGGGGCTTAGGTTTCTGTCACTCCGGCAACCCCGCAATTAGCAACCGAATACAAGATGCACTCCCCTAGGCCCATAAATGGTGAAGTGTCGTGTAGTCGACGTTCACACGACACCACTAGAAGAATGACACCACAACTTAAATATCATAACATTGAATATTACTCAACCATAATTCACTACTAGCATTTAGACTTCACCCATGTCCTCAAGAACTAAACGAACTACTCACGAGACATCATATGGAATACAATCAGAGGTGATATGATGATGAATAACAATCTGAACATAAACCTTGGCTCAATGGTTTCACTCAATAGCATCTACAACAAGTATAGAATAACACCGGGAGAGTTTCCCCTATCAAACAATCAAGATTTAACCCGAATTGTTACAGCGGTGACGAGGTGCAGCGGTGGTGATGGCGGTGTAGATGGTGGAGATGATGATGATGATGATGGAGATGATGTCCAGCTCGATGACGATGGCGATGGCGTCGATTTCCCCCTCCGGGAGGGAATTTCCCCGGCGGATTCCTGCCCGCCGGAGAGCTCTTTTCTCTCTGGTGTTCTCCGCCCCGCAGAGGCGGCTGTAACCCTTCGTGAGGTCCTCTCTGTGGCTTAGGTTTTCGGGACGAAGGAGTACGCGAAGAAAAGGAGGCGAAAGAGGCTGTGGGGCCCCCAGAGCATAGGGTGGCGCGGCCAGGCCATGGGCCGCGCCGCCCTATGGTCTGGGCCCACAGTGGCTCCTCTCTTCTCCCCCTTCTGGCTCCCTCCGTCATCTGGAAAAATAGGAATTTACGTGAAATTCCCTTCCACAGTTGATCTTCCGAAATATTGCGTTCTGACGGTGCTTTTTCCAGCAGAATCCTGGCTCCGGTGCTTGATCCTCCAATGATGATGAAACATGCAAAATAGATGAAATAACATAAGTATTGTGTCCCAATATGAAATATATCAATGAATAACAGCAAATTATGATACAAAATAGTGATGCAAATTGGACGTATCAACTGCCACCGGCTGGTAGGACAATAGATGTTGTGCAAGTTTCTCATTGCGAGCACGTACGACTAAATATGGAAAACATGCCTACATGATTAATGAATTGATGTTCTTTCTTAATGCCTTATCAATCCTATCAATTGCCCAACTGTAATTTGTTCACCCAACACTTGTTATTGGAGAGTTACCACTAGTGTAGATAGCTGGGAACCCCGGTCCATCTTTCATCATCATATACTCGTTCTACATGTCAACTATTTTCTGGTGCCATTGCTCTCATATTGCTATTACTGCTGCTGTGTTACTGTTACTACTGCTCTCATATTACTGCTACTTTCACATCACCCCTGTTACTAGTGCTTTTCCAGGTGCAGCTGAATTGACAACTCAGTTGTTAAGGCTTATAAGTATTCTTTACCTCCCCTTGTGTCGAATCAATAAATTTGGGTTTTACTTCCCTCGAAGACTGTTGCGATCCCCTATACTTGTGGGTCATCAAGACTATTTTCTGGCGCCGTTGCCGGGGAGGCATAGCTCTACTCATAAGTT
Organism: Lolium multiflorum; assembly: GCA_030979885.1. Classification (NCBI taxonomy): domain Eukaryota; kingdom Viridiplantae; phylum Streptophyta; class Magnoliopsida; order Poales; family Poaceae; genus Lolium; species Lolium multiflorum. Next base: position 82,782,578 of record CM061753.1, read on the forward strand.
CACCTGGGGAGTACACTCTACCTTTCTCTCTGCTTTTATTTTATTTTGTCTTGCTAGTTTATTTCTGTCTAGTTTATTTGTGCTTAGTTTATTTCTGTCTAGTTTTATTTTGCTTAGTTTACTTTTGTCTAGTTTATTTTTGTCTTGTTTTATTTTCCCTATATACCCGAAAATCCATAAAAATTTGAAAAACCTAAAAATTAAAAACTGCTGTTATGGGAGAACCAACAACCTACTTGGAGCTTATAGAATGTTATAATAATTATAGAGAATCAAGAAACGGTAAAATAATGAGTGCTATGATAGAAAAATTGAATACAATTGCTGAAATCTTGCTTGAACGCCATAATATAAACTGTTGCTCTCAACAGGATACTAAACATCTTAAATTTCAATGTGGCTTTAGTGAGGAATTTTTAATTAAGAACTATAATCGGAATTGCTATATTCATTATGGGTTCGAAGAGGTAGAACAATTTGTCTTATTTATGGGAGCCTCCGAGATAGAATCCTTCATGGTTGAGAATTATGAAACTTGTGTTGTTTGTAAGGGCCTTAAAGATTATGTCTCTACTATCCTTAATTCTTGCATAGAATGCTACAGTAGGAATCCTTATATCCTTGATTATAAAGAGAGACACATTAATGCACAAGAATGCACTCACAATTTGCAGGAACCGGTGGAAGAAGAAATTGATGAACCTGAAAGCTCATTGGATGAAAAAGAGGAGGAAATTGATGAACTTGAAAGCTCATTGGATGAAAAAGAAGAAGAGAGCGACGAACAAAAGGAGGAAGAATGGATTAGCTACCCATGTCAACCTTCTAATGAGAGTAACTCTTCATCTCTTACACTATTTGATTGTCCTCCATGCTTACCGAAAGAGGTTGAATGTTATGTTCCTGTGGATTCTCTTGAAATATTTCCTATAAGTAAAACTTGTGAGAATAATTATGCTGCTGTTATATATGATAATCCATGCTACTTTGATAAATCTTATGATAATGCTTTGTTTGTGCCTGATGTCGAAATGCATGGTACTAAAGAATTTTGTTTGGCAAATGTTTATGATAAAGCTCTAGATGATGGTCCTATGTTACTTGATAATATTAATTGTACTACTAATGAAAATGGGATTGGAGAGTTCTTGACTTATTCTATGAGTCCCATATCTATTGAGATTGATCACCTACCTTGTTATATTATTAATAAAAGTAAGTTTGAAAGTTTTAATTCCACTATTCTTGAACTTGATAAAAATTATGTGTTTGGAAATCATGAAAAGTATGCTGCATGTGATAGTTATATTGTTGAGTTTATTCATGAAGCTACTGAAAATTATTATGAGAGAGGAAAATATGGTAGTAGAAATTTTCATGGTGCTAAAACACCTCTCTATATGCTTAAAATTTTGAAGTTACTCTTGTTTTATCTTCTTATGCTTATCACTTTGTTCTTCATGAATTTATTTGTGTACAAGATTCCTATGCATAGGAAGTGGGTTAGACTTAAATGTGTTTTGAATTTGCTTTTTGATGCTCTCTTTTGCTTCAAATACTATTTCTTGCGAGTGCATCATTTAAAACTGCTGAGCCCATCTTAATGGCTATAAAGAAAAGAACTTCTTGGGAGATAACCCATGTGTTATTTTGCTACAGCACTTTGTTTTATATTTGTGTCTTGGAAGTTGTTTACTACTGTAGCAACCTCTCCTTATCTTAGTTTTGTGTTTTGTTGTGCCAAGTGAAGCCTCTAATCGAAGGTTGATACTAGATTTGGATTTCTGCGCAGAAACAGATTTCTATCTGTCACGAATCTGGGCTTATTTCTCTGTAGGAAACTCAGAAAAATCTGCCAATTTACGTGCGTGATCCTCAGATATGTACGCAACTTTCATTAGTTTTGAGTTTTCTGATTTGAGCAACGGAAGTACCATTTTAAAATTCGTGTTTACTGGCTGTTCTGTTTTGGCAGATTCTGTCTCTGTTTTTTGCATTGTCTCTTGTGGACTTTAAGTGAGGCTTTCTAGACGTGGAGAGCTGTAGCTAATGTTTTATTGAGTTCTTGCAATGTGTCACTACAGGACCAAGGTGGATTAAAGTTTTTTGAGTACTAACCCCTCTAATGAAGTTTATGAGAAGTTTGGTGTGAAGGAAGTTTTCAAGGGTCAAGAGAGGAGGATGATATATGATCAAGAAGAGTGAAAAGTCTAAGCTTGGGGATGCCCCCGTGGTTCATCCCTGCATATTTCAAGGAGACTCAAGCGTCTAAGCTTGGGGATGCCCAAGGCATCCCCTTCTTCATCAACTTATCAGGTTTCTTCTATTGAAACTATATTTTTATTCGGTCACATCTTATGTTCTTTACTTGGAGCGTCTTTATTTTTGTTTTTGTTTGTGTTTGAATAAAGATGGATCCTAGCAATCCTTGTTTGGGAGAGAGACACGCTCCGCTTTTTCATATGAACACTTGTTCTTCGTTTTACTTTTAATGTTCAATGATAAAAGTTGGAAGCTACAATACTTATTGGTATTTGGTTGGAAATAGAAAATGCCTCATAATGTCTTGAATAATTTGACACTTGGCAATTGTTTTGAGCTCTCAAGTAGATCATGATTAAGTTTTTTCATGTAGTTTAAACCTATTAGTGGAGAACTACCGTAGAGCTTGTTAAAATTGGTTTGCATAATTGATCTCTCTTAAGGTCTAGATATTTTCTGGTAAAAGTGTTTGAGCAACAAGGAAGACAGTGTAGAGTATTATAATGCTTGCGATATGTTCTTATGTAAGTTTTGCTGTACCGGTTCATACTTGTGTTTGCTTCAAACAACCTTGCTAGCCTAAGCCTTGTATCGAGAGGGAATACTTCTCGTGCATCCAAAACCTTGAGCCAAAACCTATGCCATTTGTGTCCACCATACCTACCTACTATGTGGTATTTTCTGCCATTCCAAAGTAAATTGCTTGAGTGCTACCTTTAAACAATTCAAAATTTATTACCTCTGATTTGTGTCAATGTTTTATAGCTCATGAGGAAGTATGTGGTGTTTATCTTTCAATCTTGTTGGGCAACTTTCACCAATGGACTAGTGGCTTCATCCGCTTATCCAATAATTTTGCAAAAAGAGCTGGCAATGGGATTCCCAGTCCCAAATTAATTAACAAAAATAGACACTCCTCCATGGTATGTGATTGTTGGACGGCACCCGAGGATTCGGTTAGCCATGGCTTGTGTAAGCAAAGGTGGGGAGGAGTGTCATCATAATAAAACTAAAATAAAAGGGCACTCCTTCATGGTATGAGATTGTTGGCAGGCACCCGAGGATTCGGTTAGCCATGGTTTGTGAAAGAAAGGTTGGAAGGAGTGCCACCCAAAAATAAAAATAATTCATGGGAGCCGCTCTTGAAGGTTTGTCTAGCAAGGGGGTTAGAGTGCCCACTACCATTCGTTGACAACAACAAACACCTCTCAAAACTTTACTTTTATGCTCTCTTTATGTTTTCAAAACCAAAGCTCTAGCACAAATATAGCAATCGATGCTTTCCTCTTTGAAGGGCCATTCTTTTACTTTATGTTGAGTCAGTTTACCTACTTCCTTCCATCTTAGAAGCAAACACTTGTGTCAACTGTGCATTGATTCTTACATACTTGCTTATTTGCATTCATCATATTACTTTGTGTTGACAATTATCCATGAGATATGCATGTTACAAGTTGAAAGCAACCGCTGAAACTTATATCTTCCCTTGTGTTGCTTCGATGCCTTTACTTTGAACTTATTGCTTTATGAGTTAACTCTTGTGCAAAACTTTTGATACTTGTCTTGAAAGTACTCTTCATGAAAAGTTTTGCTATATGTTATCTATTTGTTAGCAACTATAGATCATTGCCTTGAGTCACTTCATTCATTTCATATGCTTTGTAATAGTATGATCAAGGATATGTAAGTAGCATGTCACTACAGAAATTATTCTTTTTATCGTTTACCTGCTCGGGACGAGCAGGAACTAAGCTTGGGGATGCTGATACGTCCCCGACGTATCCATAATTTCTGTCGTTCCATGCTTGTTTTATGACAATACTTACATGTTTTGCTTGCACTTTATGATGTTTTTATGCGTTTTCCGGAACTAACCTATTAACAAGATGCCACAGTGCCAGTTCCTGTTTTCTGCTGTTTTTGGTTCCAGAAAGGCTGTTCGGGCAATATTCTCGGAATTCGACGAAACGAAGACCAAACCTCCTATTTTTCCCGGAAGGCTCCAGAACACCGAAGAAGAGTCGGAGAGGGGCCAGAGGGCCACCACACCATAGGGCGGCGCGGCCTGGCCTGGGCCCGCGCCGGCCGTGGTGTGGAGCCCCCAGGTGCCCCCGCGCCGCCTCTTCGCCTATTTAACCCCTTTCGACCTAAAAACACCGTACCTCTTGACGAAACTCCAGAAAGACTCCAGGGGCGCCGCCACCATCGCGAAACTCCAATTCGGGGGACAGAAGTCTCTGTCCCGGCACCCTGCCGGGACGGGGAAGTGCCCCCGGAAGCCATCTCCATCAACGCCATCGCCTCCATCATGCTCCGTGAGTAGTTCCCCCATGGACTACGGGTTCTAGCTGTAGCTAGTTGGTATTCTCTCCCCCATGTACTTCAATACAATGATCTCATGAGCTGCCTTACATGATTGAGATTCATCTGATGTAATCGGTGTTGTGTTTGTTGGGATCCGATGGATGATACATTATGATTAGTCTATCTATAAAGTTTGTGAAGTTATTGTTGCTGCAATCTTGTTATGCTTAATGCTTGTCACTAGGGCCCGAGTGGCATGATCTTAGATTTGAGCTCTATAATTATTGCTTAGATTGTATCTACAAGTTGTATGCACATGTCACTGTCCGGAACCAAAGGCCCCGAAGTGACAGAAATCGGGACAACCGGAGGGGATGGCGGTGATGTGAGGGACACATGTTTTCACGGAGTGTTAATGCTTTGCTCCGGTGCTCTATTAAAAGGAGTACCTTAATATCCAGTAGATTCCCTTGAGGCCCGGCTGCCACCGGCTGGTAGGACAATAGATGTTGTGCAAGTTTCTCATTGCGAGCACGTACGACTAAATATGGAAAACATGCCTACATGATTAATGAATTGATGTTCTTTCTTAATGCCTTATCAATCCTATCAATTGCCCAACTGTAATTTGTTCACCCAACACTTGTTATTGGAGAGTTACCACTAGTGTAGATAGCTGGGAACCCCGGTCCATCTTTCATCATCATATACTCGTTCTACATGTCAACTATTTTCTGGTACCATTGCTCTCATATTGCTATTACTGCTACTGTGTTACTGTTACTACTGCTCTCATATTACTGCTACTTTCACATCACCCCTGTTACTAGTGCTTTTCCAGGTGCTGAATTGACAACTCAGTTGTTAAGGCTTATAAGTATTCTTTACCTCCCCTTGTGTCGAATCAATAAATTTGGGTTTTACTTCCCTCGAAGACTGTTGCGATCCCCTATACTTGTGGGTCATCGTGATTCGCGGCGGCGGCGTCTCGGAAGGTTTTCCGTATCGTGGCTCTCGGCCGGGGTTTCGCGACGGAGGCTTTAAGTAGGCGAAAGGGCAGCCTCGGAGGGGGTCTGGTGGGGCTAGACACTAGGCGGCGCGGCCGGGCCGCGCCGCCACCATGTGTGGGCCCCACGTGGCCCCTCTCTGGCGGCTCTCGGGTGTTCTGGATGCTTCCGGTCAAAATAGGAACCTGGGCGTTGATTTCGTCCAATTCCGAGAATATTTCCTTACTAGGATTTCTGAAACCAAAAACAGCAGAAAACAGCAACTGGCTCTTCGGCATCTTGTTAATAGGTTAGTTCCAGAAAATGCGTAAATACGACATATAATGTGTGTAAAACATGTAGATATCATCAATAATGTAGCATGGAACATAAGAAATTATCGATACGTTGGAGACGTATCAGAAGGTCATGTGAGTAAGCCGGAAAACTTAGAAACTAGCACTTGCTTTTCAAACAGACGAAACACGCACATATATATAATGGATAGCAGGATAAGTTTTTCCACCCATATATATAAATGATGCATCTGTTTGTTTGTTCAACAGGGTTCACTCGGAGGAATGGTCATCTTCTGAAGCTACCTACGCGGAGCCATCACCTGAATCTTCGCCGGAGCCATCCTTTGAGTGGTTGGCGCTGGACCCGGAGCCTTCTTCAATATCTTCCTCTTCTTTGTCCTCCGCGTCGGAAAAACCCTAGGGAAGATCATACTTGTTGTACCAAAACGAGTGGTTAACTCGTCCGGCAAACAGATCATACCCTTGGGTTTCCGCGAGGGCGGCCCTGATGTTGGTACCCTTGGGAGCTCCGCGCGCAATGCTCGCAAGTTCATGGCAGGAAAGCGCGCCTTGCACATCGCCAGTGTGAGGGAAGCAACCCCGCGGGCAGATGACTCTTGCCAATCCTTGATGAGCTCCGGCACCATCTGCATGAGCTTGGACATCGTGTCGATGAGGGAGGTTCCGGCTTTCTTCAGCGAAAGGGACTTAGCGATTCCGTGACAAGCATCGAAGAGATCATCAATGGCACCCCGCGCTTCATCATATGCTTCCATCCTCTTGAGGGTAGACTCTTTGGTCCATTCAAAGCCGAGAGACGCTGCAAAATAGTATGATCAGTTTCTTCCGTGGTCGAGGCAGAATATGAGGTAGCCGGAGTCAAACAAGAAGTCCTTACGGAAGATCATTTTGTCGATGGCCTCCGCCTCCGCCTCGTGAGCCTTATTCTTTGCCGCCAAGGTCTTGCCTTTGCTGTCTCTTCTTGAGCTTATCATCAAGATCCGCCATGTCTTGAGCTTGCTTCTCTGCGAGTTCCTTTTTCTTCTTGGTCTCCTCCTCGGAGGGTTCTTTAAGGAAATTCTTGAGAGATTCATGCTCGGCTTCCAAGACTTTGAGCTGGGCGGAAAGTGCATCGATGGAGGGGCGCTTGGCAATTTCTTCAAGGAAAGCAAAAACAAAAAGTTATACACTATACTTGTTCATATCAGACACGCGTCGAGAAGCTTGAGGGGCAATTCGGAGTTCTTACCTTCGTAGTTTTTCGTCTCCAGAATTGAAAGAACCTTCTGGCTATCTGCGTAGCTCTGGCGCAACCCCTCAACCTCTGCCTTTTGCTCCAGCACATGGACGCGCAGATCTTCGTGCAGTTTCGAGTGCCTGTGCAGCGGTTAGCCGAAATTCAAAATTGGGCGGCGAAGTTTAAATCCTTATGCTGGGAAAATTTCAAGTTTCCGCTAAGGTGCACAGTTAAAGCATCGGCTCACACATGTTACTCGGAAAAATGTCTAACCCAATGCTTGGGGGCTAGTGTTACCTGGCGCACGTGCTTGTGTTGGGCGAAGAAGACCTTGATCTTGCCCTCGAGCTTCGACAACATTTGCTCTTACGCTTCCGGGTTCCCCCACACCTCGTTCACCAGATGTGACATCTCCGCGTGACGTTGAGAGATGGGAACTTTATGGAGGATCGAAAACAAATGCGGGTGCGTCTGGGGCGTACCAGTTGCACCACTTAATGGCAATTTTTGTTCCGCATCATGAGCCGTAGCTTCAGCCGAAGTGATGTCTGGTTGCTCAGGCGGAGGATGAGACGAGGACGCGTCTTTGCTAGACTCGCATTTTCCGGAGCCGCCTTTGCCGGATTCAGCGGTAGGATCTTCGGGAAGGTCATCAAGGTTGATGGCGTCCTTCGAAATTGGTGAGGCAGATGAAGAAGGCTTTGGCGGAGCCTCCACTTGCGGGGTGATAGGCATCGAGGCCGGAGACGGCTTAGCCTTCTTCTTGGGGTTCTTGGGGGGCTTGCTTAAGGAACTTTTGCTGCAATACAAGGAAGGCATAACACTTAGCATATGCTGGCTTGCAGTAGCAAAATAATGTAAGACGGAAATCAAGTACTTACCCGGACGACAAGAAAAACTGCTCGATGTTGGGCTGGGACTGCTTACTGGTGTCGATTAATTTGAGGCGCTTCTTCTCCGCCTCCGCTTTCCGGGTAGCCGCGGTGCTTGGCACTTCGCGGGCACGCTTAGCGGCTGGGCCGGAGGAAGCACCCCTCTTCCTCTTGGTGGGAGCCAGAGCCTTAGGGGCCTCCACGTCAGACGCAACTTCCGGGTCGGTGTTGCCCGCGTGAGGGACCAGGGTTAGCGTTCCGAGATCCTTTTCCTCGAGGGCCTCAAGATAAGTCACATAACAAACACTTAGACGAATTTCACAAAGACAAAAAGGAACTGACGGTTGAGACAAAGGAACGTACCGCGGTCCCGGAGCCGTTGGTGTGGATGTCGATATTGCCCACGTGGATCCGGAGATCACGCATCACTTTGAGCATCACCCGGATCCGCTTATCCAAGGCGTTGGCGGAGAGGTTGTCCTTGGAGGCGCGCATGAGGTCGTCGCGCCCCGTGTACTGGAACATTAGGCGGTCCCGATGTTGTAGGGGCTGGATCCGCTTTGTGAACCAGGACATTGTGAGGTCCTTCCCCGACAGGCCCTCGTCGTCGCCAGATCCGCCTTCGCCCGAGTCAACCGAGGAGACTCGACAGATGAGGACATTGAGTCCAGGCCGAGTCTCGCCGGCGGGCCATCTTTGAAGTCCGCAGACCCTCGGGAAGCCGGATCGAAACATCCTTCAAGTAGAAGAAGTTGCCGGACCCACCGCACGACTCATGGCGGTTTGTGTGCGGGTACACGCGGTTGGTGCGGAGCTTGAAGGTAATGCCCGCAGTGGCCGAGTGGAAGTCTGCGAGATTTTCTCCTTTTGACGGAGAAGTAATACTGGAAGAGAGAAAGTTCCGGGGTTACCCGGAGGTGGCCTTCACACAGCGTCACATGGTTGCTGATGGCCAGGATGCTGTTCGGCGAGATGTGGTGAGGTTGAAGCTCGTACGCCTTCAGGATTTCCGAGAAGAAATCGCTGGGCGGAAGGGAGAAGCCTCGCTCGACGAGCGCCATGGTCACTGATGCGCGTAGATGTACACGTCCGTTGGGAACCCCAAGAGGAAGGTATGATGCGCACAGCAGCAAGTTTCCCTCAGTATGAAACCAAGGTTATCGAACCAGTAGGAGCCAAGAAGCACGTGAAGGTTGTTGGTGGAGGAATGTAGTGCGGCGCAACACCATGAAACCGGCGCCAACGTGGAACCTGCACAACACAATCAAAGTACTTTGCCCCAACGTAACAGTGAGGTTGTCAATCTCACCGGCTTGCTGAAAACAAAGGATTAAGCGTATCGAGTGGAAGATGGTGTTTGTTTGCAAAGAACAGTAAGAACAATGATTGCAGTAGAATGTATTCAGATGTAAAAGAATGGACCGGGGTCCACAGTTCACTAGTGGTGTCTCTCCAATAAGATAACTAACATGCTGGGTGAACAAATTACAGGCGGGCAATTGACAAATAAAGATTCAATACATATCAATGATGATTACTATGTGATTTAATCAGGGCATTACGACAAAGTACATAGACCGCTATCCAGCATGCATCTATGCCTAAATAATCCACCTTCAGGTTATCATCCGAACCCCTTCCAGTATTAAGTTGTAAACAACAGATAATTGCATTAAGTATGGCGCGTAATGTAATCAACACAAATATCCTTAGACAAAGCATCGATGTTTCACTACAAGAAATCTGCCATAAGTTGACAAAAATAAGGTGTCACTGAAACGTCACTGATGGCTGCTTGTGACGTTACCGTGACGCTTTTCAAAACGTCGAAAGCTGGGAGTCAGCAGTGAGTGCTTAAGACGTTTCACTTGAAAACGTCGTAGAGCTTTGTGACGTTTTAAAATGTCACTGACGGCATGACGTTCCCAAAACGTCATGGGCACCTGCCCCCGAGTCCAGCGTGGCAATCCGACGTGGCAAAATTGTGACGAATTAGAAACGTCGTTATCTGAATTCAGCCCGGTCCATTCAGCTCCTTATGTGGGCTGAGCCCATTAGTTCTGATTATTTTTTTCGGCTTTGTTGGGCCTTGGCCCGTAACTGGCCCAATTACCTCGGCCTTTTTAGCTTATTTTTTTTTCAACGGCCTTTTTAGCTGCTGTACTTACTGGGCCTGGGCCAATTTCCATTGGGCCGTGGCCTTTTTAGGACCCATTACACTTTTGGGCCGTGGCCTTTTTAGGACCCATTACAGTTTTGGGCCGTGCCCTTTTTAGGACCCATTACACTTTTGGGCCTTGGCCTTTTTAGGGTCCATTATGGTTTTGGGCCTTGGCCTTTTAGGGTCCATTAAGATTTTGGGCCTAAGCCTTTATAGGGTCCACAAAGGTTTTGGGCCTCAGCCTTTTTGGGGTCCATAAAGATATTGGGCCTTGGCCTTTTTGGGTCCATAAAAGTTATGGGCTTTGGCCTTTTTACTGTCCTGCAAGTTTTTTGGGCTTCGGCCTTTTTTGCCTTTTCAACTCCCATTTTTCGAAAATGCAATTAATTATTTGTTGGGCTCTAGCCTTTTAAGAGCCCATATATTTCTAGGCTACTTTGGGCCTTGGCCTTTTAAGACCCCACAATAGCCCAACAGTGCATATATTAAACTAAGAAATTCAACAGCAAAATATAAAAGACAACATTTCAAATCTGCAAATTTCACAGCAGAGTGACAGCAGCAACATGACCAGGTTCACAGATTCACCAACATGTCAAGAAAGTTCACAGATTCACAGTAAGAAGTTCACAGATATGACCAAGTTATTGTCACGCTGCCAGGATATGACCAAGTTCCATGGCGGGACACAAAAAAGGGATACGACCAGCAGCAGGAGCTAATTCGCAGATGCTCCGAAGATGGACATCATGTGAGCAAGCCTCCTATCACTTTCCTCAGTCCGCTTGAGGAGCTCCATGTAGTCCTTGTCACGCTGAGCTTGTGCGGCTTCATTTGCCGCTTGCTTCTCCTTCTGGGCAGCTGCTTCTTCCATGATGGCAGCAAACTGCTGCTTCATCTGTTCAGCTTCCTCCTGGGACCTCTTCAGCTGTGCTTCCAGGTCATGAACATGCGCCGATACAGCAGCTGCGGTGGGCTTGTTGAGCTTGACAGTGGAACTGGGCTGAAGTCCAGCATTCTTCAGGAAAGTGCTGTGCTTGGCTTCCTTGCTAAGAACCTTTGCAACAACAGCGACTGCAGACCTTGGCGGTGCACCTTCTGGCACAGGAATAGCCAACTCAGCTTCCATATCAGCCTGGAGATCCATTTCCAAAAGATTCATCAATTCAGGAAACGCACAGGTCCAAGAATGGTTCACAAAAGTGAAATGAACAAGTCACTTACTATTGCAGCTAGAGCTTCCTCAGAGAAACCATCCTTCTTGCTGTGATGGGTCGCCTTAAAGATGTCGACTGCATCTAGCTCTTCACCTCTGCGCTCCTCCCTCTGGAAATGATGTTCACCAAGAATCAGAACATAAGCTTGTGGAGACAAGAGTAAGATGCAAAAGGAAATTCTGTAAGAGTGTTCTTACAGTTGCATACAGATGAGCAGCATAGCTACGAGAGCCAGTCTTTTGGCCAAATTTGACCGCAGCACGACTGTCCTTGTTCTTGGTACATGTGTTCTGCAGAAGGGCACAATCATGATATTCAGCAATGTGCACACTATAACGATGAGCATCATGTCTACCATGCAAGCACTAATGACTGCAACTGAAGCAAAGAACATACCCTGTGTCTTGGGGTTACCCACAGAGCAGTTAGAGCTTCCCATTCTTCATCTGAGACATCCTTAACAGGGGACTTGATGCTGACTTCATTTGCTGGTACTTTGTCGAAGTAGTCCCTTTTCAGGATGTAGCGCCTGTTCTTCGACACTTTCCGCAGTACGTCATAGCAAGCCTTCTGGATGACTTCCGACTCTGTGTCCATGTTGAAATTTGCCTACAAAGCAAACAAGGGCAAGGACGAGGTTAGTTATCATGAACTATGAACAATCAAGCAAGCACTCCTATCATCTAACAAATGAACTGGTGATGAAGAAGATTACCCCCATCTTTCCAACGAAGTCGGCCAACAAATTCTCATCCCTCTTGTACAACTTGAAATGCGGAAGGAGCGGCATCTGGCCTCTTGCAAGCATTCCACCCTCCGATGCAAACTTGGCAGCAGGCAAAGGCTTCTCAGGACGTTTCAGCCCTGGAGGAATCTCAATGGTAAGCTTGACTCCCATCCCCTTGCAAATCTGCTCCAGCCCGGTGCCCTTCCTTTTACGGCCACCTGCAGCAGTGGTTCCACCTGAATAGCATACATACAAAGATCATGTCAGAAAGCAGCACCCACAACCAAAAGAGTTTATAAAGATAAACAAAAAAGGCAGTAGATAGTGTGGACAGCTGTCCAACAAAAACTTGCCTTCATCATCCTCAGGATCAAGAAAACCATCAGAATCAAAGTGCTGATGGACCATGACATCAGATGCAGTAGGACCTGTGTCCCTGCGAACAGTGCTTGCTTCATCGATCCTTTCATCAATCTGCGGTGAGCTACTGCGATTGTTGCGGGGCGGAGTATCTTCATTGTTGGTTGCAGACGCTTCACTTGATGTCCTCCTGGTGACTCTTTTGGAAGGAGCTTCAGCAACAGGTTCCAGATGCCTCTTTCTCCCTCCTGGAGCATCAGCAAACACTCTAACAGGAGGCATTGAACTTTGTTCCTTTTGCAACCTCTTACTCCTCCTCCCTGGGCTTGTCTTTCTAACAGAAGCCTTTTTCTTTCTACTCTTGGGATCCTTCAATGCCTCGCAAAAATAGCAAAACAAAATGGCATTACATCACAGGTTATAGCAAAACATAAATAAGAAAACAGATACAAGTAATGCCAGCCCTCCAAAGATGATAAGCAGAATGCACCTTCTCAATGTGTTCCCCTATACTCCCTTCAACCTCCCCATCCTCCTGGTCAACCAATTGGTCATTGCTCGGATGATAATCTGAGCTGTCGCCTTGTGTTATGGCAGATGACTCATCATTTGAAAGTGTGGAACGACCTCCACCTCGACCACCATGTGACTTCCTAAAAATTGACACTACGGCGGGGATACCCAGGGATTGTAAGACACGGTTGTTCCGCATCATTGTCCTAGCCCTGTCCTTCTCTATCTCGGTGAGTGGCGCTTCTTTACATGTATGAGAGAAATATGTAACCATTAGATTGATGGTTGAAATGCATAGAAGCAAGCCAACTCGAACAACTAAGGTAAATTGTTTAATCATAGCAATTTTCAACTTTTAGTTTCATTTAATCCTAGGGTACAGAAATATTCAGACAGAGCCAAAAAAACCCAGCACCCGATTAAAAGCATCAATTAGACACAATGATGTTAGGATGAAGCCGCATACCAGCCAGCTGCTTCTTCCCAGTCTTTGCCATGCCTGATGTTGATGGGTTGGATATGTGCTGGCACGAAAAGAATAACAATTAGTGACAGCAGATACAACATATGGATGCAATTAAAGAACCAAGCAACATAGGTTCATGTGGATCAACAATCACCTGGTTCACCTTGCTCCTTGAAGTAGGTCAGACCTTGATAGTATTACCTACGAAGATAACAGGTTATAATCATTAGACATATCCCTTCATACAACAATAGACATGTACACAGAAAAAGCTGTAGGCATGTACAGATAAACAGGGCTCCCAAACTTTGTTTGGGAGAAGTTTCATCAACACAGGATAGAAGGGCAATATAAATGTTCATCGACGAAATATAAAAGGGAATGCCTTGGTAAAGATCTGTACCAAGCAAGATCCGCAGCAGGTAATCATATTATGTACTAGTTGCAGCAAGAAAGATCTGTAGAAGCTAATCATATATGGACTGCAGTAAACTAGATGTACAATCTACAGAGCCCAAGCCAAGTAAAATCCCCCAACAATCACGGACTGGTTGCAGCGAGACCCACGCCAGGCAAGATCTGCATCACTAATTGACTGGTTGGATACAGCAAGCAAGATCGGCAGCAGGTAATCATATAGGGACTGCAGTAAACCAGATCTAAATTCTACAGAGCCTGAGCCAAGCAAGATCCGCAGCAATCATCGACTGGTTGCAGCAAGACACATGCCAATCAAGATCCGAAGCAACCATGGACTGCTTGCATATAGCAAGCAAGATCGGCAGCAGGTAATCATATAGGGACTGCAGAAAACCAAATCTAAAATCTACAGAGCCTGAGCCAGGCAAGATCCGCAGCAATCATCGACTGGTTGCTGCAAGAACATGAAAAGCAAGATCCGAAGCAACCATGGACTGGTTGCAGCAAGAACCATGACAGGCCGAGCAACCCTGACCCTGGACAAGCCAAGGAAACAAGCCATGCCACGAAATCCCTAACCCTAACCATGCCATGCCAAGCAAACCGTAACCCTAGCCATGGCCGACGAAACCCTAAGCAGGCCAAGAAAAGGCCATAGATCGAAGAGGGGGGGAGGGGTCGGGTTGAGGAGGGAACTCGCCTGAAGATCTTGTGGCGAGCGTCTACGCACGCGCGGCCGTCGTCGGCGGGTAGCTCTCCGCTCGTCCGCTCGTCGGAGCGCCGCTCGTCGGTGGCCGTCGGCGGGTGGGGATGAGCGGAGTGGGAGGGGAATTGGGGTTCGTATTGCACCGGAGTGGGAGGGGAATTGGGGAATTGAGGGAGCTCGTACGGGATTTGACTGAAATGTCCCTCCTTTCCAGCTTAGGTTAGTGGCGTTTCGGACATTTGCCCTCCTTTCCAGCTTAGGTTAGTGGCGGGCGGATTCAAAACATTTCGCTGGAGCTGGCGGGAGAAGCTGGGCGGGAGAGTTTTGGGGTTTTGGAGGGTTTTGGGGTTTTGGGGTTTTGGAGGGAATTTTTGGGGCTTTTTTGTGCAAAACAATAATAATTAAATGCGCAATAATGCATATAATTTGGTGTAGATTAAAATATTTTTAAAAACAGAATATCATGTAATTAAACGTGTGTCACCTTCATTCCTTTAATGATAATAATATAGGGATATATGAAACTCCTAGAATCCTTAATAATTAAATTATTTAAAAAAATCAGAAAATGTTTGGTTAATTAGGTCAAATAATATATGTCTCTTGCACACACTAATTATATGCTTATCATAAGGCATATGCAAGCTTTATCCCATTCTATATACATCAAGATTCCGAACGTGGCAGTTCGATCGTGAAGGATTCTAGCTCCTAGCTAGAATGTACGTCGTCTCCGCTCGACTTTTTGGCTCCGTTTAATTTGCCAACTGCGCAAAAAGGGGCCGCCGGGACATGCGGTATGGCCGTACCGGGCGCGCGCGTGCACCCATCCGCCAACGCGCGAAACGGAAAACATTTAGCACATAAAATGACGCGTCCTAGACCTAAAAACATTTTTCCCTCCATTTATTGAGCCAAGGAAAGTGTGGCCCCAGTTCAAATCCTCCCGGTCAGTTTCCAGCGGATTCGGCGGGACACCGCAGGAAGCGGGAGGGATTCCCAGATGGCTACCGCGCGCATACGGCATGTGATAGGTGGTGCGTAGGAGGTATCCTACCGCTGCGCGGAGGTCTCGCGCAATACTAAAATGCGCACCATGTAGCTCCTTCACAAAAAAAGCCCTTCCGGCACCCCGAAAATGGAAAAACCGTCGCCCGTGGTTCGGATTGGAAATCCGCGACAGGGGCCTTGCTTCCCATCCTAAGGTCCACGCACGTGCCAAATATGGCCTCGTTCCGACAAACTATGTGGTGAAACGGGCCGTTTCCTACTCATTTCCCCTAAAAGCCATAGAACTCCGGACGTGATAGCCCTATTCGTGAAGGGTTTTTCAAGATAATTGCCGTATCCCAATTCCGTCTTTTGAAGTGGTTACTAGGACACATAAAATGACGCCACGCGGCTCCGCTCGATTTTTTGGCTCCGTTTAATTTGCCAACTGCGCAAAACGGGGCCGCCGGGACATGCGGTATGGCCGTACCGGGCGCGCGCGTGCACCCGTCCGCCAACGCGCGAAACGGAAAACATTTAGCACATAAAATGACACGTCCTAGACCTAAAAACATTTTCCCCTCCATTTATTGAGCCAAGGAAAGTGTGGCCCCAGTTCAAATCCGGTCAGTTTCCAGCGGATTCGGCGGGACACCGCAGGAAGCGGGAGGGATTCCCAGATGGCTACCGCGTGCATACGGCATGTGATAGGTGGTGCGTAGGAGGTATCCTGCCGCTGCGCGGAGGTCTCGCGCAATACTAAAATGCGCACCATGTAGCTCCTTCACAAAAAAAGCCCTTCCGGCACCCCGAAAATGGAAAAACCGTCGCCCGTGGTTCGGATTGGAAATCCGCGACAGGGGCCTTGCTTCCCATCCTAAGGTCCACGCACGTGCCAAATATGGCCTCGTTCCGACAAACTATGTGGTGAAACGGGCCGTTTCCTACTCATTTCCCCTAAAAGCCATAGAACTCCGGACGTGATAGCCCTATTCGTGAAGGGTTTTTCAAGATAATTGCCGTATCCCAATTCCGTCTTTTGAAGTGGTTACTAGGACACATAAAATGACGCCACGCGGCTCCGCTCGATTTTTTGGCTCCGTTTAATTTGCCAACTGCGCAAAACGGGGCCGCCGGGACATGCGGTATGGCCGTACCGGGCGCGCGCGTGCACCCGTCCGCCAACGCGCGAAACGGAAAACATTTAGCACATAAAATGACGCGTCCTAGACCTAAAAACATTTTCCCCTCCATTTATTGAGCCAAGGAAAGTGTGGCCCCAGTTCAAATCCGGTCAGTTTCCAGCGGATTCGGCGGGACACCGCAGGAAGCGGGAGGGATTCCCAGATGGCTACCGCGCGCATACGGCATGTGATAGGTGGTGCGTAGGAGGTATCCTGCCGCTGCGCGGAGGTCTCGCGCAATACTAAAATGCGCACCATGTAGCTCCTTCACAAAAAAAGCCCTTCCGGCACCCCGAAAATGGAAAAACCGTCGCCCGTGGTTCGGATTGGAAATCCGCGACAGGGGCCTTGCTTCCCATCCTAAGGTCCACGCACGTGCCAAATATGGCCTCGTTCCGACAAACTATGTGGTGAAACGGGCCGTTTCCTACTCATTTCCCCTAAAAGCCATAGAACTCCGGACGTGATAGCCCTATTCGTGAAGGGTTTTTCAAGATAATTGCCGTATCCCAATTCCGTCTTTTGAAGTGGTTACTAGGACACATAAAATGACGCCACGCGGCTCCGCTCGATTTTTTGGCTCCGTTTAATTTGCCAACTGCGCAAAACGGGGCCGCCGGGACATGCGGTATGGCCGTACCGGGCGCGCGCGTGCACCCGTCCGCCAACGCGCGAAACGGAAAACATTTAGCACATAAAATGACACGTCCTAGACCTAAAAACATTTTCCCTACATTTATTGAGCCAAGGAAAGTGTGGCCCCAGTTCAAATCCGGTCAGTTTCCAGCGGATTCGGCGGGACACCGCAGGAAGCGGGAGGGATTCCCAGATGGCTACCGCGCGCATACGGCATGTGATAGGTGGTGCGTAGGAGGTATCCTACCGCTGCGCGGAGGTCTCGCGCAATACTAAAATGCGCACCATGTAGCTCCTTCACAAAAAAAGCCCTTCCGGCACCCCGAAAATGGAAAAACCGTCGCCCGTGGTTCGGATTGGAAATCCGCGACAGGGGCCTTGCTTCCCATCCTAAGGTCCACGCACGTGCCAAATATGGCCTCGTTCCGACAAACTATGTGGTGAAACGGGCCGTTTCCTACTCATTTCCCCTAAAAGCCATAGAACTCCGGACGTGATAGCCCGTTTAGGGTTTAGGGTTTAGGGGAGCTACTTTTGCACCATTAGACCTTTCACCACACTTTGACACATATCATAGGTCCACATGCAAGATTTGGTGGGGTTCCGGTGCTCCGGCGGTCGTTCTCCCCCTCCTTCCCCCAAAACAGCGGAACGTGTGCCCCGGCGGGTCTACCCCCTAGATTTCTCCGCGCGAGGGTGCACCAATGTAACTTTTCATTCTTTTAGGTTTGTTTAGGACATATACACATGGAGAACCAAGATTGGGACCCTTTGGCACATATACCCGCAGCTAGAGCCATTATCACACGATCGAGGGTGTTCCTGATCTACTGGTTAGGGTTTGGTGTAGGGTTAGGGCTAGGGTTTAGGGGGTAGGGCTAGGGTTTAGGTTAAAGGTAAGTATTTATGGTTAGGTATATGTTTAGGGTATAGGGTTAGGGTTAGGGTTTATGATGCATGGTTCTGCAGCTCCGGTGTCGTGGTTTAGGGTTTTAGAGGGGTTTTAGTGCTCGAAGCCTCCCCAGTTTAGGGTTTAGGGTTTAGGGGAGCTACTTTTGCACCATTAGACCTTGAACCACACTTTGACACATATCATAGGTCCACATGCAAGATTTGGTGGGGTTCCGGTGCTCCGGCGGTCGTTCTCCCCCTCCTTCCCCCAAAACAGCGGAACGTGTGCCCCGGCGGGTCTACCCCCCTAGATTTCTCCGCGCGAGGGTGCACCAATGTAACTTTTCATTATTTTAGGTTTTTTTAGGACATATACACATGGAGAACCAAGATTGGGACCCTTTGGCACATATACCCGCAGCTAGAGCCATTATCACACGATCGAGGGTGTTCCTGATCTACTGGTTAGGGTTTGGTGTAGGGTTAGGGCTAGGGTTTAGGGGGTAGGGCTATGGTTTAGGTTAAAGGTAAGTATTTATGGTTAGGTATATGTTTAGGGTATAGGGTTAGGGTTAGGGTTTATGATGCATGGTTCTGCAGCTCCGGTGTCGTGGTTTAGGGTTTTAGAGGGGTTTTAGTGCTCGAAGCCTCCCCAGTTTGGGGTTTAGGGTTTAGGGGAGCTACTTTTGCACCATTAGACCTTGCACCACACTTTGACACATATCATAGGTCCACATGCAAGATTTGGTGGGGTTCCGGTGCTCCGGCGGTCGTTCTCCCCCTCCTTCCCCCAAAACAGCGGAACGTGTGCCCCGGCGGGTCTACCCCCTAGATTTCTCCGCGCGAGGGTGCACCAATGTAACTTTTCATTCTTTTAGGTTTGTTTAGGACATATACACATGGAGAACCAAGATTGGGACCCTTTGGCACATATACCCGCAGCTAGAGCCATTATCACACGATCGAGGGTGTGCCTGATCTACTGGTTAGGGTTTGGTGTAGGGTTAGGGCTAGGGTTTAGGGGGTAGGGCTATGGTTTAGGTTAAAGGTAAGTATTTATGGTTAGGTATATGTTTAGGGTATAGGGTTAGGGTTAGGGTTTATGATGCATGGTTCTGCAGCTCCGGTGTCGTGGTTTAGGGTTTTAGAGGGGTTTTAGTGCTCGAAGCCTCCCCAGTTTGGGGTTTAGGGTTTAGGGGAGCTACTTTTGCACCATTAGACCTTGCACCACACTTTGACACATATCATAGGTCCACATGCAAGATTTGGTGGGGTTCCGGTGCTCCGGCGGTCGTTCTCCCCCTCCTTCCCCCAAAACAGCGGAACGTGTGCCCCGGCGGGTCTACCCCCCTAGATTTCTCCGCGCGAGGGTGCACCAATGTAACTTTTCATTCTTTTAGGTTTGTTTAGGACATATACACATGGAGAACCAAGATTGGGACCCTTTGGCACATATACCCGCAGCTAGAGCCATTATCACACGATCGAGGGTGTGCCTGATCTACTGGTTAGGGTTTGGTGTAGGGTTAGGGCTAGGGTTTAGGGGGTAGGGCTAGGGTTTAGGTTAAAGGTAAGTATTTATGGTTAGGTATATGTTTAGGGTATAGGGTTAGGGTTTATGATGCATGGTTCTGCAGCTCCGGTGTCGTGGTTTAGGGTTTTAGAGGGGTTTTAGTGCTCGAAGCCTCCCCAGTTTGGGGTTTAGGGTTTAGGGGAGCTACTTTTGCACCATTAGACCTTGCACCACACTTTGACACATATCATAGGTCCACATGCAAGATTTGGTGGGGTTCCGGTGCTCCGGCGGTCGTTCTCCCCCTCCTTCCCCCAAAACAGCGGAACGTGTGCCCCGGCGGGTCTACCCCCCTAGATTTCTCCGCGCGAGGGTGCACCAATGTAACTTTTCATTCTTTTAGGTTTGTTTAGGACATATACACATGTAGAACCAAGATTGGGACCCTTTGGCACATATACCCGCAGCTAGAGCCATTATCACACGATCGAGGGTGTGCCTGATCTACTGGTTAGGGTTTGGTGTAGGGTTAGGGCTAGGGTTTAGGGGGTAGGGCTAGGGTTTAGGTTAAAGGTAAGTATTTATGGTTAGGTATATGTTTAGGGTATAGGGTTAGGGTTAGGGTTTATGATGCATGGTTCTCCGGTGTCGTGGTTTAGGGTTTTAGAGGGGTTTTAGTGCTCGAAGCCTCCCCAGTTTGGGGTTTAGGGTTTAGGGGAGCTACTTTTGCACCATTAGACCTTGAACCACACTTTGACACATATCATAGGTCCACATGCAATATTTGGTGGGGTTCCGGTGCTCCGGCGGTCGTTCTCCCCCTCCTTCCCCCAAAACAGCGGAACGTGTGCCCCGGCGGGTCTACCCCCCTAGATTTCTCCGCGCGAGGGTGCACCAATGTAACTTTTCATTATTTTAGGTTTTTTAGGACATATACACATGGAGAACCAAGATTGGGACCCTTTGGCACATATACCCGCAGCTAGAGCCATTATCACACGATCGAGGGTGTTCCTGATCTACTGGTTAGGGTTTGGTGTAGGGTTAGGGCTAGGGTTTAGGGGGTAGGGCTATGGTTTAGGTTAAAGGTAAGTATTTATGGTTAGGTATATGTTTAGGGTATAGGGTTAGGGTTAGGGTTTATGATGCATGGTTCTGCAGCTCCGGTGTCGTGGTTTAGGGTTTTAGAGGGGTTTTAGTGCTCGAAGCCTCCCCAGTTTGGGGTTTAGGGTTTAGGGGAGCTACTTTTGCACCATTATACCTTGCACCACACTTTGACACATATCATAGGTCCACATGCAAGATTTGGTGGGGTTCCGGTGCTCCGGCGGTCGTTCTCCCCCTCCTTCCCCCAAAACAGCGGAACGTGTGCCCCGGCGGGTCTACCCCCTAGATTTCTCCGCGCGAGGGTGCACCAATGTAACTTTTCATTCTTTTAGGTTTGTTTAGGACATATACACATGGAGAACCAAGATTGGGACCCTTTGGCACATATACCCGCAGCTAGAGCCATTATCACACGATCGAGGGTGTGCCTGATCTACTGGTTAGGGTTTGGTGTAGGGTTAGGGCTAGGGTTTAGGGGGTAGGGCTAGGGTTTAGGTTAAAGGTAAGTATTTATGGTTAGGTATATTTTTAGGGTATAGGGTTAGGGTTAGGGTTTATGATGCATGGTTCTGCAGCTCCGGTGTCGTGGTTTAGGGTTTTAGAGGGGTTTTAGTGCTCGAAGCCTCCCCAGTTTGGGGTTTAGGGTTTAGGGGAGCTACTTTTGCACCATTAGACCTTGCACCACACTTTGACACATATCATAGGTCCACATGCAAGATTTGGTGGGGTTCCGGTGCTCCGGCGGTCGTTCTCCCCCTCCTTCCCCCAAAACAGCGGAACGTGTGCCCCGGCGGGTCTACCCCCTAGATTTCTCCGCGCGAGGGTGCACCAATGTAACTTTTCATTCTTTTAGGTTTGTTTAGGACATATACACATGGAGAACCAAGATTGGGACCCTTTGGCACATATACCCGCAGCTAGAGCCATTATCACACGATCGAGGGTGTGCCTGATCTACTGGTTAGGGTTTGGTGTAGGGTTAGGGCTAGGGTTTAGGGGCTAGGTCTAGGGTTTAGGTTAAAGGTAAGTATTTATGGTTAGGTATATGTTTAGGGTATAGGGTTAGGGTTAGGGTTTATGATGCATGGTTCTGCAGCTCCGGTGTCGTGGTTTAGGGTTTTAGAGGGGTTTTAGTGCTCGAAGCCTCCCCAGTTTGGGGTTTAGGGTTTAGGGGAGCTACTTTTGCACCATTAGACCTTGCACCACACTTTGACACATATCATAGGTCCACATGCAAGATTTGGTGGGGTTCCGGTGCTCCGGCGGTCGTTCTCCCCCTCCTTCCCCCAAAACAGCGGGTCTACCCCCTAGATTTCTCCGCGCGAGGGTGCACCAATGTAACTTTTCATTCTTTTAGGTTTGTTTAGGACATATACACATGGAGAACCAAGATTGGGACCCTTTGGCACATATACCCGCAGCTAGAGCCATTATCACACGATCGAGGGTGTGCCTGATCTACTGGTTAGGGTTTGGTGTAGGGTTAGGGCTAGGGTTTAGGGGGTAGGGCTAGGGTTTAGGTTAAAGGTAAGTATTTATGGTTAGGTATATGTTTAGGGTATAGGGTTAGGGTTAGGGTTTATGATGCATGGTTCTGCAGCTCCGGTGTCGTGGTTTAGGGTTTTAGAGGGGTTTTAGTGCTCGAAGCCTCCCCAGTTTGGGGTTTAGGGTTTAGGGGAGCTACTTTTGCACCATTAGACCTTGCACCACACTTTGACACATATCATAGGTCCACATGCAAGATTTGGTGGGGTTCCGGTGCTCCGGCGGTCGTTCTCCCCCTCCTTCCCCCAAAACAGCGGAACGTGTGCCCCGGCGGGTCTACCCCCCTAGATTTCTCCGCGCGAGGGTGCACCAATGTAACTTTTCATTCTTTTAGGTTTGTTTAGGACATATACACATGGAGAACCAAGATTGGGACCCTTTGGCACATATACCCGCAGCTAGAGCCATTATCACACGATCGAGGGTGTGCCTGATCTACTGGTTAGGGTTTGGTGTAGGGTTAGGGCTAGGGTTTAGGGGGTAGGGCTAGGGTTTAGGTTAAAGGTAAGTATTTATGGTTAGGTATATGTTTAGGGTATAGGGTTAGGGTTAGGGTTTATGATGCATGGTTCTGCAGCTCCGGTGTCGTGGTTTAGGGTTTTAGAGGGGTTTTAGTGCTCGAAGCCTCCCCAGTTTGGGGTTTAGGGTTTAGGGGAGCTACTTTTGCACCATTAGACCTTGAACCACACTTTGACACATATCATAGGTCCACATGCAAGATTTGGTGGGGTTCCGGTGCTCCGGCGGTCGTTCTCCCCCTCCTTCCCCCAAAACAGCGGAACGTGTGCCCCGGGTCTATGATGTCTACGTTCCCCTCCTTTCCTGTAGACAGTGTTGGGCCTCCAAGTGCAGAGGTTTGTAGAACAGCAGCAAGTTTTCCCTTAAGTGGATCACCCAAGGTTTATCGAACTCGGGGAGGAAGAGGTCAAAGATATCCCTCTCATGCAACCCTGCAACCACAAAGCAAGAAGTCTCTTGTGTCCCCAACACACCAAATAGGTGCACTAGTTCGGCGAAGAGATAGTGAAATACAGGTGGTATGAATATATATGAGCAGTAGCAACGGTGCCAGAAAATAGCTTGCTGGCGTGTAGTTGATGGTGGTAGTATTGCAGCAGTAGTAACGCAGTAAAACAGTAAACAAGCAGTAGTAACTCAGCAGTATTTGGGAACAAGGCCTAGGGATTACACTTTCACTAGTGGACACTCTCAACATTGATCACATAACAGAATAGATAAATGCATACTCTACACTTTTGTTGGATGATGAACACATTGCGTAGGATTACACGAACCCTCAATGCCGGAGTTAACAAGCTCCACAATAATGCTCATGTTTAAGTAACCTTAAGTGTAAGATAGATCAAAACGACTAAACCAAGTACTAGCATAGCATGCACACTGTCACCTTCATGCATATGTAGGAGGAATAGATCACATCAATATTATCATAGCAATAGTTAACTTCGCAATCTACAAGAGATCATGATCATAGCATAAACCAAGTACTAACACGGTGCACGCACTGTCACCTTTGCACACATGCAGGAGGAATAAAACTACTTTAATAACACATCACTAGAGTAGCACATAGATAGTAGTGATACAAAACTCATATGAATCTCAATCATGTAAAGCAGCTCATGAGATCATTGTATTGAGGTACATAGGAGAGAGATTAACCACATAGCTACCGGTACAGCCCCAGCCTCAATGGAGAACTACTCCCTCCTCATGGGAGCAGCAGCGGTGATGAAGATGGCGGTGGAGATGGCAGCGGTGTCGATGGAGAAGCCTTCCGGGGCACTTCCCCGCTCCGGCAGGGTGCCGGAACAGAGACTCCTGTCCCCAGATCTTGGCTTCGCGATGACGGCGGCTCTGGAAGGTTTCGCGTATCGTGGCTTCCTCTGGTTCTTCCCGGGTGTTCTGGAAGCTTCGTGGAAAAATAGGAACCTGGGCGTTGATTTCGTCCAATTCCGAGAATATTTCGTTACTAGGATTTCTGAAACCAAAAACAGCAAAGGAACTGGCACTTCGGCATCTTGTTAATAGGTTAGTTCCAGAAAATGCATAAATACGACATATAATGTGCATAAAACATGTAGGTATCATCAATAAAGTAGCATGGAACATAAGAAATTATCGATACGTTGGAGACGTATCAGCATCCCCAAGCTTAGTTCTGCTAAAACGATAACAAAGATAATTTCTTAAGTGACATGCCATCATAACCTTGATCATACTATTGTAAGCATATGAGATGAATGCAGCGATCAAAACAATGGTAATGACATGAGTAAACAACTAAATCATAAAGCAAAGACTTTTCATGAATAGTACTTCAAGACAAGCATCAATAAGTCTTGCATAAGAGTTAACTCATAAAGCAATAAATCAAAGTAAAGGTATTGAAGCAACATAATGGAAGATTAAGTTTCAGCGGTTGCTTTCAACTTATAACATGTATATCTCATGGATATTTGTCAACATAGAGTAATATAACAAGTGCAATATGCAAGTATGTAGGAATCAATGCACAGTTCACACAAGTGTTTGCTTCTTAAGGTGGAGAGAAATAGGTGAACTGACTCAACATAAAAGTAAAAGAATGGTCCTTCAAAGAGGAAAGCATCGATTGCTGTATTTGTGCTAGAGCTTTTATTTTGAAAACATGAAACAATTTTGTCAACGGTAGTAATAAAGCATATGAGTTATGAAAATTATATTTTACAAGTTGCAAGCCTCACGCATAGTATACTAATAGTGCCCGCACCTCGTCCTACTTAACTTGGACTACCGGATCTTTGCATGCCATGTTTCAACCAAGTGTCACAAAGGGGTACCTCCATGCCGCCTGTACAAAGGTCCAAGGAGAATGCTCGCATTTCGGATTTCTCGCTTTTGATTATTCTCAACTTAGACATCCATACCGGGACAACATGGACAACAGATAATGGACTCCTCTTAAATGCATAAGCATGTAGCAAAGTTATTATTCTCATATGAGATTGAGGATATATGTCCAAAACTGAAACTTCCACCATGATTCATGGCTTTAGTTAGCGGCCCAATGTTCTTCTCTAACAATTTTGCATGCTCCAACCACTAAAATGATAGACCTTCAGACAAGACGGACATGCATAGCAACTCACATGATATTCAACAATAGTTGATGGCGTTCCCCAGAAGCATGGTTATCGCACAACAGCAACTTAATAAAATATAAAGTGCATAAGTACATATTCAATACTACGATAGTTTTTAAGGCTATTTTGTCCCATGAGCTATATATTGCATAGGTGAATGATGGAATTTTAAAGGTAGCACTCAAGCAATTTACTTTGGAATGGCGGAGAAATACCATGTAGTAGGTAGGTATGGTGGACACAAATGGCATAGTAGTTGGCTCAAGGATTTTGGATGCATGAGAAGTATTCCCTCTCGATACAAGGTTTAGGCTAGCAAGGTTATTTGAAGCAAACTCAAGGATGAACAAGTGCAGCAAGACTCACATAAAAGACATATTGTAAACATTATAAGACTCTACACTGTCTTCCTTGTTGTTCAAAACTCAATACTAGATATTATCTAGACCTTAGAGAAACCAAATATGCAAATCAAATTTTAGCAAGCTCTATGTATTTCTTCATTAATGGGTGCAAAGCATATGATGCAAGAGCTTAAACATAAGCACAACAATTGCCAAGTATCACATTATCCAAGACATTTTTAGAATTACTACATGTAGCATTTTCCAATTCCAACCATATAACAAATTAACGAAGAAGAAACTTCGCCATGAATATTATGAGCTAAGAACACATGTGTTCATACGAACCAGCGGAGCGTGTCTCTCTCCCACACAAGGATGAACTTATTCAGAGAACTAAGATAACAAAACAAAAACAAAAATAAAAGCACACAGACGCTCCAAGTAAAATACATAGGATGTGATGGAATAAAAATATAGTTTCACTAGAAGAAACCTGATAAGTTGTCGATGAAGAAGGGGATGCCTTGGGCATCCCCAAGCTTAGATGCTTGAGTCTTCTTGAAATATGCAGGGATGAACCACGGGGCATCCCCAAGCTTAGACCTTTCACTCTTCTCGATCACATTATATCACCCTCTTCTATTGACCCTTGAAAACTTCTTTCACACCAAACTTCAAGCAAACTCATTAGAGGGTTAGTGCATAATCAAAAATTCACATGTTCAGAGGTGACACAATCATTCTTAACACTTCTGGACATTGCACAAAACTTCTGAAAGTTAATGGAACAAAGAAACTCATTCAACTTAACAAAAGCGGCAATGTGAAATAAAAGGCAGAATCTGTCAAAAACAGAACAGTCCGTAAAGACGAATTTAAATCTGGCACCAGACTTGCTCAAATGGAAAAACTCAAAACTAATGAAAGTTGCGTACATATCTGAGGATCACGCTCGTAAATTGGCAGATTTTTTCGAATTTTCTACAGAGAATTGTGCCCAGATTCGTGACAGACAGCAATGCTGTTTCTGCGCAGCAATCCCAAATATAACATCAACTTTGACATAGAAACTTTACTTGGCACAACAAAACACAAAACTAAGATAAGGAGAGGTTGCTACAGTAGTAAACAACTTCCAAGACACAAATATAAAACAAGGTACTGTAGCAAAATAACACATGGGTTATCTCCCAAGAAGTTCTTTTCTTTATAGCCATTAAGATGGGCTCAGCAGTTTTAATGATGCACTCGCAAGAAATAGTATTTGAGGCAAAAGAGAGCATCAAGAGGCAAATTCAAAACACATTTAAGTCTAACATGCTTCCTATGCATAGGAATCTTGTAAATAAACAAGTTCATGAAGAGCAAAGTAACAAGCATAGGAAGATAAAACAAGTGTAGCTTCAAAAATTTCAGCACATAGAGAGGTGTTTTAGTAACATGAAAATTTCTACAACCATATTTTCCTCTCTCATAATAACTTTCAGTAGCATCATGAGCAAACTCAACAATATAACTATCACATAAAGCATTCTTATCATGAGTCTCATGCATAAAATAATTACTACTCCCAACATAAGCATAATCAATTTTATTAGTTGTAGTGGGAGCAAATTCAATAAAGTAGCTATCAAATATAGGAGGTATATTGTAATCATAATCAAATTTATCCTCCATAACAGGTGGTAACAAAAGACTACTATCATTATAATCATCATAAATAGGAGGCAAAGTATCATCAAAGTAAATTTTCTCCTCAATGCTTGGGGGACTAAAAATATCATGCTCATCAAAGCCAGCTTCCCCAAGCTTAGAATTTTCCATAGCATTAGCAACAATGGTGTTCAAAGCATTCATACTAATAACATTCCCATTATCATGCATATAAAGTTCCATGGGTTTTTTAATTCTCTCTTCAAACACATCATGTCCTAATTCAAGATAAAGTTCATAAAGATCTCTCATATTTTTGTTGTTTTCCATTATGCCTAACTAGTGTAAACAAGAAACCAAATGTCGCAATTGCAGAGTCTAAAGGAAATAGCTTCGAGTACTTACAATGGCGCCGGGAAATAGCTTAGTAGCCAAGATCCGGAGTGTGAGTACCTTTTACCTTTCCTCCCCGGCAACGGCGCCAGAAAAAGTGCTTGATGTCTACGTTCCCCCTCCTTTCCTGTAGACAGTGTTGGGCCTCCAAGTGCAGAGGTTTGTAGAACAGCAGCAAGTTTTCCCTTAAGTGGATCACCCAAGGTTTATCGAACTCGGGGAGGAAGAGGTCAAAGATATCCCTCTCATGCAACCCTGCAACCACAAAGCAAGAAGTCTCTTGTGTCCCCAACACACCAAATAGGTGCACTAGTTCGGCGAAGAGATAGTGAAATACAGGTGGTATGAATATATATGAGCAGTAGCAACGGTGCCAGAAAATAGCTTGCTGGCGTGTAGTTGATGGTGGTAGTATTGCAGCAGTAGTAACGCAGTAAAACAGTAAACAAGCAGTAGTAACTCAGCAGTATTTGGGAACAAGGCCTAGGGATTACACTTTCACTAGTGGACACTCTCAACATTGATCACATAACAGAATAGATAAATGCATACTCTACACTTTTGTTGGATGATGAACACATTGCGTAGGATTACACGAACCCTCAATGCCGGAGTTAACAAGCTCCACAATAATGCTCATGTTTAAGTAACCTTAAGTGTAAGATAGATCAAAACGACTAAACCAAGTACTAGCATAGCATGCACACTGTCACCTTCATGCATATGTAGGAGGAATAGATCACATCAATATTATCATAGCAATAGTTAACTTCGCAATCTACAAGAGATCATGATCATAGCATAAACCAAGTACTAACACGGTGCACGCACTGTCACCTTTGCACACATGCAGGAGGAATAAAACTACTTTAATAACACATCACTAGAGTAGCACATAGATAGTAGTGATACAAAACTCATATGAATCTCAATCATGTAAAGCAGCTCATGAGATCATTGTATTGAGGTACATAGGAGAGAGATTAACCACATAGCTACCGGTACAGCCCCAAGCCTCGATGGAGAACTACTCCCTCCTCATGGGAGCAGCAGCGGTGATGAAGATGGCGGTGGAGATGGCAGCGGTGTCGATGGAGAAGCCTTCCGGGGGCACTTCCCCGCTCCGGCAGCGTGCCGGAACAGAGACTCCTGTCCCCCAGATCTTGGCTTCGCGATGACGGCGGCTCTGGAAGGTTTCGCGTATCGTGGCTTCCTCTGGTTCTTCCCGGGTGTTCTGGAAGCTTCGTGGAAAAATAGGAACCTGGGCGTTGATTTCGTCCAATTCCGAGAATATTTCGTTACTAGGATTTCTGAAACCAAAAACAGCAGAAAACAGGAACTGGCACTTCGGCATCTTGTTAATAGGTTAGTTCCAGAAAATGCATAAATACGACATATAATGTGCATAAAACATGTAGGTATCATCAATAAAGTAGCATGGAACATAAGAAATTATCGATACGTTGGAGACGTATCCCCCCTAGATTTCTCCGCGCGAGGGTGCACCAATGTAACTTTTCATTCTTTTAGGTTTGTTTAGGACATATACACATGGATAACCAAGATTGGGACCCTTTGGCACATATACCCGCAGCTAGAGCCATTATCACACGATCGAGGGTGTGCCTGATCTACTGGTTAGGGTTTGGTGTAGGGTTAGGGCTAGGGTTTAGGGGGTAGGGCTAGGGTTTAGGTTAAAGGTAAGTATTTATGGTTAGGTATATGTTTAGGGTATAGGGTTAGGGTTAGGGTTTATGATGCATGGTTCTGCAGCTCCGGTGTCGTGGTTTAGGGTTTTAGAGGGGTTTTAGTGCTCGAAGCCTCCCCAGTTTAGGGTTTAGGGTTTAGGGGAGCTACTTTTGCACCATTAGACCTTGCACCACACTTTGACACATATCATAGGTCCACATGCAAGATTTGGTGGGGTTCCGGTGCTCCGGCGGTCGTTCTCCCCCTCCTTCCCCCAAAACAGCGGAACGTGTGCCCCGGCGGGTCTACCCCCTAGATTTCTCCGCGCGAGGGTGCACCAATGTAACTTTTCATTCTTTTAGGTTTGTTTAGGACATATACACATGGAGAACCAAGATTGGGACCCTTTGGCACATATACCCGCAGCTAGAGCCATTATCACACGATCGAGGGTGTTCCTGATCTACTGGTTAGGGTTTGGTGTAGGGTTAGGGCTAGGGTTTAGGGGGTAGGGCTATGGTTTAGGTTAAAGGTAAGTATTTATGGTTAGGTATATGTTTAGGGTATAGGGTTAGGGTTAGGGTTTATGATGCATGGTTCTGCAGCTCCGGTGTCGTGGTTTAGGGTTTTAGAGGGGTTTTAGTGCTCGAAGCCTCCCCAGTTTGGGGTTTAGGGTTTAGGGGAGCTACTTTTGCACCATTAGACCTTGCACCACACTTTGACACATATCATAGGTCCACATGCAAGATTTGGTGGGGTTCCGGTGCTCCGGCGGTCGTTCTCCCCCTCCTTCCCCCAAAACAGCGGAACGTGTGCCCCGGCGGGTCTACCCCCTAGATTTCTCCGCGCGAGGGTGCACCAATGTAACTTTTCATTCTTTTAGGTTTGTTTAGGACATATACACATGGAGAACCAAGATTGGGACCCTTTGGCACATATACCCGCAGCTAGAGCCATTATCACACGATCGAGGGTGTGCCTGATCTACTGGTTAGGGTTTGGTGTAGGGTTAGGGCTAGGGTTTAGGGGGTAGGGCTAGGGTTTAGGTTAAAGGTAAGTATTTATGGTTAGGTATATGTTTAGGGTATAGGGTTAGGGTTAGGGTTTATGATGCATGGTTCTGCAGCTCCGGTGTCGTGGTTTAGGGTTTTAGAGGGGTTTTAGTGCTCGAAGCCTCCCCAGTTTGGGGTTTAGGGTTTAGGGGAGCTACTTTTGCACCATTAGACCTTGAACCACACTTTGACACATATCATAGGTCCACATGCAAGATTTGGTGGGGTTCCGGTGCTCCGGCGGTCGTTCTCCCCCTCCTTCCCCCAAAACAGCGGAACGTGTGCCCCGGCGGGTCTACCCCCTAGATTTCTCCGCGCGAGGGTGCACCAATGTAACTTTTCATTATTTTAGGTTTGTTTAGGACATATACACATGGAGAACCAAGATTGGGACCCTTTGGCACATATACCCGCAGCTAGAGCCATTATCACACGATCGAGGGTGTGCCTGATCTACTGGTTAGGGTTTGGTGTAGGGTTAGGGCTAGGGTTTAGGGGGTAGGGCTAGGGTTTAGGTTAAAGGTAAGTATTTATGGTTAGGTATATGTTTAGGGTATAGGGTTAGGGTTAGGGTTTATGATGCATGGTTCTGCAGCTCCGGTGTCGTGGTTTAGGGTTTTAGAGGGGTTTTAGTGCTCGAAGCCTCCCCAGTTTAGGGTTTAGGGTTTAGGGGAGCTAATTTTGCACCATTAGACCTTGCACCACACTTTGACACATATCATAGGTCCACATGCAAGATTTGGTGGGGTTCCGGTGCTCCGGCGGTCGTTCTCCCCCTCCTTCCCCCAAAACAGCGGAACGTGTGCCCCGGCGGGTCTACCCCCTAGATTTCTCCGCGCGAGGGTGCACCAATGTAACTTTTCATTCTTTTAGGTTTGTTTAGGACATATACACATGGAGAACCAAGATTGGGACCCTTTGGCACATATACCCGCAGCTAGAGCCATTATCACACGATCGAGGGTGTTCCTGATCTACTGGTTAGGGTTTGGTGTAGGGTTAGGGCCAGTGGCGGAGGCAGGAATAAATTTGAGGTGTGGCGAAGTCGATAGTGGAGCTTATACCTGACTACAACATGTTTGTTTCAAAATTGAAATACAATTTGAATTCCGAAATACCTTCCATTATGTACATTCTTATTCTTCTTCGTGATCTCGTAATCGTGATGGTTCGGCCTCGCTGCCTTGCCGCCTCGCATTGTCGTCTCGATGGTTGTGTCCGGCCGCCGCGGTTCTCCGCTCATTCACCACTCCATGCACGATGCTTCATGATCATGCATGACGGTTTCTTGATTTCAGAACTAGAGAGTTGCTTGAATCGTATACTATGCATATTTTCGTGAAGGCCAGTATAAGTTGCCACGTTACCCACACAACCAAAGGGGCATTGGCGATCAGTCTGCAGCGCAACACACATTATCTTTTCCTTTAAGTGAACACTACTTTTACCTACTACTTGCACATGATTTTTAGGTATGGCGGATGCCAAGCCTTGCCAGATACCTGGCTCCGCCCCTGGTTAGGGCTAGGGTTTAGGGGGTAGGTCTAGGGTTTAGGTTAAAGGTAAGTATTTATGGTTAGGTATATGTTTAGGGTATAGGGTTAGGGTATGATGCATGGTTCTGCAGCTCCGGTGTCGTGGTTTAGGGTTTTAGAGGGGTTTTAGTGCTCGAAGCCTCCCCAGTTTGGGGTTTAGGGTTTAGGGGAGCTACTTTTGCACCATTAGACCTTGCACCACACTTTGACACATATCATAGGTCCACATGCAAGATTTGGTGGGGTTCCGGTGCTCCGGCGGTCGTTCTCCCCCTCCCCCCCAAAACAGCGGAACGTGTGCCCCGGCGGGTCTACCCCCTAGATTTCTCCGCGCGAGGGTGCACCAATGTAACTTTTCATTCTTTTAGGTTTGTTTAGGACATATACACATGGAGAACCAAGATTGGGACCCTTTGGCACATATACCCGCAGCTAGAGCCATTATCACACGATCGAGGGTGTGCCTGATCTACTGGTTAGGGTTTGGTGTAGGGTTAGGGCTAGGGTTTAGGGGGTAGGGCTAGGGTTTAGGTTAAAGGTAAGTATTTATGGTTAGGTATATGTTTAGGGTATAGGGTTAGGGTTAGGGTTTATGATGCATGGTTCTGCAGCTCCGGTGTCGTGGTTTAGGGTTTTAGAGGGGTTTTAGTGCTCGAAGCCTCCCCAGTTTGGGGTTTAGGGTTTAGGGGAGCTACTTTTGCACCATTAGACCTTGCACCACACTTTGACACATATCATAGGTCCACATGCAAGATTTGGTGGGGTTCCGGTGCTCCGGCGGTCGTTCTCCCCCTCCTTCCCCCAAAACAGCGGAACGTGTGCCCCGGCGGGTCTACCCCCTAGATTTCTCCGCGCGAGGGTGCACCAATGTAACTTTTCATTCTTTTAGGTTTGTTTAGGACATATACACATGGAGAACCAAGATTGGGACCCTTTGGCACATATACCCGCAGCTAGAGCCATTATCACACGATCGAGGGTGTGCCTGATCTACTGGTTAGGGTTTGGTGTAGGGTTAGGGCTAGGGTTTAGGGGGTAGGGCTAGGGTTTAGGTTAAAGGTAAGTATTTATGGTTAGGTATATGTTTAGGGTATAGGGTTAGGGTTAGGGTTTATGATGCATGGTTCTGCAGCTCCGGTGTCGTGGTTTAGGGTTTTAGAGGGGTTTTAGTGCTCGAAGCCTCCCCAGTTTGGGGTTTAGGGTTTAGGGGAGCTACTTTTGCACCATTAGACCTTGCACCACACTTTGACACATATCATAGGTCCACATGCAAGATTTGGTGGGGTTCCGGTGCTCCGGCGGTCGTTCTCCCCCTCCTTCCCCCAAAACAGCGGAACGTGTGCCCCGGCGGGTCTACCCCCTAGATTTCTCCGCGCGAGGGTGCACCAATGTAACTTTTCATTCTTTTAGGTTTGTTTAGGACATATACACATGGAGAACCAAGATTGGGACCCTTTGGCACATATACCCGCAGCTAGAGCCATTATCACACGATCGAGGGTGTGCCTGATCTACTGGTTAGGGTTTGGTGTAGGGTTAGGGCTAGGGTTTAGGGGGTAGGGCTAGGGTTTAGGTTAAAGGTAAGTATTTATGGTTAGGTATATGTTTAGGGTATAGGGTTAGGGTTAGGGTTTATGATGCATGGTTCTGCAGCTCCGGTGTCGTGGTTTAGGGTTTTAGAGGGGTTTTAGTGCTCGAAGCCTCCCCAGTTTGGGGTTTAGGGTTTAGGGGAGCTACTTTTGCACCATTAGACCTTGAACCACACTTTGACACATATCATAGGTCCACATGCAAGATTTGGTGGGGTTCCGGTGCTCCGGCGGTCGTTCTCCCCCTCCTCCCCCAAAACAGCGGAACGTGTGCCCCGGCGGGTCTACCCCCTAGATTTCTCCGCGCGAGGGTGCACCAATGTAACTTTTCATTCTTTTAGGTTTGTTTAGGACATATACACATGGAGAACCAAGATTGGGACCCTTTGGCACATATACCCGCAGCTAGAGCCATTATCACACGATCGAGGGTGTGCCTGATCTACTGGTTAGGGTTTGGTGTAGGGTTAGGGCTAGGGTTTAGGGGGTAGGGCTAGGGTTTAGGTTAAAGGTAAGTATTTATGGTTAGGTATATGTTTAGGGTATAGGGTTAGGGTTAGGGTTTATGATGCATGGTTCTGCAGCTCCGGTGTCGTGGTTTAGGGTTTTAGAGGGGTTTTAGTGCTCGAAGCCTCCCCAGTTTGGGGTTTAGGGTTTAGGGGAGCTACTTTTGCACCATTAGACCTTGCACCACACTTTGACACATATCATAGGTCCACATGCAAGATTTGGTGGGGTTCCGGTGCTCCGGCGGTCGTTCTCCCCCTCCTTCCCCCAAAACAGCGGAACGTGTGCCCCGGCGGGTCTACCCCCTAGATTTCTCCGCGCGAGGGTGCACCAATGTAACTTTTCATTCTTTTAGGTTTGTTTAGGACATATACACATGGAGAACCAAGATTGGGACCCTTTGGCACATATACCCGCAGCTAGAGCCATTATCACACGATCGAGGGTGTGCCTGATCTACTGGTTAGGGTTTGGTGTAGGGTTAGGGCTAGGGTTTAGGGGGTAGGGCTAGGGTTTAGGTTAAAGGTAAGTATTTATGGTTAGGTATATGTTTAGGGTATAGGGTTAGGGTTAGGGTTTATGATGCATGGTTCTGCAGCTCCGGTGTCGTGGTTTAGGGTTTTAGAGGGGTTTTAGTGCTCGAAGCCTCCCCAGTTTGGGGTTTAGGGTTTAGGGGAGCTACTTTTGCACCATTAGACCTTGCACCACACTTTGACACATATCATAGGTCCACATGCAAGATTTGGTGGGGTTCCGGTGCTCCGGCGGTCGTTCTCCCCCTCCTTCCCCCAAAACAGCGGAACGTGTGCCCCGGCGGGTCTACCCCCCTAGATTTCTCCGCGCGAGGGTGCACCAATGTAACTTTTCATTCTTTTAGGTTTGTTTAGGACATATACACATGGAGAACCAAGATTGGGACCCTTTGGCACATATACCCGCAGCTAGAGCCATTATCACACGATCGAGGGTGTGCCTGATCTACTGGTTAGGGTTTGGTGTAGGGTTAGGGCTAGGGTTTAGGGGGTAGGGCTAGGGTTTAGGTTAAAGGTAAGTATTTATGGTTAGGTATATGTTTAGGGTATAGGGTTAGGGTTAGGGTTTATGATGCATGGTTCTGCAGCTCCGGTGTCGTGGTTTAGGGTTTTAGAGGGGTTTTAGTGCTCGAAGCCTCCCCAGTTTAGGGTTTAGGGTTTAGGGGAGCTACTTTTGCACCATTAGACCTTGCACCACACTTTGACACATATCATAGGTCCACATGCAAGATTTGGTGGGGTTCCGGTGCTCCGGCGGTCGTTCTCCCCCTCCTTCCCCCAAAACAGCGGAACGTGTGCCCCGGCGGGTCTACCCCCCTAGATTTCTCCGCGCGAGGGTGCACCAATGTAACTTTTCATTCTTTTAGGTTTGTTTAGGACATATACACATGGAGAACCAAGATTGGGACCCTTTGGCACATATACCCGCAGCTAGAGCCATTATCACATGATCGAGGGTGTGCCTGATCTACTGGTTAGGGTTTGGTGTAGGGTTAGGGCTAGGGTTTAGGGGGTAGGGCTAGGGTTTAGGTTAAAGGTAAGTATTTATGGTTAGGTATATGTTTAGGGTATAGGGTTAGGGTTAGGGTTTATGATGCATGGTTCTGCAGCTCCGGTGTCGTGGTTTAGGGTTTTAGAGGGGTTTTAGTGCTCGAAGCCTCCCCAGTTTAGGGTTTAGGGTTTAGGGGAGCTACTTTTGCACCATTAGACCTTGCACCACACTTTGACACATATCATAGGTCCACATGCAAGATTTGGTGGGGTTCCGGTGCTCCGGCGGTCGTTCTCCCCCTCCTTCCCCCAAAACAGCGGAACGTGTGCCCCGGCGGGTCTACCCCCCTAGATTTCTCCGCGCGAGGGTGCACCAATGTAACTTTTCATTATTTTAGGTTTGTTTAGGACATATACACATGGAGAACCAAGATTGGGACCCTTTGGCACATATACCCGCAACTAGAGCCATTATCACACGATCGAGGGTGTTCTGATCTGGTTAGGGTTAGGGCAGTGGAGCGAGGAATAAATTTGAGGTGTGGCGAAGTCGATAGTGGAGCTTATACGACTACAACATGTTTGTTTCAAAATTGAAATACAATTTGAATTCCGAAATACCTTCCATTATGTACTGTTCTTATTCTTCTTCGGATCTCTCTGTAATCGTGATGGTTCGGCCTCGCGCCTTGCCGCCTCGCATTGTCGTCTCGATGGTTGTGTCCGGCCGCCGCGGTTCTCCGCTCATTCACCACTCCATGCACGATGCTTCATGATCATGCATGACAGTTTCTTGGATTTCAGAACTAGAGAGTTGCTTGCGGAATCGTATACTATGCATATTTTCGTGAAAGTATAAGTTGCCACGTTACCCACACACAACCAAAGGGGCATTGGCGATCAAGTGCCCAGCGCAACACTACACATTATCTTTTCCTTTAAGTGAACACTACTTTTACCTACTACTTGCACATGATTTTTAGGTATGGCGGATGCCAAGCCTTGCCAGATACCTGGCTCCGCCCCTGGTTAGGGCTAGGGTTTAGGGGGTAGGGGTATGGTTTAGGTTAAAGGTAAGTATTTATGGTTAGGTATATGTTTAGGGTTTATGATGCATGGTTCTGCAGCTCCGGTGTCGTGGTTTAGGGTTTTAGAGGGGTTTTAGTGCTCGAAGCCTCCCCAGTTTGGGGTTTAGGGTTTAGGGGAGCTACTTTTGCACCATTAGACCTTGCACCACACTTTGACACATATCATAGGTCCACATGCAAGATTTGGTGGGGTTCCGGTGCTCCGGCGGTCGTTCTCCCCCTCCTTCCCCCAAAACAGCGGAACGTGTGCCCCGGCGGGTCTACCCCCCTAGATTTCTCCGCGCGAGGGTGCACCAATGTAACTTTTCATTCTTTTAGGTTTGTTTAGGACATATACACATGGAGAACCAAGATTGGGACCCTTTGGCACATATACCCGCAGCTAGAGCCATTATCACACGATCGAGGGTGTGCCTGATCTACTGGTTAGGGTTTGGTGTAGGGTTAGGGCTAGGGTTTAGGGGGTAGGGCTAGGGTTTAGGTTAAAGGTAAGTATTTATGGTTAGGTATATGTTTAGGGTATAGGGTTAGGGTTAGGGTTTATGATGCATGGTTCTGCAGCTCCGGTGTCGTGGTTTA
This sequence comes from Lolium multiflorum, assembly GCA_030979885.1. NCBI lineage: Eukaryota > Viridiplantae > Streptophyta > Magnoliopsida > Poales > Poaceae > Lolium > Lolium multiflorum. The sequence goes on from CM061753.1 coordinate 82,820,075, forward strand.
GGGTTTTAGAGGGGTTTTAGTGCTCGAAGCCTCCCCAGTTTGGGGTTTAGGGTTTAGGGGAGCTACTTTTGCACCATTAGACCTTGCACCACACTTTGACACATATCATAGGTCCACATGCAAGATTTGGTGGGGTTCCGGTGCTCCGGCGGTCGTTCTCCTCCCCCCAAAACAGCGGAACGTGTGCCCCGGCGGGTCTACCCCCTAGATTTCTCCGCGCGAGGGTGCACCAATGTAACTTTTCATTCTTTTAGGTTTGTTTAGGACATATACACATGGAGAACCAAGATTGGGACCCTTTGGCACATATACCCGCAGCTAGAGCCATTATCACACGATCGAGGGTGTGCCTGATCTACTGGTTAGGGTTTGGTGTAGGGTTAGGGCTAGGGTTTAGGGGGTAGGTCTAGGGTTTAGGTTAAAGGTAAGTATTTATGGTTAGGTATATGTTTAGGGTATAGGGTTAGGGTTAGGGTTTATGATGCATGGTTCTGCAGCTCCGGTGTCGTGGTTTAGGGTTTTAGAGGGGTTTTAGTGCTCGAAGCCTCCCCAGTTTGGGGTTTAGGGTTTAGGGGAGCTACTTTTGCACCATTAGACCTTGCACCACACTTTGACACATATCATAGGTCCACATGCAAGATTTGGTGGGGTTCCGGTGCTCCGGCGGTCGTTCTCCCCCTCCTTCCCCCAAAACAGCGGAACGTGTGCCCCGGCGGGTCTACCCCCCTAGATTTCTCCGCGCGAGGGTGCACCAATGTAACTTTTCATTCTTTTAGGTTTGTTTAGGACATATACACATGGAGAACCAAGATTGGGACCCTTTGGCACATATACCCGCAGCTAGAGCCATTATCACACGATCGAGGGTGTGCCTGATCTACTGGTTAGGGTTTGGTGTAGGGTTAGGGCTAGGGTTTAGGGGGTAGGGCTAGGGTTTAGGTTAAAGGTAAGTATTTATGGTTAGGTATATGTTTAGGGTATAGGGTTAGGGTTAGGGTTTATGATGCATGGTTCTGCAGCTCCGGTGTCGTGGTTTAGGGTTTTAGAGGGGTTTTAGTGCTCGAAGCCTCCCCAGTTTGGGGTTTAGGGTTTAGGGGAGCTACTTTTGCACCATTAGACCTTGAACCACACTTTGACACATATCATAGGTCCACATGCAAGATTTGGTGGGGTTCCGGTGCTCCGGCGGTCGTTCTCCCCCTCCTTCCCCCAAAACAGCGGAACGTGTGCCCCGGCGGGTCTACCCCCTAGATTTCTCCGCGCGAGGGTGCACCAATGTAACTTTTCATTCTTTTAGGTTTGTTTAGGACATATACACATGGAGAACCAAGATTGGGACCCTTTGGCACATATACCCGCAGCTAGAGCCATTATCACACGATCGAGGGTGTGCCTGATCTACTGGTTAGGGTTTGGTGTAGGGTTAGGGCTAGGGTTTAGGGGGTAGGGCTAGGGTTTAGGTTAAAGGTAAGTATTTATGGTTAGGTATATGTTTAGGGTATAGGGTTAGGGTTAGGGTTTATGATGCATGGTTCTGCAGCTCCGGTGTCGTGGTTTAGGGTTTTAGAGGGGTTTTAGTGCTCGAAGCCTCCCCAGTTTGGGGTTTAGGGTTTAGGGGAGCTACTTTTGCACCATTAGACCTTGAACCACACTTTGACACATATCATAGGTCCACATGCAAGATTTGGTGGGGTTCCGGTGCTCCGGCGGTCGTTCTCCCCCTCCTTCCCCCAAAACAGCGGAACGTGTGCCCCGGCGGGTCTACCCCCTAGATTTCTCCGCGCGAGGGTGCACCAATGTAACTTTTCATTCTTTTAGGTTTGTTTAGGACATATACACATGGAGAACCAAGATTGGGACCCTTTGGCACATATACCCGCAGCTAGAGCCATTATCACACGATCGAGGGTGTGCCTGATCTACTGGTTAGGGTTTGGTGTAGGGTTAGGGCTAGGGTTTAGGGGGTAGGTCTAGGGTTTAGGTTAAAGGTAAGTATTTATGGTTAGGTATATGTTTAGGGTATAGGGTTAGGGTTAGGGTTTATGATGCATGGTTCTGCAGCTCCGGTGTCGTGGTTTAGGGTTTTAGAGGGGTTTTAGTGCTCGAAGCCTCCCCAGTTTGGGGTTTAGGGTTTAGGGGAGCTACTTTTGCACCATTAGACCTTGCACCACACTTTGACACATATCATAGGTCCACATGCAAGATTTGGTGGGGTTCCGGTGCTCCGGCGGTCGTTCTCCCCCTCCTTCCCCCAAAACAGCGGAACGTGTGCCCCGGCGGGTCTACCCCCTAGATTTCTCCGCGCGAGGGTGCACCAATGTAACTTTTCATTCTTTTAGGTTTGTTTAGGACATATACACATGGAGAACCAAGATTGGGACCCTTTGGCACATATACCCGCAGCTAGAGCCATTATCACACGATCGAGGGTGTGCCTGATCTACTGGTTAGGGTTTGGTGTAGGGTTAGGGCTAGGGTTTAGGGGGTAGGGCTAGGGTTTAGGTTAAAGGTAAGTATTTATGGTTAGGTATATGTTTAGGGTATAGGGTTAGGGTTAGGGTTTATGATGCATGGTTCTGCAGCTCCGGTGTCGTGGTTTAGGGTTTTAGAGGGGTTTTAGTGCTCGAAGCCTCCCCAGTTTGGGGTTTAGGGTTTAGGGGAGCTACTTTTGCACCATTAGACCTTGAACCACACTTTGACACATATCATAGGTCCACATGCAAGATTTGGTGGGGTTCCGGTGCTCCGGCGGTCGTTCTCCCCCTCCTTCCCCCAAAACAGCGGAACGTGTGCCCCGGCTGGTCTACCCCCCTAGATTTCTCCACGCGAGGGTGCACCAATGTAACTTTTCATTCTTTTAGGTTTGTTTAGGACATATACACATGGAGAACCAAGATTGGGACCCTTTGGCACATATACCCGCAGCTAGAGCCATTATCACACGATCGAGGGTGTGCCTGATCTACTGGTTAGGGTTTGGTGTAGGGTTAGGGCTAGGGTTTAGGGGGTAGGGCTAGGGTTTAGGTTAAAGGTAAGTATTTATGGTTAGGTATATGTTTAGGGTATAGGGTTAGGGTTAGGGTTTATGATGCATGGTTCTGCAGCTCCGGTGTCGTGGTTTAGGGTTTTAGAGGGGTTTTAGTGCTCGAAGCCTCCCCAGTTTAGGGTTTAGGGTTTAGGGGAGCTACTTTTGCACCATTAGACCTTGAACCACACTTTGACACATATCATAGGTCCACATGCAATATTTGGTGGGGTTCCGGTGCTCCGGCGGTCGTTCTCCCCCTCCTTCCCCCAAAACAGCGGAACGTGTGCCCCGGCGGGTCTACCCCCTAGATTTCTCCGCGCGAGGGTGCACCAATGTAACTTTTCATTCTTTTAGGTTTGTTTAGGACATATACACATGGAGAACCAAGATTGGGACCCTTTGGCACATATACCCGCAGCTAGAGCCATTATCACACGATCGAGGGTGTGCCTGATCTACTGGTTAGGGTTTGGTGTAGGGTTAGGGCTAGGGTTTAGGGGGTAGGTCTAGGGTTTAGGTTAAAGGTAAGTATTTATGGTTAGGTATATGTTTAGGGTATAGGGTTAGGGTTAGGGTTTATGATGCATGGTTCTGCAGCTCCGGTGTCGTGGTTTAGGGTTTTAGAGGGGTTTTAGTGCTCGAAGCCTCCCCAGTTTGGGGTTTAGGGTTTAGGGGAGCTACTTTTGCACCATTAGACCTTGCACCACACTTTGACACATATCATAGGTCCACATGCAAGATTTGGTGGGGTTCCGGTGCTCCGGCGGTCGTTCTCCCCCTCTTCCCCCAAAACAGCGGAACGTGTGCCCCGGCGGGTCTACCCCCCTAGATTTCTCCGCGCGAGGGTGCACCAATGTAACTTTTCATTCTTTTAGGTTTGTTTAGGACATATACACATGGAGAACCAAGATTGGGACCCTTTGGCACATATACCCGCAGCTAGAGCCATTATCACACGATCGAGGGTGTTCCTGATCTACTGGTTAGGGTTTGGTGTAGGGTTAGGGCTAGGGTTTAGGGGGTAGGGCTAGGGTTTAGGTTAAAGGTAAGTATTTATGGTTAGGTATATGTTTAGGGTATAGGGTTAGGGTTAGGGTTTATGATGCATGGTTCTGCAGCTCCGGTGTCGTGGTTTAGGGTTTTAGAGGGGTTTTAGTGCTCGAAGCCTCCCCAGTTTAGGGTTTAGGGTTTAGGGGAGCTACTTTTGCACCATTAGACCTTGCACCACACTTTTACACATATCATAGGTCCACATGCAAGATTTGGTGGGGTTCCGGTGCTCCGGCGGTCGTTCTCCCCCTCCTTCAAAACAGCGGAACGTGTGCCCCGGCTGGTCTACCCCCCTAGATTTCTCCGCGCGAGGGTGCACCAATGTAACTTTTCATTCTTTTAGGTTTGTTTAGGACATATACACATGGAGAACCAAGATTGGGACCCTTTGGCACATATACCCGCAGCTAGAGCCATTATCACACGATCGAGGGTGTTCCTGATCTACTGGTTAGGGTTTGGTGTAGGGTTAGGGCTAGGGTTTAGGGGGTAGGGCTATGGTTTAGGTTAAAGGTAAGTATTTATGGTTAGGTATATGTTTAGGGTATAGGGTTAGGGTTAGGGTTTATGATGCATGGTTCTGCAGCTCCGGTGTCGTGGTTTAGGGTTTTAGAGGGGTTTTAGTGCTCGAAGCCTCCCCAGTTTGGGGTTTAGGGTTTAGGGGAGCTACTTTTGCACCATTAGACCTTGCACCACACTTTGACACATATCATAGGTCCACATGCAAGATTTGGTGGGGTTCCGGTGCTCCGGCGGTCGTTCTCCCCCTCCTTCAAACGTGTGCCCCGGCGGGTCTACCCCCCTAGATTTCTCCACGCGAGGGTGCACCAATGTAACTTTTCATTCTTTTAGGTTTGTTTAGGACATATACACATGGAGAACCAAGATTGGGACCCTTTGGCACATATACCCGCAGCTAGAGCCATTATCACACGATCGAGGGTGTTCCTGATCTACTGGTTAGGGTTTGGTGTAGGGTTAGGGCTAGGGTTTAGGGGGTAGGGCTAGGGTTTAGGTTAAAGGTAAGTATTTATGGTTAGGTATATGTTTAGGGTATAGGGTTAGGGTTAGGGTTTATGATGCATGGTTCTGCAGCTCCGGTGTCGTGGTTTAGGGTTTTAGAGGGGTTTTAGTGCTCGAAGCCTCCCCAGTTTAGGGTTTAGGGTTTAGGGGAGCTACTTTTGCACCATTAGACCTTGCACCACACTTTGACACATATCATAGGTCCACATGCAAGATTTGGTGGGGTTCCGGTGCTCCGGCGGTCGTTCTCCCCCTCCTTCCCCCAAAACAGCGGAACGTGTGCCCCGGCGGGTCTACCCCCTAGATTTCTCGTGAAACTTGAGGCATACACATATATTATGGAGATGTACATGTAAATTTTTTTGTCAAAATTTTTCCACACTTCGAAATACGTTTTGTTGGTAGAGGGAGCATACGCACCCGGGAGCCGAATTGAATTTCCGAAGCCTGAAAAAATGACAACACACATCTATGTTATATATGCAATGCCAAAAATTTGCAACTTCAAATTCGACATACACTTAGAGAAACAAAAAAGATAAATCTGGGTGTGAATATTCAACCAGATCTGACACTATTCACATCAGCAAAAGTATGATTTCTCTAAGTTGATCCTATGATCCTACCTAATGGGGAGATCCTATACAAGTCTACCCCGAGCTGTGCCTCATAAACAAAGAGACGATAGAAGCAAAGTTTCTTGACAAGCAAATACAAATAATTAACTAGGCATGGATCTTGGAGAAGTCGTCAGTAATTGCCTGGCTTCGTCAGCCACGGATTATCACTCTTCGGGCTCTGCTGATCACTCATCTCCGTCGTCCACGGATCATCACTCTTCTGATCAGCACCAGTCCACGACTTCTTCCTCAGGTTCTGCCAATAATCACTACTCTTCGGCGCATCACTACGCTCCAGCCACTGCTCATCATTCATCTTCGTCCGTTTGCCATGAGGGGGACTTGTCTGCTGGGTGTTGTCGCTGGAAGCTGGTGCCTTCAAGATTGCTAGTTCAGCCTGCGCGCTTGCAAGTTCAGCATTTAACCTTGCTATTTCAGCTGCAGCATTTCTCTGTGCATGTTCAGCTTCGATCTCTGCTGCATTGCATTTGCGACACAGACGTCCCCTCAGCTTGTCTTCCTTCTTGCAACCGGGGCAAAACACAAGGTAACGCAGGAAGAACCATATCTTAACGTAGAGCTGGTAGCTCACGTAAGCATCTTTAGCTGCATACTCCAGGTTTAAATCAGACAACGGCTGCTCTTCCCAGTAATTGTGCCTCTCTCGAGGGAATTTGCTCTTCATCTCGCTGTACGACTCGTCCATGATGCTAGTTGCAAGACTAGCCATTCCATCCCTCATTAATTTTCCTCTCTCGTTGAGACCTTTGACGTTGACAATTTCCTGGATATCGATCCAGTTCTCCCTAGGAATTATAATCTTCTCGTAATATAACTTTATAAAATCTGCTCTCTTGTCAACGCTGCAGAACACAATTCCTTGATTTTGAAGGAATGAGCGCAGCGCCGGACATTCCCCGTTGGTCCTGAAAGCAAAAATTTAGTACTTGCGAGATCAACACTTGAATAAAATTTGGGACTACGAAGCTAGTCTATATGCAATCTCATAGCTTGAATATAAAATTTGAAACTACATAAGTTTAGTAAGTTCATGATCAACAGTCTGAAAATTATCTAGTCATAATTCATTTGGTACTAATAGAATGCATGAACAACACTTTTATGAAATGTGTAAGTGCAATTGTTTAGTCATTGAAATTTCATTTTGCATCATATAATTTTGAAACTAACAAAATTCTATTAAATGCAAGATCAAGACTCCGGAAATTTGCTTGTGATAATTAATTTGGTATAATGAAATCCAGTACATGCTAGATGAGCATATGGATAGATTCAATTTGATGCAAAAATTTAGTACTTGCGAGATCAACACTTGAATAAAATTTGGGAATACGAATGTTTAGTCTATGCAATCTCATAACTTGAATAAAATTGACATAAGTTTAGTAAGTGCATGATCAAGAGTCTGAAAATTATCTAGTCATAATCCATTTGGTACTAAAAGAATGCATGACCAACACTTTTATGAAATGTGCAAGTGCAAATTTTTTAGTCATTGAAATATCATTTTGCATCATATAATTTTGAAACTAACAAAAGTCTATTAAATGCAAGATCAGGACTCCGGAAATTTGCTTTGTGATAATTAATTTGGTATAATGAAATCCAGTACATGCTAGATGAGCATATGGATAGATTCAATCTGCAAGATCAGGACACCATGCTTTGTGGCTTTTGTTACACAAAACACAGAAACAAAACTAGTTTTGCAGCTAGCACGGTTTGTAGTTTAATTTGTTGCACCTAGCCCAAATGAACCAATTTGTAACTTGCTGTTGCACGAATTCCCAGTTAGAAAACACAGAAATATGACTCGGTCTGAAACTAAATTCACAATTCAACATCATATAGCTAAGTACACGGTTCATTAACACAAGAATTCCCCTCTCCACAATTTCTTTCAATAAAATGCACAATCCCATATTCTTGAAACTGCCTTGCGAATTATGGTGCATGTGAGTTGCAATTTTCTCTCAAACAGAGAAACCAGAGCACTCGAGATTAACTAAAACAGATCAAGATTAACTAAAACAGAGCACTCGAGGGTGACTTGGTTCATCATGCACTAGCGATTAACTAAAATCTGAGCAAGATTAACAAAATCAGAGCAAGATTAAGTAAATCAGAGCAAGATTAAGGTCTACAAACCAGGAAAAGTGGCAGACGAGGACGTGGTTCCTCATGCACAGTTGAGCGACGGCGAGGTAGTTGTCTTCTTCGTGGTTGGGGTCCTCCCGAGTGTACTCGAGATCCAATCCTACAAATTTGTTCTCTTCTTCTTCCGCATACCACTGCGCGTACATCTTCAGGTACTTGCTCATCGTCTCCTCCTCGTTTGTGTAGACAACATCGATCTCCTTGCCGCCATGGACGGTGAAGGTCCTGATCTGAGTAATGGGCTGCAGCGGAACAGAGGAAGAGGAAGAAGAAGCAGCGTCCATGGCGCGGAGGAGGCAGAAGCGGCGGAGGAGGAAGCGGCGGAGGAGGCAGAAGCGGCGAGGCAGAAGCGTCTTGGCGCGGAGGAGGGTTTTTCGTCTAGTGGGAGTGGAACCGGCAAGAAGCGGAGTGGAACCGTCAAGAAGCGGAGAGGCGGAGGAGGGAATTTCTGATTTATTATAATTAGTAAAAACAGAGAATGAGGGTTCCATTTTACCTGCTGGCCCCTAATCCACATAAAATTACCGGAAATGGCCCAACCCAGTGGTATCTACTGCTAGATGGCCCCACACGTCAGTGGGTGCCATTTTGCCCCACCCACCCCAAAATGTCCCCATAAAATTACCAAAAGCAACTTTCTCCCCTGTCTCACTCTCTCTCTCTCCCAACCCAGCCGCCACTGCCGCCTCTTCCTCTCCCAACTCCGTCGGCCGAAGCTCCGTCAAGCAGCTCCGTCAAGCTCCGTCGGCCGAAGCTCCACTGCCTCCGTCGGCCGAAGCTCAGGTTAATTTGGGGGATGAGCGGGGGATTTTCTAGGGTTTGCCGTACTTAATCTCGGGGGATTTTAATTGGGTTTTTTTGTCCGAGCGGCGATTTTCCTAGGGTTTGATCGATTCAAAGTAGATTCTAGTGCTAGAGTAGATTTTCCTGGTTTAGATTGATTCAAAACATGTGTAGTGCTGCTAGTGCGAATGTCAATCTGAAACTAAACATCCCAACTTAGTTTTAATTAATGTGTAATTAATAGTTTCATAGTTCTCAAATTGTTCACTGCTTGTTATTAGGTCGACACCATGGACCCCTATGACTATGAAGTTGCCATTTTGGTCCCATCCAAGAAGGCCGTTGAGACCATCGACATCAGCTCATCCTCCGAAGGTGAGGATGGTGCTCTAGATAGGGTTCATGTCAAGCAAGAGAAAGCTGATGATGCTGCAGCAATGGATTGTGCAGCTGATCATGAGGAAGTTGCTCCTCCTCCTCCTGCTGATGTCCATCTGACTCGTCGAGGTAAAATATATATATAGTAGTTATAGATGCAGGATATAGGTCAAATGCTTAATTAGTCTCGGTTTGGCATAATAGCTAGTCAATTTGTAGCATTCAAGGAATACTTCAGTTTCTATAAATACTGTTGGTTTGATATACTTCAGTTTTAGGAAAACTTTAAACTAGGCCTTATTCCCTGGTTTCCTTATATGTAGGTCCCAGGATAGAGGCAGGTGAGTGATACGTCTCCAACGTATCGATAATTTCTTATGTTCCATGCTACTTTATTGATGATACCTACATGTTTTATGCACATTATATGTCATACTAGCACAAAACCCGTGCGTTGCTACGTACCACATTGAATCAAATTCCAATGAATATAAAAAAAATAAGTTTAAATTTGTATGTGGATCAAGTCGAAATGGCATTGACGCTATGATTGTCACCCAGTGTGTTGTACATGGTGAAGTTGTAGGCATTTATTTCACTTAGTTCACACCCAGTGCTCGTTTCCTGCTTGTTTATGCTTGAGATTGAGCAAACCACAAGTAAAATAGGTTAACCTGGTGATGCAGAGCAAACTTCATGTCTCATACATCTTGGAAGCCTAGATTCCTTAGGATGTTCTAAATGTTTTGGTAATGCACAAATATGCGTTGAGCATCTCACATTACCGCAACTAAAAAGCTCTGTAGAAACGATCCGAATTGTACGAAGCTTCAGTATCGAAGACTCGTCTGCCTGTCACCTAATTAGTGCACGTAACGCTAACCTCCATGCTGCAATATGGCGCGTAGGGCGTTCCAGGCGCACGCGTGCAGCGCCAGCACAGCCACCGTGCGCATGAAAACCCGGCCACGTACGTACTCCTCCGGTCCAGCATGACCGCTGCGTGCCTGCGTCCATCTCCGACGCCGACGGCACCACGGCCGCGGACGGCTGCCCGCCTGTTTTTCGAGCAGAAAGACGCTGCAGCCTCCGTTTCGTCGCCGCGGTCGTTGAGTATGACGGCCAGCGTGCATTCGGGGGCCTCGCCGAGCGAGCCGAGAGTGAGGCGGAGGGCACTGGCAGATTCGCTTGTCCGGCGCCGCAACATTGGGCGTTCAAAAACAGGAAGAGCCTGCGGGAAGAGAGGACCATGCGGATTCGTGTCAGAGCAGGATATCGGTTTATCTTTGCCTGTTCATGTTGGAGTTTTCCTGTTCGTGTTATCTGATCCTCGATTGGTTTCGTTTGACTTTACTTTCGCCTGACTGGGCAGGTGCGACCGCGTGTGAATCGTACGGGTTGTTTCAGCGATCTGCGGGTTATTTCACCGATCGGAGGCTGGACGTACCACGGTCGCATAGCCGGTTAATAGTAAAGATTTATGCATTTTCTGGAACTAACCTATTAACAAGATGCCGAAGAGCCAGTTGTTTTGCTGTTTTTGGTTTCAGAAATCCTAGTAAGGAAATATTCTCGGAATTGGACGAAATCACCGCCCAGGGTCCTATTTTTGCACGAAGCTTCCAGAAGACCGAAGAGGGAAGGAAGTGGGGCCACGAGGCGCCGTCACCAGCCGCGCCGCCCTATGGTGTGGGGCCCTCGTGTGGCCCCCACGTTGCCCTTTCGCCTACTTAAAGCCTCCGTCGCGAAACCCCCAGTACCGAGAGCCACGATACGGAAAACCTTCCCGAGACGCCGCCGCCGCGAATCCCATCTCGGGGGATTCAGGAGATCGCCTCCGGCACCCTGCGGGGATTCATCTCCCGGAGGACTCTTCATCGCCATGATCGCCTCCGGAGTGATGAGTGAGTAGTTCACCCCTGGACCATGGGTCCATAGCAGTAGCTAGATGGTCGTCTTCTCCTTGTTGTGCTTCATTGTTGGATCTTGTGAGCTGCCTAACATGATCAAGATCATCTATATGTAATACTATATGTTGTGTTTGTCGGGATCCGATGGATAGAGAATACTATGTTATGGTGATTATCAATCTATTGTTTATGTGTTGTTTATGATCTTGCATGCTCTCCGTTATTAGTAGAGGCTCTGGCCAAGTTTGTACTTTTAACTCCAAGAGGGAGTATTTATGCTCGATAGTGGGTTCATGCCTTCATTGACACCTGGGACAGTGACAGAAAGTTCTAAGGTTGTGATGTGTTGTTGCCACTAGGGATAAAACATTGATTCTATGTCTAAGGATGTAGTTGTCGATTACATTACGCACCATACTTAATGCAATTGTCTGTTGCTTAGCAACTTAATACTGAATGGGGTTCGGATGATAACCTGAAGGTGGACTTTTTAGGCATAGATGCGGTTTGGATGGCGGTCTATGTACTTTGTCGTAATGCCCAATTAAATCTCACTATATTTATCATATCATGTATATGCATTGTTATGCCCTTCTCTATTTGTCAATTGCCCGACTGTAATTTGTTTACCCAACATGCTTTTATCTTATGGGAGAGACACCTCTAGTGAACTGTGGACCCCGGTCCTATTCTTTACATAACATACAATCTACTGCAATTGTGTTTTACTATTTTCTTGCAAACAATTATCTTCCACTCGATACGCTTAATCCTTTGTTACAGCAAGCCGGTGAGATTGACAACCTCACTGTTTCGTTGGGGCAAAGTACTTTGGTTTTGTTGTGCAGATTCCACGTTGGCGCCGGAATCCCTGTTGTTGCGCCGCATCACATTTCGCCACCATCAACCTTCAACGTGCTTCTTGGCTCCTACTGGTTCGATTAAACCTTGGTTTCATACTGAGGGAAACTTGCTTCTATACGCATCCTACCTTCCACTTGGGGTTCCCAACGGACGTGTGCATCTACGCGTATCAAGCTAAATTTCTGGCGCCGTTGCCGGGGAGACACGCTGCAAGGGGAGTCTCCACTTCTCAATCTCTTTACTTTGTTTTTGTCTTGCTTTATTTTATTTACTACTTTGTTTGCTGCACCTAAACAAAACACACAAAAAATAGTTGCTAGTTTTACTTTATTTACTGTCTTGCTCTCTATATCAAAAACACAAAAAAATTAGTTACTTGTCTTTACTTTATTTGCCTAGTTTACTTTATTGCTACTAAAATGAGTAATCCTGAAGTTGAAGTTCATTCTTTTAAGCAACAAGGTGGAGAAAGTTTTAAAGATGCTTGGTATAGAATTAGTAATGCTCATCATAGGTGCATTAAGAAACACTCCACCACTATCCTTCTTAGGAACTTTTATGTTGGTTTATCTAGTTGGAATAGGTATGTTCTTGATACTCTTTCGGGAGGCAATTTCCTAGGTACTCCCGCTTTAGAAGCTAGTTGCATCATTGAGAGTCTAGTTGGAATACCACCTATTAATGAAGTTAAAATTGAAATCTCTCTTGAAGATGTTATGAAAAAATTGGAAACCATAGAGAAAATTTTTCCAAGTATTGAAACTAAATTGGAAATGTTATTGGATAAAACTGATGAACTTGATAAATCCCTAGGAGGAGTTAATGAAAGAATTAATGTCCTAGGAACTTGTGTTATCCATGATAATCAAACCAATAGGATTGATGAACTTGAAAAAGCTATGGGAACCTTGGGTTCAACCTTTTCTTCTCTCAAGTATAATGAGAAAGCTTATGTGGGTAAAGAGCAAAAATTCATGTACGCCTCTAAAGTGCCTAAACAAAAGAATTATTATAGGCCTAAAATTTCTAAAACCCCTAGCACCACCATAGAGAATTTAGATAATGGAGCACCTAAAGTACCCTCTGCAACAAGTTGTGTTTGCATGAAAAATAATAATGTTGATGCTTCTACTCTCGATGTTACTTGATTTGCACTTTCTGCGCCTAGCTGAAAGGCGTTAAAGAAAAGCGCTTATGGGAGACAACTCATGTTTTTACTACAGCAATTTTTGTTTTGTTGAGTCTTGGAAGTTGTTTACTACTGTAGCAACCTCTCCTTATCATGTTTTTGTGCCAAGTAAAGTTTCTATGTCAAAGTTGATGTTATATTTGGGATCGCTGCGCAGAAACAGCATTGCTGTCTGTCACGAATCTGGGCACAGGCCTCTGTAGAAAATTCGAAAAAATCTGCCAATTTACGAGCGTGATCCTCAGATATGTACGCAACTTTCATTAGTTTTGAGTTTTTCCATTTGAGCAAGTCTGGTGCCATCTTTAAATTCGTCTTTACGGACTGTTCTGTTTTTGACAGATTCTGCCTTTTATTTCGCATTGCCTCTTTTGCCATGTTGGATTCATTTCTTTGATCCATTAATGTCCAGTAGCTTTATGCAATGTCCAGAAGTGAAAAGAATGTTTGTGTCACCTCTTAATGTGTGAATTATTAATTGTACACTAACCCTCTAATGATTTTGCTTGAAGTTTGGTGTGAAGGAAGTTTTCAAGGGTCAAGAGAGGAGTATGATATACTATGATCAAGAGGAGTGAAAGCTCTAAGCTTGGGGATGCCCCCGTGGTTCACCCCTGCATATTTTAAGAAGACTCAAGCGTCTAAGCTTGGGGATGCCCAAGGCATCCCCTTCTTCATCGACAACATCATCAGGTTCCTCCCCTGAAACTATATTTTTATTCGGTCACATCTTGTGTTCTTTACTTGGAGCGTCGGTTTGTTTTTGTTTTTGTTTTTGTTTGAATAAAATGGATTCTAGCATTCACTTTGTGGGAGAGAGACACGCTCCGCTGTTGCATATGGACAAATATGTCCTTAGGCTTTACTCATAATGTTCAAGGCGAAGTTTCTTCTTCGTTAAATTGTTATATGATTGGAATTGGAAAATGCTACATGTAGTAATTCTAAAATGTCTTGGATAATGTGATACTTGGCAATTGTTGTGCTCATGTTTAAGCTCTTGCATCATATGCTTTGCACCCATTAATGAAGAAATACATAGAGCTTGCTAAAATTTGATTTGCATATTTGGTCTCTCTAAGGTCTAGATAATATCTAGTATTGAGTTTTGAACAACAAGGAAGACGGTGTAGAGTCTTATAATGTTTACAATATGTCTTTTATGTGAGTTTTGCTGCACCGGTTCATCCTTGAGTTTGCTTCAAATAACCTTGCTAGCCTACACCTTGTATCGAGAGGGAATACTTCTCATGCATCCAAAATCCTTGAGCCAACCACTATGCCATTTGTGTCCACCATACCTACCTACTACATGGTATTTCTCCGCCATTCCAAAGTAAATTGCTTGAGTGCTACCTTTAAAATTCCATCATTCACCTTTGCAATATATAGCTCATGGGACAAAATAGCCTTAAAAACTATCGTAGTATTGAATATGTACTTATGCACTTTATCTTTTATTAAGTTGCTTGTTGTATAACCATGCTTCTGGGGAACGCCATCAACTATTGTTGAATATCATGTGAGTTGCTATGCATGTCCGTCTTGTCTGAAGGATCTATCACCTTAGTGGTTGGAGCATGCAAAATTGTTAGAGAAGAACATTGGGCCGCTAACTAAAGCCATGAATCATGGTGGAAGTTTCAGTTTTGGACATATATCCTCAATCTCATATGAGAATAATAATTGTTGCTACATGCTTATGCATTTAAGAGGAGTCCATTATCTGTTGTCCATGTTGTCCCGGTATGGATGTCTAAGTTGAGAATAATCAAAAGCGAGAAATCCAAAATGCGAGCTTTCTCCTTAGACCTTTGTACAGGCGGCATGGAGGTACCCCGTTGTGACACTTGGTTGAAACATGGCATGCAAAGATCCGGTAGTCCAAGCTAAGTAGGACGAGGTGCGGGCACTATTAGTATACTATGCATGAGGCTTGCAACTTGTAAGATATAATTTACATAACTCATATGCTTTATTACTACCGTTGACAAAATTGTTTCATGTTTTCAAAATAAAAGCTCTAGCACAAATACAGCAATCGATGCTTTCCTCTTTGAAGGACCATTCTTTTACTTTTATTGTTGAGTCAGTTTACCTATCTCCCTCCACCTTAATAAGCAAACACTTGTGTGAACTGTGCATTGATTCCTACATACTTGCATATTGCACTTGTTATATTACTTTATGTTGACAATATCCATGAGATATACATGTTATAAGTTGAAAGCAACCGCTGAAACTTAATCTTCCTTTGTGTTGCTTCAACACCTTTACTTTGATTTATTGCTTTATGAGTTAACTCTTATGCAAGACTTATTGATGCTTGTCTTGAAGTACTATTCATGAAAAGTCTTTGCTATATGATTCACTTGTTTACTCATGTCATTACCTTTGTTTTGATCGTTGCATTCATTACATATGTTTACAAATAGTATGATCAAGATTATGATGGCATGTCACTTCAGAAATTATCTTTGTTATCGTTTTACCTGCTCGGGACGAGCAGAACTAAGCTTGGGGATGCTGATACATCTCCAACGTATCGATAATTTCTTATGTTCCATGCTACTTTATTGATGATACCTACATGTTTTATGCACATTATATGTCATATTTATGCATTTTCTGGAACTAACCTATTAACAAGATGTCGAAGAGCCAGTTGCTGTTTTCTGCTGTTTTTGGTTTCAGAAATCCTAGTAAGGAAATATTCGGAATTGGACGAAATCACCGCCCAGGGTCCTATTTTTGCACGAAGCTTCCAGAAGACCGAAGAGGGAAGGAAGTGGGGCCACGAGGCGCCGTCACCATAGGGCGGCGCGGCCCAGGCCCTGGCCGCGCCGACCTATGGTGTGGGGCCCTCGTGTGGCCCCCACGTTGCCCTTTCGCCTACTTAAAGCCTCCGTCGCGAAAACCCCGTACGAGAGCCACGATACGGAAAACCTTCCGAGACGCCGCCGCGAATACCATCTCGGGGGATTCGGAGATCGCCTCCGGCACCCCGCCGGAGAGGGGATTCATCTCCCGGAGGACTCTTCATCGCCATGATCGCCTCCGGAGTGATGAGTGAGTAGTTCACCCTGGACCATGGGTCCATAGCAGTAGCTAGATGGTCGTCTTCTCCTTGTTGTGCTTCATTGTTGGATCTTGTGAGCTGCCTAACATGATCAAGATCATCTATATGTAATACTATATGTTGTGTTTGTCGGGATCCGATGGATAGAGAATACTATGTTATGGTGATTATCAATCTATTGTTTATGTGTTGTTTATGATCTTGCATGCTCTCCGTTATTAGTAGAGGCTCTGGCCAAGTTTGTACTTTTAACTCCAAGAGGGAGTATTTATGCTCGATAGTGGGTTCATGCCTTCATTGACACCTGGGACAGTGACAGAAAGTTCTAAGGTTGTGATGTGCTTTTGCCACTAGGGATAAAACATTGATTCTATGTCTAAGGATGTAGTTGTCGATTACATTACGCACCATACTTAATGCAATTGTCTGTTGCTTAGCAACTTAATACTGAATGGGGTTCGGATGATAACCTGAAGGTGGACTTTTTAGGCATAGATGCAGTTGGATGGCGGTCTATGTACTTTGTCGTAATGCCCAATTAAATCTCACTATATTTATCATATCATGTATATGCATTGTTATGCCCTTCTCTATTTGTCAATTGCCCGACTGTAATTTGTTTACCCAACATGCTTTTATCTTATGGGAGAGACACCTCTAGTGAACTGTGGACCCCGGTCCTATTCTTTACATAGCATACAATCTATGCAATTGTGTTTTACTATTTTCTTGCAAACAATTATCTTCCACTCGATACGCTTAATCCTTTGTTACAGCAAGCCGGTGAGATTGACAACCTCACTGTTCGTTGGGGCAAAGTACTTTGGTTTTGTTGTGCGATTCACGTTGGCGCCGGAATTTGTTGTTGCGCCGCATCAATTTGTAGCATTCAAGGAATACTTCAGTTTCTATAAATACTGTTGGTTTGATATACTTCAGTTTTAGGAAAACTTTAAACTAGGCCTTATTCCCTGGTTTCCTTATATGTAGGTCCCAGGATAGAGGCAGGTGAGGAATGGGATGACTTTTGCATGTATCCCAATCTAGTGGAAATGAATCCTACACAAGTTGAAACCCTGAGATATCTTGTTGACCAAAAGCGCCCCGCAATTCCTTTTTATGTGTGCACTATAAAGAGTGCAAGTTCCGTGGAAGGCAGTTCCTCCAGAATGGTAAATAATTACTCCATCTCAAGGATGTTTTTGCATCTTTATATGTTGACAATTACTTCATCTGAACGAAGTTTTGCATCTTATAATCTGCAGTACTTCAACCGGAAGTTTACCCAGCAGTACATCTCGACGAATATGCAGCTTCCAGACAATGACTTTCTTGTCTCTTACAGTGAGAGACATGGTGTGAAAGTGAGGATTTTCCAGGGCAAAGGGAAGTTTGACGGTGCAGTGATCACAACAAACTGGAGTGCTGTGGTGCGGAAGAGCAAGATGAAGGCAAATGATATCTTTGTGTTTTGGTTCCGCATTCGCGCCCGGGGCGGTCTCAAGTTGTATGTCAGGAAGCTCGAGAAATGAGCTAGCAGGCTGAACCTCTCTAATTAAGCTAGTAGTACTATATATATGTGTGTATGAGCTCAAGTAATATGAGCGTTGAACCTCTTATCGATCGATCTGGTACTATCTAATGGCCTGTTGGTCGATGTAATGTGCTCAAGTAAATGAGCGTTGAACCTCCTCGGTAGTATCTATAATTAACGTGTCCTTTTGGTACTATGTTATTGAGCTCAAGGCTGCACTATATATGTGTAATATAATGTGCTTTTGGTGGTCTATATATGCTGGAGTATATATAGATATATATAGTTTGCTAGCCGTAATTAATTATTAGTCATATATTAGCCTGTTGCTTAGCTAATGCTCCTGTACAAATTAACTGTTGTCCTAAATCAGTATCCCCTCTGATAGATTATGTAACAAGATCATATCCATAACTATAAAAAAAAAAGTTGCCTTAGTTCCACTATGTAAAGGATAAAGGATGGTAAGCTGACAAGATCTCTCCAATAGCTCCACTGGTTAACTGGCACGTTGACACATCTAGAGGTGCTGGGTTCGACTCCCAGCCCTCACACTTTTTGATTTTTTTTGGCGCCCAGGAGAGGCCCAAATATCCCTTCCGAATCCAACTCCCTCCGATAACCTAGCAGAAATTCGAATCCAACTCCCTCCGCAACTCGGCGGCGGCGGTGGCGGTGGTCACCGGCCCCGTCCCTCTCCGACGACGAGCCCCGGCCCTCTCCGACGACGAGCCCTCTGGTGGGGCATCTCCCGGTCTGCACCCCTCTCATCTCTCCCCTCTCGATCTGTTCTTCTTCGTCAGTTCACAATATCGAATCTCTGTGATCCGAGGTGACGGCGGTGGTGGGTGTGCCAGCGCTGCGTCCGAGCAAGGGATGTGCTGTCCATCTGGCTCGCCGACGACGACGACGAGCCCCTCGCCGACGACGAGCCCCTCGCCCTCGCCGACGACGAGCCCCTCGCCCTCTCCAGGACGAGCCCCTCGCCCTCTCCAGGACGAGCCCCGTCCCTCTCCAGGACGAGCCCCGGCCCTCTCCCACGACGAGCCCCTCCGCATCTCCCGGTCTGCACCCCTCTCATCTCTCCCCTCTCGATCTGTTCTTCTTCATCAGTTCACAAAATCGAATTGAACTGCTGTGCATTGCTTGAAATTGGAACTGCTGTGCAGTTAGGTGTGTGCTAATTGCATCATTTTGTTCTTCCGCAGATGGACAGACGCTGGATTACAACAAGAATTAGAAGGCTTTCCCCTGAACACACAAAGGGAGTGGCAGAGTTTATGCAGTTTGTTCGCTTGAGTGCTGCCAATGATGATCAGGTGCTGTGCCCATGTCGTAGCTGTCTTAACCGGTGCACAAAACCTCTAGATGTAGTAGAGGCTCATTTGCTTCTTTTTGGGATGGCAAGCACTTATGACCGATGGGTCTTCCATGGAGAACCATTACATCCTGTACCTGAAGCTGGACATGGAGGACAAGGAGGTGCACCTGAAGCCGGACATGGACATGGAGGTGAACCTGAGGCTGGACATGGAGGTGATGCAGGGGCACACCATGTTGGTGGAGGTGATGCAGAGGCACACTATTTTGGTTTGCAAGAGGAAGATGGTTACGAAGATGATAGAATTCCTGATCTGCTTGCTGATTTGTACAAGTCAGAACCGCAAGGTGCTGGAAAGGACACTATATTTGCTGAGTTGATAGAGGAAGCCAAGCGCGCAGCCAGCGATGGGGGTACAATGTCAAGGTTTTCACTCACAGTCAAGTTACTTCAGGCCAAGTCGTACTACCGGATTAGCAACGTTGCATTCAACGCGATACTCCTGATTTTGGCCTTGCAATACCCTACTAGCTCAATACCAAAGTCATACGAGGAGGCACTTAGCATAATCGGCAGGTTGGGACTTGGTTATGATAGTATCCATGTGTGCCCGAATAACTGTGTATTGTTCCGGAAGGATTATGCCAAGGAGAATAATTGCCCCAAGTGCAAAGCCTCCAGATGGAAAGATGCTGATGGTAGGAGACAGATCCCAGAGAAGGTGCTGAGGCACTTCCCATTGATTCCAAGGCTGCAAAGAATGTTTCTTTCAAAGGAGCAATCAAAGGAAGTACAGTGGCACAAACTGAAGCGGCAAGACGTGGAGAATGATCTCAGTCATCCAGCAGACGGGGATGCATGGAAGGATTTTGACAATATTCATAAAGACTTTGCCGCTGATGCCAGGAACATAAGGCTTGGACTTGCCACGGATGGTTTTAATCCCTACGGGAATATGAGCAACTCCTACAGCATGTGGCCTGTATTCGTGGTGCCATACAACCTTCCGCCGTGGGCATGTATGGATCAGTCCAACTTCATGCTTGCATTGCTAATCCCTGGTCCATCCTCTCCAGGAAAAGATTTTGATGTCTTCATGGAGCCTTTGATGGAAGAGCTGCAGGAGCTCTGGAAAGGTGTAAAATCATATGATGCCAATAGTCCAGACAAGTTTGATCTCCGTGCTGCAATCTTATGGTGTATTCATGATTATCCGGCACTGCACACATTGTCAGGGAGGGCCACAGCTGGTTACCAGGCATGTGTGCGTTGTGACAAAGAGAATTGCTCCAAGAAATTAAGGAACAAAATCTGCTTTATTGGGCACCGCCGTTGGCTACCTCGGCACCATCCTTGGAGAAATAGCAAAGAATTCGATGGTGCTTCTGAAAGCCGTGAGAAGCCAGCGGAATTCACTCCAGAAGAGCTGAAGCAACAGCTTGATAGGGTTAGAGATGTGATACCAGGCAAGCTTCAGAAGAAAAGGAAACGTGAGGACGGTCAGTGTTGGAGCCGTAGATCATGTTTGTGGGACTTGCCATACTGGGAAGATCTAAAGCTGAGGCATAATCTCGATGTAATGCACATCGAGAAAAACATCTGTGACAATTTGATTGGTACTTTCATGAACATACAAGGCAAGACCAAAGACACTGTCAATTCAAGGCTTGATTTGGAAGACATGGGCATAAGACGTGACTTGCATTTGCAGCCTGTTTCAGCTGACTCTTTTGAGATGCCACAGGCGTGGTATACAATGAGTAAACAAGAAAAAATTGCTTTTTGTGAATTCATAAAAGCTGTGAGGTTTCCAGATGGGTACGCGTCTAACATATCCAAGTGTGTTGCTTCTGATAAGTGCAAGCTTCAAGGGCTGAAGACCCATGACTGTCATATATTGCTTCAAAGGATCTTACCGGCTGGCCTTCGAGGAACAATCCATGAAGACATATATGAAGCGGTTGCTGAGCTTGGAAATTTCTTCAGAGAGCTGTGCTGCAAAACACTGAAGAGAGACGTTCTGGACAGACTTGAAAAGGAAATCGTAGTTATTCTTTGCAAACTTGAGAAGATCTTCCCCCCATCTTTCTTCGACGTGATGGTGCATTTGGCCATCCATTTACCAAAAGAGGCAAGGCTTAGAGGCCCAGTGCATTACGGTTGGATGTACCCAGTCGAAAGAAGGTTGCTAACATTGAAGCGTTATGTCCGGAACAATGCCAGGCCGGAGGGATCGATTGCCGAAGCATATATTGTTGATGAGTGCCTGACATTTTGCTCGAGATACTTCGACGATGTTGAAACAAGATTCAACCGTCCAAGTAGAAATCCGGAGCGGGATGATTCACATATTGGTGATCTGTCTGTTTTCAAACACGGTGTGAAATTTATTGGAGCCTCTCAATATGTGTATGCAGGTGAGGACTATGACAACATGGTGTGGTATGTGCTCCGAAGTTGCCCTGAGGTTGATCCATACATCGAGTACGTTTCTCTTCATCCCCATATATAGATAGGTTATTGCAGCATGTCCAAATAATAATTAGGATCTATTTTCTGTTGCCATTCCAGCCTGTGCAAACAAGAGTTGAACCAACGAGGTGGTCAGATCAATGTTGATAGATGGCTTGCCAAGAACTTTGCTAGATGGTTTCAGACTCATGTGAGATCTTTAGCTGGTTTATTTCTGAAGATTGGAAAAGTTCATGATATAAATTTTCTGTGTGTGTTACTCACCCCCTGGTTGATTTTTTGCAGATTGGAAAAATGCGAAATGATGTCTGTCCTGATCTCTATGCTTTGGCGTGCAAACCAGATTTTAGAGTGAGACTATATTCGGCATGTGTTGTTGACAGTGTTCGGTACCATACTGTTGACCGCGAGAAGAACAGAAAGACACAAAATAGTGGAATCGTTTCTGAGGGAGATCATGATGGCAACAGCATTGACTTCTTTGGTCAGCTGAAATCCATCATCAGATTGCAATACAACTCCAGCGGTGGCGTCCATCGGTCAGTTGTCCTCTTCCGGTGTGACTGGTTTGACCTTGGTGGTAGGAAACCCGGATTCGACGATGATGGACACTTCAAGAGTGTTAACACAGAAAAGTTTTGGTACAAGACTGATCCTTTCATTCTGACATCACAAGCAACCAAGGTCTTTTATGTGCCAGACACTAAGTTGAAAGGAAAATGGCAAGTTGTGCAGAAATTTCACCATAGACATCTATGGAGTGTAAAAGAAAATGAACAGGGACCCGGTGTTGCTGTACTATCATATCAAGATGAAGATTCCAGTCAAGTTCCTGTGCAAGAAAAAGAAGGCACTGCACGGAGTAGGACGAGAAGTGACCAGGAACGTGTGCTACTTGAAAAAGTCATTGTGGACAAACTGAAGAAACGGAGCAAGGAGGTTGTGCCTGAAGAAATCGAGGAGGTTGATCAGACAATGTACCAATATTGCAGTGATGATGGTGATGATGGAGGAAATAGGACTAGGAATCGTCCAGTTTCCGAAGAAGATGAATAGCAGTTTGAATCTGTAGTTTGTGTAATGGATGAATAGCAGTTTGAATCTGTAGTTTGTGTAATGTCAGTTTATTTCAGATTATGTGTCAGGTTGTTTGGCCCAGAATTTATGTTGAACATGCCAGCTTGTTTTTCCCAGAATTTATGTTGAATATGTCAGCTTTTTGTTCCCAGAATTTGTGCCCAATTTTTTTGGGGAATCCATGCCCAATTTTTAGGGGAATCCATGCCCAATTTTTTCAATACATGGCTGACGCCGGCGACCATATATGGGCGGCGCCGCCGTGCATGGCTGACGCCGGCGACCATATATGGGCGGCGCCGCCGTACACATTTTCAACAGAACTCATTTTCAACAGAACACATTTTCAACTGAACAGAATTGCACACATACATAGACATGGTTCAAATTCAGGAACTAAACATTGTGGCACGAACAGACAAATGTTTGGAATTACAACACAATAACTCTAGCATATACTCTAGCTTCTTCTCCTCCTGACCAACAGATCACTGAATTCACCCTAATTTCAGTTCCTACACATCACCCAGGTACAACAGATGACAAAAGCTACAGATAGCACCCAAACCATGAAGCCTCTCATTTTCTTTGGTTCAGGGTTGCTCTGTTTCCTTGCAGCAAGCAGAAACTTTTCTTCCTGGAGCCTCTCAATTTCTACCTGGAGCCTCTCAATTTCTTCATCTCGATCCCAAACAGCATCACGCAGATCACGAACTAACTCTTTGTGACGTGCATCCAGCGGATCATCAATCCACTTAAACACTTTACACCCTATTCCACCAGCAATCTGACAGATGAAGAACAAAAGAGGATAAGTAAGGCATAGTAGAAAAGAAACTTCAGAAGACGGCGGGCTCCAGGAAATTCAGAATGGGGGCGGGGGGGCGTGCTCGAAGACTAACCGAGCGAATTTTGCAGTTCCGGTATCTTCTCCCAGGATTCGGATCACTCCAAGAAATCCATTGCGGCATCTTCTCGCCACAGTCACATACGTCGGCGGGCTCATAATCGAATGGCCGCTGCCGATACGGGATGGGCGTGCCCGGCCGCCGCCGGCGACGCGACGA
The DNA here is from genome assembly GCA_030979885.1 of Lolium multiflorum. Lineage (NCBI taxonomy): Eukaryota > Viridiplantae > Streptophyta > Magnoliopsida > Poales > Poaceae > Lolium > Lolium multiflorum. The sequence continues at coordinate 82,843,648 of CM061753.1, forward strand.
CGCTCCTGACCTAGAAGAACTGCCCGAGCAGGCTGGGAACTGCGCCGCCATGCAACAGATGCACCTGGTCGGAGGGATTTTGGTCGGAGGAGGAACCCTAGCTAGATGCACCTGGTCGGAGGGATTTTGGTCGAGGTGGAGGGATTTTGAAGACAACTGATTAGTCTATCATGTCTATATACATGGACAACCATACTTTTGTCAACAACACTATTGTAGCAAAGCGGTAGGGAGTGGTAGTGCGGCAGCGCCAGGTCGAGGGTTCGAGTCCCCGCAAACGCAATTTTTGCCAGTTATTTCCATCGGGAGCCACTCCAACCCCGGATGGGCCGTCGGGCCAGCAATTCAACCCCCGGATGGGCCGTCGGGCCAGCAATTCAACCACCGGATGGGCCGTCGTGGGGTAGGCCAGCAGCCAGCAGCCTAGTAGAGGACAGCCCAAAAGAGGAGGATATCACCAGTAGCCCATTAAAATGGTGGACGGCACAGAGAAAAAAAATAACAAGACGCCTTTGTCCCACAAGTATCAGTTGGTCCTACATGTCAGTTAGTTCAAGCCAGTTGCTTCCAGTGACACGTGTGAGGCGCGTGGGACCCGAAAAGGGACACATAGGCAAAATGGATGACATGGCAGCCAAACACATACCATTGTATTGAGCCAAATGCCAATGACGCTATTGATTTGTCGCAATCGGCATTGGGAAAACGTCGTAGGCCACTTAATTTTGCTAATGACGTTTTGACCTAAATTGCCAATGACGTTTTTGCCCAATAACGTCACGATTTTCTAGGGTTTTGCCCCCCCGGAGTGGCCAAGGACGGTCAAAGCTAGGAACGTCATAAAGCTATGACATTTTGATTTCCAGTCATAAAAAAACGTCATATTATGGCAGATTTCTTGTAGTGTTTTATCCCTAGTAGCAACAACACATCCACAACCTTAGAACCTATTGTCACGATCCCAGATTCAATGGAGGCATGAACCCACTATCGAGCATAATTACTCCCTCTTGGAGTTACAAGTATCAACTTGGCCAGAGCCTCTACTAGCAACGGAGAGCATGCAAGAACATAAACAACACATATATGATAGATTGATAATCAACTTAACATAGTATTCTATATTCATCGGATCCCGCCAAACACAACATGTAGCATTACAAATAGATGATCTTGATCATGTTAGGCAGCTCACAAGATCTAAACAATGATAGCACAAGCGGAGAAGACAACCATCTAGCTACTGCTATGGACCCATAGTCCAAGGATGAACTACTCATGCATCAATCCGGAGGCGGGCATGATAATGTAGAGCCCCTCCGGTGATGATTCCCCTCTCCGGCAGGGTGCCGGAGGCGATCTCCTGAATCCCCCGAGATGGGATTGGCGGCGGCGGCCTCTCGGTAATGTTTTCCGTATCGTGGCTCTCGGTACAGGGGGTTTCGCTACGAAGGCTATTTGTAGGCGGAAGGGTAGGTCAGGGGGCGACGCGAGGGCCCCACACAACAGGCCGGCGCGGCCAGGGCCTGGGCCGCGCCACCCTGGTGTGTGGCCGCCTCGTGCATGATACGTCTCCAACGTATCGATAATTTCTTATGTTCCATGCTACTTTATTGATGATACCTACATGTTTTATGCACATTATATGTCGTATTGCATTTTCTGGAACTAACCTATTAACAAGATGCCGAAGAGCAGTTCTGTTTTCTGCTGTTTTTGGTTTCAGAAATCCTAGTAAGGAAATATTCTCGGAATTGGACGAAATCTTCGCCCGGGTCCTATTTTGCACGGAGCTTCCAGAAGACCGAAGAGATAACGAAGTGGGGCGACGAGCGCCGCCACCATAGGGCCGCGCGGCCGGAGGGGGCCGCGCGCCCTATGGTGTGGGCCCCCGGCCCCGACCTACCCTTCCGCCTACTTAAAGCCTCCGTCGCGAAACCCTCCCAGAGCCACGATACGGAAAACCTTCAGAGACGCCGCCGCCGTCCCATCTCGGGGGATTCGGGAGATCGCCTCCGGCACCCTGGGAGAGGGGATTCATCTCCCGGAGGACTCTTCATCGCCATGATCGCCTCCGGAGTGATGAGTGAGTAGTTCACCCCTGGACCATGGGTCCATAGCAGTAGCTAGATGGTCGTCTTCTCCTAATTGTGCTTCATTGTTGGATCTTGTGAGCTGCCTAACATGATCAAGATCATCTATCTGTAATACTATATGTTGTGTTTGTCGGGATCCGATGGATAGAGAATACTATGTTATGGTGATTATCAATCTATTGTTTATGTGTTGTTTATGATCTTGCATGCTCTCCGTTATTAGTAGAGGCTCTGGCCAAGTTTGTACTCTTAACTCCAAGAGGGAGTATTTATGCTCGATAGTGGGTTCATGCCTTCATTGACACATGGGACAGTGACAGAAAGTTCTAAGGTTGTGATGTGCTGTTGCCACTAGGGATAAAACATTGATTCTATGTCTAAGGATGTAGTTGTCGATTACATTACGCACCATACTTAATGCAATTGTCTGTTGCTTAGCAACTTAATACTGAATGGGGTTCGGATGATAACCGAAGGTGGACTTTTTAGGCATAGATGCAGTTGGATGGCGGTCTATGTACTTTGTCGTAATGCCCGGATTAAATCTCACTATATTTATCATATCATGTACATGCATTGTTATGCCTTTCTCTATTTGTCAATTGCCCGACTGTAATTTGTTCACCCAACATGCTTTTATCTTATGGGAGAGACACCTCTAGTGAACTGTGGACCCCGGTCCTATTCTTTACATAGCATACAATCTATGCAATTGTGTTTTACTATTTTCTTGCAAACAATCATCTTCCACTCGATACGCTTAATCCTTTGTTACAGCAAGCCGGTGAGATACAACCTCACTGTTTCGTTGGGGCAAAGTACTTTGGTTTTGTTGTGCAGATTCCACGTTGGCGGAATCCCTGTTGTTGCGCCGCATCACATTTCGCCACCATCAACCTTCAACGTGCTTCTTGGCTCCTCCTGGTTCGATTAAACCTTGGTTTCTTTCAGAGGAAAAACTTGCTACTGTGCGCATCATACCTTCCTCTTGGGGTTCCCAACGAACGTGTGAGTTACACGCCATCAAGCTCTTTTTCGCCGTTGCCGGGGAGATCAAGACACGCTGCAAGGGGAGTCTCCACTTCTCAATCTCTTTACTTTGTTTTTGTCTTGCTTTATTTTATTTACTACTTTGTTTGCTGCACCTAAACAAAACACACAAAAAATTAGTTGCTAGTTTTACTTTATTTACTGTCTTGCTCTCTATATCAAAAACACACAAAAAATTAGTTACTTGTCTTTACTTTGTTTGCCTAGTTTACTTTTTGCTTATTGCATCATGTTTCCTCCTAAGTACACTCTAAAAGACATACCGGTAGGCCGAGGGTCTATAATTGGAAGAGATAATATAGAGGAATTTTTCACTCATGTTAGCACAGCTGAAGATTTTGAGGATAGACACTTGGTAGAACTTGCTCCTACTTATGAAATTGCTGTTGCTTCTTTAGTACACATGCTGGAAATTAAATTTGTTAATCTAAATCCTATAATCCAACACATGTTTCTCACACTTGGTGATATGGAGGAAGGAGAGAAGAAAGACTTTGTTTTAGAAACCCTTCTTAAAGAATTTGGTGGTGTAGCAAGAGAGGCTAGAAAAGTCTTTGCTAAATATAAAATGCTTGGTTCTTACACCAATTTTGTTAGTCTCCTTGAAAAGATGGACATGGAGAGAGTAAAGTACACTAATAATATTAATGATGGTGGGGAGGTTAAGACAACAATACCATGTAAACTCCTAGGAATGCATGAAGCTCTAGAAAATAACTATGGTTGGCTTGTTCCTGAAAATTTGTTTGATGAGAATAGCAAGCCTAAGAATAATGAAAAAGGAGCCTCTGAAACTTACATAGACGAGATAACATGCATTGTTGAGAAAACTCCCAGCTCCCAAGGTAATAATGTTGATGCTTCTACTCTCGATAATACTTGATTTGCACTTTCTGCGCCTAGCTGAAAGGCGTTAAAAAAAGCGCTTATGGGAGACAACCCATGTTTTTACTACAGTACTTTGTTTTATATTTGAGTCTTGGAAGTTGTTTACTACTGTAGCAACCTCTCCTTATCATGTTTTTGTGCCAAGTAAAGTTTCTATGTCAAAGTTGATGTTATATTTGGGATCGCTGCGCAGAAACAGCATTGCTGTCTGTCACGAATCTGGGCACAGGCCTCTGTAGAAAATTCGAAAATATCTGCCAATTTACGAGCGTGATCCTCAGATATGTACGCAACTTTCATTAGTTTTGAGTTTTTCCATTTGAGCAAGTCTGGTGCCAGCTTTAAATTCGTCTTTACGGACTGTTCTGTTTTTGACAGATTCTGCCTTTTATTTCGCATTGCCTCTTTTGCTATGTTGGATTCATTTCTTTGATCCATTAATGTCCAGTAGCTTTATGCAATGTCCAGAAGTGTAAAGAATGATTGTGCCACCTCTGAACATGTGAATTATTAATTGTGCACTAACCCTCTAATGAGTTTGCTTGAAGTTTGGTGTGAAGGAAGTTTTCAAGGGTCAAGAGAGGAGTATGATATACTATGATCAAGAGGAGTGAAAGCTCTAAGCTTGGGGATGCCCCGTGGTTCACCCCTGCATATTCTAAGAAGACTCAAGCGTCTAAGCTTGGGGATGCCCAAGGCATCCCTTCTTCATCGACAACATCATCAGGTCCCCTGAAACTATATTTTTATTCAATCACATCTTGTGTTCTTTACTTGGAGCGTCGGTTTGTTTTTGTTTTTGTTTTTGTTTGAATAAAATGGATCCTAGAATTCACTTTGTGGGAGAGAGACACGCTCCGCTGTTGCATATGGACAAATATGTCCTTAGGCTTTACTCATAATGTTCAAGGCGAAGTTTCTTCTTCGTTAAATTGTTATATGGTTGGAATTGGAAAATGCTACATGTAGTAATTCTAAAATGTCTTGGATAATGTGATACTTGGCAATTGTTGTGCTCATGTTTAAGCTCTTGCATCATATACTTTGCACCCATTAATGAAGAAATACATAGAGCTTGCTAAAATTTATTTGCATATTTGGTCTCTCTAAGGTCTAGATAATATCTAGTATTGAGTTTTGAACAACAAGGAAGACGGTGTAGAGTCTTATAATGTTTACAATATGTCTTTTATGTGAGTTTTGCTGCACCGGTTCATCCTTGAGTTTGCTTCAAATAACCTTGCTAGCCTAAACCTTGTATCGAGAGGGAATACTTCTCATGCATCCAAAATCCTTGAGCCAACTACTATGCCATTTGTGTCCACCATACCTACCTACTACATGGTATTTCTCCGCCATTCCAAAGTAAATTGCTTGAGTGCTACCTTTAAAATTCCATCATTCACCTTTGCAATATATAGCTCATGGGACAAAATAGCCTTAAAAACTATCGTAGTATTGAATATGTACTTATGCACTTTATCTTTTATTAAGTTGCTTGTTGTGCGATAACCATGCTTCTGGGAACGCCATCAACTATTGTTGAATATCATGTGAGTTGCTATGCATGTCCGTCTTGTCTGAAGGATCTATCACCTTAATGATTGGAGCATGCAAATTGTTAGAGAAGAACATTGGGCCGCTAACTAAAGCCATGAATCATGGTTGAAGTTTCAGTTTTGGACATATATCCTCAATCTCATATGAGAATAATAATTGTTGCTACATGCTTATGCATTTAAGAGGAGTCCATTATCTGTTGTCCATGTTGTCCCGGTATGGATGTCTAAGTTGAGAATAATCAAAAGCGAGAAATCCAAAATGCGAGCTTTCTCCTTAGACCTTTGTACGGCGGCATGGAGGTACCCCTTTGTGACACTTGGTTGAAACATGGCATTGCAAAGATCCGGTAGTCCAAGCTAAGTAGGACAAGGTGCGGGCACTATTAGTATACTATGCATGAGGCTTGCAATTTGTAAGATATAATTTACATAACTCATATGCTTTATTACTACCGTTGACAAAATTGTTTCATGTTTTCAAAATAAAAGCTCTAGCACAAATACAGCAATCGATGCTTTCCTCTTTGAAGGACCTTTCTTTTACTTTTATTGTTGAGTCAGTTTACCTATCTCTCTCCACCTTAAGAAGCAAACACTTGTGTGAACTGTGCATTGATTCCTACATACTTGCATATTGCACTTGTTATATTACTTTATGTTGACAATATCCATGAGATACACATGTTATAAGTTGAAAGCAACCGCTGAAACTTAATCTTCCTTTGTGTTGCTTCAACACCTTTACTTTGATTTATTGCTTTATGAGTTAACTCTTATGCAAGACTCATTTATGCTTGTCTTGAAGTACTATTCATGAAAAGTCTTTGCTTTATGATTCACTTGTTTACTCATGTCATTACTTTTGTTTTGATCGCTGCATTCATTACATATGTTTACAAATAGTATGATCAAGATTATGATGGCATGTCACTTCAGAAATTATCTTTGTTATCGTTTTACCTGCTCGGGACGAGCAGAACTAAGCTTGGGGATGCTGATACGTCTCCAACGTATCGATAATTTCTTATGTTCCATGCTACTTTATTGATGATACCTACATGTTTTATGCACATTATATGTCGTATTTACGCATTTTCCGGAACTAACCTATTAACAAGATGCCGAAGAGCCAGTTGCTGTTTTCTGCTGTTTTTGGTTTCAGAAATCCTAGTAAGGAAATATTCTCGGAATTGGACGAAATCTTCGCCCAGGGTCCTATTTTTGCACGGAGCTTCCAGAAGACCGAAGAGATAACGAAGTGGGCGACAAGGCGCCGCCACCATAGGGCCGCGCGGGGAGGGGGCCCGCGCCGCCTATGGTGTGGGCCCCTCGTCGTTGACCTACCCTTCCGCCTACTTAAAGCCTCCGTCGCGAAACCCCATACGAGAGCCACGATACGGAAAACCTTCCAGAGACGCCGCCGCCGCGAATCCCATCTCGGGGATTCGGAGATCGCCTCCGGCCCCCTGCCGGAGAGGGGATTCATCTCCCGGAGGACTCTTCATCGCCATGATCGCCTCCGGAGTGATGAGTGAGTAGTTCACCCCTGGACCATGGGTCCATAGCAGTAGCTAGATGGTCGTCTTCTCCTAATTGTGCTTCATTGTTGGATCTTGTGAGCTGCCTAACATGATCAAGATCATCTATCTGTAATACTATATGTTGTGTTTGTCGGGATCCGATGGATAGAGAATACTATGTTATGGTGATTATCAATCTATTGTTTATGTGTTGTTTATGATCTTGCATGCTCTCCGTTATTAGTAGAGGCTCTGGCCAAGTTTGTTCTTAACTCCAAGAGGGAGTATTTATGCTCGATAGTGGGTTCATGCCTTCATTGACACCTGGGACAGTGACAGAAAGTTCTAAGGTTGTGATGTGCTGTTGCCACTAGGGATAAAACATTGATTCTATGTCTAAGGATGTAGTTGTCGATTACATTACGCACCATACTTAATGCAATTGTCTGTTGCTTAGCAACTTAATACTGAATGGGGTTCGGATGATAACCTGAAGGTGGACTTTTTAGGCATAGATGCAGTTGGATGGCGGTCTATGTACTTTGTCGTAATGCCCGGATTAAATCTCACTATATTTATCATATCATGTACATGCATTGTTATGCCTTTCTCTATTTGTCAATTGCCCGACTGTAATTTGTTCACCCAACATGCTTTTATCTTATGGGAGAGACACCTCTAGTGAACTGTGGACCCCGGTCCTATTCTTTACATAGCATACAATCTACTGCAATTGTGTTTTACTATTTTCTTGCAAACAATCATCTTCCACTCGATACGCTTAATCCTTTGTTACAGCAAGCCGGTGAGATTGACAACCTCACTGTTTCGTTGGGGCAAAGTACTTTGGTTTTGTTGTGCAGATTCCACGTTGGCGCCGGAATCCCTGTTGTTGCGCCGCATCACATTTCGCCACCATCAACCTTCAACGTGCTTCTTGGCTCCTCCTGGTTCGATTAAACCTTGGTTTCTTTCTGAGGGAAAACTTGCTACTGTGCGCATCATACCTTCCTCTTGGGGTTCCCAACGAACGTGTGAGTTACACGCCATCAAGCTCTTTTTGGCGCCGTTGCCGGGGAGATCAAGACACGCTGCAAGGGGAGTCTCCACTTCTCAATCTCTTTACTTTGTTTTTGTCTTGCTTTATTTTATTTACTACTTTGTTTGCTGCACCTAAACAAAACACACACAAAATTAGTTGCTAGTTTTACTTTATTTACTGTCTTGCTCTCTATATCAAAAACACAAAAAAAATTAGTTACTTGTCTTTACTTTGTTTGCCTAGTTTACTTTTTGCTTATTGCATCATGTTTCCTCCTAAGTACACTCTAAAAGACATACCGGTAGGCCGAGGGTCTATAATTGGAAGAGATAATATAGAGGAATTTTTCACTCATGTTAGCACAGCTGAAGATTTTGAGGATAGACACTTGGTAGAACTTGCTCCTACTTATGAAATTGCTGTTGCTTCTTTAGTACACATGCTGGAAATTAAATTTGTTAATCTCAATCCTATAATCCAACACATGTTTCTCACACTTGGTGATATGGAGGAAGGAGAGAAGAAAGACTTTGTTTTAGAAACCCTTCTTAAAGAATTTGGTGGTGTAGCAAGAGAGGCTAGAAAAGTCTTTGCTAAATATAAAATGCTTGGTTCTTACACCAATTTTGTTAGTCTCCTTGAAAAGATGGACATGGAGAGAGTAAAGTACACTAATAATATTAATGATGGTGGGGAGGTTAAGACAACAATACCATGTAAACTCCTAGGAATGCATGAAGCTCTAGAAAATAACTATGGTTGGCTTGTTCCTGAAAATTTGTTTGATGAGAATAGCAAGCCTAAGAATAATGAAAAAGGAGCCTCTGAAACTTACATAGACGAGATAACATGCATTGTTGAGAAAACTCCCAACTCCCAAGGTAATAATGTTGATGCTTCTACTCTCGATAATACTTGATTTGCACTTTCTGCGCCTAGCTGAAAGGCGTTAAAAAAAGCGCTTATGGGAGACAACCCATGTTTTTACTACAGTACTTTGTTTTATATTTGAGTCTTGGAAGTTGTTTACTACTGTAGCAACCTCTCCTTATCATGTTTTTGTGCCAAGTAAAGTTTCTATGTCAAAGTTGATGTTATATTTGGGATCGCTGCGCAGAAACAGCATTGCTGTCTGTCACGAATCTGGGCACAGGCCTCTGTAGAAAATTCGAAAATATCTGCCAATTTACGAGCGTGATCCTCAGATATGTACGCAACTTTCATTAGTTTTGAGTTTTTCCATTTGAGCAAGTCTGGTGCCGCTTTAAATTCGTCTTTACGGTTGTTCTGTTTTGACAGATTCTGCCTTTTATTTCGCATTGCCTCTTTTGCTATGTTGGATTCATTTCTTTGATCCATTAATGTCCAGTAGCTTTATGCAATGTCCAGAAGTGTAAAGAATGATTGTGCCACCTCTGAACATGTGAATTATTAATTGTGCACTAACCCTCTAATGAGTTTGCTTGAAGTTTGGTGTGAAGGAAGTTTTCAAGGGTCAAGAGAGGAGTATGATATACTATGATCAAGAGGAGTGAAAGCTCTAAGCTTGGGGATGCCCCCGTGGTTCACCCCTGCATATTCTAAGAAGACTCAAGCGTCTAAGCTTGGGGATGCCCAAGGCATCCCCTTCTTCATCGACAACATCATCAGGTTCCTCCCCTGAAACTATATTTTTATTCAATCACATCTTGTGTTCTTTACTTGGAGCGTCGGTTTGTTTTTGTTTTTGTTTTTGTTTGAATAAAATGGATCCTAGAATTCACTTTGTGGGAGAGAGACACGCTCCGCTATTGCATATGGACAAATATGTCCTTAGGCTTTACTCATAATGTTCAAGGCGAAGTTTCTTCTTCGTTAAATTGTTATATGGTTGGAATTGGAAAATGCTACATGTAGTAATTCTAAAATGTCTTGGATAATGTGATACTTGGCAATTGTTGTGCTCATGTTTAAGCTCTTGCATCATATACTTTGCACCCATTAATGAAGAAATACATAGAGCTTGCTAAAATCTGATTTGCATATTTGGTCTCTCTAAGGTCTAGATAATATCTAGTATTGAGTTTTGAACAACAAGGAAGACGGTGTAGAGTCTTATAATGTTTACAATATGTCTTTTATGTGAGTTTTGCTGCACCGGTTCATCCTTGAGTTTGCTTCAAATAACCTTGCTAGCCTAAACCTTGTATCGAGAGGGAATACTTCTCATGCATCCAAAATCCTTGAGCCAACTACTATGCCATTTGTGTCCACCATACCTACCTACTACATGGTATTTCTCCGCCATTCCAAAGTAAATTGCTTGAGTGCTACCTTTAAAATTCCATCATTCACCTTTGCAATATATAGCTCATGGGACAAAATAGCCTTAAAAACTATCGTAGTATTGAATATGTACTTATGCACTTTATCTTTTATTAAGTTGCTTGTTGTGCGATAACCATGCTTCTGGGGAACGCCATCAACTATTGTTGAATATCATGTGAGTTGCTATGCATGTCCGTCTTGTCTGAAGGATCTATCACCTTAATGATTGGAGCATGCAAATTGTTAGAGAAGAACATTGGGCCGCTAACTAAAGCCATGAATCATGGTTGAAGTTTCAGTTTTGGACATATATCCTCAATCTCATATGAGAATAATAATTGTTGCTACATGCTTATGCATTTAAGAGGAGTCCATTATCTGTTGTCCATGTTGTCCCGGTATGGATGTCTAAGTTGAGAATAATCAAAAGCGAGAAATCCAAAATGCGAGCTTTCTCCTTAGACCTTTGTACAGGCGGCATGGAGGTACCCCTTTGTGACACTTGGTTGAAACATGGCATTGCAAAGATCCGGTAGTCCAAGCTAAGTAGGACAAGGTGCGGGCACTATTAGTATACTATGCATGAGGCTTGCAATTTGTAAGATATAATTTACATAACTCATATGCTTTATTACTACCGTTGACAAAATTGTTTCATGTTTTCAAAATAAAAGCTCTAGCACAAATACAGCAATCGATGCTTTCCTCTTTGAAGGACCTTTCTTTTACTTTTATTGTTGAGTCAGTTTACCTATCTCTCTCCACCTTAAGAAGCAAACACTTGTGTGAACTGTGTATTGATTCCTACATACTTGCATATTGCACTTGTTATATTACTTTATGTTGACAATATCCATGAGATACACATGTTATAAGTTGAAAGCAACCGCTGAAACTTAATCTTCCTTTGTGTTGCTTCAACACCTTTACTTTGATTTATTGCTTTATGAGTTAACTCTTATGCAAGACTCATTTATGCTTGTCTTGAAGTACTATTCATGAAAAGTCTTTGCTTTATGATTCACTTGTTTACTCATGTCATTACTTTTGTTTTGATCGCTGCATTCATTACATATGTTTACAAATAGTATGATCAAGATTATGATGGCATGTCACTTCAGAAATTATCTTTGTTATCGTTTTACCTGCTCGGGACGAGCAGAACTAAGCTTGGGGATGCTGATACGTCTCCAACGTATCGATAATTTCTTATGTTCCATGCTACTTTATTGATGATACCTACATGTTTTATGCACATTATATGTCGTATTTACGCATTTTCTGGAACTAACCTATTAACAAGATGCCGAAGAGCCGGTTGCTGTTTTCTGCTGTTTTGGTTTCAGAAATCCTAGTAAGGAAATATTCTCGAATTGGACGAAATCTTCGCCCAGGGTCCTATTTTTGCACGAGCTTCCAGAAGACCGAAGAGATAACTGGGCGACAAGCGCCGCCACCATAGGGCGCGCGGCCGGAGGGGCCCGCGCCGCCTATGGTGTGGGCCCCTCGTCAGCCCCCCGACTACCGCCTACTTAAAGCCTCCGTCGCGAAACCCCCGTACCGAGAGCCACGATACGGAAACCTTCCAGAGACGCCGCCGAATCCCATCTCGGGGATTCAGGAGATCGCCTCCGGCACCCGCCGGAGAGGGATTCATCTCATCGCCATGATCGCCTCGGAGTGATGAGTGAGTAGTTCACCCCATGGGTCCATAGCAGTAGCTAGATGGTCGTCTTCTCCTAATTGTGCTTCATTGTTGGATCTTGTGAGCTGCCTAACATGATCAAGATCATCTATCTGTAATACTATATGTTGTGTTTGTCGGGATCCGATGGATAGAGAATACTATGTTATGGTGATTATCAATCTATTGTTTATGTGTTGTTTATGATCTTGCATGCTCTCCGTTATTAGTAGAGGCTCTGGCCAAGTTTGTACTCTTAACTCCAAGAGGGAGTATTTATGCTCGATAGTGGGTTCATGCCTTCATTGACACCTGGGACAGTGACAGAAAGTTCTAAGGTTGTGATGTGCTGTTGCCACTAGGGATAAAACATTGATTCTATGTCTAAGGATGTAGTTGTCGATTACATTACGCACCATACTTAATGCAATTGTCTGTTGCTTAGCAACTTAATACTGAATGGGGTTCGGATGATAACCTGAAGGTGGACTTTTTAGGCATAGATGCAGTTGGATGGCGGTCTATGTACTTTGTCGTAATGCCCGGATTAAATCTCACTATATTTATCATATCATGTACATGCATTGTTATGCCTTTCTCTATTTGTCAATTGCCCGACTGTAATTTGTTCACCCAACATGCTTTTATCTTATGGGAGAGACACCTCTAGTGAACTGTGGACCCCGGTCCTATTCTTTACATAGCATACAATCTACTGCAATTGTGTTTTACTATTTTCTTGCAAACAATCATCTTCCACTCGATACGCTTAATCCTTTGTTACAACAAGCCGGTGAGATTGACAACCTCACTGTTTCGTTGGGGCAAAGTACTTTGGTTTTGTTGTGCAGATTCCACGTTGGCGCCGGAATCCCTGTTGTTGCGCCGCATCACATTTCGCCACCATCAACCTTCAACGTGCTTCTTGGCTCCTCCTGGTTCGATTAAACCTTGGTTTCTTTCTGAGGGAAAACTTGCTACTGTGCGCATCATACCTTCCTCTTGGGGTTCCCAACGAACGTGTGAGTTACACGCCATCACCCCACTTCGTTATCTCTTCGGTCTTCTGGAAGCTTCGTGCAAAAATAGGACCCTGGGCGAAGATTTCGTCCAATTCCGAGAATATTTCCTTTGTAGGATTTCTGAAACCAAAAACAACAGAAAACAACAAGCGGCGGCATCTTGTTAATAGGTTAGTGCCGAAAATGTATAATAATGATGTAAAGTATGTATAAAACATTCAAGTATTGTCATAAAAGTAGCATGGAACATAAGAAATTATAGATACGTTTGAGACGTATCAAGCATCCCCAAGTTCCTACTCGCCCTCGAGTAGGTAAATGATAACACAAATAATTTCTGAAGTGACATGCTACCAACATAATCTTGATCAACATTATTGTAAAGCATATGAGATGAATGGAGTGATCTGAACAAAAGATTGCTAACAAAGATAATGACTAAACAAATGAATCATATAGCAAAACTTTTCATGAATAGTACTTTCAAACAAGTATCAATAAGACTTGCATAAGAGCTAACTCATAAGCAATAAATTCAAAGTAGAATGAATTGAAGCAACACAAAGGATGATTAAGTTTCAGCAATTGCTTTCAACTTGTAACATATATATCTCATGGATATTTGTCAACATAGAGAAGTATAACAGGTGCAATAAGTAAACATGTAAGAATCAATGCACACAGTTAACACAAGTGTTTGCTTCTAAGATAGAAAGAAGTAGGTAAACTGACTCAACAATAAAGTAAAAGATTGGCCCTTTCGCAGAGGGAAGCATGGATTACTTTTTTGTGCCAGAGCTTTTGTTTTGAAAACATAGAAACAATTTTGTCAACGGTAGTAATAATTCATATGTGCTATGCATAATACTTCCTACAAGTTGCAAGTCTCATGCATAGAGTACTAATAGTGCTCGCACCTTGTCCTACTTAGCTCGGAAACATGGATTATCATCGCATAACATATGTTTCAACCAAGTGTCACAAAGGGGTACCTCTATGCCGCCTGTAAGTGTCTAAGGAGAAAGCATGCATTGGATTTCTCGCTTTGATTATTCTCAACTTAGACATCCATACCGACAACATAGGACAACAGATAATGGACTCCTCTTTAATGCTTAAGCATTCAACAACAAATAATATTCTCATAAGAGATTGAGGTTGTATGTCCAAACTGAAACTTCCACCATGATACATGGCTTTAGTTAGCGGCCCAATGTTCTTCTCTAACATATGCATACTCAAACCATTTGATCATGAAATCGCACTTACTTCAGACAAGACGAACATGCATAGCATCTCACATGATATCCAACAAAGGTAAAAAGTTGATGGCGTCCCCAGAAACATGGTTACCGCTCAACAAGCAACTTATAAGAACTAAGACACATAACTACATATTCATCACCACAATAGTTTTTAAGCTATTTGTCCCATGAGCTATATATTGCAAAGATAAAGGAATGAAATTTTAAAGGTAGCACTCAAGTATGGCAGAAAAATACCACATAGTAGGTAGATATGGTGGACACAAATTGCATGGGTTTTGGCTCAAGGTGTTTGGATGCACGAGAAGCATTTCCTCTCAGTACAAGGTTTGGCTAGCAAGGTTGTTTGAAGCAAACACAAGTATGAACAGGTACATCAAAACTTACACAAGAACATATTGCAAGCATTATAAGACTCTACACTGTCTTCCTTGTTGTTCAAACACTTTACCCGAAAATATCTAGACTTAGAGAGACCAATCATGCAAACCAAATTAAACAAGCTCTACGGTAGTTCTTCATTAATAGATTAAACTACATGATGCAAGAGCTTAAACATGATCTATGAGAGCTCAATCAGTTGCCAAGTTATCAAACCATATGCACCATTTTCTGATTCCAACCAAATAGCAATTTAGCGAAGCAATTTCAGCCTTCGCCATGAACATTAAAGCACAATTAAGAACACAAGTGTTCCATATGAAAAAGCGGAGCGTAATATCTCCAATATAAGAATGGTGGGATCCAACTTTATTCAAAACAAAACAAAAATAAAAGCAAACCGACGCTCCAAGTAAAGAACATAAGATGTGATGGAATAAAAATATAGTTTCACTAGAAGTGACCTGATAAGTTGTCGATGAAGAAGGGGATGCCTTGGGCATCCCCAAGCTTAGATGCTTGAGTCTTCTTAAAATATGCAGGGATGAACCACGGGGCATCCCCAAGCTTATACCTTTCACTCTTCTTGATCATAGTATATCATCCACTTCTCTTGACCCTTGAAAACTTCCTCCACACAAACTTCAAGCAAACTCATTAGAGGGTTAGTGCATAATCAAAAATTCACACATTCAGAGATGACACAATCATTCTTAACACTTCTGGACATTGCACAAAGCTTCTGAAAGTTAATGGAACAAAGAAACTCATTCAACATAGCAAAAGCGGCAATGCGAAATAAAGGCAGAATCTGTCAAAAACAGAACAGTCCGTAAAGATGAATCTGGCAGGGGCACTTAACTTGCTCAAATGGAAAACTCAAAACTAATGAAAGTTGCGTGAGGATCACGCGTCGTTTTCATATTTTTTAGATTTTTTTACAGGGAGCTCTGCGAGAATTCGTGACAGACAGCAATGTTGTTTCTGCGCAGCAATCCCAAATATAGCATCAACTTTAGCATAGAAACTTTACTTGGCACAAAAACATGATAAGGAGAGGTTGCTACAGTAGTAAACAACTTCCAAGACTCAACAATACAGTAAATAAATAAAACATGGGTTATCTCCCAAGAAGTGCTTTTCTTTAACGCCTTTCAGCTAGGCGCAGAAAGTGTAAATCAAGAGAAGAAGCATCAACATCATAACTTGTTCTAATAATAGAATCAAAAGGCAACTACATTATCTTTCTAGGGAAGTGTTCCATACCTTTATTGAGAGGAAATTGATATTTAATATTACCTTCCCTCATATCAATAATAGCACCAACAGTTCGAAGAAAAGGTCTTCCCAACACAATAGGACAAGATGCATTGCATTCAATATCCAAAACAACAAAATCAACGGGGACAAGGTTATTGTTAACCGTAATGCGAACATTATCAATCCTCCCCAAAGGTTTCTTTTTAACATTATCAGCAAGATTAACATCCAAATAACAATTCTTCAATGGTGGCAAGTCAAGCATATCATAAATCTTTTTAGGCATAACAAAAATACTTGCACCAAGATCACATAAAGCATTACACTCAAAGTCATTGAATTTCATTTTAATGATGGGCTCCCAACCATCTTCTAACTTCCTAGGAATAGAAGCTTCAAGTTTTAATTTCTCTTCCCTAGCTTTAATGAGAGCATTTGTAATATGTTTTGTAAAGGCTAAATTTATAGTACTAGCATTGGGACTTCTAGAAAGTTTTTGTAAGAACTTTATAACTTCAGTAATATGACAATCATCAAAATCTAAACCATTATGTTCTACAGCAATGGAATCATTGTCACCAATATTTTGAAAAATTTCAGCAGTTTTATCACAAACAGCAGTTTCAGCAGTTTCAGGCAATTTTGTACGCTTTGCACTAGGAGTAGAAACATTGCCAACACAAATTATTTTACCATTGATAGTAGGAGGTGTAGCAACATGTGAAGAATCAACATTACTAGTGGTGGTAATAGTCCATACTTTAGCTACATTATTTTCTTTAGCAAGTTTTTCTTTTTCTTCTCTATCCCACCTAGCATGCAATTCAGCCAACAATCTAATATTATCATTAATTCGAACTTGGATGGCATTTGTTTTAGCAAACCTAGCATCTTTAACTTCCTCAGGCATAACTTTCAATTTTAAAAGATCAACATCAAGAGCAAGACTATCAACCTTAGAAGCAAGAATATCAATTTTACCAAGCTTTTCTTCAACAGTTTTATTGAAAGCAGTTTGTGTACTAATAAATTCTTTAAGCATCACTTCAAGACCAGAGGGTACACTCTTATTATTGTTGTAAGAATTACCATAAGGATTACCATAACCATTACCATTATTAGAAGGATATGGCCTATAGTTGTTGTTACCATAATTATTCCTATAAGCATTGTTGTTGAAATTATTATTCTTAATGAAATTCACATCAACATTTTCTTCTTGAGCAACCAATGAAGCTAAAGGAACATTATTAGGATCAATATGAGATCTACCATTTGCAAGCATATACATAATAGCATCAATCTTATCACCCAAAGAAGAGGTTTCTTCAACAAAATTTACCTTCTTACCTTGAGGAGTTCTTTCAGTGTGCCATTCAGAGTAATTGATCATCATATCATCAAGTAATTTAGTTGCGGCGCCCAGGGTGATGGACATAAAAGTACCTCCAGCAGCTGAATCCAATAGGTTCCTTGAGGAAAAATTCAATCCTGCATAAAAGGTTTGGATGATCATCCAAGTAGTCAGTCCATGGGTTGGGCAATTCTTTACCAAAGATTTCATTCTCTCCCATGCTTGAGCAACATGTTCATTATCAAATTGTTTAAAATTCATTATGCTACTTCTCAAAGATATAATCTTAGCAGGAGGATAATATTTACTAATAAAAGCATCTTTACATTTAGTCCATGAATCAATACTATTCTTAGGCAAAGAAAGCAACCAATCTTTAGCTCTTCCTCTTAAGGAGAAAGGAAACAATTTCAGTTTTATAATATCACCATCTATATCCTTATACTTTTGCATTTCACAAAGTTCAACAAAATTATTAAGATGGGCAGCAGCATCATCATTACTAACACCAGAAAATTGCTCTCTCATAACAAGATTCAGTAAAGCAGGTTTAATTTCATAGAATTCTGCTGTAGTAGCAGGTGGAGCAATAGGAGTACATATAAAATCATTATTATTTGTGCTAGTGAAATCACACAACTTAGTATTTTCAGGAGTACCCATTGTAACAGTAGTAAAGTAAACTAAGCAAATAAAGTAAAGACAAGTAACTAATTTTTTTGTGTTTTGATATAGGACTAGTAAACAAGACAGTAAATAAAGTAACTAAATTTTTTGTGTTTTTAGATATGAAGCAAACAAGACAGTAAATAAAATAAAGTAAAGCAAGACAAAAACAAAGTAAAGAGATTGGAAGTGGAGACTCCCCTTGCAGCGTGTCTTGATCTCCCCGCAATGCGAAAAAAGCTTGATGCGCGTAGATGTACACGTCCGTTGGGAACCCCAAGAGGAAGGTATGATGCGCACAGCGGCAAGTTTCCCTCAGTATGAAACCAAGGTTATCGAACCGGTAGGAGCCAAGAAGCACGTGAAGGTTGTTGGTGGAGGAATGTAGTGCGGCGCAACACCAGTGAAACCGCGCCAACGTGGAACCTGCACAACACAATCAAAGTACTTTGCCCCAACGTAACAATGAGGTTGTCAATCTCACCGGCTTGCTGAAAACAAAGGATTAAGCGTATCGAGTGGAAGATGGTGTTTGTTTGCAAAGAACAGAACAATGATTGCAGTAGAATGTATTCAGATGTAAAAGAATGGACCGGGTCCACAGTTCACTAGTGGTGTCTCTCCAATAAGATAACTAACATGCGGGTGAACAAATTACAGCGGGCAATTGACAAATAAAGATTCAATACATATCAATGATGATTACTATGTGATTTAATCAGGGCATTACGACAAAGTACATAGACCGCTATCCAGCATGCATCTATGCCTAAATAATCCACCTTCAGGTTATCATCCGAACCCCTTCCGGTATTAAGTTGTAAACAACAGATAATTGCATTAAGTATGGCGCGTAATGTAATCAACACAAATATCCTTAGACAAAGCATCGATGTTTTATCCCTAGTAGCAACAGCACATCCACAACCTTAGAATCTATTGTCACGATCCCAGATTCAATGGAGGCATGAACCCACTATCGAGCATAATTACTCCCTCTTGGAGTTACAAGTATCAACTTGGCCAGAGCCTCTACTAGCAACAGAGAGCATGCAAGAACATAAACAACACATATATGATAGATTGATAATCAACTTAACATAGTATTCTATATTCATCGGATCCCGCCAAACACAACATGTAGCATTACAAATAGATGATCTTGATCATGTTAGGAGCTCACAAGATCTAAACAATGATAGCACAAGCGGAGAAGACAACCATCTAGCTACTGCTATGGACCCATAGTCCAAGGATGAACTACTCACGCATCAATCCGGAGGCGGGCATGATGATGTAGAGCCCCTCCGGTGATGATTCCCCTCTCCGGCAGGGTGCCGGAGGCGATCTCCTGAATCCCCCGAGATGGGATTGGCGGCGGCGGCCTCTCGCAATGTTTTCCGTATCGTGGCTCTCGGTACAGGGGGTTTCGCGACGAAGGCTATTTGTAGGCTAAGGGTAGGTCGGGGGCGACGCGAGGCCCCACACAACAGGCCGGCGCGCCAGGGCCTGGGCCGTGCGCCCTGGTGTGTGGCCGCCTCGTCGCCCCACTTCGTTTCCCTTTCGGTATTCTGGAAGCTTCGTGGAAAAATAGGACCCTGGGCGTTGATTTCGTCCAATTGCGAGAATATTTCCTTTGTAGGATTTCTGAAACCAAAAATAGCAGAAAACAACAACTGGCACTTCGGCATCTTGTTAATAGGTTAGTGCCGGAAAATGTATAATAATGTTGTAAAGTATGTATAAAACATTCAAGTATTGTCATAAAAGTAGCATGGAACATAAGAAATTATAGATACGTTTGAGACGTATCAGCACCACCATTCTCCGGCTTTGGGAGCGGAGTCGGGAACCCGAACCGCACGCCAGGATCCGGGCCTCAAGAATCCCTCCGCCTCGAGGTTGAGGAGTTCGGTCTCTGTGGTGGTGCGGGCCACCACTTTCCCTTGGCCATTTGTCTCGCGAGTGAGCCTTAGATTTCTTGGTGGCAGCTTCTTCCGCCTTCTTTTCCATTTGCTCGGCTCCGGTAGTTTCTTCCGGATTCGCCGATGCCCCCTCGATGTCCTTGTCGGAGTCCTTCGTAAGCTCCAGCTGGACTGGGGCGAAGGGGGAAGGGGCGGACGAGATTGGCGTCGCCATGATCGGCTCAGACGATGATGGAGGCGGAGTCGAAGAAGACATCTACGAGAAAATGCGAGTTGACCGAAACTTAGCTGGATCCCTTACTAACGCCCTAGTCATCCCTACCAAGTACGACGAGAGTGAAGCTTGAAGGACTTACGGGAATGGATTCCGCGGTGGTCGGAGTTGCCGGCGGTGAGGTTTTCGCTGCGGTGGCTCGCTGAACTTAAGAACAGCACGAACTCGAAGAACAGCTCGCGGCGGCGATTGGACTCCGGCGATCTTTCGACAGACTCCGGTGCGGCGGAGGAAGAGCTCGGAGGCGGCGCTGTGTCGAGAGGTGTAAAGGGGGCGAATGGTTGATTAGGGGTGAACGGTGGGATATTTATAGGCCGAGGGAAGAGATTCGTGCTCCGCATCCTGTGGTCGGAACACAAGCGTCGCGCCGTTGGATGGCTGACACGTGTCGAAAACGCTAAGCTGTAAAAATGGCTAAGGATAAGTTACGGCTCAAATCACCCGAAAATGGCGCCAAGATTGGCGGAACCGTTTGAACTTCTAAAGGTTCCGGGTAGCAGTTTGAAAACTGTCAATCGTTATCTCAGCAGGGGAGTAACCCGGAGACGCATTGTAAAAATGATGTCGATGGGTGAAGTCCCGCGGGGTAAAGGTTTTTTCCGACTTGAAAGTTGGAAAGGAAGAAAAGGTGAAGTTGGAGTTCTTCAAGTTTCCCCATGTTACCGAGAGGATTGTCGGAGGCCACGAGGCTTTAGCAAGGCAGAAACAAGGGGTGAATCTCAAAGAACTCTGTGGGCTACTGTTGTGGATATACTTCATGGGTGTACCATCGACAGTGCCTAGATCCGGCAAGCCCGGGTGGCCCATAGACGGTGATGGTGGCATGAGGCCCATCGGGCGGCCAGTTGTTGTAGATCAAGATGGATGAAGTCCAGCCCAGGAACAAGGAGCCGGATCCAGGACCGACTTGGAAGTCGGATCCGGCTCGGCCATTAGGGTAGCCGGATCTGGTACGACATGCAAGGGAAGGCGGATCCTTGACGTGCACGGCAAGATATTGTACCGTAGTTAGGTGACTTGTATTTCGGCTAGGACTCTCCATGTAAACCCTAGATCTGTGCGACTTTATAAGCCGGATCCTGGGAGCCCTAGAGGCACAACCACAACTCATTGTAACAACGCGAAAGCGCCGATAATTCCTGACAAGCAGCAGAGACCCTGTCCTCGAGTTTCGAAGCTGGGTAAATCGCGTACCACCGTCCCGAGGACTCTCCGCCCTATGGCCCCTACTTCTTCTCCCCCTCGTGAGGATCCCTCCTCCAAGGCACCGTCGAATAGGCAACGACAGCGGGGCCTCTTCGCTTCTCCGCCTCGGCGTCAATCATGTCCTGGAGGGACGCGATGATCAGCAAATGCTCCCGAATGTCATCGTCGAAGGCTTGCTCGTCCTCCAGCAGTCGGACACGCATCTCATCGTCGCTATCCATGTCTGAAGCAAAATCAATGGCTAAAATTGTGCTGCGGCAGACGAGGCAATGAACAGCGGCCAATCGCGCCTACTCTGCAAGTCGTCGAACATCTTGTGTGCGTGGAGGTGGGGCGGATTTGACGTCGCGTTCTGGAACGCGCTGGTGAAGCGGCGGCAACGAAACGGCCGGCGAGAGTACCAGCTGCGACGACGGTGCCGACTCTCAGAAGGGATTAGCCGTCGAAACGGCTGGCAAATCCAGCGACAGCGGAGGGGTGGGAGGTGCGGGAGGGAAGGCGCGGCGAGAAATAAAAGGCACGAACCAACGGTTATGGAAATAGTGAGGCGAAAACGGGATCAGGCCGCCCGACACTATATCAGACCGCGCCGGACAAAAAGATGCTTCGGAAAACACGACTGGAAACATTTTTTTTATCCGACGCGCCTCAAATCTCTTTAGAAGACGCGGCTGAAGATGCTTTGATGCTTGACGCAGCATGCAACTGCTGCGCGCACAAAGGCTCGCCAAAGTGCCGTACGTTGTGGTATCATGTCAGGAGGGGCCGGAGACGCATTTCTCAGCCACAAACCCAAAAGCTAGGTATTCTACGACGGAGCATCATGCATGCAACAGCGGCCACAGCGCTGGCACGTTCTTCATGCAGCGACTTCCCATCCATGATCCATCCTACTCCTACATACATACACATACGCACTTAGAAAGGCAAGTGCTGGATTGGATAGATAGATGATCCTCGCCGAGATCTCTCGTCCGCTCGTACCACGTTCCGTACGCGACTACGCGCGCCTAGGCGCACTTGCACGACGAAACACAGTGCGGTGGTTGCAAGCATTGGAGCGTCGATGATGGCGTCCACGGCGAAAGCGGCCGGCCGGGCGATCGATGGGTGTCCTGCGCCCAGGGCAAAGAAAAGAAAAACCTCGCGATCGTGCAGAAGCTTTTGCCTATGATCTGGGGGCTTCACGCTACGCTCTCGCGCGCAAGTGTCGTAGGTAGCCCGCCCGCGCCCGGTTCGTGGCACCGTGCGATCGCTGTCAAGTTGTCAGGTTCCGGAGCAGGACCAGGCACGTACGGGGTATTTACGGAGTAGTAATGGCGATGATGCATGCACCGATGCCGAGGGTATTTACGGGGTATTTACGGAGTAGTAGTTTTGGAATTGGAATTTGTGCCCTCGCCTGTCTTGGTCTGGTAGAAGCCTACGTTCCGTCCGCGTACGGTGCACTCGCGGCAGCCGCATTAAACGGTCCCCCGGTTTTCGTTGCGCGTCCCCGCCCGCGGGATCAACGTGGACACGGCGACCGTGTTCCTTCTCAGACATACTCCCTCCGTCCACGCTTTTATGTTTGTCGATGACATTATCAAATGTCAATTCCAACTTATACTCACTGCTCCCTCTATACAGGGTTTATTAATTTTACATCTAACATTAGGTTATTAATTTAAACAACTTAATATATGATATATGTTACAAAAGATTATCAACAGAAAATTGGGATCTTATAGTTTCTAATCATTTTTTTAAACTAGAATGCAAGACCTATAAAACTGGTATGGAGGTAGTAGCATGAATCATGAATTAAATCTAATAGTTCGATGTATTTTTTCTAGTTGCATCCGCGTTTGTGATTCTTTTTAAAGAAAACCAAGTTGCAACCTCACTTTTAACTGAATACAACTGCCTTCATCACAAAGTTTAAGGCTTATTTATTTTTAGAAATTCAAACTATGTCAACTTTCACTAAGTTTTTACCAAAAAATATTAACATGAAAATGTAAAATTAATATCATTAGATAGATAATGAAATATATTTTTGTATGCTATCTACAAAATATTATATTTGTTGATAGATTGTTCTAAAAGTTTAGTCAAACTTTAGTTCGTTTGACTATTTTATACTCAATGTACAAATCACGATGTAATCGATGGCTATAGGACTCGATTGAGCACTAGCTTAGTTTTTATTTTTCTGAACAAGGAGCGGTTCAGAAGGACCCATATACACAACATTACTAAACATCCATGGGGTTACATATTGAACATAGGACCTTGAAAAAACCAAAAAAAATGCATTCAAATCCTCGGAAAATGCAATAAGGACAATAGTTTTCAAAAGAGAGACACCATCAGATATTTCTCCACCGAGTTTGGATCTATTAATATATGGTTTATCAATATGCTAATATATCAAAACCATTACTCTTCATGTCTAACTTACATTTCTTTTGGTGGATGGCTCATAGACAAGTTTGTGGTGCCACTAGCTTTAGCTAGCATTCTAGTGTTATCTACTAGTAGTTATCACCGAACTCGTTGACAACCTGAATCCCAAATACACAAAGAATGCTGAAAATAACTTGTTTGCAAAGCCTCGGCGCGATGTAGTTGCGATAGAGTCAACGAAAAATTGCACATTCAAAACACCATTCAGACGATCCAAATCAGTATCTTAGTTATAAGACGTGTTATCTTTTTCTGAATCGTGTATCGTATCGACACACATTCAGTGTGCATGTTCACCTATTTCACTCTGTTCCAGATTATAAGATGTTCTACCTTTTTTCAAATCATATGCACCAAGAAGCATTGTTCACTTTTTCTGGTCCGTATATGTTCAACACTAATATCCAAAGTTGTAATAATTCGGAACAAAAAGAGCATTTTCTATGAACCATCGACCACCTCACCCCGAAGGTGGATCTAGCACTTACCGATGCACACGGACAACCTGTTACTTGTCCGAAACCCTGACTACCTTATATCGAAATAAAACCGTTTTAGGGTGCTCGTTCTCTCCATTTTGCTAGTACCATAACTCATATTTGCGCATATTGTGGTGTGACGTTGAGGTGCACACACATGTTATGTTCATGGCACAGACAAACAAGGCTAGAAAGGACGGAAGATCCACGGAAGGGTCCATTCCATCATCACCATAACGCACTGGAGAGGGTATGTGTAGTACATGCGGGCAAACAAAAAGACGTGCCGTCGTACGTCGCCGCACCGGATTGGGACCATGCAAGCGCACCGGCCGTTGTCGCCGTCGTCGCTTCGCCACCAGAAAAAAGGAACCCAGGGATAAATAATTACGAGCTCAGCCGACATGACATGGGCCGCGACGTCGTCGTTGGTTTGTGCTCGTACCGTTTGCAGCAAGCGCAAAATTAAAATTCCTGCGCCCGAGCTAGCTAATCCCTCCCGGCAATGAAACACCCCACGCGAATAATGGAAATTAGCGACATCGTCGTTGGTTCTTTCTTTGTACTGGTACCGTTGTGGCTAGCTTTCAAATGATTAGATAGTTGGATGGAGCTGCTCATGGATGCATAATTAATTGCGCACATGATTGTGTGCTGATGATTTGTTTCACTCTCCGCAATGGGTTTCAAGTTTGACAATGGACCCTAGTCTCATCTTTGACTACTCAAGTTTGTTTCGGTAAAGCTACAGACTTTGAGCATCAATATAAAAATATCTTTGGGTGTACATCTGGGACTTTACCTCTACGTTACTTAGGGGTTCCTATACACTACAGACGACTTCGTAATTCTGAATGGAATCCGATGGAGAACCGTTTTGCCTCAAAATTAGGATGCTGGAAAGGAAAAATGTTGTCCTATGGGGATCGCTTAGTGCTTGTAAATTCTGTTCTTACGAGCCTACCTATGTTTATGTTATCTTTCCTAGAAATTCCTAAAGGGGTACGCAAGAGACTTGATTATTATCGTTCTCGCTTTTTTTGGCAAGAGGAGAATGATAAGAAGAAGTATAGATTATCTCGATGGAATATAGTTTGCAGGCCTAAGGATCAGGGAGGTTTGGGAATTGAGGTGCTTGAATTGAAAAACTTATGTCTTTTAAGCAAATGGCTTTTCAAATTGCTGCAGGAGGAAGGGATGTGGCAACAACTACTTCACAATAAATATATCAAAAACAAAACGTTGGCTCAGGTAGAGGCTAAACCCACAGATTCACCTTTTTGGAAGGGGCTTATGCGGGTTAAACCGGAGTTCTTTAAGAGGGGGAGGTTCAAAGTCGGTAATGGTCTATCGGTGAGGTTTTGGGAGGATACTTGGCTGGGTAATTGTCCTCTAGCTTTACAATATCCGTCTTTATATAATATTGTCCAACGGAAAAATGAGTTGGTTTCTACGGTATTAGCAAATACACCGCTGAATATTGGTTTTAGACGAATGTTTAATGATTATAAATACAATTTGTGGTTACACTTATGTCAGAGGCTCATGTCTATTCGTCTTTCTAATGAACCGGATACGTTTGTTTGGAACCTAAATGAATCTGGTATATTTTCTGTTAAATCTATGTACCTTGATCTTATGAATGGCCATACCAGATTTTTACGGAAATACTTATGGAAGATTAAGGTTCCTCTAAAAATTAAGATTTTCATGTGGTTCTTAAGTAATAGAGTATTGCTTACTAAGGATAATTTGGCAAAGAGGAAATGGACTGGATGTCAAAAATGTTGTTTTTGTAATAATGATGAAACTGTTGATCATCTATTTCTTCATTGTCCTTTTGCGAAGATTGTTTGGAGAATGATATTTTTTACATATAATATTCCACCTCCTGCCAATATAACTAATATGTTTGGTAATTGGCTAAATGGGGTGAATAAGAAGGATAAAACATATATTCGAATTGGTGTTTCGGCAATTTGTTGGTCGATTTGGACTAGCCGGAATGATATCATCTTTAATAAACAAAAGGGTACAAATTTTTTGCAGGTTATTCTTCGTGCGGCGCATTGGATACAACTATGGGCATATTTGCTCCCGGCGGACCAGCGGGATGCCATGGTTTCTGGATGCAACCGGCTCCTGGAGGTCACTCAGGATTGCTATTTCCGGGCTACTGGATGGCGGCACATTAGCAGAATTCTAGATGGATAGTTTTTGCACACTTTCCATCTACAGATGTTTTGTTTTGATATTTTTAGTTCTTTTCGGATACCACTCTATCTTTATGTAATAAGTACTTGACATCGACGTTTTACTTAATAAATGGCTGTGTGCATCGATTGATGCAGAGGCCGGGGCTATGCTCCCATATCTAAAAAAAAACTCAAGTTTGATAATGGGTTTCAAGCTAACAATCGTGGGGGGACATAACCTAGCTGCATGCAAGGGACTGATTTTTTCTACGTGCCACAGCTGGGGGATGGCACCTACAACAACCCAACGTTAAGGACTAAACAGGGTTACAAAGGTCGATTCATTGCGTCAATGATAGACGGATGGATGGCACCGGCTAGACAGGCGGCCGCTGCTCGTGTTCTTCTGTTCGGGGACATGATCTTCATGGCCAAGCTCACTTTGTCAATGCCGGATGCAACGAATAGGCTTGCTACGTACCTTGCGCGCGCGATTATTACGTACTGGTGTGCCTCTCAACTTACCGGCAGAACTGCGGTATTGTCAAAACCGTGAAACTGAGGGGAATCAAAATGAGATCGAGATGGGGTCATGAAGATCCAATCTCCTCTCCTGGTGCTGCATCTCCCGTAAAAAGAATTGCATGGGACGAGCGAGCGAGGTCTGTACCAAAATAAGCACCCGAGTGATCACATGCATGGGCCGCACGTGCAGCTCCACAAGAGGGAGGGGGGAGTGGATGACCATGAGATGAGATGCTTTGCATCTCGACATATCTGTATTAGTGCATCATCGTACTCCATCGTAAATCAAAGTCATTGTCACAAATTAAAAAGTTGTTATGGACCTGTAATCATGCACATATATGGGCGGGTCAGGGAGATGCTAAGCTTCACTGGCTTGTGGGGCCTATGTAGAATGTTCTGTCTCTTGTGGAGTAGATGGAACAGTGGTGGAGTGCTTCTCATGAGTATTTGGCACTAGGGCAACCACTGTCTCTTACCGTTACGGGCAGCCATGATCATTACATTAGCAGAAAGATCAAATTTGTTTGTCACCAGCTCGATGCACCTGCTGCTTACTTCCTTGCAGTGGCGCAGCTCCCATTCTGGCGAGCTATGGCGTCCGCCAGAGCTAATCATCACAAGGTAAATATGTAGTATGCTTACATAGTGTTCTGATTAGAGCTAGTCTCATGGGTATGTACGTTGACATAGAGGAGAAATCCAACCAAAATTGTCTACACCAATTGTAATACACCAATTGTAATGCATTATCCCTCTCTCTCAATTTACTAAACGTGCACGTGTACCTAAATCATCAATTTAATGTATATAATTATATAATATTAAAATTTAAGTCAATGCATTGAAGTTGTGATGTTCATATAAAATTTAAGTCAATATTAAAATTTAGTATGGTACCCTAATATTCTCAACCTAGATCCGCCACTGGCGTGCCATACTGCCATGTCCCAGTTCACGTCAAGAATATATGAGCAGCACGAGGGTAATTTACCGATGCTAATATATACCCTCTAGAACTATTTGTTTCTTTATTCATTTATATAAATGACGCAAACAATCCTATGTAGTACTTCGATTCATCCTTTTTTCGCGCTAGAATTGTCTTGTTGTTTTCGGTGTAGATTTTGAACTGCATCTGATTCATGGCTATCAACATGACGACACACTGATGTCGTGCCAATCAGTACGAGACGCACTGATCGACAACACGAGGGAGGCTTGACGCAGCATGCAGTTGTGCGTGCTCAGAAGCACGGTAATTTTTTTGGAGTCCGGATGTCTATGAAAGCACATGCCTCACGGTAGTTTGTGAATGCACCCTACATCAACCGTGCAGCTGGTAAAATTGATCAACCGCTATAACTTGCAAGTCAAATGTTAATTTCTTACTACCTCCGTTCCTAGCTTTTTAAAAAGGCTTATGTTTGGAATGGATGTAATAATTTTTAGCTTTGCAAATTGTATTTCAACGTCTAGACTCGCAAACAGAAAGAGGGAGAATTAATCCGTGCATTTTTTTTCCGATGAAGAGCACAAGGAGATTCCAAAGGGTGTGGGATTCATGCGTGCCGATAGGACGAGAAATGACGCCATGTCGACGAGTAGCTCGGCTGTTAGGCAAGGACACTGGTCCAAACGTGCCGAGGGATGGCACAAGGCGAATGATGATGGAGCTTTTCCCCGCAATTCAGATCATGGTGGTGTTGGAGCGGTCCTACCACTAGTAGAAAACTGGCCTTCCGTCCAGGCCCTTTGTCCCGACCCAGTCTGGAGCCGGGACAAATGGTCAGGCCACGTCGCCCCGAAGCCAGCTGGAGGGCACGAGACCTTTTGTCCCGGTTCTTTAGGGACCTTTTGTCTCGGCTGGAGGCTAGGGCCGTGACAAAAGGGTCTGAGGCCTTTTGCGGCGTGCTTGCACCCATTTTGTCCTTGGTGGTGGAAGGTGGAGGTTTATGCTAGCGTTTTTTTCTTCATGTGCACAAGAGGTGTTTGATAAAATGTTTGTGAGAACGATGCCACTTGAGCTCATTTTATGAGATTTCTCCTCTTTTTTGTCCTAAAAGTTAGCAACTATTTTCTCGTATATATAGACCGCACAATACTAATTTTAGCATGGTGATTGCATTTGATACATAATTGTACTGATGGTGCAGATGAATCATCCATGGATGTACGGTAACCGATGCGATCCTGCTTTCAGAGAGGGCGTGAAATCTTTCCTGCTTGTGGACGAGGCTAACAAGGGGAAGCAAGGTTTTATTTATTGTCCATGTCTGAAATGTCGGAATGAGAAGGATTACTCTTGCTCAAGAGGCATTCAGAGCCACCTGCTTCGGCACGGCTTCATGTCCGGCTATAATGTTTGGACCAAGCACGGAGAAGAAGGGGTTATGATGGAAGACGACGATGAAGAAGATAACGATGACAACTACCGATCTATGTTCCCTGAATACGGTGACACCGCAATGGAAGACGATGAAGAAGAAGGAGGTGAAGAACGGGCATGAGATGAGCCTGTTTATGATGATCTTCGTCGGGCCATTTTCGATGCAAGGAGAGATTGCATCACAGATAAGGAGAGGTTGCAGTTTGACAAGATGTTAGAGGACCACCAAAAATTGTTGTACCCAAGTTGCGAAGATGGGCAGAAAAAGTTGGGTAGCATATTGGAATTGCTGAAATGGAAGGCAGAGGCCGGTGTGACTGACTCGATTTGAAAATTTGCTGATAATATTAAAGAAGCTGCTTCCAAGAAAGAACGAATTGCTCGCCAGTACGTATGAAGCAAAGAAGCTTGTCTATCCTCTAGGATTAGATATGCAGAAGATACATGCATGCCCTAATGACTGCATCCTCTACCGCTGTGAGAAGTACGAGAATGAGAATAAATGCCTGATATGCGGTGCATTGCGGTATAAGATCAGAAGAGATGGCCCTGGTGATGTTGAGGGCGAGCCACCCAGGAAGAAGGTGCATGAGAAGGTGAAGTGGCATGCTCCCATAATACCATGGTTGAAACGTTTGTTCAGAAACAAAGAGCATGCCAAGTTGTTGCGATGACACATGGAAGAGCGTAAGAAAGACGCGATGTTGAGGCACCTCGCTGATGGTCAGCAGTGGAGAAACATCGAGAGAGAGTTCCCGGATTTTGCAGGTGAGGCAAGGAACTTATGGTTTGGTCTAAGTACATATGACATGAATTCTTTTGGGAAGCAGAGCTGCTGTCAGAGCACCTGGCCCGTGACTCTGTGTATCTACAAACTTCCTCCTTGGTTGTGCTTGAAGCGGAAGTTCATTATGATGCCAGTGCTTATCCAAGGGCCAAAGCAACCCGGCAACGACATTGATGTGTACCTAAGGCCATTAGTTGATTAACTTTTAGAGTTGTGGGCCAAACCAGGTGTACGTGTGTGGGATGAGCACACCGAACAAGAATTTGACCTATGACCGTTGCTATTCGTTACCATCAATGATTGGTCTGCTCTTATTAACATTTCAGGACAGACGAATAAGGGATACAATGCATGCACACATTGTTTAGATGAGACTGAAAGTAAATATTTGGAAAAAAGTAGGAAAAATGTGTACCCGTACAATCACCGTTTTCTTTCGCGCAGACATGCCTTAAGGAAAAAAAAGGCAAGCATTTCAATGGCGAGGAAGAACATCGTTCAAAGCCTATCCCCCGTAGTGGTGCTGATTTATTTGAGATGATCAAGGATTTAAATGTAATCTTTGGAAAGGGTCCAGGCAGACGACATGTTTCGAATGACGCTGACGGACACACGCCCATGTGGAAAAAGAAATCTATATTTTGGGAGCTAGAATATTGGAAAGTCCTGGAAGTTCGCTGTGCAATCGACGTGATGCACTTGACGAAGAATCTTTGTGTGAATATTCTAGGTTTCCTGGCGTGTATGGGAAAACAAAAGATACAGCGGAAGCATCGGAGGACCAACAACGTCATAAAGGACGAGACGACAATCATCCAGGGCAGTTTTAAGGGCATGCCAGCTACACTCTTACCAAAGAAGAGAAGGAAATCATTTTTGAAGCCCTATTCAGTATCAAGGTTCCGCCTGGTTTCTCGTCGAATATAAGCGTAATAGTAAATATGAAGGAGAAAAAAATTCCAGAACCTAAAGTCTCATGACTGCCACGTGCTTATGACACAATTGCTTCCGGTTGCATTGAGGGGATTTCTACGAGAAAATGTTCGACTAGCCATTGTGAAGGTATGTGCATTCCTCAAGCCACCGGGAAGCTCTCTCTGCTCTCCCCTCCTTTTGTACCCTGAGCTACTGGTTGTTGGGTGTATAGTAGCAGCTTCGGGAGTCCTGCTTGCGGGAAGAGTTCCTCGGGAGCTTGATGTCTAAGATGGCTCGCCATCGAAGACATCTTCGAGAAGCTCCATCGGAGAGGCTCTTTCCTTCCGGTCGCCGTTGTCGGTGTATACGAGCTACTGGGAAACTCTCTCTGCTCTCCTTATTTTGTACCCCGAGCTACTGGTTGTTGGGTGTATAGTAGCAGCTTCCGAGCGGAGTCCTTCTTGCGGGAAGAGTTCCCTCGGGCGGAGCTTCCGAATATGTCTAAGACGGACGGCCATCTAAGACATATTCGAGAAGCTCCGCAGGAGAGGCTCTTTCCTTCCAGGTCGTTGCCTCTCCTCTCTCTGCTCCCGAGCTGCTCTCTGCTCTCCCCGAGGGTATATATAGCGTGCCTCCAGATAATCCCCCCCCCCCCGATAAGGCAAACACTAGATAAGCCTCCCCCAGATTAAGCCCCCCATCTTTTGCCCGGTTTGAGCCCCCACCCGGGATAAAAGGGGTATATAAACTAACCCACCATCTTGGTCGAAAGCCACCACCCCAGATAAGGCTTCCTCAGATTACTTTAACTAAATTTAAACTAAAACAACGACAACGACTTTATTGAAATTTAACTAGATACGTTAACTAAATTTAAACCAAAATAACGACTACGACTTTATTGGAATTTAACTAGATACGTTAACTAAATTTAAACTAAAATAACGACTTCGACTAGTTCTTCCACGCATCCCCTGCTGCCCTCCTGGCTGCCGCCTCCTGCCGCAGTTGTTGCTGCAGCTCCTCCTCACGACGACGCTTATGAATCTCTTCACTATCCTCCTCCACACATCGCTGTTTATGCAGCTCCTGGAGACTCTGCCTCTGAAATGCTTTTATGGTAGCCGCTAGCGCCGCCTCCTCCCACTCCTCTATCTCCGCGAGCTGCAGGTCCACCTCCTCCACCGGCGGTGGGTGCGGCTATGGGGGAATTGTGAAATGGGCTAGGGTTCGGTGAGTGAAGTGGGAGATGGGGACGTATGAGCTATTTATAGAGGCGTGTAGGCGGGAAATCTCCCGCGCGATCAGTGCGTGGCGGGAAACTTTCCCGCGCGGCCGTCGTCGTGGCGTGTTAGGTTTAGGGTTAGGGTTAATGAATGTCTTATTTAAAAAACGTTTAGGGAAAAGAAACAGAAAAAACACTAGAAAAGAAACATAAATAACACTAGAAAAAGCATTAAAAAAAGCACTAAAAAACCCAGAGAAAACACTGGAAAAGCCCCCATTGGCCTGGAGCCGCAGTCCACGGATCGAGCTCCAATCCGTTGGATTAAAATGGCCTAGAGCCGTTGGATCCCCACGCGCAACGGATCCAACCCTTTTGTCCCGGCCCGACACCACCGTGACAAAAGGCCCCTTGTCACAAGGACTGATACGTCTCAAACGTATCTATAATTTCTTATGTTCCATGCTACTTTATGACAATACTTGAATGTTTTATACATACTTTACATCATTATTATACATTTTCCGGCACTAACCTATTAACAAGATGCCAAGTGCGATTCTGTTCTTCTGCTGTTTTTGGTTTCAGAAATCTTAGTAAGGAAATATTCTCGGAATTGGACGTAAATCAACGCCCGTGGTCCTATTTTTACACGAAGCTTCCGAAGACCGAGGGGAAGGGAAGGGGGCCACAAGGTGGCCGTGACCATAGGGCGGCGCGCCTGTGCCCTGGCCGCGCGGCCTCGTGGTCCGTCCTGTGTCGCCTTCGACCTACCCTTCCGCCTACAAATATCCTTCGTCGCGAAACCCCTATACCGAGAGCCACGATACGGTAAACCTTCCGCAGACGTCGCGTCCCATCTCTGGGATTCAGGAGATCGCCGCACTTCGGCGGAGAGGGGGAATCACCTGAGGGCCTCTACATCATCATGCCCGCTCCGGATTGATGCGTGAGTAGTTCATCCTTGGACTATGGTCCATAGCAGTAGCTAGATGGTTGTCTTCTCCGCTTGTGCTATCATGGTTTAGATCTTGTGAGCTGCCTAACATGATCAAGATCATCTATTTGTAATGCTACATGTTGTGTTTGGCGGGATCCGATGAATATAGAATATTATGTCAAGGTGATTATCAATCTATCATATATGTGTTGTTTATGTTCTTGCATGCTCTCCGTTGCTAGTAGAGCTCTGGCCAAGTTGATACTTGTAACTCCAAGAGGGAGTAATTATGCTCGATAGTGGGTTCATGCCTCCATTGAATCTGGGATCGTGACAGTAGGTTCTAAGGTTGTGGATGTCTCGTTGCTACTAGGGATAAAACATCGATGCTTTGTCTAAGGATATTTGTGTTGATTACATTACGCACCATACTTAATGCAATTATCTGTTTACAACTTAATACCGGAAGGGGTTCGGATGATAACCTGAAGGTGGATTATTTAGGCATAGATGCATGCGGATAGCGGTCTATGTACTTTGTCATAATGCCCTGATTAAATCAATAATCATCGTTGATATGTATTGAATCTTATTTGTCAATTGCCCGCTGTAATTTGTTCACCCAGCATGTTAGTTATCTTATTGGAGAGACACCACTAGTGAACTGTGGACCCCGTCCATTCTTTTACATCTGAATACATTCTACTGCAATCATTGTTTTTACTGTTCTTTGCAAACAAACACCATCTTCCACTCGATACGCTTAATCCTTTGTTTTCAGCAAGTGAGATTGACAACCTCACTATTACGTTGGGGCAAGTACTTTGATTGTGTTGTGCAGGTTCCACGTTGGCGCCGGTTTCACCGGTGTTGCGCCGCACTACATTCCTCCACCAACAACCTTCACGTGCTTCTTGGCTCCCACTGGTTCGATAACCTTGGTTTCTTTCTGAGGGAAAACTTGCGCGCATCATACCTTCCTCTGGGGTTCCCAACGGACGTGTACATCTACGCGCATCAAGCACTTTTTCTCGCGCCGTTGCCGGGGATCAAGACACGCTCGCAAGGGGAGTCTCCACTTCCAATCTCTTTACTTTGTTTTTGTCTTGCTTTACTTTATTTTATTTACTGTCTTGTTTGCTACATATTAAAAACACACAAAAAATTAGTTACTTTACTTTCTGTCTTATTTGCTCTATATCAAAACACAAAAAAATTAGTTACTTGTATCATTTATTTTGTTATCATGTCTAGTCCTGTACTTGTTTTTATTTTCACTAGTTAGGCTTAATAAAAAAAAAAAAATTAGAGATCTTTATAGTATTTATCTTGAGTTAGGACATGAGGTGTTTGAAGAAAAAAATTAAAAAACCTATGGAACTTTATATGCATGCTAATGGTAATGTTATTTGTATAAATGCTTTGAACACCATTATTGCTAATGCTATGGAAGAATTTAAGCTTGGGGAAGCTAGTTGTGATATTTTTAACCCCCAAGCATGGAGGAGAAAATTTACTTTGATGATACTTTACCTCCTATATATGATGCTTGCAATGATGAATATGATATTTTCAGTCCACCTACTATTGAGGAGAAAATTAATTACGATTACAATATGCCTCCTATATATGATGATTATGGTGATGAGAATAATGATAGTTATTTTATTGAATTTGCTCCCACTACAATTAATAGTAATGATTATGCTCATGTGGAGAGTAATAATTTTATGCATGTGGCTCATGACAAGAATGTTTTATGTGATAGTTATATTGTTGAGTTTTTTCATGGTGCTACTGAAAGTTATTATGAGAGAGGAAACATGGTTATATGCATCTTAATAATATTAAGTTTCCCCTCTTTATGTTGAGAATCTTGAAATTGCGCTTGTGTTGCTTTTCTATGCTTGCCACTTTGTTCTTCATGAATTTATTTGTGTACAAGATTCCTTTTCATAGGAAGTGGGTTAGGTTTAAATGTGTTTTGAATTGCTTTTGATTCTCTCTTGCTTCAACTCTTATTGCTTGCGAAAACATCATTAAATTGCTGAGCCCATCTTAATGGCTATAAAGAAAGCACTTCTTGGGAGATAAACCCATGTTTCATTTTATTTACTGTATTGTTGAGTCTTGAAGTTGTTTACTACTGTAGCAACCTCTCCTTATCATGTTTTTGTGCCAAGTAAAGTTTCTATGCTGTTGATGCTATATTTGGATTGCTGCGCAGAAACAGCATTGCTGTCTGTCACGACTCAGAGCCTCTGAAAAAATCGAAAAATCTGAAAATTTGCGTGATCCTCATATATACGCAACTTTCATTAGTTTTGAGTTTTCCATTTGAGCAAGTTAAGTGCCCCTGCCAGATTCGTCTTTACGGACTGTTCTGTTTTTGACAGATTCTGCCTTTTATTTCGCATTGCCGCTTTTGCTATGTTGAATGAGTTTCGTTGTTCCATTAACTTTCAGAAGCTGATGCAATGTCCAGAAGTGTTAATAATGATTGTGTCACCTCTGAATGTGTGAATTTTGATTATGCACTAACCTCTAATGAGTTTGCTTGAAGTTTGATGTGGAGGAAGTTTTCAAGGGTCAAGAGAAGAGGATGATATACTATGATCAAGAAGAGTGAAAGGTCTAAGCTTGGGGATGCCCCGGTGGTTCATCCCTGCATATTTAAGAAGACAATCTAAGCTTGGGGATGCCCAAGGCATCCCTTCTTCATCGACAACATTAGGTCACCACTAGTGAAACTATATTTTTATTCCATCACATCTTATGTTCTTTACTTGGGTCGGTTTGCTTTTATTTTCGTTTTTATTTGAATAAAGTTGGATCCCATCATTCTTATATTGGAGATATTACGCTCCGCTTTTTCATATGGAACACTTGTGTTCTTAATTGTGCTTTAATGTTCATGGCGAAGGCTGAAATTGCTTCGTTAAATTGCTATTTGGTTGGAATCAGAAAATGCTGCATATGGTTTGGATTAACTTGGCAATTGTTTGAGCTCTCATAGATCATGTTTAAGCTCTGCATCATGTAGTTTAATCTATTAATGAAGAACTACCGTAGTGCTTGTTTAATTTGGTTTGCATGATTGGTCTCTCTAAGTCTAGATATTTTCGGTAAAGTGTTTGAACAAGGAAGACAGTGTAGAGTCTTATAATGCTTGCAATATGTTCTTGTGTGAGTTTTGCTGTACTGTTCATACTTGTGTTTGATTCAAACAACCTTGCTAGCCCAAACCTTGTACTGAGAGGAAATGCTTCTCATGCATCCAAACATCTTGAGCCAAAATCCATGCATTTGTGTCCACCATATCTACCTACTATGTGGTATTTTTCTGCCATTCCAAAGTAAATTACCTACCTTTAAATTTCATTCCTTTACCTTTACAATATATAGCTCATGGGACAAATAGCTTAAAACTATTGTGGTGATGAATATGTAGTTATGTGTCTTAGTTCTTATAAGTTGCTTGTTGAGCGGTAACTATGTTTCTGGGGACGCATCAACTTTTTACCTTGTTGGATATCATGTGTGAGATGCCATGCATGTCTGTCTTGTCTAAAGTAAGTGTGATTTCATGATCAAATGGTTTGAGTATGCATATGTTAGAGAAGAACATTGGGCCGCTAACTAAAGCCATGTATCATGGTGGAATGAAGTTTCAGTTTGGACATACAACCTCAATCTCTTATGAGAATACTAGTTGTTGTTGAATGCTTAAGCATTAAAAAGAGGAGTCCATTATTTGTTGTCTATGTTGTCCCGGTATGGATGTCTAAGTTGAGAATAATCAAAAGCGAGAAATCCAATGTGCTTTCTCCCTTAGACATTTGTACAAAGGCATAGGGGTACCCCTTTGTGACACTTGGTTGAAACATATGTTACGCAATGATAATCCGTGTTAATCCTAGCTAAGTAGGACACAAAGCAGCACTATTAGTTCTTTATGCATGAGACTTGCAAATTTGGGGAAGTATTATGCACAGTACATATATGAATTATTACCACTGCTGACAAAATTATTTCTATATAGTTTTCAAAGAAAAGTTCTAGCACACAAAAATAGTAATCCATGCTTCCTCTCTCACAAGGGCCAATTTTGCTTTATTGTTGAGTCAGTTTATCCACTTCTTTCTATCTTAGAAGCAAACACTTGTGTTAACTGTGCATTGATTCTTACATGTTTACTTATGGCACCTGTTATATTACTCTATGTTGACAAATATCCATGAGATATATACATGTTACAAGTTGAAAGCAGTTGCTGAAACTTAATCATCCTTTGTGTTGCTTCAATTCATTCTACTTAGAATTTATTGCTTATGAGTTAGCTCTTATGCAAGTCTTATTGATACTTGTCTTGAAAGTACTATTCATGAAAAGTTTGGCTATATGATTCATTTATTAGTCATTATCTTTGTTAGCAATATTTTGTTCAGATCACCCCATTCATCTCATATGCTTTTGTTGTTCACAAAACCCACCAAGTAGCAAGGGTTAAGCAACACGGGTGTTTTGAGGCTTCTAAGATCGTCGTCTCTGGGTCCTCGACGCTGCCCTGGCACGTTCCGCACACGACCAAGTGTGTTGTACATGTACATTCGACTCTATACTCTAGTCGAAGGTGTTGGATTGCTTCGATTAGTTTCCTCCCGCATGGTAGACACGTAAACATTAAATACGAGCCCGACCGGCTCTCAGGTTGCCCCGTGGATCGGCTCAGAGCCACCGCCCCCATGCTGGTCTACGTCGGGGTTAACGATGGACATGGGCTCCCCGCTGATCAATATAAAGTTAATCTAACTACGATGTTTAGAAGCGCTACCGCATGACCTAACATCCCGCGTAGTTGAGCGAATAGACACTCTAAAGATAATGGAAATCAACCCCAAAAGAGGCCTAAAACCAACATTAAGTCTTCCCGGAACGTCCCTCTTAGGATCAACAAACCATATCTTACGTACTACTGGATTGTTCAACCCGTTTGCAAGGCCCAACCATACAGATATTAAAAACCAATCCTTGAAGAATCAAGAGCAACTATAACGGATTGATCCGCTAAATAACGAACAGTAGGCGCCGCCTACGCCGGTAGGTAAGGGCAGCTAGATATCAAGGGACGGCATAGCTAAACAAATATGCATAAGAAAAAGCATCCATGCAAGCCCCAAAACACCTAAGATAAATAGTGCTACTCGCCATCAACAACGCTTCAACACGAGCAACACAAGATAACGAATAAACGTATATACTGTCTAGATCGCAAGATGCGATCTAGGCAGCATGATGCTTACCCTGAAGAAACCCTCGAGAAGGGGTGGCGATGCGCCCGATTTGTGTTTGTTGTGAACGTGATTGTCCTCCTTCGATAACCCCAGATACATATTTATAGTCCAAGGGACTTTCAAATTGAGGCGTGCACCACGAGTTAAACTCTATTTTTTAATTCTAAACTAAGATGCAATCTACTATATTTACAGATACACGGGTAATCTTAGCCCAAACTTCCCTTCGCACAAGGCCGCTTCAGAGATGCTCCACGCGTATATCCTTCACATCTCAATCACGGCCCATCTTCCGATTTGGCTAAAATCTGGTGATAACACATGCCCTGGGTTTTGGTAATGATAATTTCAAAACTATGTTTTTCCTTCAAGGGTCATGTCGTATGCAACCGTCGCAAAGATTCTTCATCATGACGCCTGCCTTCTCAAACTTCTCCGCACGACGACAGCTTTGGCACCACATCCTTGGGAACCGCTAGCATTAAACTTCCATCACATCCCTTTTATTTAAACTGCGTTGAGCAGTTCGCTTCACATCCTCTGTTCTGCACCAGCCATAGGCCCAAAAAACCCTCCCTACAGCCATGTCTTCCTCCTCCTCCTCTTCCGCTTCTCTCCAATCCTCTTCCTCAAGTGAGTCGATTCCAGAGCACAACCAGATGGAGGCGTACAACAGGCGCGCTCCCAAGCATTGGGATGAGCAGGAGTGGGACTTCGATTTCGTGCCAGACGGCCCACCCGAGCTCCTCGTTCGTTGGGAACCCCAAGAGGAAGGTATGATGCGCACAGTGGCAAGTTTTCCCTCAGAAAGAAAACCAAGGTTTAATCGAACCAGGAGGAGCCAAGAAGCACGTTGAAGGTTGATGGTCGCGAAATGTGATGCGGCGCAACACTGTAGATTCCTGCGCCAACGCGAACTCGTACAACACAACTCAAAGTAGGCTCTTTGTCTCAAATGTAAACAAGAGGTTGTCAATCTCAACGCTTGCCGTAACAAAGGATTAAACGTAACGAGGGGAAGATGTTTGCAAAGAAAACAAGAAACAAGTAGATTGTATGCTATGTAAAGAATAGGACCTGGGTCCACAGTACACTAGAGGTGTCTCTCCCATAAGATAAAGCATGTTGGGTGAACAAATTACAGGGGTAATTGACAAATAGAGAAAGGCATAACAATGCATATACATGATATGATAAATATAGTGATATTTAATCCGGCATTACGACAAAGTACATAGACCGCCATCCAACCGCATCATTTATGCCTAAAAAGTCCACCTTCAGGTTATCATCCGAACCCCTCCAGTATTAAAAACAACACATAATTGCATTAAGTATGGTGCTGTTACGTAATCAACAACTACATCCTTAGACATAGCATCAATGTTTTATCCCTAGTGGTAAAGGACATCACAACCTTAGAACCTACCGTCACGATCCCATATTCAATGAAGGCATGAACCTACTATCGAGCATAAATACCCTCTTGGAGTTAAGCAGCAAAAACTTGGCCATAGCCTCTACTAATAACGGAGAGCATGCAAGATCATAAACAACACATAAAACAATAGATTGATAATCACCATAATCATAGTACTCTCTATCCATCGGATCCCGACAAACACAACATATAGTATTACAGACAGATGATCTTGATCATGTTAGGCAGCTCACAAGATCCAACAATGAAGCACAACAAGGAGAAGACGACCATCTAGCTACTGCTTGTGGACCCATGGTCCAGGGGTGAACTACTCACTCATCACTCCGGAGGCGTACCATGGCGGTGGTAGAGTCCTCCCAGAGATGAACTTCTCCGGCAGGCGCGGAGGCGCATTCTTAATCCCCCCGAGATGGGATTCGCGCGGCGGCGCCCCCGGGCAAGGCTCGCATCGTGGCTCCCTGCACCGGGGCCTGCCACTGGCTTTGGCAGGCGAGGGTCAACGCGGGGGCCACACGAGGGGCCCAGAGGCTAGGTCGGCGCGCCAGTGGCTCCGCCGCGCGCCGCCTCTCGGCCGCCTCGTGGCCCCACTGCTATCTCTTCGGTCTTCCGGAAGCTTCGTGTAAAATAGGACCCCGGGGCGAAAGTTTCGTCCAATTCGAGAATATTTTCTTACTAGGATTTCTGAACCAAAACAAAGCAGAAACAAAGAACTGGCTCTTCGGCATTTTGTTAATAGGTTAGTTCCAAATGCATAAATATGACATATAATGTGCATAAAACATGTAGGTATCATCAATAAAGTAGCATGGAACACAAGAAATTATCACATGCTGGAGACGCACGCATCCCCAAAAGCATTTACTGTCCCGAAAGGTGTAAAACGATACAAAGATATCAAGGACATGCCATCATAATTTTGATCACTATTTGTAAACATATGCAATGAATGCAGCGATCAAAAAAGGTAATGACATGAATAAACAAGTGAATCATATGACAAAGACTTTTCACAATAGTACTTCAAGACAAGCATCAATAAGTCTTGCATAAGATTAACTCAAAGCAACAAATCAAAGTAAAGGTGTTGAAGCAACACATAGGGAGATTAAGTCTCAGCGGTTGCTTTCAACTTATAACATGTATATCTCATGGATATTGTCAACATAAAGTATTATAACAAGTGCAATATGCAAATATGTAAGAATCAATGCACAGTTCACACAAGTGTTTGCTTCTTAGGTGGAAGGAGATAGGTAAACCGACTCAACAATAAAAAAAAGAATGGTCCTTCAAAAGGAAAGCATCGACTGCTGTATTTTGCTAGAGCTCTTATTTTGAAAACATGAAACAATTTTGTCAACTGTAGTAATAAAGCATATGAGTTATATAAATTATATCTTACAAGTTGTAAGCCTATGCATAGTATACTAATAGTGCCCGCACCTCGCCCTACTTAGCTTGGACTACCTGATCTTTGCATGCCATTTACCAAGTGTCACAAAGTGGTACCTCCATGCCGCCTGTGCAAGGACTAAGGAGAAAGCTCGCATTTGGATTTCTCGCTTTGATTATTCTCAACTTAGACATCCATACCGGACAACATGGACAACAGATAATGGACTCTCTTAAATGCATAAGCATGTAGCAACAATTATTCTCATATGAGATTGAGGATATATGTCCAAAACTGAAACTTCAACCATGATTCATGGCTTTAGTTAGCGGCCCAATGTTCTTCTCAAACAATTTTGCATGCTCCAACCACTAAAATGATAGATCCTTCAGGACAAGACGGACATGCATAGCAACTCACATGATATTCAACAATAGTTGATGGCGTTCCCCATAAGCATGGTTATCGCACAACAAGCAACTTAATAAAATATAAAGTGCATAAGTACATATTCAATACTACGATAGTTTTTAAGGCTATTCTGTCCCATGAGCTATATATTGCAAAGGCGAATGATGGAAATTTAAAGGTAGCACTAAGCAATTTACTTTGGAATGGCGGAGAAATACCATGTAGTAGGTAGGTATGGTGGACACAAATGGCATAGTGGTTGGCTCAAGGATTTTGGATGCATGAGAAGTATTCCCTCTCGATACAAGGTTTAGGCTAGCAAGGTTATTTGAAGCAAACTCAAGGATGAACAAGTGCAGCAAGACTTACATAAAAGACATATTGTAAACATTATAAGACTCTACAATATTGTCTCCTTGTTGTTCAAAACTCAATACTAGATATTATCTAGACCTTAGAGAAACCAAATATGCAAATCAGATTTTAGCAAGCTCTCTGTATTTCTTCATTAATGGGTGCAAAGCATATGATGCAAGAGCTTAAACATGAGCACAACAATTGCCCAGTATCACATTATCCAAGACATTTTAGAATTACTACATGTAGCATTTTCCAATTCCAACCATAACAATTTAACGAAGAAGAAACTTCGCCTTGAACATTATGAGTAAAGCCTAAGGACACATGTCCATATGCAACAGCGGAGCGTGTCTCTCTCCCACAAAGTGAATGCTAGGATCCATCTTATTTAAACAAAACAAAAACGAAAACAAACCGACGCTCCAAGCAAAGAACACAAGATGTGATTGAATAAAAATATAGCTTCGGTGAGGAACCTGATGATGTTGTCGATGAAGAAGGGGCTAGCATCCCCAAGCTTAGACGCTGAGTCTTCTTAAAATATGCAGGGGTGAACCACGGGGCATCCCCAAGCTTAGAGCTTACCCTCTTGATCATAGTATATCATTCTCCTCTCTTCTTGACCCTTGAAAACTTCCTTCACACCAAACTTCAAGCAAACTCATTAGAGGGTTAGTGCACAATTAATAATTCACT
Organism: Lolium multiflorum; assembly: GCA_030979885.1. Classification (NCBI taxonomy): domain Eukaryota; kingdom Viridiplantae; phylum Streptophyta; class Magnoliopsida; order Poales; family Poaceae; genus Lolium; species Lolium multiflorum. The sequence goes on from CM061753.1 coordinate 82,886,651, forward strand.
ATTCAGAGGTGACACAATCATTATTTTCACTGGACATTGCATAATGCTACTGGACATTACTGGATCAGAATAAATCCAACATAGCAAAAGAGGCAATGCGAAATAAAAGGCAGAATCTGGTCAAAAACAGAACAGTCCGTAAAGACGAATTTAGAGATGGCACCAGACTCTGCTCAAATGGAAAAACTCAAAACTAATTAAAGTTGCGTATATATCTGAGTATCCGCTCGTAAACTGGCAGATTTTTTCGAATTTTCTACAGAGAACTGTGCCCAGATTCGTGACAGACAGCAATGCTGTTTCTCCGGCAGCGATCCCAAATATAACATCAACTTTGAGATAGAAACTTTACTTGGCACAAAAACATGATAAGGAGAGGTTGCTACAGTAGTAAACAACTTCCAAGACTCAACAAAACAAAAATTGCTGAAAAAAACATGGGTTGTCTCCCATAAGCGCTTATCTTTAACGCCTTTGAAAGTGCAAATCAAGCAACATCAAGAGTAGAAGCATCAACATCATAACTTGTTCTAACAATAGAATCAAAAGGACTTCATTCTCTTTCTAGGAAGTGTTCCATACCTTTCTTGAGAGGAAATTGACATTTTAATATTACCTTCCTCATATCAATAACAGCACCAACAGTTCGAAGAAAAGGTCTTCTCAACACAATTGACAAGATGCATTGCATTCCGATATCCAAGACAACAAATCAACGGGACAAGGTTATTGTTAACCGTAATATGCACATTATCAATCCTCCTCAAAGGTTTCTTTTTGACATTATCAGCAAGATTAACATCCAAATAACAATTCTTCAATGGTGGCAAGTTCAAGCATATCATAAATCTTTTTAGGCATAACAGAAATACTTGCACCAAGATCATATAAAGCATTACATTCAAAGTCATTGAATTTCATTTTAATGATGGGCTCCCAACCATCTTCTAACTTTCTAGGAATAGAAGTTTCAAGTTTTAGTTTCTCTTCTATAGCTTTTATGAGAGCATTTGTAATATGTTTTGTAAAGGCTAAATTTATAGCACTAGCATTGGGACTTTTAGCAAGTTTTTGTAAGAACTTTATAACTTCGGAGATGTGGCAATCATCAAAATCTAAATCATTATGAGCTACAGCAATGGGATCATTGTTCCCAAGGTTGGAAAATTTTTTAGCAGTTTTATCACAAGCAGTTTCAGCAGGTTTTAGCAATTTCAGGCAGTTTTGTACGCTTTGCACTAGGAGTGGAAACATTGCCAACACCAATTATTTTACCATTGATAGTAGGAGGTGCAGCAACATGTGGAGAATTAGCATTACTAGTGGTGGTAATAGTCCAAACTTTAGCTACATTATTCTCTTTAGCTAGTTTTTCATTTTCTTATCTATCCCACCTAGCATGCAATTCAACCTTATATTCTCATTAATTCTAACTTGGATGGTATTTGCTGTAGTAGTAATCTTATTATCAATATCATTATTAGGCATAATTTTCAGTTTTAAAAGATTAACATCAGAGGCAAGTCTATCAACTCTAGAAGCAATAGTATCAATTTTATCACGCTTTTCCTCAACAGATTTGTTAAAAGCAGTTTGTGTACTAATAAATTCTTTAAGCATGGCTTCAAGACCAGAGGGTACTCCTATTATTATTGTAAGAATTCCCATAAGAATTACCATAACCATTACCATTAGCAGAGGGATATGGCCTATAGTTATTATCAGAGTTGTTCCTATAAGCATTGTTGTTGAAATTATTATTTTTAATGAAATTCACATCAACATTTTCTTCTTGAGCAACCAATGAAGCTAAAGGAACATTATTTGGATCTACATTAGATCTACCATTCACAAGCATAGACATAATCACATCAATCTTATCACTCAAGGAAGAGGTTTCTTCAACAGAATTTACCTTCTTACCTTGTGGAGCCTTCTTTCCGTGTGCCATTCAGAGTAATTTATCATCATATCATCAAGAAGTTTTGTAGCCGCCCCCAATGTGATGGACATAAAAGTACCTCCAACAGCTGAATCCAATAAATTCAAAGAAAAATTTAGTCCTGCAGAGAAGGTTTGGATGATCATCCAGGTAGTTCAGTCCACGGGTTGGGCAATTCTTTACCAAAGTTTTGATTCTCTCCCATGTTTGAGCAACATGTTCATAGGATCTAATTGCTTAAAATTCATTATGCTACTAAAGATATAATTTAGCGGGAGGATAATATCTACCAATAAAAAGCATCTCTTGCATTTAGTCCATGAATCAATACTATTCTTAGGCAAAGATAACAGCAATCAATCTTTAGCTCTTCCTCTTAATGAGAAAGGAGCCACTTTCAATTTAATAATATCACCATCTACATCTTTATACTTTTTGCATTTCACAAAGTTCAACAAAATTATTGAGATGGGCAGCAGCATCATCAGAATTAACACCAGAAAATTGATCTCTCATAACCAGGTTCAGTAAGGCAGGTTTAATTTCAAAGAATTCTGCTGTAGTAGCAGGTGGAGCAATAGGTGTGGCATAGGAAATCATTATTATTTGCATTTGTGAAGTCACAAAAATTTAGTATTTTCAGGAGTATTCATTTTAGCAACTGTGAATAAAGCAAACTAGATAAAGTAAATGCAAGTAACTAATTTTTTTGTGTTTTTGATATAGAGAGCAAGACAATAAATAAAGTAAAACTAGCAACTAATTTTTTTGTGTTTGGATTTAGTGCAGCAAACAAAGTAGTAAATAAAATAAAGCAAGACAAAAAACAAAGAGTAAAGAGATTGAGAAGTGGAGACTCCCTGCAGCGTGTCTTGATCTCCGCGGCAACGCCAGAGAAAGAGCTTGATGGCGTGTAACCCACACGTTCGTTGGGGAACCCCAAGAGTAAGGTATGATGGCGCACAAGATAAAGTTTTCCCTCAAAAAGAAACCAAGGTTTAATCGAACCAGAGGAGCCAAGAAGCACGTTGAAGGTTGATGGTCGCAAACGATGCGCGCAACACCAGGGACCTTGCCGCCAACGCTGAACTCCGCACAACACAACCAGCATTTGCCCCAACGAAACAAAGTGAGGTTGTCAATTCCCACCGGGCTTGCTGTAACAAAGGATTAAACGACGAGTGGAAGATGTTTGCAAAGAAAACAAGAAAACAAGTAGATTGTATGCTATAAAGAATAGGACCTGGGTCCACAGTTCACAGAGTGTGTCTCTCCCATAAGATAAAGCATGTTGGGTGAACAAATTAAGGCGTTTCTGCAATTGACAAACAGAGAAAGGCATAACAATGCATATACATGATATGATAAATATAGTGAGAGTTAAGGCCATTACGACAAAGTACATAGACCATCCAACCGCATCTATGCCTAAAAAGTCCACTCCTGTGTTATCATCCGAATCTCTCTGACAAGTTGCAAAGCAATGCATACTGAAAATAAGTATGGTGCGTAATGTAATCAACAATAACTACATCCTTAGACATAGCATCAATGTTTTTATCCCTAGTGGCAACAAAGACATCACAACCTTAGAACCTAATGTCACATCCCAGATTCAATGAAGGCATGAACCCACTATCGAGCATAACTCCCCCTTGGAGTTAAGAGCAAAACTTGGCCATAGCCTCTACTAATAACGCGAGAGCATGCAAGATCATAAACAACACATAAACAATAGATTGATAATCACCATAATCATAGTACTCTATCCATCGGATCCACAAACACAACATATAGTATTACGTATAGATGATCTTGATCATGTTAGGCAGCTCACAAGATCCAACAATGAAGCACAACAAGGAGAAGACGACCATCTAGCTACCGCTATGGACTGGTCCAGAGGTGAACTACTCACTCATCAATTCGGAGGCGACCATGGCGGTGTGAGTCTCTCTGGGATGATTCCCCTCTCCGGCAAGGTGCCGGAGGCGATCTCCGTAACTCCCCGAGATGGGGACGCGGCGGCGCGCCTCAAAGAAGGCTTCGATCAGGCCTCGCACCGGGGCTCTCGCGACTAAGCCAGCAGGCAGGGTCAACGCGGGGGCCACACGAGGGGCCCAGAGGCCAGGTCGGCGCGGCCGGGCCGGCCGCGCCGGCCTGGGGCCCTCCGGCCGCCTCGTGCCCCACTTCATCTCGCCCTCTCCGAGTTCAAAAAATAGGACCGAAGCAAAGTTTCGCTCAATTCCTAGAATATTTTTCATTTTAGATTTCTCAAACCAAAACAGCGTAAAAACAAAGAATCGGTTTCTTCGGCATCTTTGTTGTTAATAGGTTAGTTCCGTGAAATGCATAAATATGACATAATGTGCATAAACATGTAGTATCATCAATAAAGTAGCATGGAACATAAGAAATTATCAACGCTAAGACGTATCAAACGGCCCTACCCGAGGACCTCGGTCACCGATGGTGACATGCTCGATCGATGGGGGAGGACGACTCTCCGGTTCCCCGATTGACGGAGAACCCGAGGCGGGAGAGTGATGATGACCCTCCTTCCGGTAAACTCACCTCCGTCAAAGAAGAAGAAGATGACGAAGACGATGACATCTCCTCCGACAAGAAGGAGGAAAAGGAGGACGACACCTCCTCCGATGAGCCGCCACCAAAGCGCATCCGTGGCTGGGCTTGGTCAGATGAAGACGACGACGATGAGGAGGAAGAAGCCCCTGTTGAAGGCTACGGCAGCAGCGACGAAGAACTCGTCAACAGCAGCAGCGACGGCGGCTACCCCAGCGACGGTGAAGACAGCAACAACCCTTAGAGTAGGGACTACTATAAGACTAGCAGTAGCAATCTATTCTCCTTTTGTTGAGCAATCGGCTTCTCTTTGTAAGAAATCTTATTTCAATGAAGAACCTCCTTTAATTCGATTTTGCCGATTGTCAACCTGGGTCAATGCTTAATGAGCCGATGGCAACGCATCCTTCACGATAAATTGCGAGACAGGTTAATTCAGTTATCCCTCAAATAATAAGCAACCCTCGCCTACAAGAGCAACTCAGATCCCCAAAACGCTGCTCGCACAGATCCAACTTCCAGCCACACAACTCTCAGATCCCAATCGCGCAGACTCCCTCGCGACAAATCCAATGGCGGAATCGTTCCACGCCAACACTGAGGTCTCTGGTTTGAAGGTAATCCCCCACCGTTCCTCACCATCCGAGTAAATTGCTGGAATTAACAACAAACACCTGAATTAATGTCTCATTGCATCATTAATTTTTAGGTATCAGATATTCTGCTGTCGCATCCCTCTCTTCCGAATTCTCTTTGTCTTGGCCCTCGCTCCACCGAGAGTCCTGCTCATCTGATTTCATGCGAGGCCAATAGGATTCCCTTCGTGAACCAGAACTTAGATCCCTCCTCTTGGGCTGATTGCTTAAGAGCCTGGCCTAATCGTCCTGAGGATTGGGTTTCATGGTATAATAGGGTAGCTAAGACCCACCAATCCACCTGGGAAACTACTGGAATGGCCGATGCCTTAGCACTATCACTGTCTCCTCTTGAAAAACATGAAAACCTTTTGAAAACCATCGGCTACTTTTGGTCTGGATGTTTTGAATTGTTTCCTTGTTGGCTGCGTCCATGACCCCAACCCCATCGGACGTGGCCATGGATCACCGGCTTCCATATCGCATCCCTGTCCTCTGCCTTTATGCTGCTAAAGGTCCCTTAGCTTTCTTCCAAAAAGCACTGCACAAACTGGGGTGCTTATCTTCGACGCCACATGAAAACCAAAGGCCCTGTAACAGAGAAAGAACACACGGCCTTCTTAAACTTCTGGTTGGAGCACTTCATATTCTGCGGCCCTTCCCTTGCTCCTACCAAGAATTATCTTTCCTTGGCCTATGAACTTGCCAAAGGCACCAAACTTGGCATTGGCAAACTGCTCATTGAGAGGGCTTATCGATATCTCCAAACACAATCACAACCGCGTTTCCCCAAAATACCAAACAGAGGCCCTTGGTGGGTTTATTCACGCAGGGCCCAACTACTCTGACACATCCCAAACTTCCTCTAGCCACCGCACCTTTCCGCATGCCACCCGAAGCAAATCCGATGCACTAGCTACTGCTAAGCCTCGTGCACTCCTGCTAAGATTGATCCCCAAGGAAGCAGCAGAGTGGTTCAAGATCTTCTTCCAAGGTCTGGACAATCCTCTCTTCTTTCCTTACACACTTAGTCCGAAAGCATTTTAAAATCTGGCTTTTAGGCTAGACAGTTTTGCCGATGACGCCAGCACCCGGCAATTGTACTCCACGATTCGTCCCTGTTTTCTTCCGGTGGGTATGAGCACCTCCAACAGGATCATCAAACCTGGTTATACCAGCCGGTCGTAGCAGCCCGACAGCTTGGTCTTGGCAAGTGTCCCCCACTCTTTCTCCACTTCTGTCAAGTGTACGACTTGCCCGATGTCCTACTAGTCGTAGGTGTTATCTTCTTGATGCGGCTTCAGTCATCCCAATACCTCACAACCTCTTTCACTTCCTCAACTACACGGAGGCCCGGGTGGGGCAATGTAAGACCCACGCCTCGAAGAGCTCAGGACCATTGCTGAAACAACTTGATGCTGAACATATTATCCCCTCGCACAGTACCACCGTCATAATTTTCTTGAAGTAGCTTACCGAGTATCCTTCTTTACAACCCCGTTCCGTTTTCTTTGGTGCTAACAAGATGGTCCAGAGCCCGTACATGATGATGGCTCCTCTTTCACACTCCACCCACCAGCTCCGGTGGTCCTCTTCTGCAAAAACTCACCACCTCAGAAGGTCGTGATGTGTGTGAATCCAGCCGATTTTACCAAAATCGCTTCCAAGAGCGGAGCATCTTTCTAGCTGGGCTGCCTCGAGCCCCAAAGGAGACAAATAGTTGAGGAAAGTAGTCGTCAGGAAGACCTTGAGGCGTCAAACCTCCTTTCCACCCAAGAAATTCTCATGACAAGCTAATCCACGCCTTGGCTGGTTTCATTCATTCTTCTGTGCTTTAATATGTTCGTATGTCTTCTCCACAGACTCTCATCAAGAAATCTCCACGAGATACACAGCTCCAGCCAAGGGGACTAAGTTCAGTACTCCTGGGAGAACACCATGTCGAGCCGCCCGGGGACTTGCCACCGTCACTGCAACAGTGCTGTCAGCCCCCGAACCTGGGCCGCCCCTCCAACTCCCATCAAAACAGGACAGGAAACACAAAGAGTCGATGCACCAAGAGGGCTCGAAAGGATCAGCAAGCCCCTTCCTCGAACCAAGAAGCCTCAAATGTAATGGCTCTCCAACTCCTCCTAGCTCGATTCTTGTGCTTTGCTGCTCAGATCGGCTCACCATCTTTTTTGCAGACTGATGAAATTTCCAGTGGGGATGTTGATGAAGTTCTGATGCCCTCCACAACTCTGGACGTAACAACCTCTAAAGGTGACACTCACCAAGTTTCACCTTTGGCCAAACCTCAGTAAACGCCCACAAACATTGCATCGTCATTGGCTGTTCCCATGGTCCTAGGAGAGGTATGCTTCCCTTGTTGGCTCGCCCTTACCCTGATCTGCATGCTTATGTTGCTCTTGTTGTTTGTCAGGGTTGTGATCTCTCAGGCTTGCTGTCGTTCGACCCTGAATCCATCGAGCCAGCCCCTCCCACAGCACGTGATGAACCAAGTCCCAGCGTCATCGCTGCCCAATTCCAACGCCTCAAAGCTCTGCTTTCTTCACCCATTGAGACATTGGTCGAAAACTCTGAGGAGGTGAAGAACATCCTTGAAGAAATCCAGCCTCACGTCCCAGTGACGCTGCAGTTGAAGCTCTGGCCAGTCGTGACGTTGTCTGCCTTCAGGTCAAGGGTGCAGTTGGCTCGTCAGAGAATCGACTTACGCCACGCCCAGGCCCCGCTGAAAGCCGATATTGCAGACAAATGTCAACGGCTTAACGAGAAAAAGGCAGCTTCGGCCACTAAGACTGACACCTCTGTCAGCACTGCTGAGCCTGAGACCTTACGAAAGGAGCTGAAGGACCTCGAAGAAAAGGTGCGGGACACCAAAGAGCTCATCTGTGACAAGGCAGCTTCCATTGCTTGCTCCCAACAGGAAGCAGAATACCTCAAAGCTGGGCTGGAAAACTAACTTACACGAGATACGGTCTTGATCAAACAGCTGGTGACGGCCAGGATGAAGATGTGACGAGGCTGAGATCGCCGAGGTAGATCATGGAAACAGAGCGCGCACTCGTGCCCTTGAGGCATCTGCTCGCAGAGCTCCTCCATGTACCGATAATCAAGCCCACTGAGCATGTATCACAGAACAAATTTGTGGTTTCCTGGTTTATGGCCGTGCATCGTGCTTTTATTCTTAAGCTATGTCCGAGCACCTACCGTACTTAAATTTTTCTATTTTCGCTTTTTTTATTAGCCGATCGATTTCATGAATCGTCCTCCTGGTACATATCGTGGCCTCGTACTCTCTCTCGTGTATAAGCCTCTCGAAATAATCTTTCAAGTAATTGAAGATATTGGCTCTCCAGTCATCCTGTCTCTTCTTCAACGACATGGTCATGCTAACTAGCATGAGGCTAACACATGTGGTAAGGATAATTTTAGCCGATTAGAATCGGCCTCCTTTTTCATTGCAATGCTCAATGCGGGTCTACAACTTCTCCGGTTCTTTACTATGGGTACGGACGATTCAAGTAAGACCTTTGCTTTTTTTGGGGTTTATCGCTCGGGATCGGCCCCTTGGCCACGCACGGGCCCCATAGACTTGGATTCATACTGTCAAAGCCATGAATAAGACCAGCCTCACCCCGCTTTTTGAAGCTTCGATGCGCTCACAGCCATCCAGATTAATTCCAGAGAGCTGCTCTTGGTCGTTTGCCTCCCAGATGTTCATGGCAGCTAGCGAGATCTATCATCTGCATGAACAACCTCCACTTTATCTCCATCCCATTGTATGATGCACTGATGCATTGTGGATGGAATGCAAAAGTTAGCGTGGATCCAATCCCTCTAACAGGACAGCGTAAGTGCTCTTGCCGTCGACGATGAAGAATACGTAGGATGGTTTTTTCGCCCACTATAGATCTACGTTCAACACCCTGGCTTCTGACGCTGTCGTTAGGTCTGCTTAATGTGTTTTTGTCTTGATCACTGTCATTTGACTCGCCCAAACGCCGTGAACATGGAGTACGACATTATATTGACTGCCGCTCCCGTGTCAACCAGCATCTTGCCGACGGGCTGCCCATTGATATAACTCCTTTCAAGTATAGGGCTTTCAGATGCCTCGTAGCCTCTCGTGGCTTCTCAAAGATGATCTGGTCACGGTCGTAATCAAACTGTGAGCACCGAGCACTCTCCCTCGCTTTCTTGAGCACAAAACTCGACTAAGGATGAACATCATGTTTATATCGCCCGATGCCTCCGCATCGGCTTTTGTCTGCTTGGGCCGCCACACTTTCCTTGGCGGGCGTGCCTTCGTCTCCAATGTTTGCTGAATTTTCACGCCATACCTGGCCGTGCTTTCTCAACGTGTATAGGTACTGCGCCTCTTCTTCCAAGTTCCGTAGCCGTTGCACTCGCTTTTGGGAGTGGCCGAGTCCATCAGGGACACCACCGTGGCCGGTGATACCATCTTCTTCATCCGACTTCTAAGTCTTCATGTTGAGACGATCACTGTCTGTTCGAGGTGGAGGTCTTTAGACGCTGAACATCAACTTCATTAGTTCCCCTTCCTTCCGTCTACACAGGCGCTCTCTCGATTGTTGGCACGGCTTGTCCCCGAGTCCCGCTGTTGTCCGAAGAAAGGACAGTCCCAATGCTTATCCATGTCTTCTTGCTCTCTTGATCTCCCTAGCGTGACGCTCATACCCTTCTTGGTCTCTATCATATCGACGATATTTCCTGTCATCTGCATCACCGACGATATTTCTCATCATCTACGTCGTAGCGCCGACGCCGGTCATACTGCTGTCATATTTGTTGAGGAGATGTGCGGAGAGTGGTCGTTGATACCGCACGCTCCTCACTTGTTCCTCGGTGATGCGTCTGGCCATCATGTCGTCGGTCGCGTGGATCGGCTTCCGCTTATCTTTGCCACGGAGTGATCGCTCTTCTCGCTTATCCTTACCATGGTGGCCCACAAGTCCCGCCATGTTGATATCAAACGAGAAGCCCGGCTTGCTCTCAAGAAGTGACTAAGATCACTCATGTTGACGTCAGAAACGGATGCGTGTGAACTCTCATGGCAACCGAATCGGAGTAATCGGGCCTGCTTATCGCCATTTGAATCTGTCCGCGCAACACCTTTCATTGGTGGCATGGGTGAACGTGATGCCATTTGCGTATGGTCTCGTTCATCTCTTGTAACGTGAGGATTTTGTGGCCTTCGGGTAACTTCGGCTGTTTTTCCTTCAGCAGAAACGTAAATTTGCTCCGTTTGCTTAAATCAAAGTCAAACCCTTTGCAGGCCCCGGTTGTTTCACCCACTTGCATACGGTTTGGCTCCCGAGTCCATTCAGCTGCCGATTTCTTGATCTTCGTTAATCTTCTATCTTCTTTCATCTCGAATGTGGCGACGCGCTGAACTTGTCCCGGCATACCCGGTGGCGCCGTTCATACGATGTCAATTTCTGAACCATACTGAATTGCAGTCCGTCGTAGTCACGTCTTGAGCTGCGCCGATGTGCATGCGAATGCTGTACTCAACCGTCTTTTCAAATAGACGAATCTAATAACATCGGTTCTTATAGTCTCAACGCTCATTAATGTATTCAGACACGTTTCGCTTTTGCTGGCCTTGGCCGATCTGCAATGCCAGCTTCTGGCTTCAATGATATTGTATGTGAAATCGTTTTCCAAATTAAGCTTCTTAATGCCCTAACTGGAATCTGTGCAATGAGGTGTACCACCTAGCAGCGGGCCCGTGAGAGATTGCGAAAGAACCTCACACGTAGCCGGTCCGAAGCCGAGACCATGCTCCCAATCGTGTACAACATCGGCTCTGCCACGTGCTCACTGAGCGCCAGATCCTTCGATCCACCGAATTTTGGGAAGTCGTGGAGCCGATACTTAGGCGGTAGTGGGATTAGGTCATACTGTTAGGATACGGCTTGGAGTAGCCGATCATTCTCTTCTTCGGGCAGATACCGAATCGGGCTCCTAAGATTGCAGTAATCTGATCCACCGTAGGAGCTGCAGCGGTTGAGCTTTCATGACTTTGTTCCGGTGGCATATTTATTTAGCCACGCCTGCTTCTCCGCATCCGCTCCGAATCCTCTCGCTGTGGCAACTCTTCCGTCAGAATCCGTTCTATCCAAGCAGTTGCAGTCCGAAGACGTATGTGCACACGTATCCATGCGGGATCTCCTTGGGCGGTTCATATAAGAACTGATAATCGCCAGGATCACCTCCAACCTTGTAGACGACGTATGCTGGTGAACCTTGTTGCTGTGGAGCTGCCAACGTGTACGGCAGTGGTGGCCTAGTGTAGAACGGTATTTCTCCCTGATGAGTTCCTAGAGCAGGTCCTGACGGAGAATACCGATGCTTCATGATTTCTTGCACCACGCGAAGCGAACACGCTCCAAAGTGTTCACTGTGCTCGAATGCCGATGTAGGGCATAAGCCACAAAGATAGTTGATTTCCGGGCGCAGGCTCGTACGGTCCTCCGAAGGGAGAGATAGATCTATCCCTTCAAGCGCCTTCAGGTTTGAACCCTTTGAACCTAATCCCGTGCGAACGGGTCTTTCGAAAGAGTCGATGAGATCGGCTTCTAAGATGGCCTTGAGATCATCATACTTCTTCTTGTGCTCAGCAGGCAGATCCTTCATACTTGATCGGTTCTTCCTGCCATCTTGGATGCGTATGTTGACGTGGTTGTCGTGAGAAGATTGTCCCACTTCCATGCAAGTCATCGTGTTGCTCGCCAAAACCCACCGGCGAGCAAAGGGGTTAAGCAACACGAAGAGCCGGAGGCTTCCAAGATCGATGGGGGCCCCCGGTCCCTCGACGTCGTCCCGCAATGTTCCGGCACACGGCGGTTGCAAGGCGTGCCACCTGACCTATACCCGGTCGAAGGTGTTGGATTGCTTCGATTAGTTTCCCCGCATGGTAGACACGTAAACATTAAATACGAGCTCCGATCGGCTCTCGTGTTGCCTCGTGATCGGGCTCAAGAGCCGACGCCCATGGTTCACGTCGGGTTAACGATGACATGGGTTCCTGCTTGATCAATATAAAGTTAATCTAATCTACGATAGTTTAGGGTTTTCACCGATGATCGGAACATCCTGCGCGTAGTTGAGCCTAATAGACACGAAAGATAATGGAAAAACCCTAGAAGAGGCCTAAAAAACAACACTAAGTCAATTCCCGAACGTCCCTCTTAGGATCAACAAACCATATCTTACGTACTACTGATCGTTCAACCCGTTTGCAAGGCCTAACCATACAGATATTAAACCAATCCTTGAAGAATCAAGGAGCAACTATAACGGATTGGATCTACTAAATAACAAACAAGCAAGGCGCTGCCCTTACACCTAGGTAGGTATAAGGGCAGCTAGATATCAAGGGACGACATAGCTAAGCAAATATGCATAAGAAAAGCATCCATGCAAGCCCCAAAACACCTAAGATAATAGTGCTACTCGCCATCAACAACGCTTCAACACGAGCAACACAAGACAACGAATAAACGTATACCGCCTAGATCGCAAGATGCGATCTAGGCAACATGTTGCTGGAAGGAAACCCTCGAAGAAGGGGTGGCGATGCGCCCGATTTGTGTTTGTTGTGAACGTGATTGTCCTCCTCTTTCTCGATAACCCTAGATACATATTATAGTCCAATGGACTTTCTAATTTGGACGTGCACCTAACCGCACGAGTTAAACCCTATCTTTTAATTCTAAACTAAGATGGTAATCTACTATATTTTTACGTATACACGGCAATCTAGCCCAAACTTCTTCGCACAAGGCCGCTTCAGAGATGCTCCACGCGTAATCCTTCAAGCCCATCTCAATTACGGCCCATCTCCCGATTTGGCCAAAATCTCGTGATAACACAGTTTTACAATAATGTTGATCAAGATTATGTTGGTAGCATGTCACTTCAGAAATTATTTGTGTTATCGTTTACCTACTCGAGGACGAGTAGGAACTAAGCTTGGGGATGCTTGATACGTCTCAAACGTATCTATAATTTCTCATGTTCCATGCTACTTTTATTACAATACTTGAATGTTTTATACATACTTTACAACATTATTATACATTTTCCTGAACTAACCTATTAACAAGATGCCGATGCGCCAGTTCCTGTTGTTCTTGGTTTCAGAAATCCTAGTAAGGAAATATTCTCGGAATTGAACGAAATCAACGCCCAGGTGGTCCTATTTTACACGAAGCTTCCAAGACCTGGTGGGAAAGGGCTGGCCACGAGGGTGGCTGCACTATAGAGCGGGCGTGGCCTGCGCCCTGGCCGCCGGGGCCTGTGGTCTCTGGCCTCGTTGTCGCCCCGACCTACCCTTCCGCCTGTGTCATTTTCACGCAAACCCCCTGTACCGAGAGCTACGATACGGAAAACTCAAGAGACGCCATAATCCCATCTCTCGGATTTCAGAGATCGCTCCTAACCCCCGGCGGGAGAGGGCAATCATCACCGGAGTGGCTCTACATCATCATGCCCGCTTCCCGGATTGATGCGTGAGTAGTTCATCCTTGGACTATGGGTCCATAGCAGAGCTAGATGGTTGTCTTCTCCGCTTGTGCTATCATTGTTTAGATCTTGTGAGCTGCCTAACACATCAAGATCATCTATTTGTAATGCTACATGTTGTGTTTGGCGGGATCAGATATACGATGTCAAGTTGATTATCAATTGTCATATATGTTGTTTATGTTCTGGCATGCCGTTACTAGTAGAGGCTCCGGCCAAGTTGATACTTGTAACTCCAAGAGGGAGTACTCATGCTCGAGAGGGTTCATGCCCACTGAATCTGGGATCGTGACAGGAGGTTCTAAGGTTGTGATGTGGTCGTTGCTACTAGGGATAAAACATCGATGCTTTGTCTAAGGATATTTGTGTTGATTACATTACGCACCATACTTAATGCAATTATCTGTTTTTTACAACTTAATACTGGAAGGGGTTCGGATGATAACCTGAAGGTGGACTTTTTAGGCATAGATGCATGCCGGATAGCGGTCTATGTACTTTGTCGTAATGCCCTGATTAAATCACATAGTAATCATCGTTGGATATGTATTGAATCTTTATTTGTCAATTGCCCGCTTGTAATTTGTTCACCCAAGATGTTAGTTATCTTATTGGAGAGAGACACCACTAGTGAACTGTGGATCCCGGTCCATTCTTTTTACATCTGAATACATTCTACTAATCATTGTTTTTACTGTTCTTTGCAAACAAACACCATCTTCCACCCGAACGTTTAACTCTTTGTTTTCAGCAAGCTGATACGTCTCCAACGTATACGTTGGGGCAAAGTCTTTTGATTGTGTTGTGCAGGTTCCACGTTGCGCCGGTTTCGCCGCACTACACTCCACCACCAACAACCTTCATGTGCTTCTTACCCTAACGTTCGATAACTGATTTCTTTCTCGAGGAAAAACTTGCTGATGCGCATCACACCTTCCTCTTGGGGTTCCTAACGATTTGCACATTCACGCGCATCACCAAGCCACCAACCGACAGGGCAAGGGTTATATAAATAAATCTCCCATCCCGTCGGGTTGGCTGACCGGACAAAGGAGGCCGGCATCGCACCATCACTGCCGCGAGGTTATCCAACACGCCGCCGACCATGCGCCATCGCACTGCACACGCGCGCCCACGCGCATGCCTACCGTGGACTCAAGGTCGTCGTAGACCTTGGCCGTCGCATCGCGCCTCCACAAGACGCTGCCGACGCCGTCCTCCGTCTCGCACGCGCTACAATCGGGCCGCGCTCTACGCAACGCCACACGTGCGTGGTAGGATCCGGTTGGCCTATTAGGGTTAATTAGGGTTAATTAGTTTATTTAGTTAGGTTAGTTTAATTAGTTTAATTTAGGGTTAGTTTAATCTCATTTTAGGTTAGTTTAATTTAGTATTCTATTTAATTTGATTTTAGGTTAGTTTGATTTGATTTTGTAAGTTAGTTTAATTTTAGGGCTTGATTAAATTGATTTTTGGGTTAGTTTAATTAGTTTGATTTTAGGTTAGGTTTGCACTTCTTAGGGCCGCCGCTATGTAAAAATGATGAATAATGTTACTGCCATAAAAAATCGCCATGTGAAAATGATGTAAAAATTGCCGCTTACATAAATATTGCTCCCCGATCCGAATGTTACCCCCGATCTCGACATCGCCCCTATGTAAAAATTGTTCCCCCGATCCGACTGTTTCATGCACATTACGGCGTTATGAAACACGCATCCCCCTCTCCCCGTATGTTACGACGACCGCCCGACACGCCGTAGATGCACACGCTCCGTTGGGAACCCCAAGTGGAAGGCATGATGTATAGAAGCAAGTTTCTCAAAAGATGAAACCAAAGCTTAATCGAACCAGCAGAGCCAAGAAGCACGTTGGAAGGCTGATGGTGGCGAAATGATGCGGCGCAACAATGGGTGGATCCAACGCCAACGTGGAATCCGCACAACAAAACCAAAGTACTTTGCCTCAACGAAACAAAGGAGGTTGTCAATCTCACCGGCTTGCCGTAACAAAGGATTAAGCGTATGTGGAAGATAATTGTTTGCAAGAAAACAGTGAAACAAATTGCAGGAGATTGTATGCTATGTAAAGAATAGGACCGGGGTCCACAAATCACTGAGGTGTCTCTTCCATAAGATAAAAGCATGTTGGGTAAACAAATTACAAATGGGCAATTGACAAATAGAGAAGGCATAACAATGCATATATACATGATATGATAAATATAGTGAGATTAATTGGCACATGACAAAGTACATAGACCGCCATCCAACCGCATCTATGCCTAAAAAGTCCACCTTCGTGTTATCATCCAACCCCTCTAGTATTAAGTTGCTAAGCAACATACAATTGCATTAAGTATGGTGCGAAATGTAATCGACAACTACATTCTTAGACATAGAATCAATGTTTTATCCCTTGTGGCGCAACAGACATCACAACCTTAGAACTTTTTGTCATGTCCCATGTGTCAATGAAGGCATGAACCACTATCGAGCATAAATACTCCTCTTGGAGTTACAAAACTTGGCCACAGCCTCTACTAATAACGGAGAGTGCAAGATCATAAACAATACATAAACAATAGAGTTTGATAATCACCATAACATAGTATTTCTCTATCCATCGGATCCGACAAACACAACATATAGTATTACATATAGATGATCTTGATCATGTTAGGCAGCTCACAAGATCCAACAATGAAGCACAACAAGGAGAAGACGACCATCTAGCTACTGCTATGGACCCATGGTCCAGGGGTGAACTACCCACTCATCACTCCGGAGGCGATCATGGCTATGAAGAGTCCTCCGGGAGATGAATCTCTCCGGCAGGTGCCGAGGCGATCTCCGAATCCCCGAGATGGGACATGGCGGCGTTCTCCGGAAGGTTTTCCGATCGTGGCTCGGCACGGGGCTCTCGCGACGGAGGCTTTAAGTAGGCGGGGGTAGGTCGGGGGCTGACGAGGGCCCACACCATAGGCGGCGCGGCCCCCTCGGTCGCGCGCATGTGTGGCGGCGCTCGTCGCCCCACTTCGTTATCTCTTCGGTCTTCTGGAAGCCCGTGCAAAAATAGGACCCTTGATTTCGTCCAATTCCCGAGAATATTTCCTTACTAGGATTTCTGAAACAAAACAAAAACAGCAAATCAAGCCTGCTCTTCGGCATCTTGTTAATAGGTTAGTCCCGTAAAATGCATAAATACGACATATAATGTGCATAAAACATGTAGGTATCATCAATAAAGTAGCATGGAACATAAGAAATTATCGATACGTTGGAGACGTATCAATATCATCCAACTGTGGAACCACAGCCGAGCAGGTAAAACGATAACAAAGATAATTTCAAGTGACATGCCATCATAATCTTGATCATACTATTTGTAAACATATGTAATGAATGCAATGATCAAAACAAAGGTAATGACATGAGTAAACAAGTGAATCATATAGCAAAGACTTTTCATGAATAGTACTTCAAGACAAGCATCAATAAGTCTTGCATAAGAGTTAACTCATAAAGCAATAAATCAAAGTAAAGGTGTTGAAGCAACACAAAGGAAGATTAAGTTGCGGTTTTTCAACTTATAACATGTATATCTCATGGATATTGTCAACATAAAGTAATATAACAAGTGCAATATGCAAGTATGTAGGAATCAATGCAAAGTCACACAAGTGTTTGCTTCTTAAGGTGGAGGGAGATAGGTAAACCGACTCAACAATAAAAGTAAAAGAAAGGTCCTTCAAAGAGGAAAGCATCGATTGCTGTATTTGTGCTAGAGCTTTTATTTTGAAAACATGAAACAATTTTGTCAACGGTAGTAATAAAGCATATGAGTTATGTAAATTATATCTTACAAGTTGCAAGCCTCATGCATAGTATACTAATAGTGCCCGCACCCCGTCCTACTTAGCTTGGACTACCGGATCTTTGCATGCCATGTTTCAACCAAGTGTCACAAAGGTACCTCCATGCCGCCTGTACAAAGGTCTAAGGAGAATGCTCGCATTTTGGATTTCTCGCTTTTGATTATTCTCAACTTAGACATCCATACCGGGACAACATGGACAACAGATAATGACTCCTCTTAAATGCACATGTAGCAACAATTATTATTCTCATATGAGATTGAGGATATATGTCCAAAACTCAAACTTCCACCATGATTCATGGCTTTAGTTAGCGGCCCAATGTTCTTCTCTAACAATTTTGCATGCTCCAACCACTAAGGTGATAGATCCTTCGACAAGACGGACATGCATAGCAACTCACATGATATTCAACAATAGTTGATGGCGTTCCCCATGGTTATCGCACAACAAGCAACTTAATAAAAGATAAAGTGCATAAGTACATATTCAATACTACGATAGTTTTTAAGGCTATTTGTCCCATGAGCTATATATTGCAAAGGTGAATGATGGAATTTTAAAGGTAGCACTCAAGCAATTTACTTTGAATGGCGGAGAAATACCATGTAGTAGGTAGGTATGGTGGACACAAATGGCATAGTGGTTGGCTCAAGGATTTTGGATGCATGAGAAGTATTCCCTCTCGATACAAGGTTTAGGCTAGCAAGGTTATTTGAAGCAAACTCAAGGATGAACAGTGCAAAACTCACATAAAAGACATATTGTAAACATTATAAGACTCTACACCGCCTTCCTTGTTGTTCAAAACTCAATACTAGATATTATCTAGACCTTAGAGAGACCAAATATGCAAATCAAATTTTAGCAAGCTCTATGTATTTCTTCATTAATGGGTGCAAAGTATATGATGCAAGAGCTTAAACATGAGCACAACAATTGCCAAGTATCACATTATCCAAGACATTTTAGAATTACTACATGTAGCATTTTCCAATTCAAACCATATAACAATTTAACGAAGAAGAAACTTCGCCTTGAACATTATGAGTAAAGCCTAAGGACATATTTGTCCATATGCAACAGCGGAGCGTGTCTCTCCCACAAAGTGAATGCTAGGATCCATTTTATTCAAACAAAAACAAAAACAAAAAACAAACCGACGCTCCAAGTAAAGAATACAAGATGTGATTGAATAAAAATATAGTTTCAGGGGAGGAACCTGATGATGTTGTCGATGAAGAAGGGGATGCCATGGGCATCCCCAAGCTTAGACGCTTGAGTCTTCTTAAAATATGCAGGGGTGAACCACGGGGGCATCCCCAAGCTTAGAGCTTTCACCCTCTTGATCATAGTATATCATACTCCTCTCTTGACCCTTGAAAACTTCCTTCACACCAAACTTCAAGCAAACTCATTAGAGGGTTAGTGCACAATTAATAATTCACACATTCAGAGGTGACACAAACATTCTTTTCACTTCTGGACATTGCATAAAGCTACTGGACATTAATGGATCAAAGAAATGAATCCAACATAGCAAAAGAGGCAATGCGAAATAAAAGGCAGAATCTGTCAAAAACAACAGTCCGTAAAGACGAATTTAAAGATGGCACCAGACTTGCTCAAATGGAAAAACTCAAAACTAATGAAAGTTGCGTACATATCTGAGTATCACGCTCGTAAATTGGCAGATTTTTTCGAATTTTCTACAGAGGCCTGTGCCCAGATTCGTGACAGACAGCAATGCTGTTTCTGCGCAGCGATCCCAAATATAATATCAACTTTGACATAGAAACTTTACTTGGCACAAAAACATGATAAGGAGAGGTTGCTACAGTAGTAAACAACTTCCAAGACTCAACAAACAA
This sequence comes from Lolium multiflorum, assembly GCA_030979885.1. Classification (NCBI taxonomy): domain Eukaryota; kingdom Viridiplantae; phylum Streptophyta; class Magnoliopsida; order Poales; family Poaceae; genus Lolium; species Lolium multiflorum. Next base: position 82,906,112 of record CM061753.1, read on the forward strand.
AAATTGCTGTAGTAAAAACATGGGTTGTCTCCCATAAGCGCTTTTCTTTAACGCTAGGCGCAGAAAGTGCAATCAAGTATTATCGGATGGTGGTGCATCATCCTTACCTTGGGCTTTACCCTTACCTTTCTTTTTGTTTTCCTTTCTCTTTGATTTAGGAAATGTATGATTTCCCCCTGGTATAGAGGTGAAATCCAAGATGCCTTCTCCCACATCTATGACTGCTCCCAATAGTTTTAGCAGGGATCTTCCGAGTGTGACCTTTCCTGTCCCTACACATTCAATAACAAGATAATCAATGGATATTGTTCTTCCAAGAATGGTTATGCACACCTCGGCTATTCCCTTAGGAATTATAACAGAATTATCAATGAGAGTTATTTCTTCTCCTCCTTCATCAACTCCCCATAGTTTCAAAGATTTATAAATGCTCTCAGACATAAGGCAAAATTCAGACATAATATCACAGTTGGCACGAAGAGTTTGATCACCAATAACAATTTTAACAGTAGGATCCCATAATGAAGGTTTAGAGTTCACTAAAACTTGTTCAAGACGATTACGAACACAGTGATAGTTGTCATTCAAGCGAGATGTACTTATCTCGAGATTGTTCAATCTATTATAAATGCTAATAAGGGCTGAATCAAAGTTATTAGCTGAATCATGTGATGCAACCAATTTCTTTATGGCATTAAAAGCTTGATCCCCATTACAATGAAGGAAATCTCCTCCTACTAAAGCATCCAAAGCATATCTATAATGAATCATAAGACCAAAATAAAAATTACTAAGTAGCAAACTTAGAGTCATTTGAGGTTCAGTTTTAAGATAAGAAGTAAAAATTCTAGACCAAGCATCTTTAAAACTTTCCTCATCCCCTTGTTTAAAAGTAAAAACTAATTCCTCAGGTGAAGAAGTAACAGGTGTAGAGCTAGACATGGTAGTAAAAGTAAACTAGATAAAGTAAATGCAAGTAACTAATTTTTTTGTGTGTTTTTGATATAGTGAGCAAGACAAGAAATAAAGTAAAACTAGCAAATTAATTTTTGTGTGTTTTGTTTAGGTGCAGCAAACAAAGTAGTAAATAAAATAAAGCAAGACAAAAACAAAGTAAAGAGATTGAGAAGTGGAGACTCCCTTGCAGCGTGTCTTGATCTCCCTGCAACGGCGCGCAAATTTAGCTTGATACGCGAGATGCACACGTCCGTTGGGAACCCCAAGTAGAAGGTATGATGCGTATAGAAGCAAGTTTCCCTCATGAAACCAAGGTTTAATCGAACCAGTAGGAGCCAAGAAGCACGTTGAAGGTTGATGGTGGCGAAATGTGATGCGGCGCAACAACAGAGATTCCGGCGCCAACGTGGAATCTGCACAACAAAACCAAAGTACTTTGCCCCAACGAAACAAAGAGGTTGTCAATCTACCGGCTTGTCGTAACAAAGGATTAAGCGACGAGTGGAAGATAATTGTTTGCAAGAAAACAGTAAAACACAATTGCAAGATTGTATGCTATGTAAAGAATAGGACCGGGGTCCACAGTTCACTAGAGGTGTCTCTCCCATAAGATAAAAGCATGTTGGGTAAACAAATTACAGTCGGGCAATTGACAAATAGAGAAGGGCATAACAATGCATATACATGATATGATAAATATAGTGAGATTTAATCCGGCATTACGACAAAGTACATAGACCGCCATCCAACTGCATCTATGCCTAAAAAGTCCACCTTCAGTTATCATCCGAACCCCATTCAGTATTTGCTAAGCAACAGACAATTGCATTAAGTATGGTGCGTAATGTAATCGACAACTACATCCTTAGACATAGAATCAATGTTTTATCCCTAGTGGCAACAGACATCACAACCTTAGAACTTTCTGTCACTGTCCCAGGTGTCAATGAAGGCATGAACCCACTATCGAGCATAAATACTCCCTCTTGGAGTTAAGAGTACAAACTTGGCCAGAGCCTCTACTAATAACTGAGAGCATGCAAGATCATAAACAACACATAAACAATAGATTGATAATCACCATAACATAGTATTCTCTATCCATCGGATCCCGACAAACACAACATATAGTATTACATATAGATGATCTTGATCATGTTAGGCAGCTCACAAGATCCAACAATGAAGCACAACAAGGAGAAGACGACCATCTAGCTACTGCTATGGACCCATGGTCCAGGGGTGAACTACTCACTCATCACCGGAGGCGATCATGGCGATGAAGAGTCCTCCGGGAGATGAATCCCTCTCCGGCAGGGTGGGAGATCTCCTGAATCCCCGGATGGGATTCGCGGCGGCGGCGCTCTCCGGAAGGTTTTCCGTATCGTGGCTCTCATGAGGGGCTCGCGACGGAGGCTTAACAGGCGGAAGGGTAGGTCGTAATGACGAGGGCCCACACCATAGGCGGCGCGGGCCCCCTCCTCTCAGCGCCCTATGTGGCGGCGCCTCGTCGCCCACTTCGTTATCTCTTCGGTCTTCCGGAAGCTCCGTGCAAAAATAGGACCGGCGGTGATTTCGTCCAATTCCGAGAATATTTCTTACTAGATTTCTGAAACCAAAAACAGCAGAAAAAGAACTGCTCTTCGCATCTTGTTAATAGGTTAGTTCCGAAAATGCAAAATACGACATATAATGTGCATAAAACATGTAGGTATCATCAATAAAGTAGCATGGAACATAAGAAATTATCGATACGTTGGAGACGTATCACCCCCATATTCATTATGTGGTCATGACACCCCCTATGTTATGTCGTCACCGGCATCCCTCTCTCCCTCTATGTTACGACGACCCCCTATGTTACGTCGTCACCGGCATCCCTCTCTCCCTCTACGTTAGGTCGACATTATTATTATTATGAACTCGCGATTAACTCAAAAGTAATCATGTTCTTATCGATTTAATATTTTGCTGAAACAATGGATCCATTCCATCGAGACTTCAAACAGGAAGACATGGTCGAGGACATAATCCGCGCGCCCGACCTAGAAGCTGACCGCGAAGCCGACCAAGAAGCCGACCGAGAAGCCGACCGAAGCCGACCTAAAAGCCGACCCAGAAGCTGACGGATCCGTTGATGGAGAAGATGATGGCTCCATTGATGGAGAAGCCAAGGGCTCCGGTGATGGAGAAGCCGGCGGCTTCGGCGAGGTATATATACATATATATGATCACTAGAGCCATTAATGGAATTCTATATGTACATGTATATAAAGTAATTAATGTTTATTCTCTTAGGCCTCCCAAGATAAGTTGGACAAACGAGTCCCGGCAAAGAAGTTAGGCAAAAATGACCACTTCACAATGGAACCGATGGAACTCGGAAAGGCCGCAACAACATTTAAAAATCAGTGCAGAGTTATGGTTAGGGATCGCATCCCGATCAGTGTTAGAGAATGAAACAAGAGCGAAAAGGTGCCCCAAAATGAGTTTATTACCGATCGGTTGAAAGACAAGCTTTTTGACGACCTCATGGCACATTTCGACCTGCCAGAATTGGAGTCGCAGAGTGAGATGGACAAGCAGAGGGGGAAAGTGAAGAAGTGGGCATTTCAGAAGATGGGGGAACTATTCCGGCAGTGGAAGAAGCGATTATGGGCAACTTATAAGAATGACAAGGCACCTCCAAAATTCAAGACCTCAGAGGATGCTGAGGCATTGAGAAAAACAAGAAGAATGCAGATGAAAAGGAATATCACCATAAAACGGGGTGAGGGGGCTACAAAAAATCCATGCCTAAGTGGGCTGAACAAGAAGCTGAGATGCAGCGGAATGGGGTCACTCCAGAACCCATCCGAGAAAACTGGGACTTGAGGGCTCGAAATTGGTTCCTTGCGCATGGGTGTGAGTATGACATGCGGACAGGGGACCTTGTTCAAAGTGACAGCAAGGTTAAGGTACCCAGGAAAAAATGGCTTCAAGTGATGGCAGATATTAAATCGGGAAAACTAAAGTTTGTTCCCGATAGAGAGAATGACTTGGTGACATTTGTCCCCGGGAATCCCAAAAAGGGAGGAGGAACAAGAGGCCTCGGCCCTAGTTATCCGTGGTCGATTGGGTTTCCCAGCGACGTGGAGACTTATAGGAGCTGAGCGAGAGCAAAACAACGCCAGCAGGAGGTGCAGAATGACCAGTTATCCGAGTTCCAACGCTGACTTGACCAACAACAGCGGGAGATTGATGGACTTAAAGAACGGCGCGAGCTAGATAATACCGCCGGCACATCTCAGCGGCGAAGCAGCGTGGCTGACTCGGAGGCCCCGACTGAATGTCCACGGATGATAGATGGCGGTCCTGGCTACCCCGTGGATGGAATGAAGGAGCAGACACCTTGTGATCTCCATCAGGTGTTCAGGAACCTATCTCTTAAGGTGGCGGTCGGCTTTGTTTTACATACATTAGAACCTGAAGGTCAGCCGACACTATGGCATGGCAATGAGATTCCAGCTGGCTATGCTCGTGTTGGGGTGGATTCAATTGTACCGTCGTTTGAGTCATTGCAGCTTGAAATCCCTGGAGGTGAAGGCCAGCTTACACTCGGAGACGTACTGGGTGACATCATTCTTTGGGAGAAGAAAAACATCAGGCTTCCAGGATGGGTACCCCCTACGAGTCGTCGTAGGTCACCATCTCATGCGAGTGGTCGCATGTCACCATCACCCCATGAGTACGACCACCACATCCCTAGTCCATCTCGATCTCCACCACCGGCTCAGCCGTCCTCGCCACCGCCTGCGCCCACTAAGAGTCGGTAGACACCCATTAAGCGAAAGCGTGAGAAGAGTCCTATCCGCCGGCTATTGCACCTCCCAAGAGTACCAAAGGTTTCTCCCCCGCTCGTGCTTACAATCGTACTAACGAGGAAAGTGACGCCATCGCCCAGAGCCAAATACATGCACATTTTCATAAGGAAAAACCCAAGCCCCCCAGCGCCATACACCGAGAAGAAAAAGGCATATGCTCTTGATTTTCTGAACACACCATCGCAATATGAATTACACGAGAAGAAGGATGACTATACATGCACACTTGCGAAGGTAATGGAGCAGAACAAAGAGAAGAAACGTGCTAGCGGGAGCAAATCATCAACTAAAAGTGCAGCCGGGAAGAAATCAATTACAAAAAGTGCACCCCTCAAGGCCCATCAAGTGACAGCAAGCAAAAAAAAGGATGTTCCCCAACTTAGAGAACATGCCAAACAATCGATCCCACCCCTCAAAATGTTAGATGTTCCCTTGGCGTACCAGGGACATGGTGGTTTCGATATGGAAGCAGCTGCGATGCTAGCGCCTCAAATGAATTGTACTATGGAGGAATTGCTGAGTTCCAAAGATGCTTCACTACCCATTGCTGATATAGCCCCTAAATTTGTCTACGGGGCCGACTTGGTCAGCAAAAAGAGGCTGGAAAAACTGCCAACGCATATGTGGAATTCGCATCAGTGGTACCTTGATGCGTGCAAGGTGGACCAAAGATACATCGTGGAGAATATCCCAGAAGCATATTACTTCCGAAGGGAGGAGGTCCATATTGAGATTTCCGAACTCTGGCAGTTATTCAATTTTGACGCCCTCGACAAATCTCTCATGAGTAGCTATTGCTTGTAAGTTTCTTGACTACATAGAAGTTCATGTTCATTCAGTTGTTCCTGTTCATTGTATATACTCATTATATCCTTCGGTACTCTCTTATATATACAGACTGAAGATCAATGAATGCAGAAGAAATAAGGTAAAGAATATTGGGTTTATTGACCCAGATAAAGTACATCATGACACGGTAAGGGATAAAGCCTAAGAAACGGGGGAAGCCTGCTAAGGTTTTTAGCAGAGCAACATTTCTTTGATTCAATATTTTTTTCCTTACAACTACAGGTGAGAGCCTTACTATGTTGTACACCTTCAATTTTTCTTACTCGATGTTAAGTGTAATTCATGACGTATATATAAACATGTGCAGTTTTCACTGGATTCTGCTAGACATTCAAGTTGATAATGGAATAGTTGAAGTAAAGGACCCATTGAATAGAGGCCTGGAAGGGTTCCCCAACTTGCAGGACTTGCTCCAGACGTAATTTCAATCATTGACGCGCTATATCGATATCTTTCGTGAGATATCAATTAATTATCCACTAATTAAATCATTCTTTTGCCTGGCAAGGTTTGGAGATGCTTCAAGAAGATGGTTAAGGGTAGTAACTTCGCAGAGAAACTAACATTTACTCATGTATCGTGCGCCCAGCAGCCACCGGGAACGAATCTATGTGGATACTACGTTTGCGAGTCATTCGCATGTTAACCATTGAGAAAGTGAGATCGTAGATTCGACGTAAGCAATGACATTCACAACTTTAATTTATTACCGTCAATATTTCGTTATCAAGATCGATAAATTCATATTCATCTCATTTTCCTATATAGGTCGAGTTCATGCAGGAGAAGCTCCAACCACAACAACACCTACTAGGAATTACGGAGGAACTGGCGGGACTTCTGATGAAAGAAGTGATAGATGACAAAGGCTTGTTTAATCAAACTAGGACCTCTTCATGATCTCCGTGTAATAGTTCGAATAGACGACGTGATCTAGTCCCGGTAGTCGTGAGCTCCATATATATGTATAAGGGGAATCTACGAATAGACTTTTGCTTCGAGTATTTGTTTGCTCGATCTATATATAATGCATGAACGTGTACAACTTGTAGTAGCGTACAAATATATGAAAATTTTATTTTGAAATGAAAAAATGAAATAAAAGGGGGGCGGTGGTGGTGGTGGTGGTGGTGGTGGGGGGGTGGCTGCACCCCTTAAACCCTAAAGGAGCAGTGTCATGCGCGCTCCACGTAGAGGACCTTTTGTCCCGGCCTGTGTTACAAGCCGCGACAAAAGGGGTGACCCCTGCGCACCCCGCGGCTGTCACGTGGTGGACCTGATGTAAGTGGGCCGGGACAAAAGGTTGGGCCTTTTGCCGCGCTCCTGTTACCCCGGTTGGCCAGACGGGACAAAAGGCTCTTACGGCCCGCGACAATAGGCCTGTTCCGGATTAGCATGGTGGCTTCGTGGCGGGAGCTTGCTATTTTTTTTCCATCGGTGGTGGATGCGGAGAGAGCAGAGATTCTAGCATGTCGTCGGGTTGTTCAGCTAGCAAGGGGTAGGAGTCTCAAAGCTGGTGTTGGAGACGGATTGTCAGGGAGTTGTGACAAGCTTCGGAACAGGAACTTGGATCGTTCGATCCATGGGCCGCCGATAGAAGATGTCAAGGATCTTCTGAATGGTTTTGCTGACCATCAAGTAGTTCATGTGAAACGCTCGCTCAATGAGGTAGCACATCGTTTAGCGAAAGACGGCTGCGAAAATAAATTGTGTAAATCCTAGTTGAGGGTACCACGAGGGTATATTGTAGACTTGCTGGCTTCATACTTGGCTGATGTTTAATAAATTCGCAGCGATTTGATCTCAAAAAAAAAAAAACAGACGCCATGCCAATCAGCACCGACCAACAACATGAGCTTTGACTTTTGACGCAGCATGCAGAGGTGGTGGTATCATGTTAGGGCCGGAGATGCAAGCCTCGGCCACTAACCCAAGATGTGGTGGTAGAATTCTATCACGATCGAGAAGGGCAACGGACGCAGGACATGTCAGCCCACGGGTCATGCACATTGTTCAGGTAGGCCTTGGATGGATAGATCCCTTGCAGGGACGTCTCATCCGGTACCACATTTCTAAGCGCGCGTGGCCTTTTCAGCGTGAGCGAGGGACGACAATAATGTGCGCGCAGGCACAGGCGCACTTGCGATCGCTGAACAGTGCGGTTGTTTTAAGCAAAAGCAAGCATCCGATATGAGATCCGTCGATCGAACGATGATGGCGTCCACGGCGAAAGCGCGCCGGAGCCAGCCTGCGCGCCTGCTCCTCCCACTGCCAAGAAAAGCTTCCGCATCGTGGGCACAGCATTGGTCACTGGAAGAAGAAGGTTCAATTCTAGGCCTCGCGCTATCCTCTACCGAAAATAGCTACAGGTTCGTAGGTAGGCCGGTTCGTGGTAGTGCTAGCGTTATCGCTGTCAGGTTCCACATCGAGCAGGACCGCGCATATGATGATGGAGTAATGGAGATGCAGACGCGGCTGTGGGCACTGATGGAGCTTCGTACTACAGCGATCGGAGGAGGAGGGGGAAGCCATGGTTTGAATGCTGTTTTGGAATTCCGTCCGCGTGCGGTGCACTCGCGGCGTCCGCATTTAAACGCCCCGGTCTTCTTCGTTGGCGGCGTGGTGGGCCTAAAGGAAAGTTAGCAGTATGGAGAGCATCGTACAGAGTTCGTACGGCAATCATCGTGTGTGGAGCAATTCCGATCGATCATTCCCCACAACGGCGCCTGCATCGCGCGCGTGGCCCTGCTCGATGGTGCGGAACCTGACAGCGATCGCCGGCCGTTCCACGGACCGGGCTACTCCCTAGGAAACCCTAGCGCGAGGCCCAGAGCTCAGCCTTGTCTTCCAGTGTCCAACGCACCCGGCACTGAACCTGTCGCAAGCAAGGCGAAAGAAGAAGGAAAACCCGCCGCTCATACTGGCGCATTGGTGAAAGCTGCACGATCGGCTTCCAATGCTGCACTGGCTCTCCACCGGCGCGTCCCCGGCCGCTTTCGCCGTGGACGCCATCATCCATCCATCGATCTGACGGATCTCATATCGGATGCTTGCAACCACCGCACTGTTCCACGATCCGAGTGCGCACATTACGCGTTCGTACGATACGTCGTACGCCATGGCTAAGGTATCTTGACGTACCTAGGATGGATGGGAGGTCGCGGCATCACTCGACTCTGGCATGAATAAAGTGCTGATGCTTCGTCAATTCGTCCGTTTGCCCTGGGAAAGAAACGAGAGGCGCAGGGAGCCGGCCGGGGTTTGGCGGTGCTACATGATGCTCGACCCGTAGAATACCTTTGAGTCTGCGGCTGAGAATTGCATCTCCGGCCCTGACATGATACCACCACCTCCTGCGCTTTACCGGGCCTTTGTGCGTACGAGGAGTCTAGGACTCATGTAGTAGAGTAGTCATGCTGTCGGTCAGTCGTGCTGATCGGCACGACGTCATGTCTTTTCTTGTTGACAGCCACGAATACTACGCCCTTTAAAATTTTCTTGTGCTCTTCATCGTGGGAAAAAAATACAGGGATTCTCCCTCTTTTATCTCTACCCGGTACGTTGAAATGCAATTGCCAAAGTTCCAAAAAAATAGGTATCTCACTTTTATTTAGAGATAGAGTCGCGCTGCGTCAGGCGGTGATGCGCTGGCCGGTGGCTACTGCGGCTCGACCGTAGTAGCATAACTTTAGAGCATCTCCAACAGACGCCGGCGCGTCGCCGGTGCCACGAGCCGCCGCTGCTCTAGTTGAGGCGGGAAAAGGCGCGCGCGCTAAAAAAATTGCCGCCGCGCGCTATCCCGCGGGAAACTTGCCGCGTGCGCTGCGGCGACGCGCAACTGCCACTCCCACGCGTCTTTCTCCTCCTCGCCCTCCCTCCCGCGCCGCTCCACCTCCGCCGCTCCGCTCCTCCCGCGCCGCCCACCTCCGGCCGCGTCCTCCGCGAGATGCCGCGCCGCCGCCCCTCCTCCGGCTACCACGTCCGGCGCGGCCGAGCGGCCGGTTCGACGCGGAAACCGCTCCGGCGAGGAGGATCCGCCTCGGCAGTTCGACCCCGCGCACGAGGCGGCGCGGGCACGACGCCGTCGCGTGGCGGCTCGGCCGCGCCGAACGATGAACTTCCACGACGTCTTCACGCGCGAGCAGCGGAGATGCCGGCGCCGCCGTCGCCGATGATCACGCGCGAGCAGCGCCGCCATCGGGAGCCGAGGCGCCTCCTCATCGCCGAGCGCGACGAGGCGCCCGCGTCGAGTGGGCGCGGCGCTTCCCGAGGACGTCGCCGCCACGGAGGCCTTCTACGCGCAGAAGGAGGAGGAGAAGGCGGCGATGAAGGCGAAGAAGAAGGCGAGCCGCGAGAAGCGCCGCGCCGAGTCCGCGACGAGGAAGAAGGTGAGGGCCGAGGCGGCGGCGAGGAGGAAGGAGGAAAAGAAGAACGCCGCAGGGCCGTCGACCGTCGTCCTCTCGTCCTCCTCCTCCGACTTCCAGTGGACGACGACGCGACGCCGGTGTCGGAGACGACACTGAGCAGCTCCGACTTCGACTGGGAGTCGGACAACCAGTCGGAGGAGTAGTTTTATTTAGTATTTTCGTTTAAATGTCGCATTGTATCGTTGCACTTTTATAATATATTCATATTTTCGATCATATTTTCATAGTTTGTTTGATGAATTTTCAAAAAAAAAAAAAACGGTCGGATTGCTACGCGGCGCTAGCGCCGAGGTGCGTTTTCGCACAAACGCGCGCTGCAAAATAGAGCTCTGCCGGGGGCAAATTCGCTATGCGCGAGCGGTATACAACGCGCCCAATCGCCGGTATAGCGCGCGAGATTTTACAGCGCCTGTTGGAGATGCTCTTAGTATGGCGGCGAAGCGGCGACGGAGGGGTCGATAGAGGTGGGAGATAGGGAGGGCAGGTGCGGCCGGGTGTGTGCCTGGCTAAGGACAGACAAATACTCATGCCTTACAGACATGCGGCATGTCCGCTTGACCGCAAATCCACCCTAAATTTAAGTTAGGTTTGCTCCAAATGAAACACGGTCTATTTGTGTTCTAACGTTGGGCGTCCCTATTACCGAATCCCCTCCCTGGCAATCGAACGCTCGAGCAATCACTTTCCGTGGCGCGGAAGCGCTCGCGCAACGAATCAATTCTCTTTTTATCACCTAGTGTTTAATTGCGTTCACATGTGTTCACACTAACAGCTTGTATTACTACTTTGCAAGTTGCAAAGAAAGAGCGTTCACACGCATGCATGCACATGCACAGATCATCTCATGGATTTGCATTTAATGAGCCAACTTTTCAGCATGCTTTCGTAAGTTGTTGCATGCATACACATAGCATCTCACTTTTTTTCTTCAGCACGAGGCAGACTCTCAATTCTCTTTTTGCAATTCCCTTTTGGTTTTTTTTCGTACGGTAATTCATATTTAAGGGGTCCTTTTGCAATTCCCTTTTTCGGGCCAGTGGTTTTTAAGGGGGAAAATATCGGGTGGGAAGATCCACTTGCAACTCAAATGAACTACCACTTGCTACTCAAATTAAGTATTGTTTTAAGTTGTAAGCTAACAAAAGTTGCTAAAATATTCTAAATGAAATTTAATTTTTTAGGGTTGCTAGGTATTTATATTTACCGTTGATAAATAACGGGGCACCGGGTTGATAACTTGTAAACAAAAAAAGATTCGCTACATATTTTAAATTAAATTAAATTTGTAGGGTTGATATTTATTTATATTTACCATTGATAAATAGCGGGTCACCGGGTTGATAGCTTGTAAACTAAAAGAGAGTCGCTAAAATATTCTAAATGAAATACTTTTTAGTGTTATTATTTATTTATATTTACAGTTGATAAATAACGAGGCACAAGGTTGATAGCTTGTAAAATAAAAAAAAATTCGCTAAAATATTTCTAAATGAAATACTTTTTAGGGTTGGTAGTTATTTATAATTACCGTTGATAAATAACGGGGCTCCGGGTTGATAACTTGTAAACTAAAAAGAGTCGCCAAAATATTCGAAATGAATTTAGATTTTTAGGGTTGGTAGTTATTCATATTTACTATTGATAAATATCAGGACACCGGGTTGATAGCTTCTAAACTAAAAAAGATTCGCTAAAATGTTTAAAATAAAATTAACTTTGGGGTTGATAATTTTATACATTTACCGTTGATCACTCAAATATGGAGTGGTTGATTATTCAAAACAGAGAGGGTTGATAACTTTTAGTCCGAAAAAAGTCTCAAAACATATCAACATGGGTGCTAGTTTTGAAGATCTCGTCGAGACGGATTTATTGGTGAAAACGAATCTTAATTTGGAGTTGTCGTTTGAAAGTTAAAACGTTTTAAATTTTCAAATTTGAAAAGATTCATGACATCAGCAGATTCGTCTATTTGTGCATGCATGCAGAACTTTTTCTCAATACCATGCACCGGGTTGATAATTTTATACATTTACCGTTGATCACTCAAGTATGGAGGGGTTGTTTATTCAAATAGAGAGGCTTGATAACTTTTAGCCAGAAAAAAGTTTCGAAACATATCAACATGGGTGCTAGTTTTGAAGATCTCGTCGAGACGGATTTATTAGTGAAAACGAATCTTAATTTGGAGTTGTCGTTTGAAAGTTAAAACGTTTTAATTTTTCAAATTTGGAAATGATTCCGCTGACATCAGCAGATTCGTCTATTTGTGCATGCATGCAGAACTTTCCCTCAATACCCTGCACCAGGTTGATAATTTATATATTTGTCGTTGATCACTCAAGTACGGAGGGGTTGATTATTCAAATAGAGAGGGTTGATAACTTTTAGTCCGAAAAAAATCCTCGAAACATATTAACATGGGTGCTAGTTTTGAAGATCTCGTCGAGACGGATTTATTGGTGAAAGCGGATCTTAATTTGGAGTTGTCGTTTGAAAGTTAAAACGTTTTAAACTTTCAAATTTGTTCCTTTTTACATGCATGCAAATATACGGCAAGGGAAAACACGTTTGCTCCTAATCATGTCCGAAACCGATCGCTCGCTAATCTCCTAGCGATCGAGCGCCAGCTAGGGCAGCCCCCCTATTACACCAAGTGGACATCGACATACACGATCTATCAGTTTAGAGTTAGAAAAATTTCACTCGTTCTCTCGTTCCTCTCGTCCGCTCCCATGAGGCGACGGGGGAACCCTAAAAACAGCCGCCGCCAGCACCTTCCCTCCTCCTCCTCATCCTCCTGCCTCCCCCAGGGCGTGGCTGGGCAAAGCCTGGCCGCCGCCAGGGTGTGGCTGGGCAAAGCCTGGCCGATGCGGCGGCGGCGGGGACTTCCTTCGCCACCTCGCCCGAAGGAGCCAGCCCGGGACGGCGCCCTAGGGCTAGGGCGCGACACGATCGCCGGCGCCACAGCGTTGCTGCTTTCTGGCGGCGCGGCGGGAGATGTAGTGGTGTTCTCCATGCAGATCGATGGCGGATGGCGTGGAGACATCCTCCTATCTTGCGGCGGCCCCTTGGGCTTATGCGGGTTTGCGAGATGAGCAGCCGGTGAGAGCCGGACTCCGACCATGTTGGAGTCGACGATGGCGGCGTCCCCGGGCGTCGTTACCTTGCTGAAGGTGTCGTGGCTACGTATCTTCCGCCTCCTGCCAGATGTTTCAGGGGAAACCCTAGATCTGGGTCTCCTGGGTCGGACGATGGCGACACTCTCGGTGTCTCTCACCCGGTGGGGGCATCGTTTTGGAACACGTGATCCCTGGAGGGGTCTGCTGGTGGAGCGGTGTTTCATCTACCGCGTCGACGACGGCGGGTCTCGGCGGCTGGTGCGGCAGGGTCTCGGCGGCGGGCGTGTGAAGATGGATGCACGCAGAGCAGTGGAACTGTCTGGCGCCGTGGTGGCTCCAACGGCATGCCAGGAAAGGTCAATGCCTAGATCCAGAGTGAAGATGGGTCTGCGGAAGATCGTGGCGGCGACTTATCGAGCGTATGCAATGGTGTGCGTTGTGAGTTCGCTGGACCGGTATGTGTTCCCGACTCGCCGTTGGGCGTTTTGGTGAGGCCATCGGATTTTCGATGATGTGCGTTGGTTGAGGTCCGGGCATGAGGCACCGACATGGTCACCCTCTTCATCATGCTTGTAGGTGTTGGGACATCTGTTGTTAGTGAGGTGGCTTCAATTTAATTTTTATATTTTTTTTGCAAGGCTCCAGTGAATAATATTAATAAAATAAAGTTGTGTGCATCATTTTGATGCAGAGGCTGGAACATAACGTCCATTTCGAAAAAAATCTATCAGTTTAGAGTGGCCCGTTGAAATTAGCGACAGTTCTAGCCAAAGGGAGAACCGCGCGGAGCATTGCAGCTGCCGCGATCCGCGCATGCACCCGCGGCGGCGCTTCGATTTGGCTCTGAGAAGCGGTCGTGGTGGTCTCGTTGATTCCGTGGGCGGAATTGCTCCGCACACGATGATTGCCGTACGAACTCTGTACGATGCTCTCCATACTGCTAACTTTCCTTTAGGCCCACCACGCTAATTAATCCCTAGCCCAGTTCCATGTGCCCAAGTCCGTGCCCAGGCCAAACCATGACCTAGTGCCTAGTTCCTCCAATCTACAAAGAGTGTATATAACATAAAATCACCACTTTGAAATGCTAATTTAGAGCATTTGCAGCAGCCTCTCCCAAAACCCAGAAATAGCGTCGGATCGAGCGCTTGGAAAATGCCGCCGCATGTTGCTGCTTTTGGAACGCGCCTGTTTCCAGTCGTGTCACCCAAGACTTTAAGAAATTTAATTTTTTACCAAAAACACTCTAATTCATTCAAAATTGTTATATATTACAATGTTTTGAATGAAATTCGACCAAATTTAAACATAAAATAAACTAATGGCGTCTATCGAGGCCGGAGCGCTCGTAGCCCTAGAAGAAGTTGTAGTCCTAGTCGGTGGGCCCGTCTTTCACCGCACCGCTGAGATCAGCTTCGCTGCCGTCGTCGCGCGCCAGGTCGACGAGTGGCCTGCCGCTCTCGCAGATCGACATGGTGATCATGTACTCGATGTTCCTCTCCCAGGCTTTGTGGTCGTTCAATGACGACATGAAGGCGGTGTTGTACCCCTGGCATGTCTTCGGGGTCGTCGTTGCTTGCAGCGAGGTGCTGTTGGTGGAGGAGCGCCGTCACCTCATCCTCTTCCTCATTCACCTCCACCTTCGGGACGAGGAGAGCAGCGTGGCCACGGGTAGCCCGCAGTTGGGGCACCGGCTCGCGGACCAGAGATAGGCGACGGGTTAAACCTCGTGTGCATGCCTCTGCATCACCGACTATGTTGGCCCACCTAGCGCGACTTGGGTTTTAGCTCCATCCGCCGTCCCTGCAGCGTCCCTGTGTAGTGGGGATGGCCTAGAGGCGACGTTGTCACTCCTTCCTGCTCGTGGCCCGACATAGCTGGAATTTAGAGCGGGGTGCGGTAGGTCACCTAGTCTAGAGGGGGGCGTGGGCGGAGGCAACCTTTCTATTTTATGGATATTCTATATTTAAATTGGGTAGACAAGTAGGAAAAAATTGGTCTTTCAATGGATGATTAGTGCTTTGTGCAAAAAACTTACATAAAAATTTCCCTGCCACTGACGCACACGGGTCCTACATAAGTTTCGGCGGACACTCGGTGCGACCGCGGAGCGTCCGCAGAGACGCAAACCTGGCGCATATTTGGGCCAGGTTTGCGTCGCCACGGACGCCTGGTCACTTTGCGTCGCCCCGCTGGAGTAGGACCCAGACGTATTTTCGGTCATGGCGAACGCAAACAGTCGCTCAGCGTCCGTTTCCGTCACCCATTGGAGATGCCCCAAGACATAGCTGCTTTTGTAAAAAGAAATAATTACCGGATCTTATCCCAAGTTCCTAGCCCGGCCCAAACACAAACCCAGTCAATTCTTGCTTCCGTTGCCTGCCTCGCGTGGAAGCTCGCTGCCTCCTAGCGTCGTACAGGTATCGGACAAAATATATCGTACGTATAGCAGCGCTCGTGATCGATCGATGGGGGAGACGGAGCACGCCATAGCGATTGGGTAGAGGATGAGTTTGATTCTGAATGCTGTTTTGGAATTAGCGGCGCCTTCGCTGGTCGGCTCGGCGGCGCGCGTCCGCATTTAACGGTTTTGGTTGCGCCTCCTCCCGCGGGATGGCGATGTTCGTTCTCACCGCCGCCGGGAGAGCCGCGGTCGCCCGTGCCTGGATTGCTGCCGGCAGCTGCATGACTGGACTCGTTCGCTTCTGCCTGTCATGCCGTTCCTAGCAGAGACAAACCGCCCCTTGCCATACTCGTCGTGGACTTTTTGGTACTCAATTGATTGCTACCATTTTGTCCTGAACAGATTGGTTTTATCTTCCCCCTAGGAAACTCTGCCCCAAGATTTGCGCCTTCAAAATGTTGTAGAAATCTCCTCAAAAAAATGTTGTAGAAATATGTGGCTATTAGTATTTTTGTATCGGTTTTGATAATTCTCAATTGACGATTAGTTTTTTTTTTTGCGAATAGGACACTGGCATTAAAAGAAACACCGAACATTACAAAGCAGCTCAAGAAAAACGAAAATTACAACGAGATCCTTGAGAAGCCCTTCATCTTCAACCTCCAGACGTATCGACGGCGCGCCGCCGCTGCCGCCCCTCCTTGAGCCAGCCTGACGTTGTTGATTGCGGACGGGAAGTCGCCGAACGGGTCGAAAAGACCACATCCATCCCGGAGACGAAGAAGTAGGATGAACTGCCGATGAAGCTCCTTGACGATCCGAAGATCCCCACAGCCAGACAAAATCCTCGAAGACCACACCATACCCACAAGCTTCTCGATGTAGCCGTCGAGATGGGGTTGAAGCCGGGGAAATATTATTGCACGAGGCGCCGCCACCACCACCTGAGCGCCGCCCCTACAAACAAAAACCCTAAAGACGGGAAACGAAGCTCCCAAAACAAGGAAACGGAGCCCTCCCATCGACGAGGGCCGCGATCTGCCCCACCTCCATGGCCCGAAGGTCACAGAGGCGGCCAGATCGGAGGCGGACGCCGATGGGAGGCAGATAACCCTAATCGCCTGAGGTTACGAGCGGAGGGGTACGTAGGGGGTTAAAACTCTCCGTCAATTTTAACACCATTGAATTGCATTGTGATTCGTGCAAGCTACAAATATTTTTCTTAACAATTAGCTTAGCTCTCGATCAATTGTACCACCATGATCTTTCTTAGTATTCAAAAGTCCCAACTCCAACCCTCCAGCCTCCTGTAACCTTCCAACCTCCCCAGCCCTAAACGTCGTCGCCGCCGCCGGGGCAAACACCCTCGGGGCGTGGCGGCGGCAGGGGCCCTTCCTCGTCGACGCCGGTGGACGGAGACCAGATCTCCTTCCTCGACGCATGGCGGGCGCGCGGATGGGTTGGGCGGCGGCGGCCTGCGCTGCGCCCTTCTCCCGTCGGCTCCCCCGGTGGATCGGCCGCGCGTTGGGATGGGCGGCGCGCCGCCGCGTCCTCCTCCCGTCGGCTCTCCGCAGACTCTAGGGGCTGGGGCGGGCGGCGGCCACGCCATGGCCGCGCCAATCCCCCCCCGCCTCTCGCCGGTGAGTGGAGGCGATCTCGGGCTGCACTCGCGACACGAGGTCGCCCGGGGCAGCAGCCTTGGGTACGACGGTGGAGGTGGCCCTCTTCTTCGCCGGATGGAGGTGGCCCTCTTCTTCGCCGGAGAGGGTCGGCCTGCGGTTGGTGGTGGTAGATCTATCGATCTATCACCGCGTTCCAGCGGCAAGATGGAGATGCTTGGAAGCCGGCGACGGAGTCGCCGGTGGAGTGGAGTGGCACCCGGGATGGTCGCCGACGTGGGGTTCCGACCGAACAAAGGCGGTGGTCCTAGGGTCTCTCTTGCGTGAAGAGGAAGACCTTCCGAGGCCCGGACTCGTGATCTAGCCAGAGTGTTGAGTTCCGAAGGCTCCGCCGGCAATGCAATGTGCTTTTTGCCCGGAGTTTGTCGGGATCGGTGGTATTCGGCCGTGCGCACCCATGCTTTTATTCCGACCGATTGGTTCCAGAGGGAGCGGCGAAGCTCTTTTTCCGTGTTGACATCAAGTGACTATGGATCCATGATGAAAGTCGGAAGAAGAGAAGTTCATGAAGGCCGGAGGGGAGGACTAGCTAAGGGAGGTTCAAGTCTCCGCGCTTGTTGAGGGACTTGCTTGGTGTTCCGGGCTTCACAGCAGCGGTATGAAAGTGGGGCGACAACACAGTGAAGTTCGAGTCCTACCTTTCAGGTGAAACCTGCTGTCCGCCTTAACTGGTTGTGCCTCGCAATGACCTTGTTGGAGGCATTGTTTTGAGAGCGGGGACTATCTTGGTGAAAACCTAAGATCGTTGATCGGGCGACGATGGTGTTAGCGCACTGTTCCCTTCTTGAGGCGTGCTTTTGGAGATTCGTATTTCTGTGTTGTCTTGGCGGTGGATGTATTGTTGTTAGGCCCGAGATACTGTAGCGGACTTTTGTTTCTTAGTTTTCTTTTCCTTTTTTTAGTGCATCCGTGCCATTAGGGTGGTGCGTTGTTGCAGAGGCTGTGTAATTGGTATCGTTTTGATATTAATATATTCCTTTATCGAAAAATTGTACCACCATAGCATTGCATTGTGATTCTTGCTAGCTACACAGTTTTTTTTCAATTGTACATGAGGTTGCAACATGGTTTGCAACTAAGAAGATAATCTAGGCCATTAAATTTCTCTAAGATACATGTTAGTAACGAGTTGCGACAAAAATTCGATGATATCGGACTGAGAATTAAGTTAGTTCTCGGTTGACCAAAAATTAGTCACTCTCACATTTTATATGTTCACTGCATTGGCATAGTCTCGGAATCAAAACCTCAATCCATGTAAAAAACAGAGAATAATTGATGATCAACTGTACTTAAGTTAAATATACTTTTAAAAGCGGGTACAATTATACATAAACATAGTGTATATAAATATGGTTAAATTGTACCCGGAAACAATATAGAGTGGAATGCCAAGTCAGCCAGACGTGACTCTATGGATTGTTGAAGTATGCGGGTCTGATTTTAAATTCATGCTCGACGCACGAGTCATAGTGCGTGCTTATGACTTAATTAATTAATATTATTTGAGCTCCGTAACTGATTGTTAAATAGTATGGATGTTTGTTTAACAAGCTACGAGTCTTATCTGAAAAATTGTAAGATCTAGTTTACATAATTTTTTCAACCTCTAACTTTATAATGCATTGTAAACGATACCACCGATAATTGCATCTCTAACGGGCTGACACAAATAAACCCGAGGACAGCTGAGTGTGTTGGTGCAAACAGTGTGCACAACCCAACGACACGATGCTAACAAAGTAAGTATTGTTATCAGTCTATGAGTACCTAGCAAAGTCATTTCATCAATTAAAGGGTTGTTGCGGACTTGTAATGATGCATATATGAGTGGGTCCCGGAGATGCTAAACTCACTGGCTCGTGGGGTCTCCATGGACTGTTCAGTCTCATTGCTACGTCCAAAAGTAAGTCTCTTAATTTTTTATAGATACAAACATATCTACAACTATTATATGTCTAGATAAGATACCTAGTTTTCAACGGAGGTAGTAGAACAAAACGAGTAGAGGAGCCAGGTTCTGTTATCAGTAGATAGGTAATTGTACAACTTATCATCACTTTTCTAGATGATGTAGAAGGATAAGAGAAACATATTGTTTGTACTTTTTCCATCCCATGATCGTTACATGTGGTTTATCAAAATTTGGATGTATCTGAAGGGAGTATCATTGTACGTGCCCATCGAAGATGGGCCTGCCACCCGTTGCACACGTACAACAGGTTACTTGTCCGAAACCCTGACTCTCTTATATCGAAATAAAACTATTTCAGCGTGCTTGTTCTCTTCATTTTGCTGTTGTGTCAGTGTAGTGCATACTTCCTCAATGCGGTGTGACGTAGAGTTTCAGACACTATATGTTCATGGCACACACAAACTAAGCTAGAGACACTACACCACAGTTGATCATTAGGGGCATAAAAATGTGCCTTACAGAGTAGCAAAAGTGCCTTAAAAGATATTCAAAGGCATTTAAAAAGTGTTGTATCAAATGGTGTAGGGAAAAATCATTTAAGGCACTATTGAAAAGTGCCCCTAAAAATAGAATTTTTAACGCACTATTGAAAATGCCTATAGAAATAGATTTTTAAGGCACTTTTGCTATTGCCTTTATAGATCTTTTAAGGCACTATCAAAAATGCCTTTAAAATATATCTTTTAAGGCACTATCAAAAATGCCTCAAAAAATAATTTAAGGCACTATGCCATAGTGCCTCTAAAACAATTGTAGGCATTATAGAATATGCCTCTAAAAACAATTAAAGACAATAATTTTAAATGTAAATTCAAGCTCAGATTGTAGGTACATTTCATATATATTATGATGAGCAATTAATAGTTTCAGCAATATAGCATTCAGCTTTATCCATTCATAACGGTACTCAAATTCCATCGTTTACATACAAGTTATTCAGAACTAAATCCAGTCAATTTGTAACTAGTACATAATTTCTAAACTGTTGCAATTCTACAAGGAGGCAATAAAGCTATCTTACAACACAGATCTATGCTTGCCACTACATAATTTCTGAACTGTTGCAATTCTACAAGTAGGCAATAAAGCTATATTACAACACAAATCTATGCTTGCCACTACATAATTTCGTTGCAATTCTACAAGCACACAATAAAGCTACATCTTCAATGACCTTGCTCGACAACAGCCACATCTATGCTTGCCACTATATGCCCTCACTTAGTTTTTCTTCTCCTTTTAGTTTGGAACCTGCAGGACAAATGTACCGTAAGTGATTAAGTGCATCTCAACAAACAACAAATCAACCGTGACATATTCGAGCACGAAAGATCCATGTGTACGTGCAACACTTCTGCTCCGGTGCTCCTCCCCAAGAAAAATTATGGACGCGTCAAACACAGCAATGGGGAAGATCTTTCCATACATGTTCGTAACCGGGTACACGATCGTAATTTCAGTGTAGGTGCACCGCCCGTAGATCACTGTACAGGTCCGTATGATTCACGTTGTGTCGTACCTCGTTTTTGTACGACGTGGGACGGTACTTAGACGGATGAGATCGTTAACTAGTCACATAACCTTTTTTTTTTCTTACGCGAGGTACACATACTGTACCAATATAGATAAATATACATGGGTTGGATATAGGTTTCAACGGACCCAACACACAAACAAAAAACCAACTACAACCTTTCAACTTCATTTAGGGGAGCACCCGAGGAGGGCTCGTACGTGCAAATAAAGACGTGCCTTTCTTGAACCGGATTAGGACCGGACAACCGCACCATGCTTAGAAGAAGCAAACAGACCGGGACACGCCGTCTTCGTCGCCGTACAACTGACGTGACAGGAGCATGACCTGCGTCGCGCGACCGTTTTGCAGCAACCGCGAAATTAAATTGCCGTGGCCTGGCTAATCTCGGCATGAAACCCCACGCTAATAATGGAAACTAGCATAAACTGGCGCGGCGGCACGCCGCGCCTATGCTGTAACATGAAGCTTTATCGATGTGATATCCTTATCTCAGATATACTGAACTTGTTACTAATATATATTCCTAGTTGAGTGCATAGTTGGTAAGATAGATCCACCGTAGGGAGTATAGGCTAGAGACACTAACATACATACATTCTTTCTCGTTACCTAGCTGATAGGATTGACTTGCCTAAACAGAACCATCTGAACTATATCATACATACATTCTTTCTCATTACATAGCTGATAGGATTGACTTGCCTAAGCAGTGCCACCTGAACTATATACTTGATCGAAGTAATTAGCACGAATATAAATTTGTAGCATGCTAAGCCGGGTGGTTTGGTGTTCCCTAGTCTTCAAACTGTCAATGGTTGGCAGTGTTATATTCATCAGCAGACGAAATGATGATGATGATGAGTTCTTTTCTTGGCACAGGGAGGGCTAGAACTGTAGCAAGCTCTACCCAAAGCAATTGAAACAAAGCTACATTTCCAGCATCGGGAAGGCAGTGTAAGTCTTCTGTCAACGCTGTTTCGTGTTCAGATAATCCGAAGCCGCCCTTATTGAGAATACTGTCCCACCGAAACTTTCTCACCGAAACTTTCTGGCTAGTGCTGGGTGTCAATCCCAACCAAGAAAGAATTCAGTACCTCATAAAAAATAAGAGGCAAGTTTAGTAGCTCTTATAAAAAAACGACGTGAAATTTCACCAACTGCAGTTCTATATATGATACTAAAGCAACAAAACCATTACTGATATGAAAGATGGTAAGCTCATCTTTGTTGCACCTACACTTCAAAACCAGAAGCATCACGACCGACACCAAGCTGCAGGGGACAATCCAGAAGCATGCCAGCATCATGTATAGACGTATAGTATAATAAGCTAAACATGATGAAATGCTAAACATATAATCATGTACAGTCAAATAAGCTGAACATGATGAAATGGTAAACATATAAGCACTCATTTCATGAGAACAATCTGCACATACAACATTTGAATCCCTCAGACAATGTGATTTAAAAGAACTAAGTGGTGCCAGTATAACAGGGGTAAAGCACCTGCGTGTGCAGAACCATATCAGGAAGGAACTAAAACAACAAAATGCAAATAAAAAACTAAGGCAACACTACTGTCAGACTTAATGAGGAGGTTGCTGGTGCACACGGAGGCTACAATACTAATTGCATAAAAATCTATCTTCTTAATCTGGCAATCCAAGTTTACAAGTTGACACAAAATCTCAGAATTACAAAAGTGTGTAGAAAAGAGAGCATGTAGCAGTTATGGAGCTATCAAGACTGATATAGTATGTAAGAACAATAATGCTTATATGATATCAAGATAAGGATTAACGATAAATAGCAGATAAATTTATATACATACAACATGAGACTCTGGATAACCTGATCAACATACCTCTAGCTTATTTTTATTCACCCGATGACATTTTGGAAGGGGAAGAAATTCTTCTGTCAGCCTGGATTCTTGTAAATTTTCTGGAGAACCAAAATTGGGTGCAACCTTTATACATGACTATCCAAGAACAAAGAAATAGTTTTTTCTGATGCATCTTGGATAATTTCACCCATACTCTGGAGAACAAAGAAGTAAGCTCCAGAAGAAATCTCAGTGACTTGCCCTGAACACCTTTTGAAAAAGATATTTAAGCCAGGAAGTAGGAACAAATATCGTCTAGGAATCAAAGAACCCTACAGCTTGGTTATGTAGTACATGCTAGCAATGCACACAAGTTACATTGCTGATCACAGAAATTACCTCAATGCTGAAGTAATCAATATCAGGAAGTGGTTGGACAGTTTTCTCGTCAAGCTGACCACCAAGTCAGCTGGAAGGCTCTTATGGAGATGCGGCACCTGTAAATATCATAGCAAAGAAAATATGTGCCGATGTTTCTCGATATTTGATTTAACATTAAATAAATAATATGCTGAGGTTCTTGAAAACATTGGAGGAATCGTGTCTAGAAGCATCTGACGCTTCCACTCAATACACCATTTCAGTACCCGCATTCTAATATAGAGTAACTCGTACTTTTGCTTTGGCATGCACCCACTCAGAAGGGATATCCATTCTAAAAGAAGAAAACAATTAAAAACTAACTGGCCCTTAAAAGGCAACCAAGAGGATCACGGGCGAGTAGAAATATACTAAAGCAAAGTAGTAGCAAGACGGATCCGAACTTCCAGAGTAGCCTGCACTGATCGAGACGACCACAATCGTGAATGGAAGGGTGCCCTGTGGGTGGTCAGCTGGTGCTTCTTTGCCATCAATTTCCATCGCCACATAAAGAAGGTAAACTTACCTCGCAATGACCGGTAGTACGCACGATAACATTTTATGCACAGAAAATACAATAGTTACACATATCTGCAATACAGACTACCAATTATCCGTGCGGTTCAGATTTAATTACCAAGATGAATGACAGGTCGGCTACAGCCATAGCCTTGTTATTACAAAACAAAAAAAAACTTCAGTACAACATACTGGTACGCGCCGTGTAAGGATGAACTGATTCATCTGACCCCGACTGCACAGGATAGACCCTGAAAATGGAAGAACAGGAAACATCACTGAACAACTGGATACACAGTTTACAGATAGTGAAAATGCAGAGGATATGAATAATCATACACAGCGAATCCCAAATGTGCCCTGAATGCGTTTTCCATCCAGCAATCCCAAATGATCCAAGAAAAAATGGATACGGTTTACATTCTGTTTCTACTTTCATGAACCAGTGAGTGAGAATCTGCTTGAATGTTTTCCCAACACAAGAGGAGATGCCATACATATGTACTATTGCAGAACATGCTGTGTAGAAAACACGTGGAAATAACTTTGTAACCTATGTATCAAGGGAGAATTAAAAAAATCAGTGATAAATACATCAAGGGAACACAATGGCAAAGGAATAATCTGCAAATCTATGTATGAATCCCTCTAACTGTATTCTGCGTAAAAAATTCAGGTCACATGTACTGCAAACCTGAAAATTGGTATTTTGTGTAAGTATGTTCTGACCAATACGTCGAACTTGAACCGGTAGTGAAGACGAAAGTTACAAAATGTCTTGATATAACTTCTTGCTCTTGTTACTTATGATGGGAAAAGAAAAAATAGAGCGTTGACGCTGTATATTAAAATCAGATATATAAATTTCCCAGTAAACTAATCAGGTCTTCATATTCATGGTGCAAGTAATGATGTCCATTAATTTTGACCTCCCTAGTGAGCTACTGATGGAAGAATATGAGCAGATGGGTACACTAAAGAGGTTTTCTCGTGCATTCTCTTCCGGTTTTCTTCTAGTTAATTGTAGCAAGATTGAAATAATAATGTAAAAATGTGCTACTGTGCATGAGAGATAATACCATGATTTTATAATAATTATCTATACTACAATAATAAATTTGCATCTAGCGGTAACAATGTAAATGTGCTACTGTCAGCAGCACTCTTCCTTACTCTGGTAAACAAAAATGTTCTAATCTGCTAGTATGCTACGGATAATCTGCTAGAGTTAGACTGCTATGTTGATCAGTTGATACAGCAGAAGTAAGAGCCAAACTGTTGAATACTGAAGAAAGTGAAGAATACCTGGCCGTTCACGTCGTTGCCCTGCCATCCGGTCGCGGCTGTCCGCTGCTCTCCTGGACGCCCTCCTGCTCCGCTAGCTGCTGCTCTCCTAATCCGCTTGACTGCTTCCCGCCGGAGTTGCTGCAATCGCTAGGGGGCCTAGGCTAGGGCTGCCGCGCTTGAGTGCGTCTGGGTCTGGTGAATAGACACTCGAGATGGTGCCGAGCGAGCAGACGCGCGGGCGTGCGCTGGATGTGGAGCTCGTCCGGATGCCGGACGCAGCGCGCCTTCCGCCGCCGCCGCCTCCTTGGCGGCTTCGCTCCTCCCCCGCTGCTCTCCTCCGGCGCTAGTACTCCCCTCCGCTCCAGCCACAGCCGCAGGTCGACGCGCCCGGCCGACCCCGCTCTCGGCCGCTATTCCCCGCCACCTCCATCTCATCGACCAAGCAGCGCCGCCAGCTGCTGCTTACCTACTGCCCCAGTGCCTCCGCCCCGTGCCATAGATCACCGGGTCAAAGTGTGGGGATCAGGCAAGGAGGAGCCCCGGCGGTGACAGGTAGAATCTCAGGGTGGTGGGGGAGAGTCTGAGTCGGCCATCGTCCCAGCCACAGGGACGGGAATCGTCGACGCCATTGCCTCCTCCGTCATCTTTGATGGCGGCCGAGAATCCTCCGCCAAGCACCACCGTAAGCCGCAGCCCACGCGTTCCTGCACTGTGTGATGTAGAAGGATTGGGTTAGGCGACCTGCCCGCATCGATGGAGTTGAAGAGGAGAGAAAAAAAATGGAAAAACAAAGCAACGCGCTGCCGGCGACGCTGGATGTGGCCAGGGAGGGGGAGGAGGGCACCGGCCCAGGGGCAAGGATGCTGCTGCCGGCGACGGAGCGGTCGAGGAGATAATGGAGGGCATGCTCGAATATCGAGGGACGGTGTATGGATGCCAGACAAAGCAATAGTTAAAGCGGTTCAATAAAAGGTTACATGCACCCAGCTTAAAACGATGCTCAGCACACAAACCAAAGGAAAAGGGCCATACAAATTTCTATGGAACTCCAAAAACGCACACGAGAAAAGAACCATCGAAAATCAATCACAAATTACCATACGTGTCACCTCCATGTTAACCCCAAAATAATCCAAAATTAGGAGAAAAAAGATGTTTGTTAAGGTTTAGTATAGTAGTTATTAGCCAGGGATTGTTTTGTGCTTAGTTTGCAAATGATTAGCGTTAGTCAAGGGCCAGCTCCTTATATTTTCCTACGTTACGGCGAGCCGAGGATGCGCGTTTTCCAAATGCAGTGCAGCTCAGAGTTGACGATCGATCGATCCTAATCTTACACACATTGATTGTTCAAAATCAAGTGCTGCCTTGCGGAAGGTGAACAATACTCACCCTTTGAGTGGCATTGTCACTGGAACCCGATATAGAAAAAGAAACCCTAAGTATTTATGATAGGTGCAACTCTCAATTGCAGGGGTGTGGGGAAAAAGGGTATGAGCCGTTTTTTGGTTGATTTCATCAGAGATCAAGAGGTAGATTTCATTGGTCTGCAAGAAACAATCAAGAAGGATTACTCTCCTCAGGACTATAGATCCACAAGAATTTGACTGGAAGTGGATTAGCTCAACTGGTAGAAGTGGTGGAATTCCGGGTGGTTTTAGGCTATCCAGATTCTCTATCATTGATACTGTGGTTGGTAGATTTTTCATCAAAGTTACTTTGATGGATCTTAAACTCAGAGTGACATGGTGTTTGGTTATTGTCTATGGTGCTGCTCAGATAAATGACAAAGAAGATGATGAGGACATCCCACCTCACTACTACCTCCTCCATTATCAACTGAAGATGAAGCTCAAGTCCAATGAAGTTCGGATTGGACCAATTACAAGGGCTCGTGCGAAGCTACTTAAACAAGGTGAACTTGTTTCTAAACGATACTTTGATTGATGAGAACTTTATACTGCCTAAGTCCTATTACTTATGTATCATCAGGTATCAAGAAGAGACGAGCATCGCACGAGGAGGAGAGGAGCAGCTGGACATGAAGACGGACGTCAAGATGGACGTGAAGTTGACATGGAGCTGGACATGAAGATATCTCATGATGCGCGATGAGGAGCGGGAGGAAGGCGCGAGAGGAGAAGAAGAAGTCCAAAGCCGGTCCAGGCCGCCCGGTCGACTGCCCCTACGCCGGGCCGCCCGGTTACACCTGCCGATCGGCTGACCGGGCCAACCTCGAACCGGCTGGACGCAGCTCACGGCGCCAACCGGACGCTGCTTGCGAGGGTTGGCGACCGGTTGACCGGACCCAGACTGCACCGTCCCGGCCACGCCCGTTGGACGGATTTAGACCGGACCGTCCGAGTCGTCTCACCGATCTATTCGGGTCGGCTATTGTATTTCTTTGACTCGAGGTCGTCCCAGACGCCTATAAGTCCGGACGCCCCACAAGTTGCTTTAGACCACGTTTAAGATAAACCCTAGTTCTTAGTTGTTTGCTCGCAAAACTATTGAATCCCTACACCATATTGCTTGATATTGTGTAGATCCTGTTTAAGTCTTGTGTGATCTGCTGTTCCATTGGGAATTAGACGGCTGCAACTTACCGCTTCGTGGTCGGCGGCTACGTGCGCAAGTGTGTGGAGTTGCGAATATCTTGCAGGGTTGAGAGCTTGCATTGGCGACATGGACCAATCGAGAGATCTCGTTGCGTCATACAAGTTATCATCCACTACATCGTCGTGTTCCTCCGCTGTATTATCCCGTGATCATCATCACCACCGTTACTGAGAAGATCGGGCACACCCCTTATCATCTTGGTATCAGATTTCAGTGTTTCCTCGGCAAGCCATCCACAATCCACCCCATAGTTGAGTTGTGAGTGTTTTCCTATCCAGAAAAAGCCAAAAAAAAAATTAGGGTTAGGGTTTGCCATAGCCATAGATTGCACTAATTTCGAGATTTAGTTGCTTTTCGTAGTTGTTTATGCGTACCTTTATCTTTCTTCTAGTAGAATTATTAGGGTTTGTGTTTTCTTTTCATCTAGTTTGTCATCTAGAGTCGTTTTTGTTTACTCCGAGTCCACATAGCATACAATGTGTTTGTCCAAACCATAGCTACAGCCTTTCGATATACGTGACTAGGAACTTCCCCAGAAGAGACTAGTTTTACCGCGACAGGCTGCTCATTAGGGTTTTGGTGCTTTGTATATCTTGTTGGCCGTGTTATCAAGGAGTTGAGTCATAAAAAAAAATGACGTGCTAGTTGAATCAAGTGAAAGGACTAAGTTTTCTTTACTGCACCCGTAGTTGAGCAATCTTGTGCCTGTCTCGTTGAGCTTTGCTAGCGTCTCTCTAGTGCATTGCAACTTTTCCTCCATATAGTTTGATTGCCCCATTATATCGCCTTGTGTGAGTATCATTGGTTGTCTACGGTCAGCGCTAGAGCTTGTTATTGGTGCAAATAGGTAGCCTTCCTACAGCCCCACATATACCCTGCTTTGTCGTGTGATTGTTCTTATACCCTTGATATTCGCTTCGCTACATCCGTGCACTAGTTGTTACTACAAGTGGTAAGCAACACTAATTTACTTTGGAACGGTAAGATTTCCTTTTCTTATCAGTTTTGAGTGAGTTGTGAGTACCACCATATATTTTGATTTAGTTCACTAACCTACTAATCATGTCCGCTAGTGATCATAAGATTGTTAACCAGGAGAACAAGGATTCTGCAGATATTATTAATGGAGGGAGTTTGAAGCTCTTAGGAATGAGATGCGACGTGAATTCCGCGCTCAAGACGATGTGCTTAATGGAAAGGTTGAAGAGATCAAACAAACGCTGGATGCTACTAATGAAACCTTCACCACCATGGCTGATCAAGTGACGGATATACAGCGCAATATTGCAGATATGCGCCTCGCTATTGAGAATTTGACCGCACAACAACAACAAGACGATGACGAAGATCCTGAGCTTGAAGATGACGCACACAATGCTCGTGGTGCGCCTCGTGGTCATCGTCCTCGTGGTTGGGCTCCACTTGGCCGCAATGGTCGTGGACAAGATGAAGAAGATGGATTGGGTAAGCCTAAGTTTTCCATACCCAAGTTTGAAGGAGGAGCTGACGTTGAAGAATACCTCACTTGGGAGCTCAAGATTGAGAAGTTATGGAGTTTACATCCAAACTACTCTGAAGATAGGAAGATCAAGCTTGCTTCTTCTGAATTTGATGGTTATGCATTGCGTTGGTGGGATTCATTTGTTCGTAACCGCGACGAAGATGGTGCACAACCTATCCGCACATGGCGTGCTATGAAGGAAGCAATGACTTCTCGCTTTGTGCCTACAAATTACTTGCGGAATATATTTGATAAGTTGACACTATTGAGGCAAGGTGTGAAGACTGTTGATGAGTACTACATGGAGATGGAGATGCTTATGCAACGTGGCCGTGTCCGTGAGTCTCTAGAGATGACAATGCAGCGTTTTCTCAATGGATTGAAGTATGATGTTAAAGGCATTGTTTGTCATTACAGCTACACCAATATGAATCAATTGTTACATCATGCAAGAGAAGTCAATCACGCTATCGGAAGAAGCAAAGGTTAAGGGACGTGCTACGGGAGCTGGGCGTTTTACACCCCGGCGCCTCTACGGCGCCGGCGCTTTCGACGCTCGCCTTACTCTACTCCGCCTAGCAAACCGGTCTCCAATGTATCTAATGCACAGAAGTCCAAATCTGCTGCACGAGTGGTTCTAGCATGTCTACAGCCGCAACCGCGATATGCTTTGCCATACATGTGGTGGAAAGGGTCACTTCAAGAGAGATTGTCCTAACCGCAAAGTCATGATTATCAATGAGGACAATGAGTATGAGACTGGAGATGACGTTGATCCAAATGCTCCAGACGATGATGACTATGACACTGATGGTGAAGATGCATATCCTTCTGATGCTCGCACTATTGTTGTGTCGCAGCGTGCTCTTAATGTGTTGCCTAGTGCATCTACTCAGCGCTGCAATTTGTTCCAAACCAAAGCTTTAGTTGGTCCTGAAAGGCTTGCAAGGTCATTATTGATGGCGGAGTTGCCGCAATTTAGCAAGCAAAGAGTTGTGCACCAAGCTGAAGTTGAAGTATCTACCGCACCCGCATCCATATTATATTCAGTGGTTGAGCGACAATGGTGAGATGAAGGTAAACCACATGGTGCGTGTTGAGTTTGAGATTGGACCGTATAAGATTGCATTGACTTTGGATGTGGTTCCTATGACGGTTTGTCACCTCTTATTGGGTCGGCCTTGGCTCTATGACCGTTCTGTGCAACACAATGGCCGTGCCAATACATATCACTTGGAGTACAAGGGAAAGAAAATTAACTTACAGCCTATGTCACCGCAACAAATTGTCAATGAGTCTCGTCAGAAGATTGAAGTAAATTTGGAGGATGCACCTCTAGATAGGCGAGAGAATTGTAATGTCGTGAGTGATATAACGAAAAGTGAGAGAGTGAATTCCTTAGTGTCATTAGCCACCAAAGAAGACATGAGAGAATTTAGTGAGGATCCTAGGCCATGCCTCTTGTACTTTTGTACAGGGGTACGGTTTTGGTTTCTAACGACATGACCCCTCTTCCTCTTGGTGTTTCTAATGTTAATTTTGCAGGAATTCGGCGACGTGTTTCCGGAGGAGGTACCCGCGGGACTACCACCATTGCGAGGTATTGAGCATCAAATTGACTTGATTCCCGGAGCATCGCTGCCTAATAGGGCGCCATATCGCACTAATCCCGAAGAGACGAAGGAGCAAGTACAAGCGCTACTCGACAAAGGTTATATCCGCATAAGCCTTGTGCTGTTCCCGTTATTCTAGTTCCTAAGAAAGATGGTACTTGCGTATGTGCGTAGATTGTAGAGCTATAAACAACATTACTATTCGATATCGTCATCCTATTCCCCGTTTAGAGGATATGCTAGATGAATTGAGTGGTTCTGCTGTGTTCTCTAAAATTGATTTGCGTAGTGGTTATCATCAAATTAGGATGAAAGAAGGGGATGAGTGGAAAACAGCCTTTAAAACAAAATTTGGTTTATATGAGTGGTTAGTAATGCCTTTTGGTTTAACTAATGCACCTAGCACTATCATGAGACTGATGAACCATGTTTTGCGTGATTTTATTGGCAAATTTGTGGTTGTGTACTTTGATGACATCTTAATCTACAGCCGCAATGAATCTGATCATACTATACATATTCGACATGTTTTGCAAGTGTTGCGTGATAATCAACTCTATGGTAATCTTGAGAAGTGCACATTTTGCAAAGATAAGGTCATATTTCTGGGTTATGTTGTCTCTAAACATGGAGTAGAAGTTGATGTGTCTAAAATTGAAGCTATTCAAAATTGGCCTACTCCCATGAATGTGAGTCAAGTAAGAAGTTTCCATGGTCTAGCTGGGTTTTATCGAAGATTTGTGCCCAACTTTAGTACTATTGTTGCACCTTTGAATGATTTGACTAAAAAGGGTGTTGTTTTTGAGTGGGGCGAGCCCAAGATCATGCTTTTGATGAACTTAAGAGATTGTTAACTTCTGCACCGTTGCTTGCTTCCTGATTTCAATAAGCAATTTGAGATTGAATGTGATGCTGGTATTGGAATTGGTGGTGTGTTGATGCAAGAGGTCGTCCAATTGCATATTTTTCTGAGAAACTTTCTGTGCTAAGTTGAACTATCCTATATATGATAAAGAATTGTATGCTTTAATTAGAGTTCTTGAGGTTTGGCAACATTATTTGTGGCCAAAAGAATTTATCATACATTCTGATCATGAAGCTTTAAAATATCTGAAAGCTCAATCTACTTTGCATAAGCGTTTAGCTAAGTGGGTTGAGTTCATTGAGTCTTTTCCATATATTATTAAGCATAAGAAGGGAAAGGATAATATTGTTGCTGATGCTCTATCTAGGAAGAACATGCTCTTAACTCAACTTGATGTTAAAATTCCTGGCTTAGAGATACTATGTGATTTGTATGCTACTGATCATGATTTTGCTGAACCATATCGCTTATGTGCTCTTGGTAAAGCATGGGAAAAATATCACATACATGATGGGTTCTTGTTTAGGGCTAACAAACTATGTGTTCCAGAATCGTCTGTGCGTTTGCTCTTATTGCAGGAATCACATGCTGGAGGTTTGATGGGTCACTTTGGGCGTGAGAAGACGCTACTCATGCTAGCTGACCACTTTTATTGGCCAAGGATGTGGCGGGACGTGGATAGATATGTGAGGGGATGTATTACTTGCAACAAGTCCAAGTCCAAGTCCAAGTGAAGCCTCCCACGGTTTGTATACTCCTTTACCGGCACCTACTACACCTTGGGAAGATATTAGTATGGATTTTGTGTTGGGTTTGCCGCGTACTAAAAGAGGCCATGATTCTATATTTGTGGTAGTGGATAGATTTCTCTAAGATGTCACACTTTATTGCCTGCCACAAGAGCGATGATGCGTCGCATATTGCTAACCTGTTTTTCAGGAAAATTGTACGACTACATAGAGTCCCGAAGACTATTGTTTCGATCGTGACGTGAAGTTTATGAGCTACTTCTGGAAGACGTGTGGAGAAAGCTGGGACGAAGTCTTGCTCAGACTACTTGTCATCCCCAAACCGATGGTCAAACTGAAGTGGTGAATAGAACCTTGTCACAATCAAGGAGATCCATGATCAAGAAGAACTCGAAGGAGTGGGAAGAGTGTTTGCCGCATGGAGTTTGCTTAAGCTGGGGCGGTACATTCTACCACGGAACTATGTCCTTTTGAGGTGGTGTATGGTTTCAAACCCATTACTCCGCTTGATTTGTTGCCTTTGCCCATACATGAGAGAGTTAATATGGAGGCATCCAAGAGGGCAGATTTTGTGAAGAAGATTCATGTGAAGACTAAAGAGTTGATAGAGAAGAAAGGCAAGAGCAATGCTAAGGATGAATAAGAAGCGCAAGGAGATGTTGTTCAAGCCTGGTGATTTGTCTCTGGGTACATTTTCGCAAGATAGGTTCCCAAAGTTGAGGAAGTCTAAGTTGAAGCCTCGTGGTGGCTGGTCCTTACAAAGTGCTTGCCAAGATCAATGATAATGTATACTCGATAGATCTTCCAGAGATGAGTTTGGTGTCAGTAATTTTTCAATGTTGCGATTTGACACCATATGACTGGAGACCTTGAGCGCTGGTCGACGCCTTTTGAAGGGGGGAGATGATGAGGACATCACCACCGTTACCTCCGTCATTATCAACGAAGATGAACCTGTTGTGAACCTCAAGTCCAATGAAGTTCGGATTGGACCAATTACAAGGGCTCGTGCGAAGCTACTTAAACAACAGGTGAACTTGTTTCTAAACGATACTTTGATTGATGAGAACTTTATACCGCCTAAGTCCTATTACTTATGTATCATCAGTATCAAGAGGAGACGAGCATCGCAGGAGGAGAGGAGCAGCTGGACATGAAGACGGACGTCAAGATGGACGTGAAGCCGGACGTGGAGCTAGACATGAAGATATCTCATGACGCGCGAAGAAGCTGGAGGAAGGGCGCGAGAGAGAAGAAGTCCAGCCGGCCCAGCGCGATGTCTACGGTGCTTCTATTCTTGAGAAGTGTTTTGCCTCAAGAGCAGAGGTTTGTAGAACAAAAAGCAAGTTTCCTAAGTGGATCACCCAAGGTTTATCGAACTCAGGGAGGAAGAGGTCAAAGATATCCCTCAAGCAACCCCGCAACCACAAAGCAAGAAGTCTCTGTGTCCCCAACACCTAATAGGTGCACTAGTTCGGTAAGGATAGTGAAATACAAGTGGTAGGAATGAATATGAGCAGAGTACGGTCGACATAAATAGCTTACTAGCGGCTTGATGGTAGTAATATTGTAGGAAGTAAACATGCAGTAGTAACGCAGTAGTGCACTAAAGAAACAGTAAACAAGCGTGATAGCAGTATTTAGAACAAGGCCTAGGGATTAGACTTTCACTAGTGGACACTCTCAACATTGATCACATAATGAATAATAGATAAATGTATACTCTACACTCTTTTGTTGGATGATGAACACATTGCGTAGGATTACACGAACCCTCAATGCCGAGTTAACAAGCTCCACAATTCAATGTTCATATTTAAATAACCTTAGAGTGTAAGATAGATCAATACGACTAAACCAAGTACTAACGTAGCATGCACACTGTCACCTTCATGCTTATGTAGGAGGAATAATACACATCAATACTATCATAGCAATAGTTAACTTCGCAATCTACAAGAGATCATGATCATAGCATAAACCAAGTACTAACACGGATGCACACACCGTCACCATTACATCGTGCAGGAGGAATAAAACTACTTTAATAACATTGCTAGAGTAGCACATAGATAAATTGTGATACAAAACACATTGCAATCATAAAGAGATATAAATAAGCACTTCACTATGCCATTCATCACAGTGAATAAGTATTCTGTGAAATATAGCCTAAGATACCCACACGGTGCACACACTGTCACCTTTACACACGTGGGACAAGGAGTCTCCGGAGATCACATAAGTAAAACTCACTTGACTAGCACAATGACATCTAGATTACAAGCATCATCATATGAATCTCAATCATGTAAGGCAGCTCATGAGATTATTGTATTGAAGCACATAGGAGAGAGATGAACCACATAGCTACCGGTATAGCCCCGAGCCTCGATGGAGAACTACTTCTTCATGGGAGCAACAACGATGATGAAGATGGCGGTGGAGATGGCAGGTGTCATGGAGAAGCCTTCCGGGGGCACTTCCCCGCTCCGGCAGGGTGCCGGAACCTCCTGTCCCCCAGATCTTGGCTTCGCGATGGCGGCGGCTCTGGAAGGTTTCGCGTACCGTGGCTTATTCCGTTAGGGTTTTCGACCCAGGGGCTTTATATAGGCGAAGAGGCGGAGTCGGAAGGTCAACGAGGCGATGACACCAGGGTGGCGCGCCAGGCCAGCCGCGCCACCCTATCATGGGGCCCAAGGTGGCCCCTCTCGCGCTCTCGGGTGTTGGATGCTTCCGGCAAAATAGAACCCGGGCGTTGATTTCGTCCAATTCCGAGAATATTTTCGTTACTAGGATTTCTGAAACCAAAAACAGCGGAAACAAGAACTGGCTCTTCGGCATCTTGTTAATAGGTTAGTTCCAGAAAATGCACGAATATGACATAAAGTGTGCATAAAACATGTAGATATCATCAATAAAGTAGCATGGAACATAAGAAATTATCGATACGTTGGAGACGTATCAGCATCCCCAAGCTTAGTTCTGCTCGTCCCGAGCAGGTAAAACGATAACAAAGATAATTTCTAAGTGACATGCCATCATAACCTTGATCATACTATTTGTAAACATATGTAATGAATGCAACGATCAAAACAATGGTAATGACATGAGTAAACAAGTGAATCATGAAGCAAAGACTTTTCATGAATAGTACTTCAAGACAAGCATCAATAAGTCTTGCATAAGAGTTAACTCATAAAGCAATAATTTAAAGTATAGACATTGAAGTAACACAATGGAAGATCAAGTTTCAGCGGTTGCTTTCAACTTATAACATGTATATCTCATGGATAGTTGTCAATGCAAAGTAATATAATTAGTGCAATATGCAAGTATGTAGGAATCAATGCACAGTTCACACAAGTGTTTGCTTCTTAAGGTGGAGAGAAATAGGTAAACTGACTCAACAATAAAAGTAAAAGAAAGGTCCTTCAAAGAGGAAAGCATCGATTGCTATATTTGTGCTAGAGCTTTGGTTTTGAAAACATAAAGAGAGCATAAAAGTAAAATTTTGAGAGGTGTTTGTTGTTGTCAACGAATGGTAGTGGGCACTCTAACTACCTCATCAACCGGACTTTCAAGAGCGGCTCCCATGAAGGACGTTATCTCTACCAGCAAGGTAGATCATCCCTTCTCTTTTGTTTACACATGTACTTTAGTTTAGTTTTTCTTATTTATGGATGACACTCCTCCCAACCTTTTGCTTACACAAGCCATGGCTAACCGAATCCTCGGGTGCCTTCCAACATTCACATACCATGGAGGAGTGTCTATTTGCAAAATTAAGTTGCTTATGAATCGAGCAAAACATGTGAAGAGAATTATTAATGAAAGTTAATTAATTGGGGCCGGGAACCCCATTGCCAGCTCTTTTTGCAAAATTATTGGATAAGCGGATGTGACACTAGTCCATTGTGAAAGTCTGTCAAAAGTAAATGACAAGATCGAAGATAAAACACCACATACTTCCTCATGAGCTATAAAACATTGACACAATAAGAGGTGATAAATTTTGAATGGTTTAAAGGTAGCACTCAAGCAATTTACTTTGGAATGGCGGAGAAATACCATGTAGTAGGTAGGTATGGTGGACACAAATGGCATAGTGGTTGGCTCAAGGATTTTGGATGCATGAGAAGTATTCCCTCTCGATACAAGGTTTAGGCTAGCAAGGTTATTTGAAGCAAACTCAAGGATGAACCGGTGCAGCAAAACTCACATAAAAGACATATTGTAAACATTATAAGACTCTACACGTCTTCCTTGTTGTTCAAAACTCAATACTAGAAATTATCTAGACCTTAGAGAGACCAATTATGCAAACCAAATTTTAGCAAGCCCTATGTATTTCTTCATTAATGGGTGCAAAGTATATGATGCAAGAGCTTAAACATGAGCACAACAATTGCCAAGTATCACATTATCCAAGACATTTTACCAATTACTACATGTAGCATTTTCCAATTCCAACCATATAACAATCTAACGAAGAGGAAACTTCGCCATGAATATTATGAGCTAAGAACACATGTGTTCATACGAACCAGCGGAGCGTGTCTCTCTCCCACACAAGGATGAACTTATTCAGAGAATGAAAATAACAAAACAAAAATAAAAGCACACAGACGCTCCAAGTAAAGTACATAAGATGTGACCGAATAAAAATATAGTTTCAAGAGAAGGAACCTGATACTTGTCGATGAAGAAGGATGCCTTGGGCATCCCCAAGCTTAGACGCTTGAGTCTTCTTAAAATATGCAGGGGTGAACCACGGGGGCATCCCCAAGCTTAGAGCTTTCACTCCTCTTGATCATAGTATATCATACTCCTCTCTTGACCCTTGAAAACTTCCTTCACACCAAACTTCAAGCAAACTCATTAGAGGGTTAGTGCATAGTCAAAAATTTCACATGTTCAGAGGTGACACAATCATCCTTAACACTTCTGGACATTGCACAAAACTTCTGAAAGTTAATGGAACAAAGAAACTCATTCAACTTAACAAAAGCGGCAATGCGAAATAAAAGGCAGAATCTGTCAAAACAGAACAGTCCGTAAAGACAAATTTTAAAATGGCACCAGACTTGCTCAAATGGAAAAACTCAAAACTAATGAAAGTTGCGTAATATCTGAGGATCACTCGTAATTGGCAGATTTTTTCGAATTTTCTACAGAGACTTGTGCCCAGATTCGTGACAGACACAATGCTGTTTCTGCGCAGCGATCCCAAATATAACATCAACTTTAACATAGAAACTTTACTTGGCACAAAAACATGATAAGGAGAGGTTGCTACAGTAGTAAACAAATTCCAAGACTCAAATATAAAACAAAGTACTGTAGTAAAAAACACATGGGTTATCTTCCAAGAAGTTTTTCTTTATAGCCATTAAGATGGGCTCAGTAGTTTTAATGATGCACTCGCAAGAAATAGAAGTTGAAGCAAAAGAGAGCATCAAGAGGCAAATTCAAACACATTTAAGTCTAACATGCTTCCTATGCATAGGAATCTTGTAAATAAACAAGTTCATGAAGAGCAAAGTAACAAGCATAGGAAGATAAAACAAGTGTAGCTTCAAAAATTTCAGCACATAGAGAGGTGTTTTAGTAACATGAAATTTTTTACAACCATATTTTCCTCTCTCATAATAACTTTCAGTAGCAACATGAGCAAACTCAACAATATAACTATCACATAACGCATTCTTATCATGAGTCTCATGCATAAAATTATTACTCTCCACATAGGCATAATCAATTTTATTAGTTGTAGTGGGAGCAAACTCAACAAAGTAGCTATCATTATTATTCTCATCATCAAATATAGGAGGCATAGTATCATCAAAGTAAATTTTCTCCTCAATGCTTGGGGGACTAAAAATATCATGCTCATCAAAACCAGCTTCCCCAAGCTTAGAATTTTCCATATCATTAACAACAATGGTGTTCAAAGCATTCATATTAATATGTTTCATGGTTTTTTTAATTTTCGCATCAAACCATCCATGTCTTAAATCAGGAAATAGAATAAGAAGGTCATTGTTGTCCATTATGCCTAACTAGTGAAAATAAAAACAAGAAACAAAAAGATGCAATTGCAGGATCTAAAGGAAATAGCTTCAGTACACACACAATGGCGCCGAAAAAGTACTGTTACCTGGAACCGAAGTATGAGTGCCTTTTACCTTTCCTCCCCGGCACGGCGCCCGTGAAAAGTGCTTGATGTCTACGGGTGCTTCTATTCTTGTAGATGTTGTTGGGCCTCCAAGAGCGAGGTTTGTAGAACAGCAGAAGTTTCCCTTAAGTGGATCACCCAAGGTTTATCGAACTCAGGGAGGAAGAGGTCAAAGATATCCCTCTCAAGCAACCCCGCAACCACAAAGCAAGAAGTCTCTTGTGTCCCCAACACACCTAATAGGTGCACTAGTTCGGCGAAGAGATAGTGAAATACAAGTGGTATGAATGAATATGAGCAGAAGTACGGCGCCAGAAAATAGCTCGCTGGCGTGCAGTTGATGGTAGTAATATTGCAGGAAGTAAACATGCGTAGTAACAAGCAGTAGTAACGCACAGTAAACAAGCAGCGATAGCAGTATTTAGGAACAAGGCCTAGGGATTAGACTTTCACTAGTGGACACTCTCAACATTGATCACATAACAATAGATAAATGCATACTCTACACTCTTTGTTGGATGATGAACACATTGCGTAGGATTACACGAACCCTCAATGCCGGAGTTAACAAGCTCCATAATTCAATGTTCATATTTAAATAACCTTAGAGTGTAAGATAGATCAATACGACTAAATCAAGTACTAACGTAGCATGCACACCGTCACCTTCATGCTTATGTAGGAGGAATAATACACATCAATACTATCATAGCAATAGTTAACTTCGCAATCTACAAGAGATCATGATCATAGCATAAACCAAGTACTAACACGGATGCACACACTGTCACCATTACATCGTGCAGGAGGAATAAAACTACTTTAATAACATTGCTAGAGTAGCACATAGATAAATTGTGATACAAAACACATTGAGCGTGTTTTGGAACATGGGTCCATATGCTCTCTATATTTCGAAATGCATCTTACATACATTTTAAATTTTTTAAAAAATTGAAACTAAAAGTTCGCACGTATATCTTCACGTGCTACGTGCTCACAAAGTCGTTTCATCAAAAATCGACTTATCATGTGACGTGTGTAAAAAAGACAAAATTCAGTGCTAAAAATAATGCTTTTCACAAGATAAACTTTCTCTTTTTATATAGACCACACAAAATATTGGTTTTTCGTGAAACTTGACGAACGCACGTATATTACAAAGATGTACATGTAGAATTTTTTTCCAAAATTTTTGACATTTCGAAATATGATTTTTTGGTAGAGGGAGCATACGCACCCGGGAGCCGAATTGAATTTCCCTATAAATAAGCACTTCACTATGTCATTCATAACAGTGAATAAGTATTCTGTGAAATATAGCCTAAGAGACCCACACAGTGCACACACTGTCACCTTTACACACGTGGGACAAGGAGTCTCCTGAGATCACATAAGTAAAACTCACTTGACTAGCACAATGACATCTAGATTACAAGCATCATCATATGAATCTCAATCATGTAAGGTAGCTCATGAGATTATTGTATTGAAGCACATAGGAGAGAGATGAACCACATAGCTACCGGTACAGCCCCGAGCCTCGATGGAGAACTACCCCTCTTCATGGGAGCAACAGCGGTGATGAAGATGGCGGTGGAGATGGCAGCGGTCGTATGGAGAAGCCTTCCGGGGCACTTCCCGGGGCAGTGGTGCCGGAATGAGACTCCCGTCCCCCGCATCTTGGCTTCGCGATGGCGGCGGCCTGAAGGTTTCGCGCACCGTGGCTTATTCCGTTAGGGTTTTCGACGCAGGGGCTTTATATAGGCGAAGAGACGGAGCCGGAAGGTCAACGAGGCGATGACATAGGCGGCGCGCCGGGGCCGCCGCCACCCTATCATCCGGGGCCCACAGGGCCCTCTCCTCGCGGCCTCGGTGTTCTGGATGCTTCCGGCAAAATAGGAACCCGGGCGCTGATTTCGTCCACCTCGAGAATATTTCGTTACTAGGATTTCTGAAACCAAAAAACAGCAACTGGCACTTCGCATCTTGTTAATAGGTTAGTTCCAAAATGCACGAATATGACATAAAGTGTGCATAAAACATGTAGATATCATCAATAAAGTAGCATGGAACATAAGAAATTATCGATACGTTGAGACGTATCACGCCCGGTCGACTGCCCCCACGCCGTCGCTTTACATGCAGACCGGCCGACTGGCGCTCGATCGGCAACCTGGTCCTTATCCGCACTGGCCTCGTACAGTGCCAACCGGACTACTGCTTTGCGAGGTTTCCTGTTGCCGACCGGCTGACCGGACTCCCGACTGCCCGTCAGTTCCGCCCCAGTTGATCGATTCTGCATCGGACCACCCGAGTCTGCCTCGATCAGATCTATTCGGGTCGTTATTTTCATACTTTTTGACCTTAGGTCATCCCGTACGCCTATATAAGTCCCCGGCCCCACAAGCTGCTTTAGGACCACGTTTAAGATAAACCCTAGTTCTTAGTTGTTTGCTCGCAAACTATTGAATTCCTACACCATATTGCTTGGATATTGTGTAGATCCTGCTTAAGTCTTGTGTGATCCTTGTTCCATTGGGAATTAGACGGCTGCAACTTACCGCTCGTGGTCGGCGGCTACGTGCGCAAGTGTGTGGAGTTAAATATCTTGCAGGGTTGAGAGTTGCTGGCGACAGGACCAATCGAGAGATCTCGTTGCGTCAAGTTATCATCCACTACATCGCGTGTTCCTCCGCTGCTATCATCCCGTGGATCATCACCACCGTTGCTTACTGAGAAGATCGGGCCACCCACTTATCAGAAGATTTCCTGACAGAGCTTGGCATGGTGTGCAGTGATCAAAGACATCCTGTTCTCATTGGAGGAGATTTTAATATCATCAGATTCTCTTCTGAGAAGAATAAATGTATGAGAACCAATAAATGGACAGATATGTTCAATTCCATTATCCACACATATGCTCTGACAGAAATTCACTTGTCTGGAGCTCAATATACTTGGTCGAATAATCAGAATGATCCCACTTTGGAAAAATTGGATAGATTCTTGATGACCAGTGATTGGGAAGATTTATTTCCTTTGACAACAGTTCATAAGCTGAATAGAGATGTCTCTGATCACAATCCCCTAATTCTTGATACCATGGAGGATAAACCAAAGAAGAAATTCACTTTCAGGTTTGAAAAAAACTAGATACAGGAGGATGATTTTCTTGCCAGAGTTGATAGGATTTGGCAGCAAAATATCAGAGCAAGGAACAGTTTGGATAAAGTCCAGAAAAAGTTGAAAGATGTAAAGAAAGTTTGAAGGGATGGGGTCACAATTTAAAGGGGAGTTATAAAAAAAGGAAAAATGACATTTCCCTCCTGCTTGCTGAGCTGGAACTGAGAGAAGAAATATTTCCTTTGTCTGCTACTGAAATTCAGCAGAAGGCTGCTCTACAACAAGAAATGCTTAACATATTAGATAAGGAGGAATGCTTTTGGAGACAAAGAGCTAGAGATAACTGGCTGCTAAAAGGGGATAGTAACACAGCCTTCTTTCATAGAATGGCTAATGGTTGTAAAAGAAAATCTAAGATCTTTTCTTTGAAAAATGGAGATTCTGTTATTCAAGGTGATAAAGATTTGTTGAATCATGCCACTCAGTTCTATAAAAATCTCTTTGGTCCTGCAGAAGATAGAGGGGTCAGACTAAATCCTGATATTTGGGATAGTACAGAAAAGCTTGATGACACTGATAGAGAAAATTTATCCAAGAGATTTAGTGAAAAAGAAGTTAAAGATGTAATAGATCAGATGGAGAAGAACAAGGCAGCAGGCCCTGATGGTTTCCCCATTGAATTTTATCAAGCTTGTTGGGACATCATCAAAGATGATATTATGGCTGTGTTTCATGATTTTTATGAACACAAAATTGATCTTGCTAGTATCAATTATGGGATTATTACTCTAATCCCAAAAGGTGATGATGCTGACAGGATACAAAAGTACAGACCTATCTGCTTATTACAGGTTTTGTTCAAAATCTTTACCAAAACACTTACTGTCAGAGTGACACCAGTCATGGAGAAATTGTTGTCCAATCATCAAACTGCCTTCATCAGAGGGAGATACATCACAGATGGGGTTATGCTGCTCCAAGAGGTTCCGAGAGAAGCTAAGCACAGAAAGCAGCAGGGGGTTGTGTTGAAAATTGACTTTGAGAAGGCATATGATAAAGTTAACTGGGACTTTTTGTTTGAATGCTGTTCACAGAAAGGCTTCAGTAACAGTTGGCTAGTATGGATTAAAAAAGGGGTAACAAATGGCACTCTGAGTGTGAAAGTGAATGATAATGTTGGTCCTTATTTTGCTAGCTGTAAAGGTGTAAGACAAGGAGACCCTTTTGCTCCCTTCCTGTTTAATATGGCAGCCAATAGTTTGTCCAAGATGATAACTCTGGCACAACAGAATGGTCTTATCAAAGGGCTTGCTGATAACCTGGTGGAAAATGGCATTTCCTTATTGCAGTATGCTGATGACACCATTTTGCTCATTCATAATGATGTTGAACAAGCTGTGAATTTGAAACTCATTTTGTATATTTTTGAAACAATGTCTGGGCTCAAAATCAATTTTGAAAAAAGTGAGGTTATGATGATACTGGAGGATGAAGTGAAATCTCAGTTCTTTGCAACTCTATTCAATTGTCAGCAGGGGGCTTGGCCCATTAAATACCTTGGCACTCCTGTTTGTGCAAGAAGACCTCAGTGGCTGAGATGAAATTTCTGGGTGAAAAGATAGAAAAAAAATGAGTGGATGGGTGGGGAATACCATGTCCATTGGAGGGAGAGTTGTCAAAATTGATGCTTGCCTTTCCAGTGTGGCTGTCTATCATATGTCTTTGAGGTTGCTTCATAAGACAACCATTGAGCAGCTTGACAAACCCATAAGATCCTTTTTCTGGGCTGGTAGTGCTGATAAAAGAAAATATCACTTTGTCAAATGGAAATGGATATGCAAGCCAAAGAGAAAAGGTGGTCTGGGTATAAAAAATCTGCATCTTTTTAACATAAGCTTAATGTGCAAATGGTGGTGGAAGCTAGAAAATGAATCTGGCCCTTGGCAGGATTTGATGAAGAACAAATACATGACTCATGGTGGGGTATACCATACAAAGAAAAGGCCTGGGGGTTCCCCTCTTTGGTCAGATATGCTGTAGGTGAAGCAAATTTATTTGAAAGGAAGAAGAATGAAAGTGGGGGATGGCAGGAATACAAGTTTTTGGTGTGATGCTTGGTGTGATCAAATTCCTTTGAAAGATAGATTCCCTTAGATCTTTGACATATGCATAGAGCAAGATGTGACAGTTGCTGATGCTGCCAATATGAACTGGAATTTTTCCTTTAGAAGGTGGATGACACCTGATATAGCTTGGCAGATTCATGGCCTGAATCAAATCATGTCACAGACTGTGTTAAGTGATAGGCAGGATAAACCTCACTGGAAATGGACAAAAAGTGGCAAGTTTACTGTCAAATCAGTCTATAACCACAGTCTATAACCACGTGTGTAGCAATGGTATAGACAAAACCTTCAAACATCTACGGAAGAGCAGGATCCCTCTGAAAATTAAGATTTGGTTGTGGATGATATGGCATAATGCTATAGCTACAAAGGACAATCTGCTGAAAAGAAACTGGCAAGAAAATGCATCTTGTCAATTCTGCAATAATCCTGAAAGCATCTCTCATATCTTCTTCTCTTGTCCTGCTGCAAAATTTGTTTGGAGTGCAGTTGGCAACCTGATTGGAGCAAAAACCAGACCTGGCTCTTTTACACAGTTTTTCTGGTGGATCCCTCGTTTTATCCCTGCAAGCAGAAACACGCAGATTGCGGGGTTGGCCGCAATATGCTGGGCTATTTGGAAGCTTAGGAATAGATCCTGCTTTGATCACAAGTTGATCAATGATCCTGTTGAACTTATCAGTTACTCCACTGTTTTTATGAAATATTGGGCAGGTTTACATGGTGAGAAGGACGCTGAAGATCTTCGCCTCGGAGCTGATGGTCTGCTGAAGCTAGCTACTGCAAAAAAATGCCAGTGCAGGGGCTCGGAACTTGCATGTTCCAGTGCAGAGGCCACTGATGATCAGAGATGTAGGATCTGTTGCTGACGAAGAGGACAGTTTGGAAGATGATGAGCATACCGATGATGCCTGATGGAAGACAGGGAAGTGTGAAAGAAAAACGATGGTGTCTTGGTGCTCTTTGTTGATACTTTCTCCTATCTAGCAATTGTCGTAATCCTTTGCCAGTTGTTAAGCTGGTGGGCTGTGTCGTTTGTTGGATGTAAAACTGCTAAATTCGTTTCGTTTCCGGCTAGATTCAGGCGACGTTTTGTATATATGGGTTGGTGTGTGTAAACTT
Organism: Lolium multiflorum; assembly: GCA_030979885.1. Classification (NCBI taxonomy): domain Eukaryota; kingdom Viridiplantae; phylum Streptophyta; class Magnoliopsida; order Poales; family Poaceae; genus Lolium; species Lolium multiflorum. Next base: position 82,950,875 of record CM061753.1, read on the forward strand.
GCCTGGTAGGCAAGGGATACTCGTTTTGTTTTTTGTTATCTCCTGGTAATGAAAAAGCCGATCATTGGATCGTTTGGAAAAAAACACACATTGATTGTGCAATGACGATTTGTTTGACTCCGAGCAATGCCTTTCAAGTTTAATTATCGATTAGACTAATCGTACTCCGTACGGCAGACGTAGCCACGTCACCATCGCAGAAAACTAGAGATACACGTAAAGAAATAAAGAAAACGCGAGTAAGCTGTAAAATAGTAAAATAGGGGTGGCAAACACGATTTTGTATAAGAAAGACCTTACAAAGATTTTGAAAAAAAAAGTTCTCGTGTCTTCTTTGCAATCGGTTGAGCTAGCGATCAATTTCATATGCGCGTGACTGCCGGGATAGCTAGCCATCGATTCCATGCGATGGAACGGGAACATACGGGAGCTCGACAGCGGGCGGTGCGTGGCTGCACTGCACACGCCCAAAAAAGTGTATAGCGCGCTGGATTTTACAGTATCTGTTGGAGCAGCTTTTTTTTTGCTCTGGGCGCTAAATCAACTGTTTTTACAGCGTGATATACAAAGTCTGTTGAAGATGCTCCTAGCTAGATATCCATACGTATGTGTAGACACTTCCAGCAACATCTTGTACACACGCACTAACGAACATGCATACGCCAAACCTTAGCTAATTCCTTCCCGTTTTAGCTGACTCCATGCATTCGTGTACGGCTACGCTAAGCAAGACAGCGCAGACAGAAGGTCCGCGTTTAGGAACCGGTGCGATGGCGAGCAAGAGAGATTGACGGCGTGACGATGCGTACCTTTCCGCGAACCTAACCGTGGCGTGCGGCGGGACGACGAGTACATGCCGCCGGATCACGGGGACGGCGGGTGGCCGGCCGCGCGCTGGGAAGAAAAGGCGGGACGTGCGTGCGTGCTTTGGCGTGCGGCTAATGTAATCGTTGGGTTTTATATAGCCAGTTACAGTAAAAAAAACTCACGTGCAAGCTCGTTACAAAAAGAAACTCACCTGGTGCAAGCGTGTGGCTCGCGTCGTTTGTGGGGCCCTCCTACTTGAGGCTTCACGCGAAGCCAAGGCTGAAAATGCTATACACCCCGACCAGGTGGACGCCTATCTGGCGCCGCGCACCCCGCACGGTATGGGCCGGCCCAGTTATGCGTGCTGGCATTTCTCTTTCAATTATATTTTCTTTTCTTTTCTTTTCCTTTCTATTTCTTTTTTCTACAAGATTCAATAATTATTTAGATTTAAAATTTTAATATATATTTGAAAATGTGCATATTTTTAAAAGTGTTAAAAATGTTTAAGTTTGAAAAAGTTCAAATTCGAAATTTGAACAAAATTTGGATTTTGAATGATTCTCAAAATTTGAATAAAATTTTAAATTTGAATGATTTTGAAATTTAAACACATTTATAATTTGAACAAATTTTTAACTTTGAATGATTTTGGAAATTTGAACATATTTAAGATCTACACAGTTTCACATTTATTGAAATCTAAATCAATATATAAAAGGTAAAGTAAGAAAGAAAATGCAAAAACTAAAATGAATGTTAGTTTTTTTAAAACAGAACTACAAACAGAAAAAAGAAAAAGAAAAAAAGCAAAAACGTTCGAGGCCCACTTAACAGCCACCGGGTTCGAGGGGTGTGCGGCACCCCGTACGTGCCGGGGGGTGCTTTACACCGACCTGCTCGGTGGGGAGCGACAAGCCGCACACCCTGGCCGTTGTTGGGCCTAGCTCACGGTCGTGGTTTCAGTTCCTGAACAGTTTTTTTATTTGTTTAGATTGGAACAATTTATAAATTGGAACAAATTTTCAAAATTTATTATTTTTTATATATGAACAATTTCCGAAGAACATTTTAAAAATTTGAACAAATGTTAAATTTAAACAATTTTAGAATTTGAACAATTTTTTATATTTGAACAATTTCGAATTTGAAAATTATCATATTTAAACAATTTTTGTATTTGAACAATTTTTATATTTGAACAATTTTCGCATTTGAACAACTTTTATACTTGAACAAATTTTCGAATTTGAATTTTTTCGAATATTTGTGATAGAAAATTTTACATTTAAAATATATTTAAATTTAAAAAAATCAATCTTAAGAACGAAAAAAGAAACAGAAAAAATAAAAAATAAAAAAACATAAAACATAAATAAAATAGAAAACAACAAATAACACGAACTGGGCCGACCAGGCCGACCCATACCGCGCGCAGGGATGTGCATCTCCAACCGGGCGACCCATCCCGCGCCGCGCGTCCGGATGGGTCGAATTGGACAAAACCGCGGCCTCGCAGGACCCATCCCTAAAACGGACGGCGGGCGTCAGGACGACCCAAACCGGCCCAAATTCGACGAGTTTGCTGGCAAGACGCAAAGGCTGTCGCCGCGGCTCCTCCTTGTCCGCCCGCCCGCCCGCTCGCCTCCCACGACAAACACTCCACTCCACCTAGGCTGGTAGCTCCTATATGCTGACCGGGTCGGCACGTATGTCAAATCCTATATGGCGACCAGGTAGGCGGCTGACGCATACTCGCTCGCATTTGGTCGTTCCAGAAAAAGTCGTACATGGGCTGGCCCAGATTAGGCTGTTATGTGGTTCGTCTTCTTTCAGGATTCCACTATCGTAGATTAGCCTTGTCTTTTTCTGATCGGGACCCTAAATATTCGTTTAGATTTGAGAAATAATTTAAAATTTTAAAATTCAGATTCGGAAAGTGTGTCACCTAATCCCTGGAGCATAGCTCAAATAGAAGAAGAAAAAAAGAAATATTACACACTCACGGCCTAGCCAAAACCAGACGAAATGGAGAAATGAAAACAAAGGAAGCAAAATGAGAGATAGGGACATAAGATCCAATCTCCTCTCCTCGGGCTGAATCTCCCCGCCAAAAATTGTGAGGCTCGATATCTGTACGAAAGTGACCACGTGAGCTGCACGCATGGCACGACTCTAGGAAAAGTAGAGAGACCACAGAAACAAGATCATGAGATTATTCGCATCTAGGCAAACTTGCATTAATGTGTCATACTCTATCGGCCCTCGAAGTCATTTCAGCAATTAAAATGTAGTTGTGGATTTCATGACTTGTAATGGTGCATTAGTTTGTTGCTAGATGGTAAACTTCACTGGCTGGGGGCCCTCTGCGGTCGCACATGTCGTACACCCTCCGCGACGGGCCTTGTCATGCGTAAACCCTGCAATTTGCATAATTCACCCATCCCTATCTAGGTAGTTAGGCTATGTTTGAAAAGTCAAATCATGTTCTTATTATGTTATGATCTGAATTCATATAAAACTAACTTCCAACCAGGGCTGGGCCGGCAAAATTTGAGGCCCTGTGCGAGATTATAAATGGGGCCCTATTTGGTTAAAAAAATATAATTAATGAATAACTATAATTTATATATGTCTTAGATGGGCATTTAAACTGAGAATTACTTGCTTGCGCTTGTAGATTCTAAATTTGTGACAAAATCAGCTTAAAATTATTTTAAGAGGAAACATATTGTATAGCTTAAAATCCGATTGGACCGGTGGTCTAACCGGAATGGTTTTCTATTTAGGTTTTAAAAGTAGGAAAATAATTTCAGAATCTCAAAGATGCAAAGCTATCCCAATATGTTTTGCGTATTATAAGAATTATCCCATGAGAGAAATGTAATAACACTATATTAAATTACCTAACAATCTATGAAATTAAAACATAGTGCTTTTTTACATAATTTGAATTTGAGAAATCTTGGCATGTTTAAGACTTAGAACTTGAATTTTATTTCTTACTAGTACATCTTAGCGGTTAGTCGGAATAGCTAAAATATCAAAGGGAAAATAACTAGACGCAACCAGCAAGAAAATCAGAGGGGAAAAAATACAAGACGCGGCCAGCTAGATTCGATCCTGCCACCTGCTATTATATGTACCCATTCTAAGGCGCTTGCGCACCATTTGACCATTACCACCCGGACTGAAATATTATTATGTTTGAAGTTATATGTATAGACTATATAATACAAAGTCAGGAAATTTGGGCCGCCAAAATTTTGGGGCCCTGTGCGGCCGCACGGGCCGCACTCCTGCGGGCCCGGGCCAGCTTCTAACGTATATTGCTTCGAGCAGTAGGCCAAGTGGCCAACGTTAGACTGCTTATAGTGGGAGTAATGATACGTCTCGACGTATCGATAATTTCTTATGTTCCATGCTACATTATTGATGATATCTACATGTTTTATACACATTATATGTTGTATTTACGCATTTCCACTAACCTATTAACAAGATGTCGAAGAGCCAGTTCTGTTTCTGCTTTTTTTAAATCCTAGTAAGGAAATATTCTCGGAATTGGACGAAATCAACGCCTGGGTCCTATTTTTGCACGAAGCTTCCGTAAGACCGAGGGGGAAGTGGGGCCACGAGGCGGCGCCACTAGGGCGGCGCGGCCCAGGCCTTGGCCGCAGCCCTAGCGTGGGGGCCCCCGTGGCCCCCCGCGCTCTTCGCCTACTTAAAGTCTTCGTCGCGAAACCCCCATACCGAGAGCCACGATACGGAAAACCTTCCGAGACGCCGCCGCGCTAATCCCATCTCGGGGGATTCAGAGATCGCCCGCACCCCCGAGAGGGGAATCATCTCCGGAGGACTCATCGCCATGATCGCCTCCGGAGTGATGAGTGAGTTCACCCTGGACTATGGGTCCATAGCGTAGCTAGATGGTCGTCTTCTCCTAATTGTGCTTCATTGTTGGATCTTGTGAGCTGCCTAACATGATCAAGATCATCTATCTAATACTATATGTTGTGTTTGTCGATCCGATGGATAGAGAATACTATGTTATGGTGATTATCAATCTATTACCTATGTGTTGTTTATGATCTTACATGCTCTCCGTTATTAGTAGAGGCTCTGGCCAAGTTTTGCTCTTAACTCCAAGAGGGAGTATTTATGCTCGATAGTGGGTTCATGCCTCCATTAAATCTGGGAATGAGGAAGTTCTAAGGTTGTGGATGTGGCTGCCACTAGGGATAAAACATTGATGCTATGTCTAAGGATGTAGTTGTTGATTACATTACGCACCATACTTAATGCAATTGTCTACTTTTGCAACTTAATACTGGAAGGGGTTCGGATGATAACCTGAAGGTGGACTTTTAGGCATAGATGCAGTCGGATGGCGGTCTATGTACTTTGTCGTAATGCCCTGATTAAATCTCACTATATTTATCATATCATGTATGTGCAATGTTATGCCCTTTCTATTTGTCAATTGCCCGAGTAATTTGTTCACCCAACATGCTTTTCTTATCTTATGGGAGACACCTCTAGTGAACCTGTGGACCCCGGTCCTATTCTTTACATCGCATACAATCTACTGCAATTGTTGTTTACTGTTTTAAAACAATCATTTTCCACACAATACGGTTAATCCTTTGTTCAGCCAGTTTGAGATTGACAACCTCACTGCTTCGTTGGGGCAAAGTTTTGTTGTGTAGGTTTCACGTTGGCGCCGGAATCCCTGGTGTTGCGCCGCATCACATTTCGCCACCATCAACCTTCAACGTGTTCTGGCTCCTCCGGTTCGATTAAACCTTGTTTTTCTTACTGAAAAAACTTGCCACTGTGCGCATCATACCTTCCTCTTGGGGTTCCCAACGGACGTGTACATCTACGCATCAAGCAAATTTCTGGCGCCGTTGCGGGGAGATCAAGACACGCTGCAAGGGGAGTCCCCACTTCCCAATCTCTTTACTTTGTTTTTGTCTTGCTTTATTTTATTTACTACTTTGTTTGTTGCATATTAAACAAAACACAAAAAATTAGTTGCTAGTTTTACTTTATTTACTATCTTGCTCTCTATATCAAAAACACACAAAAAATTAGTTACTTGCATTTACTTTATCTAGTTTGCTTTATTTACTGTTGCTAAAATGAATACCCCTGAAAATACTAAGTTGTGTGACTTCACAAACACAAATAATAATGATTTCCTATGCACACCTATTGCTCCACCGCTACTACAGCAGAATTCTTTGAAATTAAACCTGCTTTAAACTTTGTTATGAGAGCAATTTTCTCGGTGTTAGTTCTGATGATGTGCTTCCCAACTTAATAATTTTGTTGAACTTTGTGAAATGCAAAAGTATAGGGATGTAGATGGTGATATTATTAAATTGAAATTGTTTCCTTTCTCATTAATAGGAAGAGCTAAAGATTGGTTGCTATCTTTGCCTAAGAATAGTATTGATTCATGGACTAAATGTAAGGATGCTTTTATTGGTAGATATTATCCTCCCGCTAAAATTATATCTTTGAGAAGTAGCATAATAAATTTTAAGCAATTAGATGAACATGTTGCTCAAGCATGGGAGAGAATGAAATCTTTGGTAAAGAATTGCCCAACCCATGGACCGACTACTTGGATGATCATCCAAACCTTCTATGCAGGACTAAATTTTTCTTCGCGAAATTTATTGGATTCAGCTGCTGGAGGTACCTTTATGTCCATCACTTACAAAGCTTCTTGATGATATGATGATAAATTACTCAGCACACGGAAAGAGCTCCACAAGGTAAGAAGGTAAATTCTGTTGAAGAAACATCTTCCTTGAGTGATAAGATTGATGTGATTATGTCTATGCTTGTGAATGGTAGATCTAATGTTGATCCAAATAATGTTCCTTTAGCTTCATTGGTTGCTCAAGAAGAAAATGTTGATGTGAATTTCATTAAAAATAATAATTTCAACAACAATGCTTATAGGAACAATTCTGGTAATAACTATAGGCCATATCCTTCCAATGGTAATGGTTATGGTAATTCTTATGGTAGATTCTTACAAAAATGTACCCCCTGGTCTTGAAGCCATGCTTAAAGAATTTATTAGTACACAAACTGCTTTTAACAAATCTGTTGAGGAAAAGCTTGATAAAATTGATATTATTGCTTCTAGAGTTGATAGACTTGCCTCTGATGTTGATCTATTAAAATTGAAAGTTATGTCTAATAAGGATATTGATAATAAGATTACTACTACAGCAAATGCCATCCAAGTTAGAATTAATGTGAATATAAGATTAATGGCTGAATTGCGTGCTAGGTAGGATAGAGAAGAAAATGAAAAACTAGCTAAAGAGAATAATGTTGGAGATATGCCCAAGAGGCAATAATAAAGTGGTTATTATAATATCTTTGTGTTTATGATAAATGTTTATATACCATGCTATAATTGTATTAACCGAACATTGATACATGTGTGTTATGTAAACAACAAGGAGTCCCTAGTAAGCCTCTTGTATAACTAGCTTGTTGATTAATAGATGATCATGGTTTCGTGATCATGAACATTGGATGTTATTAATAACAAGGTTATGTCATTAGTTGAATGATATAATGGACACACACCCAAATGAGCGTAGCATAAGATCAAGTCATTAAGTTCATTTGCTATAAGCTTTCAATACATAGTTGTCTTAATCCTTCGACCATGAGATCATGTAAATCACTTACACCGAAGGGTACTTTGATTACATCAAACGTCATTGCGTAAATGGGTGACAATAAAGGTGGGATTAAGTATTTGGAAAGTGTGAGTTGAGGCATATGGATCAACAGTGATTTGTCCATCCGATGACGGATAGATATACTCTGGGCTCCCTGTGGAATGTCATCTAATTAGCTTGCAAGCATATGAATAGTTCATAAGAGATCACATACCACGGTACGAGTAAAGAGTACTTGTCGGAGACGAGGTTGAACAAGGTATGGAGATACCGATGATCAAACCTCGGACAAGTAAAATATCGCGAGACAAAGGGAATTGGCATCGTATGTAAATGGTTCAATCGATCACTAAGTCATCGTTGAATATGTGGGAGCCATTATGGATCTCCAGATCCCGCTATTGGTTATTGCTCGGAGAGGAGTCTCGACCATGTCTGCATATAGTTCGCGAACCGTAGGGTGACGCGCTTAAGGTTCGATGTCGCATAAGTAGATTCGGAATATGAGATGGAGACCGAATGTTGTTCGAGTCTCGGATAGGGATCCGAGACATCACGAGGAGAGCCGAATTGTTCTAGAAGAATTCTGCTGTTTTGTATTTCAAGAAAAGTTGTTCCGGAAACATTCTCGGAATTGGACGAAATAAAACAGAGGTTCTTATTTTTCTGTCGCGCAGACGGAGTCCAAAGGGGAGACGGAGAAAGGCCGGGAGTGGGCCACACGGCCGGCGGGCTCCCCCTTGGCAGCGCGGTTGTGGGCCACCAGGCGCCGCCACTTGATCGGTTTTGCGAAACCCTAACCCTACCTTTCCGACTATAAATAGTGGGGTAGTTTGGCCGGCCATTGCTGCTCCGTACGAAACCCTAAAGTGCCACCTCTCCTCCCTCCCAGTTTCTCCTGCTCCGCTTAGCGAAGCTCCCAGAATTCTTCTCCACCACCACCACCACGCCGTCGTGCTGCTGGGATTCCGTGGAGATCTACGACACCTCCGCTGCCCGCTGGAACGGGAGAGGAAGGAGCTTCATCGACACGTACGCGCGACCGAGTACGGAAGTGCTGCCGGATTGCAGCACCGGGACGATCGTCTACACCAACAACGAGATTAATCTCGTAGGCTTTGGAATCTTCGAGGGTTAGTCTCATCTCCATCTCGTTGCTTAGATCTAGTAGATTGGATCTTGGGTGTTCCATAGATTAGATCTGTTGGTTTTATTCGCTTGCGGTAGAAAATTTTTGTTTTCTATGCAACGAACCCCATCGTTGGTATCTAGCCACGTCTATGCATAGATGGTTGCACGAGTAGAACACAATGGTTTTGTGGTGTGATGCTTTTGTTGCTTTAGTTGTGTACTTTGCTTCTTGCTGGATGGTGGGATGAAGCGGCCCGGCTAACTTTACATGACCGCGTCTCATGAGACTTGCTCCACGCTTGACATGCAACTTGTATTGCATAAGTGGCTTTGCGGGTGTCTGTCTCTCCCACCATAGTGAAGATTGTAATTTGCACTTCTATTGTCAACACTAGTATCACCGTTGTGGTTCATGTTCGTAGGTAGATTGGATCTTACTCGAAAACCCTAAACCACGTAAAAGATGCAAACCAAATTAGAGGCGTCTAACTTGTTTTTGCAGGGTTTGGTGATGTGATATGGCCATAATGTGATGATGATTATATTCGATGTATGAGATGTTCATTGATGTATTGTGGCAACCGGCAGAGCCTAATGGTTGTCTTTAATTTTTGTTAAAGACCTGCGTGTCTATTCATCATGTAATAGCTTTATTCCAAGTAGTTGTTATAGTAGCTATAAGTGATGGACAACCATGAAGCGGCGCCACTGACCTTGACGCCATGTTGGTGATGATGGAGATCATGTCCGTGCTTTGGAGATGGAGATCAAAAGCACAAGAAGAAAGGCCATATCATATCACACATTATGAATTGCATGTGATGTTAATCCTTTTATGCATCTTATTTTGCTTAGATCGCGACGGTAGCATTATAAGATGATCCCTCTCACTAAATATCAAGATAATAAAGTGTTCATCCTTAGTATGCACCGTTGCTAAGACTTGTCGTTTCGAAGCATCTCGTGATGATCGGGTGTGATAGACTCTACATGTGCATACAACGGGTGCAAGCCATTTGCACACGCGTGGATACTAAGGTTGCCTTGACGAGCCTAGCATGTACGTGTACATGGTCTCGGAACACGGGATACCGAAAGGTAGAGCATGAATCATATGAATGATATGATGAATACTTTGAGTGTTCGCCTTTGAAACTACTCTTTTCTCGTGAAGATCGGACTTGGTGTAGTGGATTTGGTTCGTGTAAACACTAAGACAATGTGAGGGATGTTGTTTTGAGTGGGAGTTCACCTAGTTAATTTAAGAATTAAAATTGAACTCATTTTATCATAAACTAAATCTTAAACTCTTTGCAAATATGTTGTAGATCATGGCGCCCCTCCATCAATTTTAACCAGCTCCTAGAGAAAGAAAAGCTTAAGGGCAATGGTAGCAACTTCACCGACCGGTTCCGTCATGTGAGGATTTTCCTCACTGGCGTAAGTCATGCAATATGTGCTCGAAGCACCGCTAGGTTCCCCACCACCTCCTGCAGTGTCCGAGACATAAAGAATAAGTTTATGAGACTCGGGTAACTCGGTACTCCGGTTCGGGCAGCCATCCCGTGTGCAGTTTAGAGGCAGAGGCTCCAAAGCGCTTTTGAGCACCACGACCCTTGTGATATGATGTGTGAGCTCAAACTTATCTTTGAAACTCATGCGGCCGTGGAGAGCTATGAGGCCTCGAAACAGTTCTTTAACTGCATGATGGAAGAGGGCAGCTCCGTTAGTGAGCACATGTTCGCCATGTCCGGACATGCGAAGAAGCTCAGTGGGGGATTGTGATCCCTAACAAGCGGGTATTCATCGTGTCCTCCAATCACCGCCACCAAGTTACAAGAACTTCGTGATGAACTACAACATGCAGAACATGAACAAAGAGTTACCCGAACTCTTCTCCATGCTGAAGTCTGCTGAAGTAGAAATTAAGAAGGAGAACCAAGTGTTGATGGTCAACAAGACCACCAGTTTCAAGAAGCAGGGCAAGCCTAACAAGGGCAACTTCAAGAAGGGCGGCAAGAAAGTTGCAGCGCTTCCTGAGAAGCCTAAGGCTGGTCCTAAGCCTGAGACTGTGTGCTACTACGCCAGGGGAAGGGGACTGGAAGCGGAACTGCACCAAATACTTGGCCGATCGAAGAGCGGCCATGCCAAGAAGAAAGGTATATTTGATATACATGTTATAGATGTCTATCTTACTGTTCTCGTAGTAGTGCTCTGGGTATTTGATACTTGGTTCGGTTGCTCACATTTGTAACTTTAAACAGAACTGCGGAATAAACGAAGCCCGGCAAGGGACGAGGTGACGATGCGCGTTGGGAAATGGATCCAAGGTCGATGTGATCGCCGTCGGCACGCTCCCCTACATCTACCTTCGGGATTAGTTTTAAACCTTAATAATTGTTATTTGGTACTGCGGCGTGAGCATGAACATTATATCTGGATCTTGTTTGATGCAAGACGGTTATTCGTTTAAGTCTGAGAATAATGGTTGTTCGATTTATATGAGTAATGTCTTTTATGGCCATGCACCTGAGATGAATGGTTTATTCTTGTTAAATCTCGATAGTAGTGATACACATGTTCATAACATTGATGCTAAGCGAATTAAATTGAATGATAATTCTACTTATATGTGGCACTGTCGTCTTGGTCATATGGAGTGAAGCGCATGAAGAAACTCCATTCCGATGGACTTCTTGAGTCACTTGACTTTGAGTCACTTGAGATGCGAAGCATGTCTAATGGGAAAATGACTAAGACTCCATTTTACAATGGAGCGAGCTACGGACTTATTGGAAATCATACATACCGATGTGTGCGGACCAATGAGTGTAGCATCGCGCGGTGGTTATCGTTATGTTCTAACCTTCACGGATGATCTGAGTAGATATGGGTATATTTACTTTATGAAACACAAGTCCGAGACTTTTGAGAAGTTCAAAGAATTCCAAAGTGAAGTAGAAAATCAACGTAACAAGAAGATTAATTTCTACGTTCTGATCGCGGAATATCTGAGTTATGAGTTTGGCATGCATTTAAAGAAATGCGGAATACTTTCACAATTGGACACCGCCGGAACACCACAACGTAATGGTGTGTCCGAACGTCGTAATCGAACTCTCTTAGATATGGTTCGTTCTATGATGTCTCTTACCGATTTGCCACTATCGTTTTGGGGTTATGCTTTAGAGACAGCCGCATTCACTTTAAATAGGGCACCATCTAAATCCTGTTGAAACACCGTATGAATTATGGTTTGGGAAGAAACCTAAGCATCGTTCCTTAAAGTTTGGGGTTGCGAAGCTTGTAAAGAAGTTACAACCCGACAAGCTAGAACCCAAAGCGGAGAAAATGCGTCTTCATAGGATACCCTAAAGAAACAATTGGGTATACTTTCTATCACAGATCCGAAGGCAAAATCTTTGTTGCCAAGAACGGATCCTTTCTGAGAAGGAGTTTCTCACTAAAGAAGTGACTGAAGAAAAGTAGAACTCGACGAGGTTGATGAACCTTCTCTCATAGATCAGAGTAGCGCAGTGCCGGAAGAAATTCCTGTGCAGCCTGCACCGATAGGAGAGGAAGCAAATGATGATGATCATGAAACCTAGAAGAGAAGCTACTGAACCTCGCGACGCAGGAACGCACCACTCCCGATTGGTATGATCCTCGTCTAAATGTCATGATTGTGGACAACAATGATGAGGACCCTGCGACGTATGAAGAAGCGATGATGAGCCCAGATTCCAACAAATGGCAAGATGCCATGAAATCCGAAATGGGATCCATGTATGATAACAAAGTATGGACTTTGGTAGACTTACTTGATAGCCGCAAGGCTGTCGAGAATAAATGGATCTTCAAGAGAAAAACGATGCGATGGTAATATTACTGTCTATAAAGCTCGACTTGTCGCAAAGGGTTTCCGACAAATTCAAGGAGTTGACTACGATGAGACTTTCTCACCTGTAGCGAAGCTAAAGTCTGTGAGATTTTGTTAGCAATAGCTGCATTTTTCGATTATGAGATTTGGCAGATGGATGTCAAACGGCGTTCCTTAATGGTGACATTGAGGAAGAGTTGTATATGGTACAACCCAAAGGTTTTGTCGATCCTAAAAATGTCGACAAGGTATGCAAACTTCAGCGTTCCATTTATGGACTGAAGCAAGCATCCCGAAGTTGGAACCTACGCTTTGATAGAGTGATCAAAGATTTTGGTTTTATACGGACTCATGGTGAGGCCTGTATTTACAAGAAAGTGAGTGGGAGCTCTGTAGCGTTCCTGATATTATATGTAGATGACATATTATTGATTGGGAATGATATAGAACTATTAAGCAGCGTTAAAGGTTATTTGAATAAGTCTTTTCAATGAAAGACCTTGGTGAAGCAGCATACATTTTAGGCATCAAGATTTATAGAGATAGATCAAGACGCCTAATAGGCCTTTCACAGTACATACCTGGACAAGATTCTAAAGAAGTTTAGAATGGATGAAAGCAAGAAAGGGTTCTTGCCTATGTTGCCGTGTAAGGTCTTGAGTAAGACTCAAGGTCCCGCTACGGCAGATGAAAGAGAAAGGATGAGCAAGATCCCCTATGCTTCACAGTAGGCTCTATCATGTACGCCATGCCGTACTAGGACCGGATATCGCATGTCGTTAGTTTGACCAGATATCAAAGTGATCCAGTGGATGGAACACTGGATTAGCGGTCAAGAATATCCTGAAGTACTTGAAAAGGACTAAGGATATGTTTCTTTGTTATGGCGGTGACCAAGAGCTCGTTGTAACCAGTTACACCGATGCAAGTTGGAACACCGATCCTGATGACTCTAAGTCTCAGTCTGGGTACGTGTTTATATTGAATGGTGCGGCAGTGAGTTGGAGCAGCAAGCAATGCACGGTGGCTAAATCTTCAACAGAATCTGAATATATATCGGCAGAGGCTTCATCGGAAGCGGTATGGATGAAGAGGTTCATTGTTGAGCTTGGTGTGGTTCCTAGTGCATTGGACCCGTTAGTCATTTATTGTGACAACACGAGTGCATCGCCAATGCAAAAAACCAAGGTCACACAAGAAGCTGAAGCATATCAAGCTGCGTTTTCATTCGATTCGCGAGTACATCGAAGATGGTGAAGTAGAGATTTGCAAAGTACACACGGATCTGAATGTTGCAGATCCGTTGACTAAAGCTCTCCCAAGGGCAAAGCATGACCAACACCGGAATGCCATGGGTGTTAGGTACCTTACAATGTAATCTAGATTATTGACTCTAGTGCAAGTGGGAAGTTGGAGATATGCCCAAGAGGCAATAATAAAGTGGTTATTATAATATCTTTGTGTTTATGATAAATGTTTATATACCATGCTATAATTGTATTAACCGAAACATTGATACATGTGTGTTATGTAAACAACAAGGAGTCCCTAGTAAGCCTCTTGTATAACTAGCTTGTTGATTAATAGATGATCATGGTTTCGTGATCATGAACATTGGATGTTATTAATAACAAGGTTATGTCATTAGTTGATATAATGGACACACACCCAAATGAGCGTAGCATAAGATCAAGTCATTAAGTTCATTTGCTATAAGCTTTCAATACATAGTTGTCTTAATCCTTCGACCATGAGATAAATCACTTACACCGGAAGGGTACTTTGATTACATCAAACGTCATTGCGTAAATGGGTGACAATAAAGGTGGGATTGAGTATTTGGAAAGTGAGTTGAGGCATATGGATCACACTGGGATTTGTCCATCCCGATGACTATAGATATACTCTGGCCCCTCTCGGTGGAATGTCATCTAATTAGCTTGCAAGCATATGAATAGTTCATAAGAGATCACATACCACGGTACGAGTAAAGAGTACTTGTCGGTAACGAGGTTGAACAAGGTATGGAGATACCGATGATCAAACCTCGGACAAGTAAAATATCGCGAGACAAAGGGAATTGGCATCGTATGTAAATGGTTCAATCGATCACTAAGTCATCGTTGAATATGTGGGAGCCATTATGGATCTCCAGATCCCGCTATTGGTTATTGCTCGGAGAGGAGTCTCAACCATGTCTACATAGTTCACGAACCGTAGGGTGACGCGCTTTAAGGTTCGATGTCGATAAGTAGATTCGGAATATGAGATGGAGACTGAACGTTGTTCGGAGTCTCGGATGGGATCCGAGACATCACGAGGAGAGCCGGAATTGTTCTGAAGAATTTCTGCTGTTTTGTATTTCAAGAAAAGTTGTTCTGGAAACATTCTCGGAATTGGACGAAATAAAAACAGAGGTTCTTATTTTTCTTTCGTGCAGACGGAGTCCAAAGGGGAGACGGAGAAAGGCCAGGAGTGGGCCACACCACACGGCGGCGCGGGCCCCCCTTGGCCGCGCCAGGGTGTGGTGTGGGCCCACGCGCCGCCACTTGATCCGCGAAACCCTAACCCTACCTTCCGACTATAAATAGTGGGGTAGTTTGGCCGGCCATTGCTGCTCCGTACGAAACCCTAAAGTGCCACCTCTCCTCCCTCCCCGTTTCTTCTGCTCTGGCTTAGGCGAAGCCCTGCAGGAATTCTTCTCCTCCACCACCACCACGCCGTCGTGCTGCTGGGATTCCGTGGAGAATTACCACACCTCCGCTGCCCGCTCGATGGGGAGAGAAGGAGTTTATCGACACCGACGCGCGACCGAGCACGGAAGTGCGGATTGCAGCATCGGGACGATCGTCTACACCAACAACGAGATTAATCTCGTAGGCTTTGGAATCTTCGAGGGTTAGTCTCATCTCCATCTCGTTGCTTAGATCTAGTAGATTGGATCTTGGGTGTTCCATAGATTAGATCTGTTGGTTTTATTCGCTTTGCGGTAGGAAAATTTTTGTTTTCTATGCAACGAACCCCATCAAATAATGTAGCTAAAGTTTGGACTATTACCACCACTAGTAATGTTAATTCTTCACATATTGCTGCACCTCCTACTATCAATGGTAAAATAATTGGTGTTGGCAATGTTTCTACTCCTAGTGCAAAGCGTACAAAACTGCCGAAATTGCTAAAACTGCTGAAACCATTTGTGATAAAACTGCTGAAATTTTTCCAACCTTGGGGACAATGATCCCATTGCTGTAGCTCATAATGATTTAGATTTTGATGATTGCCACATCTCTTATAAAGTTCTTGCAAAAACTTGCTAGAAGTCCCAATGCTAGTGCTATAAATTTAGCCTTTACAAAACACATTACAAATGCTCTCATTAAAGCTCGGGAAGAGAAATTAAAACTTGAAGCTTCTATTCCTAGGAAGTTAGATGGTTGGGAGCCCATCATTAAAATGAAATTCAATGACTTTGAGTGTAATGCTTTATGTGATCTTGGTGCAAGTATTTGTTATCCTAAAAAGATTTATGATATGCTTGACTTGCCACCATTGAAGAATTGTTATTTGGATGTTAATCTTGCCGATAATGTTAAAAAGAAACCTTTGGGGAGGATTGATAATGTGCGCATTACGGTTAACAATAGCCTTCTCCCCGTTGATTTTGTTGTCTTGGATATCGAATGCAATGCATCTTGTCCTATTAGTTGGGAAGACCTTTCTTCGAACCGTTGGTGCTGTTATTGATATGGTAATATTAAATATCAATTTCCTCTCAAGAAAGGTATGGAACACTTCCCTAGAAAGAGAATGAAGTTGCCTTTTGATTCTATTATTAGAACAAGTTATGATGTTGATGCTTCTACTCTTGATGTTACTTTATTTGCATTTTCTGCGCCTAGCTGAAAGGCGTTAAAGAAAAGCACTTCTTGGAGATAACCCATGTGTTTATTTTACTACAGCAATTTTTGTTTTGTTGAGTCTTGGAAGTTGTTTACTACTGTAGCAACCTCTCCTTATCATGTTTTTATGCCAAGTAAAGTTTCTATGCTAAAGTTGATGTTATATTTGGGATCGTCTGCGCAGAAACAGCATTGCTGTCTGTCACGAATTATGATTAAGTCTCTGTAAAAATCAAAAATCTGCAAAATTACAGCGTGATCCTCGATATGTACTCAACTTTCATTAGTTTGAGTTATTCCATTTGAGCAAGTCTAGTGCCCCTTTCAGGTTCGCTTTACGGACTGTCATGATGATTCTCGCCTTTATTTCGCATTGCCGTATTTGCTATGTTGGATGAATTTGCTTGACTCATTTTCATGTATGTTTGTGCAATGTCCCGTAGTGTTAAGAATGATTGTGTCACCCTGAATATGTGAATTTTTAATTGTGTACTCAACCTCTAATGAGTTTGCTTGGTTTGGTGTGAAGGAAGTTTTCAAGGGTCAAGAGAGGAGTATGATATACTATGATCAAGAGGAGGAAAGCTCTAGCTTGGGGATGCCCCCGTGGTTCATCCCTAGATATTTTAAGAAGACTCAATGTTTAAGCTTGGGGATGCCCAAGGCATCCCCTTCTTCATCGGACAACATCATCAGTTCCTCCCCTGAACTATATTTTTATTCAAGCCACATCTTATGTACTTTGGTTGGATTTTGGTTTGTTTTGTTTTGTTTTTGTTTGAATAAAATGGATCCTAGCATCTACCGTATGGGAGAGACACGCTCCGCTGCAGCATATGGACAAATATGTCTTTAGGCTTCAGATATAATGTTCATGCTTAAGGCTGAAATTTATTCGTTAAATTGTTATATGTTGAATCGGAAATGCTACATGTAGTAATTCTAAATGTCTTTGATAATGTGATACTTGATAATTGTTGTGCTCATGTTTAAGGCTCTTGTATCATATACTTTTGTAACCATTAATGAAGAAATTCATAGATTTGCTTAAAATTTGGTTTGCATATTTGGTCTCTCTAAGGTCTAGATACTCTCGCTGAGTTTTGAACAACAAGGAAGACGGTGTAGAGTCTTGTAATGTTTAAGTAATATGTATTTTATGTGAGTTTTGTTGCACCAGTTCAGTTTCTGAGTTTGCTTCAAATAACCTTTGCTAGCCTAAACCTTTGTATCGAGAGGGAATACTTCTCATGCATCCAAAAATCCTTGAGGCTAACCACTATGCCATTCGTGTCCACCATACCTACCTACTACATGGTATTTCTCCATTCCAAAGTAAATTGCTTGAGTGCTACCTTAAAATTCCATCATACGCTTTCTTTTGCAATATATATGTACAAAGTTACAACTGCCTATCCAAAACTATTGTGGTATTGAATAGTACTTATGCTTTTTATCTCTTATTAAGTTGCTTGTTAAGCGATAACCATGTTGACGCCATCAACTATTCTTTGGTTGAATATCATGTGAGCGTATGTCCGTTGTCTGAAGTCAGAGAGATCTACCACCTTAATGGTTAGAGAATGCATATTGTTAGAGAAGAACATTGAGCGCTAACTAAAGCCAAGGGAACTGTGTGGAAGTCAGCTTTGGACATATAACTCAATCAAGAGTGAGAATACTAATTGCTGCTACATGCTTATGCATTAAAGAGGAGTCTATTATCTGTTGTCCTTGGTGTTGTCCCTCAATGAACTCAAGTTGAGAATAATCAAAAAGCGAACCGAAATGCTAGCTTTCTCCTTAGACTTTTGTACAGGCAGAGGTACCCCTTTGAGACACTTGGTTAAAACATGTAATATGATGAAATGGATGAGGCAGGGACCACATTGAATCCCAAGAGGAAGTGAGATAAAGTAAGTTTTCCCCTCAAAGAAATAAGGTTTACTCAATCAGTGAGAGTTAAAGAAGCACGCTGAGTTGATGGTCATGGGAATAAAGCAAGAACATCAAGGGCGGGCAACGCCGAACCTGCCAACCTAGTACTTTGCCCCAATCAATATCATCCACGCTTGTTGTAACAAAGGATTAAACGTATCGGGTGGAAGAAGAGAGGTTCATAAACAAAAACAGTAAATACATCTGCAAATTCAGGTGAAGGTGTCATATTTTGAACTGATCCATTTCTAATCATAAGACAGCATGTTGCGGAATATGTTGGCAATTGACAGAGAAAGGCATAATAATGTATATATATGATATGATAAATATAGTGAGATTTAATTCGGGCATTACTTAGATCGTTACTAATCAGATCTATGTTTGTGCTTCACCTTCATTATCCGAATTTCCGAAGATTAAGTTGCAAAACAATTATTTAATTGCATAGTATGGTGCGCACGTAACAATAATCCGTTATCCTGTGAATATAGCACTCTGATCCTTAGTGGTAACAAGATATCACAATCTAGAACCTATCTGCCACGATCCTGCATTCAATGAGCATGAACCCCACTTCATCTAAATACTATAAGAGTAAAAATGTGCCTGTAGCCTCTAATTAATCTGAGAGCATGCAAGATCATAAACAATACATAAACAATAGATTGATATACCACTATGGTCATAGTACTCTCTATCCACGATCCCGACAAACACATAAGGATCTAAACACGAGGATGATCTTGATCATGTTAGGCAGCTCACAAGATCCAACAATGGTTGGCCAACAAGAGAAGACTATCATCTATACGTTGGTGCAACGATGGTCCTGTGATCCATCACTCATCACTCCGGACACTATGGCGGTAGAGTCCTCTCGGGTGATGAATCCCCTCTCCGCAGTGGTGCAGGGGCCCACCGAATCCCCAGATGGGACGGGACTCACTTTTCCGGCCAAGCTCTTGTCTCCATCCGCCTCGGTACCGGGGGCTCTGCGACGGAAGCTTAAGTAGGCGGAGGGCGCGAGGGCCAATGAGGGGCCTAGGGGTAGGTCGGCGCTGCCAGGGCCTCGGGCTTCACGCTGCCTCCTCCGGCCGCCTCGTGGCTCCCACTCAAGCACCCTTTTCTCGGTCTCGAGCTTCGTTGGACTGGCGAGCTCTTCCACCCCGAGAATATTTCTTTATTAGATTTAAACAAAACAACAGGTGTCAAGAATGTGTTTTCTACATCTTGTTATTTATAGTTCTGTAAAATGCATAAATATGACATAAATGTGCATAAAAATATGTAGTACTCAACACAAAGTAGCATAACATAAGAAATTATCGGATATGCTTTGAGACGTATCGTCAAGATCCCTGTTCATGCTCCGTCCCGTCTCAAAACTACAACAAAGATAATTTCGGGCGACATGCCATTGTAATCTTGATCATACTATTTGTAAACATATGTAATGAATGTGCCGATCAAAACAAAGGTAATGACAGAGTAAACAATCAATCATATAGCAGCACTTTACAATAGTACCAAGACAGCATCACAGCAGAGTTAACCATAAAGTACAAAATCAAAGTGTTGAAGCACATTACAGGAAGATTGCTTGCCGCTGTTTCAACTTTATAATATTTATTGTCTCATGGATATTGTCAATACAGTAATATATCAGTGTAATGCTGCATATTAGAATAATGCATGTTTCATTTCACAAGTGTTTGTTTAAGGTGAGAGATATAAATCGACTAACAATGTGCTTTTAAAGACGGTCCTTCAAATGAGTATTGACAGCCGCATTTGCATTTCTTTATCTTGAAAATTGAAATAATTTGTCAACGTAGTAATAAGCATATGAGCTACAGTCATAATCTGGCTGCTGCAAGCTCCCATCTTGGCAAGTATATCAGAGGCTCGCCATCTCGCCTCACTTGGCTTGGGACTACCGATCTTTGCATGCCATACACCAAGTGTCACAAAGTGTACAAAGCAATCATGAGAAAGTCAAGATTGGATTTCTGATTATTCTCAACGAGACACATACTGAATACGTGACAACAGATAATGACTCCTTCTACGCATAAGCATGCAGCGTCACCATTGTTCAAGAGACATGATATATGTCCAAAATCGAACTACCATGGCTTTATTAGCTGCCCACGTTCTTCTACCAATTGCATGCTCCAACCACTAAATGATAGACCTTCAGACACGACATGGCAACCCACATGATATTCAACAATAGTTGATAGCGTTCCCCAGAAGCATGGTTGTCGCGATAACAGCAAGCAACTTGTCAGATAAAGTGCATAAGTACATATTCAATACTACGATAGTTTTTAAGGTTATTTTGTTCCATGAGCATGGTTATTGCAAAGGTAAATTATTGAATTCTTATTAAGACTTCTTGAATTATGAAAATACTAAGGGTAGGTATGAAACAAATGACATTTGATACAGTATTCTCCATTAGTGTTTAGCAAGGTGTTGTTTGAAGCACAGATGAACAGTGCAAAGTAAGACCACATAAAGATATATTGCAAATACATAAGACTTACACCGCCTTTCCTGTTGTTCAAAATTAATACTAGATATTACCCAGACCTTTATATATCAAATATGCAAAACGAAGCAAAGCCTATGGCTTCTTCAGCTAATGGGTGCAGCATGATGCAAGAGTTTAAACATGAGCACAAATAACTGCCAAGTATCATATGCTATTCAAGAGCATTTTAGAATTCACAGCATGGGCATTTTCTCTGTCCCAACCATATAATATACTCTAACGAAGAGCTATTTCTCACATTATGTGAGTAAGTCTAGACACATGTAAAACTATTAAGGTCATGAGCGTGTCTTCTCCCACAAAGTGAATGCTAGATCCATCTCATTCAAAAAAAAACAAAACAAATTGCAAAGAACATAAGATGTGATCGAATAAAATATAGTTTCAGGAACCCGATGATGTTGTCGATGAAGAAGGAGCTGCCTTGGGCATCCCCTTGACGCTGAGTCTCTAAATATGCAGGGGTGAATCACGGGGGCATCCCAAGTTAGAGCTTTCACTCCTCTGATCATAGTATATCATACCTTACCTGCCTGAAAACTTCTTCACACTCAGGTTCATCACTGGCCTCAAGGCCAGTGCACAATGACACCACACACAGAGGTGACACAATCATTATTTTCACTTCTGGACATTGCATATAACTTCTGTTAATGGATCAAAGAAATAAATTCAACATAGCAAAAGAGGCAAATGCGAAATAAAAGGCAGAATTGTCAAAACAGAACAAAGCCAAAAGATTAAAATGGCACCAGACTGCTCAAATGGAAAAATCAAAATAGTGTTACGCATATCTGAGAGGTCACGTCAAATTTTCTGAATTTCCTACAGAGACTTAGCTCCAGATTCGTGACAGACAGTAATGCTTTCTGCGCAGTAATCCCAAATATAACATCACTTTGACATAGAAATTTTATTTGGCACAAAAAAAAACATGATAGTGAGAGGCTGTTACAGTAAATACTCCAAGACTGTTAAAATGCTGTGGTGTAACATACATGCTTTTTAACGTCATAGGCTTAAAGTAATCAACATCGAGAGTAGAAGCATCAACATCATAGCTTGTTCTAATAGAATCAAAAGGTAACTTTCTGAAGTACTCCATGTTCTTGAGAGGAAATTGATATTTAATATTACTCCTTCCTCATATCAATAACACACAACAGCCGAAGAAAAATCTTCCCAAACACTGTAATAGATAAGATTTGAGCCAGTATTTCCCGATATCCAAGACAACAAATAACGGGACAAGGCCATTGTTAATCGTAATGTGCAATAGTTATCATCCTCCCAAAGGTTTGTTATCGCAAGATATTAACATTCAAATAAATAATTCTTTTTTAATAGTGGTAGTTAAGCATAGTCATGTTTTTAGTATTAACAAATACTTGCACTACATCACATAAAGCATTACAGTCAAAATCATTGAATTCCAACCATCTTCTAGCTCTCTAGGAATAGAAGTTTCAGTTTTAGTTCTTTCAGTTTCTTTATGAGAGTTATTTGTACATGTTTTGTAAGGCTAAATTTATAGCACTATGGGACTTTTAGCAAGTTCTTGTAAGAACTTAACCTCAGAGATGTGGCAATCATCAAATCTAAATCATTATGAGCTACAGCAATGGGACATTGTCTCCCAAGGTTGAAATTAGCAGCTTTATCACAGTTTCAAACATTGGTACTGTGCAGCTTTGTCTCGCTTGCACTAGAGTAGAAACATTGCCACACCTCACTATATTACTCATTGATAGTAGAGGCAGAACATGCGAAGAATTGTTACAGCTAGTGGTGGTAATAGTCCAACTAGTTACATTATTCTTCTTTTAGCTAGCCTTTCATTCTTCTTCTGTCTCAATTTAGCATCTAGCCAAATTATTAATCTATATTCTCATTAATTCTATCTGGATGGCATTTCTGCTGCAGTAGTAATTCTATTATCAATATCACATTAGTATAACTTTCAATTTTAAAGATTTTGATCGCAGGCAAGTCTATCAATTCAGAGCATAGTATCACTTTATCAAGCCAATCAGAGCCTAGCTAAAAAGTAAATTCTCCTTTGCTAGATTCAAGACCAGAGGGCACATTCCTATTATTGTTGCAAGAATTTCCCATAGTATTCACTATAATTATTACATTATACAGGATATACCTATAAAGACAATAGAAGTATATTATTGTTGAAATTATTATTTAATGAAATTACATCAACATTTTCTTCCAACCAATGAAAGCTAAAGGAACATTATTTGGACAACATTAGATCTACATTCATAAAGTACAATATCAATCTATCACTCAGGAAGAGGTTTTTCAACAATTTACCTCTTACCTTGCGGAGTTTTTCCTCGCGTGCCATCTGGTAATCATCATCATCAAGAGTACTTGTAACGCCCCAATGAATCCACAAATTTCCGTGAAGTTGCATGGTCTCATGATAGAAGGTTTGGATGATCATCCGTAGTCAGTCCATGGGTTGGAAATTTTTACCAGTTTTCATTTTCCCATGTTGAGCAACATGTTCAGTATCTAATTACTTAAAATTTAATTCATTATGCTACTTCTAAAGATATAATTAGCAGGGTGATAATATCTACCAATAAAAGTATCCTTGCATTTAGTCCATGAATCAATACTATTTATAGCAAACTGTCTTAGCTCTTCCTCTTAATGAGAAAGGAAATCACTTTCAATCTCTAATAATACATGCGCAGTGTGGTACAATTGGTCTTCACAAGTTCAACAAAATTATTGAGATATGAAGATAAAGATCATCGTAATTAACACGTAGTACCCGATCCCCATGACAAGACGGTAAGCAGTGTTTAATTCTCAAAAGAATTGCCAGGCAGTGGGCACAGGTGTGCATAGGAAATCACATTATTTGTATTTGTGAGTCACATAACCTATATTTTCAGAGAAATTATTTAGCAACTGAAATAAACAAACTCAGATAAAGTAAATGGCACTAATTCCTTTTTGTGTTTTTGATAGAGAGAACCAAGATTACAAATAAAGTAAATAGCAAATTAATTTTCTTGGTGTTTTGTTTAAAAAAGTAAGCAACAAAGTAGTACAAAAATAAAGCAGATAAAACAAAAGCAAAGAGATTGAGAAGTGAGAGCTCTCGCAAGGTCTTGATCTTCTCAGAACGCTTAAAAGAGTTTGATGGCGCAATTGGTCACAAGTTGGGACCCCAAGAGAAGGTATGAGGCAGACAGCAGCAGTCGGGAAGAAATCCAAAGAGGGAGCCAAGAAGCACGCTGGAAGGCTGATGGTCGCTTGGGGCCGGGATTTGCGGGCGCACCACTGGGTGGATTCCCGGCGTTAACGGAACTCCGCACAACATAATCTGCACTTTGTCCCAACGAAACAGCTGAGGCTGTCAATCTCATCGCTTGTGCTGTAAATGCGATAAAAACGTATCGAGTGGAAGATGCTTCTATTTCCATGTAAGAAAACAAGAAACAAGTATCAAAAAGAGATTGTGGCGCATGTTATTAGATCGGGGTCCACGCCCACTCAGTCTCCCATAAAGACAGCATGTTGGGTGGTCACATGTTGGCACTGACAACAGAGAAAGGCATAACAATGCATATACATGATACGATAAATACAGGACAGACACGATAAAGTATAGATCGCATCCACCGTATTTGTTTAGTGTCCACCTTCAAAGTTATCATCCGAACCTCCGCATTAAGTTGCAAACAAATGATACAATTGTATTGTAAGTATGGTGCGTAATGTAATCAACAACTACATCCTTAGACATAGCATCAACAAGTATCCCTAGTGCACAAAGACATCACAACCCTTAGAACCCATCACACGATCCTGCATTCAATGAAGGCATGAACCCACTATCGAGCATAAATACCCCCTCTTGGAGTTAAGAGCAAAACTTGGCCAGAGCCTCTACTAATAACGGAGAGTATGCAAGATCATAAACAACACATAAACAATAGATTGATAATCACCATAATCATAGTACTCTCTAGCCATCTACATCCCGACAAACACAACATATAGTATTACAGATAGATGATTCTGATCATGTTAGGCAGCTCACAAGATCCAAACAATGAAGCACAACAAGGAGAAGACCCACCATCTAGCTACTGCTATGGACCCATGGTCCAGTGGTGAACTACTTCACTCATCACCCGAGGCGATCATGATGTGTAGAGTCCTCCTGTGAGATGAATCCCCTCTCCGGGCGGGGGTGCCGAGGCGATCTCCTGAATCCCGAGATGGGATTGGCGGCATGCATCTCTAGAAGGTTTTCCGTATTGTGGCTCTCGGCACTGGGGCTTTCGCGACGGAGGCTTCGGCGGAAGGGCAACGTAGGGGGCCACACGAGGGCCTGGTGGCTAGGTCGGCGCGGTTAGGGCCTGGGGCCGCGCCGCCTCCCCTCCTCTGGCCGCCTCGTGCCCCACTTCGTTATCTCTTCGGTCTTCCTGAAGCTTCAGGCAAAATAGGACCCTCGAAGAAAGCCACCCACCCAGAATATTTCTTACTAGATTTCTCAAACCAAAAAACAGCAAGAAACAGCAAATCGGCTCTTCGGCATCTTGTTAATAGGTTAGTTCCGTAAAATGCATAAAATAGACATATAATGTGCATAAAACATGTAGGTATCATCAATAAAGTAGCATGGAACATAAGAAATTATCGATATGTTGGAGACGTATCAATGAGCCTAGTCCAAGCTAATTAGGACAAGGTGCGGGCACTATTAGTATACTATGCATGAGGTTTGCAACTTGTAAGATATAATTTATATAATACATATGTTTTATTACTACCGTTGACAAAATTGTTTCATGTTTTCAAAATAAAAGCTCTAGCACAAATATAGCAATCGATGCTTTCCTCTTTGAAGGACCTTTCTTTTACTTTTATTATTGAGTCAGTTTACCTATCTCCCTCCACCTTAAGAAGCAAACACTTGTGTGAATCGTGCATTGATTCCTACATACTTGCATATTGCACTTGTTATATTACTTTACATTGACACTATCCATGAGATATACATGTTATAAGTTGAAAGCAACCGCTGAAACTTAATCTTCCTTTGTGTTGCTTCAATACCTTTACTTTGATTTATTGCTTTATGAGTTAACTCTTATGCAAGACTTATTGATGCTTGTCTTGAAGTACTATTCATGAAAAGTCTTTATTATGATTCATTTGTTTACTCATGTCATTACCATTGTTTTGATCGCTGTATTCATTACATATGTTTACAATAGTATGATCAAGGTTATGATGGCATGTCACTCCGTAAATTATCCTTGTTATCAAGAATACCCGTCGGGACGGCGTAACTAAGCTTGGGATGCCGGAGCACGTCTCCGACGATCGATAATTTCTTATGTTCCATGCTACATTATTGATGATATCTGCTTGTTTTATACACATTATATGTCGTATTTACGCATTTTCCCGCACTAACCTATTAACAAGATGCCGAAGGACCAGTTGCTGTTTTTCGCTGTTTTTGGTTTCAGAAATCCTGTAGGAAATATTCTCGGAATACGAAATCAACGCCTGTGGTCCTATTTTAACGGCCCAAGACCGAGGGGAAAGGAAGGGGCCACGAGGCGCTCGCCACACCAGGGCGGCGCGGCCCAGGCCTCTGGCCCCGCGGCCCTGGCGTGTGGGGCCCTTTTGTGGCCCCCCGCGTTCCACGTATCGAGCACTCTCTATGTTCCATGCCACTTATTGATGATACTCACATGTTTTATGCATTATATGTCATTTATGCATTTTCTGAACTAACCTATTAACAAGATGCCGAAGAGCCGGTTGCTGTTTGCTGTTTTTGGTTTTATAAATCCTAGTAAAGAAATATTCTTTAATTGGACGAAACTTTCGCCTGGGGTCCTATTTTTGCACGAAGCTTCCGTAAGACCGAAGAGATAACGAAGTGGGCCACGAGGTGGCCAGAGGGTAGGGCGGCGCGGCCCCCAGCCCCGGGCCGCGCCGACCTAGCCCCCGGCCCCTCGCGTGGCCCCCCCGCGTTGACCTTCCGCCTACTTAAAGCCTCCGTCGCGAAACCGGCATCGAGAGCCACGATACGGAAAACCCACAGAGACGTCGCCGCGAATCCCATCTCGGGGATTCAGAGATCGCCTCCCACTGCTTGAGACTGGATCCCTGTCCGAGGACTCTACACCGCCATGGTCGCCTCCGGAGTGATGAGGAGTAGCACCCCCTGACCATGGGTCCATAGCAGAGCTAGATGGTTGTTCTTCTCCTTGTTGTGCCTCATTGTTGGATCTTGTGAGCTGCCTAACATGATCAAGATCATCTATCCGTAATACTATATGTTGAGTTTTGCTCGGATCCGATGGATAGAGAGTACTATGATTATGG
Organism: Lolium multiflorum; assembly: GCA_030979885.1. Taxonomy (NCBI): domain Eukaryota; kingdom Viridiplantae; phylum Streptophyta; class Magnoliopsida; order Poales; family Poaceae; genus Lolium; species Lolium multiflorum. The sequence continues at coordinate 82,978,187 of CM061753.1, forward strand.
TGATTATCAATCTATCATTATGTGTTGTTTATGATCTGCATGCTCTCCGTTATTAGTAGAGGCCTGCCAAGTTTTTGGTTTTAACTCCAAGAGGGGGTATTTATGCTCGATAGTGGGTTCATGCCTTCTTTGAATCTGGGATCGTGACCGTAGGTTCTAAGGTTGTGATGTGCCTGTCACTAGGGATAAAACATTGATGTTATGTCTAAGGATGTAGTTAAGATTACATTACTTAATTCATACTTAATGCAACTAATAGTTGCTTAGCAATCATCACTGAATGGGGCCCTGGATGATAACCTCAAGGTGGACTTTAGGCATAGATGCAGTTGGTTGCTGCTGCCTATGTACTTTGTCGTAATGGCAAATTTGATCAAATCTCACTATATTTATCATATCATGTATATGCATTGCTATGCCTTTCTCTATTTGTCATGCCCGACTGTAATTTGTCTACCCAACATGCTTTATCTTATGGGAGACACCTCTAGTGAACCTGTGACCCCGGTCCTATTCTTTTACTTAGCATAATCTACTTGTTTTATCAAGCTTTGCAAACATTTTCCACTCGATACGCTTAATCCTTTGTTACAACAAGCCGATGAGATTGACAACCCCACTGCTTCGTTGGGACAAAGTACTTGGTTTTGTTGTGCAGGTTCCGCGTGCCCGAATCCCCGGTGTTGCGCCGCATCACATTTCGCGACCATCAACCTTCAACGTGCTTCTTGGCTCCCACTGGTTCGATTAAACCTTGGTTTCTTTCTGAGGGAAAACTTGCTACCGTGCGCATCATACCTTCCTCTTGGGGTTCCCAACGAACGTGTGAGTTACACGCCATCAAGCTCTTTTCTGGCGCCGTTGCCGGGGAGATCAAGACACGCTGCAAGGGGAGTCTCCACTTCTCAATCTCTTTACTTTGTTTTTGTCTTGTTTTATTTTATTTACTATTTTGTTTGCTGCACTAAATCAAAACACAAAAAAATTAGTTGCTAGTTTTACTTTTATTTACTGCCTTGCTCTCTATATCGAAACACAAAAATTAGTTACTTGCATTTACTTTATCTAGTTTGCTTTATTTCCAGTTGCTAAAATGAATACCCCTGAAAATACTAAGTTGTGTGACTTCACAAATGCAAATAATAATGATTTCTATGCACACCTATTGCTCCACCTCCTACTACAAGAGAATTCTTTGAAATTAAACCTCCTTTACTCAACTTAGTTATGAGAGATCAATTTTCCGGTGTTAGTTCTGAGGATGCTGCTGCCCATCTCAATAATTGTGACTCTGTGAAATGCAAAAGTATAAAGATGTAGATAGTGATATTATTAAATTGAAAGTGTTTCCTTTCTCATTAAGAGGAAGAGCTAAAGATTGGTTGCTATCTTTGCCTAAGAATAGTATTGATTCATGGACTAAATGCAAGGGATGCTTTTATTGGTAGATATTATCCTCCCATTAAAATTATATCTTTGAGAAGCAGCGTAATGAATTTTAAACAATTAGATGCTGAACAGTTGCTCAACATGGGAGAGAATGAAAACTTGCAAAGAATTGCCCAACCCATGGACTCACTACCTGGATGATCATCCAAACCTTCAATGCAGGACTAAATTTTCATGGAATCGAATGGAAAGGCCTGTGGACATGACCAAAACAAGGGCTAGTAGCACTTTTCTCTGGAATTGCCCCTGCAGACGGAGGACAAAGGGTTTTCATCTCGCGAAGAATCAGCAGTTGTGTTGAGGGCACTATTGACTAAGCTAAATACCATTTTCACTACTTTTGGCCACAGGCGAGATAGAGTTTTCAAGAAGAAAATGTTGATGTGAATTTCATTAAAAATAATAATTTCAACAACAATGCTTTGTAACATCCCAAAATTTTCTAAATTTTTGTAATGTAAAATATAAATTAGTTTAATGTTTGATTTTTTGAACTTGATTGAAAATTCACAAAGAATTAAAACTTTTTGGAGTTATTTGAAATTATTTTTCCAAAATGTTAGTTTCCAAATACTATCGGTTTCAAAGTATTTTCAAAAATAAACATTTGCTTCTAGATGATAGACTTGCCCCTGATGTAAATCTTTTAAAAATTGGAAAGTTATGCCTAATAATACATTGATAATAAGATTACTACTACAGCAATGTCAATTCAAGTTAGAATTAATGAGAATATAAGATTAATGGTTGAACTGCGCGCGTACTAGGTGGGATAGAGAAGAAATGAAAACTGTTAAAGAGAATAATGTAGCTAAAGTTTGGACTATTACCACCACTAGTAATGCTAATTCTTCTTCACATGTTGCTGCACCTCCTACTATCAATGGTAAAATAATTGGTGTTGGCAATGTTTCTACTCCTAGTGCAAAGCTAACAAAACTGCCTGAAATTGCTAAACTGCTAAAACTGCAGGATAAAACTTCACAAATTTTTTCCAACCTTGGAACAATGATCCCATTGTTGTAGCTCATAATGATTTAGATTCTGATATGTTTGCCACATCTCTGAAGTTATAAAGTTCATAAAAATTACAAAAGTCCTAATGCTAGTACTGATAATTTATTTTTTACAAAACATATTACAAATGCTCATAAAAGCTAGAGAAGAGAAACTAAACCTTGAAACTTATTGGAGTTAGAAGATGGTTGGGAGCCCATCATTAAATGAAATTCAATGACTTTGAATTTAAAGCTTTATGTGATCTTGGTGCAAGTATTTCATATACCTAAAAAGATTTATGATATGTTTGACTTGCCACCACTGAAGAATTGTTATTTGGATGTTAATCTAATATATAATGCAAAAGAACCTTGTAGGATTGATAATGTGTATATTGGCGGTTACTGGTCAACCTTGTCCCTCAAGTTGATTTGTTGTTCTGATATCGAATGCAAATGCACCAACCAATTAGCTTAAAGACCTTTTCTAATCACAGGTTGTTATTGATATGAGGGAAGGTAATAATATTAAATATCACAAGAAAGGGAACACTTCCCTAGAAAGAGAATGAAAGTGCCTTTTGATTCTATTAATAGAACAAGCTGTGATGTTGATGTTTCTACTTTTGGACAATATTTGATTTGCACTTTCGCGCCTAGCTGAAAGGCGTTAAAAGAAAAGCGCTATGGGAGACAACCCATGTTTTTACCTACAGCAATTTTTTGTTTTGTTGAGTCTTGAAGTTGTTTACTACGTAGCAACCTCTTTTTATCATGTTTTTGTGCTTAAGTAAAAGTTTCTATGTCAAAGTTGATGTTATATTTTGTATTGTCACACAGAACAGCATTGTCGGCGACGTCTTGCTGCTGCAGAAAATTCGAAAAAATCTGTAATTTACGAGCGTGATCCTCATGTATGTACGCAACTTTCCATTAGTTTTGTTTCGCCTGAGCAAGTCTGGTGCCAGTCTTTTAAAATTGCCTTTACTTAACCGTCTGCTTTTGAGAGCTCTGCCTTTATTTCGCATTGCCTCTTTTGCTATGTTGACTTATTTTTGATCCATTAATGTCCAATAGCTTTATGCAATGTCCAAAGTGAAATAATGATTAAAGCACCTCCGAACATGTGAATTATTAATTGTGCACTAACCCTCTAATGAGTTTGCTTGAAGTTTGTGTGAAGGAAGTTTCCAAGGTCAAGAGAGGAGAATTATATACTATGATCAAGAGGAGGAAAGTTTAAGTTTGGGATGCCCTGGTTCACCCCCTCACGATATTTTAAGAAGACTGTTGCCTAAGTTGGGGATGCCTAAGGCATCCCCTTCTTCATCGACAACATCATCGTGTTTCTCCCGAAACTATATTTTTATTCAATCATATCTTGTGTTTTACTTGAGCGTCGGTTTGTTTTTATTTTTGTTTTTACTTGAATAAGATGGATCCTAGACCACTTTGTGGGAGAGAGACACGCCTCGCCGTTGCATATGGACACATGTGTCCTTAGGGCTTTACTCATAATGTTCATGGCGAAGTTTCTTCGTTAAATTGTTATATGGTTGGAATTGGAAAATGCTACATGTAGTAATTCTAAATGTCTTGGATAATGTGATACTTGGCAATTGTTGTGCTCTATATAGATCATGCATCATCTCCTTTGCACCCATTAATGAAGAAATACATAGAGCTTGCTAAAATTTGATTTGCATATTTGGTCTCTAAGGTCTAGATAATATCTAGTATTGAGTTTTGAACAACAAGGAAGACAGTGTAGAGTCTTATAATGCTTACAATATGTCTTTTATGTGAGTTTTGCTGCACCGGTTCATCCTTGAGTTTGTTTCAAATAACCTTGCTAGCCTAAATCTTGTATCGAGAGGGAATACTTCTCATGCATCCAAAATCCTTGAGCCAACTACTATGCCATTTGTGTCCACCATACCTACCTACTACATGGTATTTCTCCGCCATTCCAAAGTAAATTGCTTGAGTGCTACCTTTAAAATTCCATCATTCACCTTTGCAATATATAGCTCTTGGGACAAAATAGCCTTAAAAACTATCGTAGTATTGAATATGTACTTATGCACTTTATATTTTATTAAGTTGCTTGTTGTGCGATAACCATGCTTCTGGGAACGCCATCAACTATTGTTGAATATCATGTGAGTTATGCATGTACGTCTTGTCTCAAGGATCTATCATTTTAGTGGTTGGAGCATGCAAAATTGTTAGAGAAGAACATTGGGCCGCTAACTAAAGCCATGAATCATGGTTGAAGTTTCAGTTTTGCATATATCCTTAATCTCATATGAGAATAATAATTGTTGCTACATGCTTATGCATCTAAGAGGAGTCCATTATCTCTTGTCCATGTTGTCCCGGTATGGATGTCTAAGTTGAGAATAATCAAAAGCGAGAAATCCAAAATGCGAACTTTCTCCTTAGTACAGGTGGCATGGAGGTACCTCTTTGTGACACTTGGTTGAAACACATGCGAAGATCCGGTAGTCCAAGCTAAGTAGGACGAGGTGCGGACACTATTAGTATACTATGCATGAGGCAACTTGTAAGATATAATTTACATAACTCATATGCTTTATTACACCGTTGACAAAATTGTTTCATGTTTTCAAAATAAAAGCTCTAGCACAAATACAGGAATCGATGCTTTCCTTTTGAAGGACCATTCTTTTACTTTTATTGTTGAGTCCTTTACCTATCTCCTTCCACCTTAAGAAGCAAACACTTGTGTGAACTGCATTGATTCCTACATACTTGCATATTGCACTTGTTATATTATGTTGACAATATCCATGAGATATACATGTTAAGTTGAAAGCAACCGCTGAAACTTAATCTTCCTATGTGTTGCTTCAACACCTTTACTTTGATTTATTGCTTTATGAGTTAACTCTTATGCAAGACTTATTGATGCTTGTCTTGAAGTACTATTCATGAAAAGTCTTTGCTATATGATTCAGTTGTTTACTCATGTCATTACTTGCTTGATCGCTGCATTCATTACATATGTTTACAAATAGTATGATCAAGATCATGATGGCATGTCACTTCAGAATTATCTTTGTTATCGTTTACCCGCTCGGGACGAGCATAACTAAGCTTGGGGATGCCGACACGTCTCCAACGATCGATACCTCTTATGTTCCATGCCACTTTATTGATGATACCTACATGTTTTATGCACATTATATGTCATATTTATGCATTGAACTAACCTATTAACAAGATGCCGAAGAGCCATTGCTGTTTTCTGCGTGTTTTTGGTTTCAAATCCTAGTAAAGAAATATTTCGAATTGGACGAAACTTTCGCCCGTGGTCCTATTTTTGCACGAAGCTTCCGTAAGACCGAAGAGATAATGAAGTGGGGCCACGAGGCGCAGAGGGTAGGGCGGCGCGACCCAGCCCCGGCCGCCGACCTAGCCCTCGGGCCCCCGTGTGGCCCCCCGCATTGACCTTCCGCCTACTTAAAGCCTCCGTCGCGAAACCCCCAGACCGAGAGCCACGATACGGAAAACCTTACTGAGACGCGCCGCGAATCCCATCTCGGGGGATTCAGGAGATCGCTCCTGCACCCTGCCGGAGAGGGGATTCATCTCCCCGGAGGACTCTACACCGCCATGGTCGCCTCCGGAGTGATGAGTGAGTAGTTCACCCCTGGACCATGGGTCCATAGCAGAGCTAGATGGTCGCCTTCTCCTTGTTGTGCTTCATTGTTGGATCTGTGAGCTGCCTAACATGATCAAGATCATCTATCTGTAATACTATATGTTGAGTTTGTCGGGATCCGATGGATAGAGAGTACTATGATTATGGTGATTATCAATCTATTGTTTATGTGTTGTTTATGATCTTGCATGCTCTCCGTTATTAGTAGAGGCTCTGGCCAAGTTTTTGCTCTTAACTCCAAGAGGGGGTATTTATGCTCGATAGTGGGTTCATGCCTTCATTGAATCTGGGATCGTGACAGTAGGTTCTAAGGTTGTGATGTGCTGTTGCCACTAGGGATAAAACATTGATGCTATGTCTAAGGATGTAGTTGTTGATTACATTACGCACCATACTTAATGCAATTGTCTGTTGCTTAGCAACTTAATACTGAATGGGGTTCGGATGATAACCTGAAGGTGGACTTTTTAGGCATAGATGCAGTTGGATGGCGGTCTATGTACTTTGTCGTAATGCCCGGATTAAATCTCACTATATTTATCATATCATGTATATGCATTGTTATGCCTTTCTCTATTTGTCTTGCCCACCGTAATTTGTTCACCCAACATGCTTTATCTTATGGGAGAGACACCTCTAGTGAACTGTGGACCCCGGTCCTATTCTTTACTTAGCATACAATCTACTTGTTTTACCGTTTTCTTTGCAAACATTTTCCACTCGATACGCTTAATCTTTGTTACAGCAAGCCGGTGAGATTGACAACCTCACTGCTTTTGTTGGGACAAAGTACTTGGGTTTTGTTGTGCAGGTTCCGCGTTGGCGCCGGAATCCCCGGTGTTGCGCCGCATCACATTTCGCGACCATCAACCTTCAACGTGCTTCTTGGCTCCTACCGGTTCGATTAAACCTTGGTTTCTTCTGAGGGAAAACTTGCTACTGTGCGCATCATCCCTTCCTCTTGGGTTCCCAACGAACGTGTGAGTTACACGCCATCATGGCCCTCGCAGCTTGCCCTACTTAAAGTCTTTGTCGCGAAACCCTCTGTACCGAGAGCCACGATACGGAAAACCTTCCAGAGACGCGCCGCCGCGAATCCCATCTCGGGGATTCAGAGATCGCCTCCGGCACCCTGCGGAGAGGGGAATCATCTCACGAAGGACTCTTCATCGCCATGATCGCCTCCGGAGTGATGAGTGAGTAGTTCACCCCTGGACTATGGGTCCATAGCAGTAGCTAGATGGTCGTCTTCTCCTAATTGTGCTTCATTGTTGGATCTTGTGAGCTGCCTAACATGATCAAGATCATCTATCTGTAATACTATATGTTGTGTTTGTCGGGATCCGATGGATAGAGAATACTATGTTATGGTGATTATCAATCTATTACCTATGTGTTGTTTATGATCTTGCATGCTCTCCGTTATTAGTAGAGGCTCTGGCCAAGTTTTTGCTCTTAACTCCAAGAGGGAGTATTTATGCTCGATAGTGGGTTCATGCCTCCACAGTGACAGAAAGTTCTAAGGTTGTGGATGTCTGCCACTAGGGATAAAACATTGATGCTATGTCTAAGGATGTAGTTGTTGATTACATTACGCACCATACTTAATGCAATTGTCTCGCTTGCAACTTAATACCGAAGGGGTTCGGATGATAACTCGAAGGTGGACTTTTTGCATAGATGCATGCTGGATGGCGGTCTATGTACTTTGTCGTAATGCCTGATTAAATCTCACTATATTTATCATATCATGTATGTGCAATGTTATTCCCTTTCTATTTGTCAATTGCCCGACTGTAATTTGTTCACCCAACATGCTTTTATCTTATGGGAGAGACACCTCTAGTGAACTGTGGACCCCGGTCCTATTCTTTACATCGCATACAATCTACCTGCAATTGTTCTTTACCGTTTTCTTCGCAAACAATCATTTTCCACACAATACGGTTAATCCTTTGTTACAGCAAGCCGGTGAGATTGACAACCTCACTGTTTCGTTGGGGCAAAATACTTTGGTTGTGTTGTGCAGGTTCCACGTTGGCGCCGAATCCCTGGTGTTGCGCGCATCACATTTCGCCACCATCAACCTTCAACGTGCTTCTTGGCTCCTCCTGGTTCGATTAAACCTTGGTTTCTTTCTGAGGGAAAACTTGCCACTGTGCGCATCATACCTTCCTCTTGGGGTTCCCAACGGACGTGTACATCTACGCGCATCAAGTAACATAGCTAGTAACATCACATATCTAAAGACATTTATGTTGACATGACATGCTAATAAATGAAGAAAGAAAGTGAGGTGGTAACTAGCTATGTTACCATAACATCACACACCTCAAAGCAAGATGAGTCTACAACATAATAAATGATACAATGCATGACACCACATATAAGTTACTACCCACAATGAAGGTAGTAACCTAGACTAGTAATATGACATATGTTACTCGAAAATATGGTGGAGCACCCAGCGACGACCCCCCATGGAATCTGACCACCCGTTCCCTCCCGAGCCTACGGCAGCGATATGTCCTTCCGTCGTATGCATACAAAGCGAGTCGTATTCGCACCCGGCGGAACAACGTATACTGCTTGTATTCCGCGCTACCCTGGCCCACATGAAGACGTCAGCACAAGGCAGCGGCAGGCCCACCCATAGTTGACCTTCTCTCGCGCCCCCCTCTAGCTCGTCGCACCGCAATTCATTAATCTGCAGATCCCCTTCTCCTCCAAGCCTCCCCTGCGTCCCAACATCATCCCCATCACCGCGTAGCCGATCTGCCCTCCTGTGCCACCCCCGTCATGGCGAACTCGTCGTCCTCCGCTGCTCTTGTCCCTCACCAGCAACAGGAGGATATCGCGCCCCTCCCGCTGATCCGGTGCCCAAGGTGCAACCTGGGAGTTGTATGCTGGTTCATCTCCCATACAGTGAAGAATCCTGGCAGGCACTTCTACAAGTGTGAATTCCACGGGGTAAGCAAAGTGCCGCACACCAATTTGATCTTTCTTGTCTATATAGACAGTTTGCGGTCTTTCCTCATCGTACCGAACCACCATTTTTGACAGATCTAACTGTCCCCTTCCTTGTATCAGCCCAACGGATGCGGTTTCTGGAAATGGGAGGATGCATACATCGACTACCTCCGTGCTAGGTGGGGACACATTTTCAACTTGCCCGCCCCACTGCAGATCCAACAGCAGCATCCAGCGATGGTTCAAGCCCAGGCTGACATCAGGAACCTCATGTTCATAGGGATGGCGACACTCATCGGTGTTCTGCTCCTCCTTGGAGCCAAGGTCTAGGGTGATAGGATCGGATTAGACCTCAATTGGCACGGCAACCTGTAGCTGCGCTGTCATCACTACCATTAGTAACACATTAGCCATCAACCACCATTAGCAGTGTAATTTACCTACCTAAGCAAAACCATGTACCCCACCTATGTAACCGAGATATTTTATGTGGTTCCAATTAATGGTTTTCAGTAATGCACCATTATTATTTATCCTCATCTACCACCATTCATTGTCGTCCTCAATTTATTGCTGCCATTTAATCCGGATGCACAGCTCGATCTTCTCATTCTCCCCCAGACGCTCCAGAAAGAACAGCAGCCATTTTCAAACTCCAGGTACATGAACTCCACACACCTCCAAAGCTGACTGAAGCTGCTCATTTTCCATCGACAAACCACAAGCTTGTTTCTTCTCTTTCTGTACCACCACTGCAGGACAACAACCCCACCAAGCATGTCTGCATCCAATGGAAGGACTTCAAGCCTCAACTCCAGCGCCAACATCCCTGACGACCCAGATGAAGACGAACAACACAACGGTCCAGCTCCTACCTCGCGCACATCTGTTCCAAAGGTTTACGCTGTCATTTCTCAACTATCTGAATACAAGCGATTCCTAGTGGAAGAAATTGGTTTTTCCCAGCTGCTCAAATTACCATTGCTGTCCAAACTGAATCTTAGATTTAGTAAGTGGATTATGAGCAAAATTGATGTCACCACTAGATCCATTGTCATTGACAACAAAAGGAAAATTAGATTCTGGGCAGCCGATGTATACAAAGTGCTTGGTATACCATGTGGCAGTAGAGACATCAGGGCTCCAGATGCAAAATGCAGCGACACAACCATACAGATGATTAGGGCACTGTTAGGGATGCCTGAAAAAGGCAACCACATTCTAAAATTTGCAGAAACTGTCATCAACCGGGACATTTGTGAGAACACTTCCAGCACACTAGAGAAGGATAGCTTCAAAATGGCCTTTGTTATTTTTGTCATGGGACATCTGCTAGCTCCTGGAACAAAACACGAGTACACGACAATTGATTACTGGGGAGCATTAGCAAACACCCAGCAAATACAGGATTTCAACTGGTGTGAATATGTACTTCTTGAACTATTTGCTGGGGTCCAAAAACTTAAAGCTGACATACAAGACAATTCCGCTGTTACTCACCTACAAGGATGTCACCTCTGGGCACAGGTTGGTTCCTCTATGCGACTCCTAAACACTGCAGAATGGAAAATGAAAACACCCCAACATGGTCTAATGATTTTGCACTTTCTGCAGATCTTTTACCTAGACAACATAAACCTCGGCATTTTCAATATGCGCCACGACAGCCTGCCAAGGATATCTGCATACGACGATGTCAGCCTTAGGAGGATGATAAACCAATGCGCCGGCACTGCAAAAGGCCCAGCTGACTACGGCGATGTGCAGGTCCAAAACCACTGATATACTTATTCGCAAAAGCGCAGCAAACCTTATACTGCCACCTATTTCATGCCAATTAACTAACATCTCCAACAATTACAGATTCGCGACGCGACACAGATATGCTACACAAGGAGTATGTGGGACACCCCACCCGACCGCATGACCCCAAGGATCACAACCGCCACACGCCAAACTATACCGGCACACACAAAGGCCAAGCAGGTCCACATTCAGGAACCAAGTGGCCGCCCACCAACTGTCGCCAACTCCCCCTTGCCTGAGACGCCTCGTTTTACAAGCGCATCGGATTTTTCAAACTATATCAAAGACAACTACCCACACATGGTTCCGAATTAACATTCAATTCCCTATTCAATTAGTTGACACACCATGCCCAAGCATGTACTTACAATCTCGTTTCATGAAACATGCAGGCAGCAAGTGAGATAGGTATAATGATGAAATACCACAACGCCATCTGTCTCCAGCAGGCAAATGCTCTTAAGAACAGCATTATCTCGGAGAACATCAGGTTCGTTGACAAGATTGCCGCTGCTATATCTGAATCATGTATCTGCTGCTCTATACGGTCACTCCCGTGTATAATCAAGAAGCATTCAAGAACAACTGAAGGCCCCACAACAAACACACACCGCCGCAGGCTACAAATGTGTGATTCAGACGGTATGTAACCACAAGCCTCTACCACCCAATATTGCCTGCACACCATCACCTCCATGCTTGACCGCCTATATTATTTCCAGTCGGTAGTAGTTCATCAAACGCCAGCAAAAAAACTAGGTGCAGCTCCGACAAGTCATCGCCACACACAACCATGCCACGAGGTATGCACTTAATTTCTTTACATATATGGCCTAAACAAGCACTGGCCACAAACACGGCGGACCAACTGTCTCAGCTAACACTTGGGTACACTAACATCACTTGCTATTTCTGCTTTACAGATATCCTCGCTACTGCATCAACCTCCATGCGAACACCGCCACAACTCAAGCCTTGCACCGCACGCTCCCCCGCGGAAATGGTGAAGACATGGGCTGATATCATTGTCGGAGGAATCATGATGTACAACGATGACACTGCTGCTCCAGACGATGCTGTCATCATGGGACAGGCCAGTTCAGATATTCCAGTGCTTACCGCACAGCATACTTACTATGCCCAGCCTCACTGGGCAACGGGTGCATCAACTGAATATCCGTCCATTGCCATACAAGACAAGCTCTTCAAGATACTTCGGTCACTCCCACCGGGCGAACAAAACAAGTAAGGGTCCACACTTCGCACAATCCAGCCACACTTGTATCCTCCGACACCAACCATCCTAATGGCAACAATTCTTTTCCAGGCCTTGCATTACACACGAAACGCCACGCTACATCTCCATGCCTACTAGCTCCGTAACAGACCAGATTGTTGGGGCTGGTATGCTTGAGCACGAGATGTGTGCAATTGTATTCCGCAGGCTCCGCCAGATAGACTTGACCATCCTGTACAAAGGCATGACCGATGTATTCAGACACTACTTCGAACCAGACTTCTCGGTACGCATTCTCAGCTCCTGAATCTATGTTGCATGGATTACCCATTGTTCTGCACACCCTTTCTTTCTCTAATAAGCTGCAACTTGCCTGCAGACAACAATACTTGCTGGTGACAAAGTAGTAGAGTTGAAGTCGATACAAGCGCAATTCTGTGGAAGTGAAATCAACTACAACATCGCAAACTGCAGACTGGTATGCCCCCAGCACACACCAATTCTGCAAGTCTATAAACACCAGACGAAGCTTATAAGTCCACAAATTCACCTAGTCAGCTATAAGTTCAATTTATTTAATCCTTTTCAGTTCCACGTCCCTGTTATCCTGGAAGCTGGATGGTGCCTATACACATGGGATATGCTCAACAAGGTTATCAATATATTTGACCCAACCACACACATCCCCAGCCACCCTGAGAAAAAAAGGCTCCACGATATTGTTGCGGACAAAATCCACATTGCTCTTTTCACATGCATCTACAAGTTTTTCAAAAAATGGCACGTTGAATGCAATAACTGGAAAAGGAAATTCCCACACTTCCATTCCACGCGCTTTACCATGTAAGTTTGCAAAATCAATATAGTCCAACAACACTGCTTTATCAGCTTTCAATAAACATTCTTCCCAAACTTTCCAGGGAGGAGTCTGGGATATGCATTACTCACATCGCCAGGCACTTCAATGGATCAAGCCTCGAGGAACCCCTATCAGATGTGAGTAACCTAGTGCACTGGAAACTAATATTTCTTCCATATCCCACGTGCATTGACGATGATACACACATACAACCAGGAATCTATTCCAAGGGAGAAGGGATTCCAGCTCGTACAACTTGCATCAATTCAGGAAAACGCTGGAACAATACCTCACGAGATCCAGAAGACTTTGGCAAGTTACCTGTAGAATCACCTTGGGTTAGCCACAATTTGTAACCTGCTGTACTAAAACGATAGCCGAGGTCTGACAAACCTCACTAGATTTCCAACTAGTCAGGTCTAGTAGTTTATTCAACCTATGTAACTTGATTGCACAACAAAGACAAATTATATGATTGTCAGGGTAATTCCACATTCTTATTTTTTCCATGATTTTTTCCATCCAAGCTCCAACATATATAAGAGCGCATATAAGAGCGCATTCTCACGTGCACCACCCAAGCATGCCAAAAAATGTCACGCCTTTACTTATCTGGTTACCTGTTATTCGTAGGCCGCCACAACTCATATGGTTTGCCAGGTTCTTATGCCTAACCTTCTTTGCCCATACTATTTCTTTTATCAATTTTCAAATAACATGAACTCAAGATTGCCCCCATGTCCGACAACCTTGTAAACCGAAATATCTCCCAAACAATTGTCAACACCACTTGTGTTCCAGTCCAACGCCGCCAAAACAGACAACCACCGCAACACCAAACAACACCAAACATCCTTTTTTCCCTTTATTTTCATCCACTCACATGTTGAAAAAATGACATACTTTTCACGCATCGGCCCATACATGCTTGCAATTTGTATACACTACCTTGATCGGCAGTACATTTTCGATATCACGACATGACATACAGATCTCCACCATGCACGGCTGCTTCCACACATGCACCACAAACAACATATGTCTCATAAATATTTAGGTCTTTTAACCATGCCAAACTTAAACCATATCCCATTACAATACTCTGGTCCTCTACATAAGGCAACATGGCCCATTTTTGAAATACAAATTATACCATATATTATATAACTTTGCAGCTCAGAGCCACACTGAAGCCTTTGGCTTCTTCACCGACAGAGGCGCGTCCCCAACATTGCCAGGCATGTTCAGGACCATCATCATCAGCTGGGTCCTCAAGCCAACAAGAATACCCTGTTGCAAGTGTCACGCTCATTTTCATCAGGACAGCAAACACAGGTACGAGAAATATAACCCTTTTACCTCAGCATATTTCTCAAGGTACTTACCTTATCCGGAAGTTCCGCAAAATTCAGGCCATCAAAGGTCAGGATGTAGTGCACCACATACCACGGTGTGTCCTCCCTGGCAACCATGAAACAGAAATGTTTACAGATTGGTGTGCTACATTTTAGGACATCACAATTTATACACGATAATATATCTTACTCAGAGCTGGCTGCATGCATATACGCGTGGTAAACATATGTCCAGTCACTCTTATCAAGCTCCCACCCATCAAAGAAGGCATCAGCACATGCAATGAAACCATCTAGGATTTTTCCACATGTGTCCTTGTGCAAGTCCACAAGAACAGCACGGCCTTCATCAGTGTTCATCGGGTCCATGACATGTATCATCTCCAAGGACAGGTCCACACCATACACCACATAGGTACCATCTTCTTTGCGGTGTGGAAGCCAAATCTAAACAACAAACAATAACACATGACAATTTTTAATAAAAAGACAGAAAGCGGGCGCAACACGTAATGTTGGGCTGGATCATTCATATACCACATGGCACGTCTCAATATCAAACTTGATTTCTGCCCCTGTAAACATTGCTCTCAGCTCCGATGCCATTGAATAATCACCACCTTCCATAACAATATCCTACAAAACCAAAAAAACAATTTGCATTTGCAGGCATCAGTCAGACATTATCTCTACTGTGCAGCTGAAAGAATATAAACGCTAATGTCTGACCAGCTCACCATCCATTTGGTTGGCATGCAATGACCAAACCTCGACACGTCATCATCTCTATAGTAAGAACTCATAACATAGTTAAGCAGGCGGCGGACTATTTCGAACCCCTTGCCACGCAAGGTCCCCATCTTGTGGAATTCAGTAAGAATATCAAAACCGCTCATTTTTAACAATCTGGGAACGGTGTGAACCACCCAAAGCCTGAAAACCACATAAAGTTTTACTATCCCCTCAAATGAAACCACATACCAAAACAATTTCCACAGTAAAATGAGGGAAGGAGTGCTTACTTCTTCATGAACTCCTGCTTGCAGAATATCATGTTCATGTACCCATCATTGGCTAAACAGATGTCAGGCAATTCATAAGTTTCCCCATCACCAAATGGCCACACACCTGGCACACGGTTAACCACCTTTTTCTTGTGCACCAGAACATAGTTTGGCTCAAAGTAAGCCAGACTTGGAGGATCATCCGCAATCGCAACTTTCTGCTCAGCCCCAACCGGCACCGCACGATCAACATGAGTCAACCCAGGTGCACCAACCACCGCCTCTGACTGTACCATGCCCGCCGGGCCATCCTTTGGAACACCGACCTGATTGGTCGCAACTTCTACTCCCACGGTTGGCGCAACATCCAAGGACGCTGCAAACCGGTTGAAAACTTTTTCCATTAGTGGACAACACTCGCTACAATTTCCCTCGGCTTGCTCACAATATTCAGTATAAAATCCAACTTACCCCTTTTCTTCTTGGCAGTGTATACAATGTACTCTAGCCCCTCAGATACACGCAATATGCTACTCAAGCTGCGCCTCTTCTGCCGATTACCATAGCTGCAGTCCATTTTCTCTTTTCCATGCTCTACAAAAGTTTTAAAACTTTCATGCATTTCAACAAGAAGCAAATATCCAACAAACGGCCATCCCGTCTACAAATATTAGCATTACCTTTTTTGTCCGTCGTAAAACCATCAGTCCCAACCATTTTCATATCATCATCGTTTTGTCCAATCTCATTTGGGATTAAACCAGTACCATCATCAAAAAACAATCCCCTGCCAGAACCCCATCCATCCTTACATACCCCACCAAGGCCACCTGCACACAAAAGGGAAATGCAAATGAACAAACTAGGCTAGAAGTGTGCACATCTTAAAAATATGAACCAAAGCTAATGCCCATGACGCACCCCTTAAGTTAGCCATACTCATTGCTGTTGATACCTGCCACCCTTTCCCTGTAGTTGTCAGCGCGGTTGTAGCCAGGAAATCAAGTGGTGATGTCTCAGTCGCTTCGGCTCTCTTAGTGCTGACCAGCAGAGGCGGGCTTGTCACAACGCAAACTGGTTGCACATGGCCATCGCAACATATATTACTCGTCCCTTCGCCAACATAAAGTGGCTCAAATGTTTTTCCACTCCCAGCGGATAGTGGCACGCCAAAGTTGCTTACAGCATGGCTGCTCACATACGGCACAGAACTAATTGGCACTGCATTGTAAACTACTGGTACCGTTGCCTTTCTCACCCCCATGAAGTTACCTGCATCACTTAATGAAACATCACCCGTCCTTGCACTCGCCGAAAAATGACTAACACCAGCAGAAGAGGCAACCAAACATTGTCTGGGCGTAGATGGATGCTGCGACACATAGCTAACACCAGCTAGCATAGATGGAACAGGAGGCGTAAGGTAATCAGATAGGTGCTGCCCGCCCGATGTCATGTTCCACTCACGAAGGCGCTCAGAAAATTGTATCCCTGCATAAACCATACATTGGAACGATAACCAATTAATTGTACATACAAAACACAGGACCAATGACCACCCAGAGTTCTTGTAACACTAAATGTGAATTACCCCTTGACATGTTTGTCCCGATAAACTCGTCCACATCAATAACTCTTGCTGATGTCCCAGGGATACCTACAACAAATCATTGTAGCAAGGGCAGTGTTAAACTGAAGGAAGTCTTCGAATAACGATAGCATCGCCGAATTATTCCACTGCAAAATACTACACTCACATGATAGTGCGCCAGTCACAGTACCAAGATGCTTCTCCAGGCTAGGCACATACTTGCCAACACCCCGCTCCACCAAATGGTTAAGCAGGTACTGTATACCTTGCAACCTCACAACCCTTTCCCTTCTCTCGAAGGCTTCAACAACTTTAACTGTTTCCTGTCCAGATAGGTGTAGGTCACGGAAAAAATTGGCTTCCCGATTACGGCTGTTCCTGTCCAACTCTGAGAAGCCTCTCCTTAGCCAATCACCAGCCTGCATGAAAGCAAGTCGCGAGATTACAAACAACACATACAAACCACCGATATTATTTTTTAAAAATGGCCAATCCTTCGTGCATGTTTTTACACATATTCAAGTCACCTGACCAACTATATTCTCATATTCAGCACATAGGTCGGGCTGCATTGTTTCAGAAACCCCGACAGTTCCCTCAAGGAGTGACCCAACGGTTGGCGCCTCGTGCCTGTGGACACCTTGCATGCATGCCACATCTATTGGGTCTAATGGCTCCACCACCCGCCCAGCAGGTACAGATCGTCCAGCGCGGACCTCCGAAGATGGCCGCCTTATATTGCACAGTGGTGCATTCCTCAGCAGTGAAGCCCTGCTGTGGATCCCCTGGTAAATATCATGCGACACATCAGGAAACTCTGTCAAGCATGGTATACAACCCAAAAAAAATAGCCTGATACCCACCCTGAACATCCCATAAACTTTCTCCGATGGGAGCAGTAGTGTGTCGTGGTGAATCAGAGCTTTTAGTGTTGCTGCCGTGTAATACCCAATCCTAGGCACCAGTGAACGATCAACCCCAATTGTTCCGGTAGCAACATTGTCAAAGTACAGGCACTGCCACAATAAAAGGTGAGCGATATGAATGAGTCTCCAAATATTGGCTCATATATGCAATCTACAATTATGCAAAGGCAGGCCATGACTACTGAATTGTTGTCATATGTATATATATGTTTTTAGACTATTATAAATTCATAAAATGTTATGAACATGGTCGACAGTATTTTATAAAAACTGAAACACCAATGGCAGAAGAAACAGTTCCAACAACAAATATATCTGCTGCACCTTGGGAGGCATCCTATGTCAACAACAAACACCTACCAAATGTCTAACAGGTAACCAAGCTACACAAATAAGATAATCAGCAAGGAACTGCAACAATTTATAGACTCTTTCTCCAGCACGAGCACGGCCACATTTTTTTCATACGCAGGCGAATGCAAACAATATGGCAAACTCTAGCTTATGAGAACTACTGAATTTTTTTGTCGCAAACAGACCAAGGAATGTAAACTCAAGCAAATCTATGAAAGATAACTAAAAATGAACCACCATATGATCATCTTCCATTGTAGTGTTTAATTCAGAAAAAAACACACGTTTTTCCCCCGGATACCTGTGCTGCAAGCAGGCAACCATACACCGTGCCACCTCTGACGTGTCTGCTAACTGAAACCTGTACCCTCCAAGCACCATCAAGCAGTTCCTCAACTCCATACCTCCCCCAGTTCAGGTTGCAAATGTCGCCAGCTGATGCTGCAAGCAGATATGCATCCCTTGGTATATAAGCCCTCCTATCTCTTGGGCTGAAGAACACTGATATTGCAAGCATTCCATAAGCTAGCTTCACCCTTGCAGCATCTACATCAGAAAGAGGATGGAGCCTTGGTGTGCGCAGCAACGTCATCAGCACATAAGTGCTGATCTCAGTTTGCCCTGGCAGACCAAGAGCCACACGAGCATCATAAATCTCATGAGGCGAAGGTGGCCCTGTCGTCCTTTGAATCTCAACACTCCCTCCCAACCTTGCTCCAACAATGCGACAGAAGGTCTCTTCGTTTATATCAGCATACCTTTTTTTGCCAAGAACTAGCCTGCTCTTGCTGGTATCAATGCACAACAGCACAAATTGGGAAAAATCCCTGTTGAAGTGCGAGAACCTGTCCAGCAGAAGCAAACCTGCTAGACCCATAGCCCTCACCAAATCCAACTCTTGCTCACTCCAGCCCCTAACTGCATCGAACAGATCTTTAGGAGCAAATGAGCTGTTCACCGTGCTACGACCACTCCTGGGCATCCTACCGACTTCATCCCCAACAATGAACTCGTCAGGATCCTCCACAGCAGCATCCTCGTCGACACGGTCAACAGGTGCCAAGCCAGAGCTCGAAGCAACACTGCTTCCGACACCCAGGAAATCTCGTGTTCTCAGCTGCACGAGTAAGAAAGTGTCAAATCAGAGAAAAGGAAAAACTTTGATTGCAAACAGGCACGAAACAAAATCTACACATTAAAATGCAAAGGCTTTAGCAACGCCATCTACATACCAAAACCATACACGAATACAAGCTGTTGTGCAGCCTTTAAACCAAGAACCCCATTGACCTGGGATGGCCACACAAGCGGTCGACAAAGATTTCAACAAAGACTGGACAATGCTAGCTAGCAGATCTAAGTGGGGCAGCCGGAAGTTTTTCATTCCCCAAAGAACCGAACCAGTACAACCCAAGAACAGCAGACGATTCAGAAAGATTTAGAGAGACGAAAACAAAAGCATATGCAGACTGTCTCAGTAAAGAAGGCAAGCAATGGAGTTTTGGAGCTGAGCTTCTCACCATTGCTGGATGGACCAGGCGCACTCCCACTCTCGGACCAGGCTTCCTTCCTTGCTAAGACTGGAGCTAGAAGGCGATGAAATCCAGAGACGCGCTGCGACCCCTCCTGCTAGCTTTATTATCTTCTCCACTCGCGAGCCAAGGGCTTTAACGCGCCATGTAAACGGTACACTGCAAGAGTGTCAAATCAAATTCAATCAGCACACTATCTCTCTACTCCTCTCTCTATCTCTCTCTAAACCACTGGCTGGAAGAGCAGAAGCCTAGCGAGAGGCACCGGGCTACCTACGCGCTGCTACACTATCAAAATGGCCATAAGTACATGAGCCAACCACAGCAATGAAGACGGTTGTACTGGTTTGGTTCAAAAAATAAGGCATCCTCCTATTTCTCAGTGAGCGAAAAAATGCCGGCTTGACGAAAAGAACGTTGACGTTTGCGAAAGTTACGTGGGGTCCTCTGGCTCCCGGAGGCCCAAATAGCCCTCTCCCGTATGCAAACGCACCGGAAAAACAATCTTGCTATATTCTGGCCGTACGGGCTTTACTATTCATCATGGGCCGCCCACGTCGCGCATGCGGACTGTGCAGCAGCCTCGTCCACTCCTCTCGCCAGAACCAATGAAAACCCACCACGCATACAAGGCATTAACACATTAATAAAGTATCATGTAAGAAAAAGATACACTCTAACAACAAATTTTTTTTAATCATATCAACGATGAAATACACGAGCAGGAGAAGATTAATTGATCATTCCAGTACCAATCAATGCAACAAGGAGAACTCACGCAAGTAACATAGTACAAAAGTAGAGAACAATTTATTTTATTCATCCCGACTTTGCTCACTGCAAGCAGGACATTTTTTGGGTGATTTTCTACCCCATGGCGACACATAGTTGCGCTAGCACTGTAGGTCACAGCCTAATCAGCATAAACGTGCTCTCTTGGATGTGTTGCTGTCAGCATCATCATCAGTATCTTCTATAGCGTGCTTCCGACCAGACGCAGAGGATGCCACCTCCTCATGCATACTCGTTTTTTCATCATGGCCAACCGTCTGCTTGCACTCTGAATCGCCGAAGCCCTCCAGCTTAGATTCCAGCACCTGCTCCTGAAATTCAGGTTATAGGGTTAAAACTAACATCGTGCCAATTTTAAGGGAAATAGGAGGAGAGCAACGCATACAATACCTCGGACACTGCACTGCCTGATGCACGAACAACAGTGTGGCCAACTGCCTGAGTCTTCGAGTCAGCTGAATCCTTATTGATTAAAAGAAAGTTCAGAAAAAAAAACGGGCGCGTTATCTGAAACCTTGTTCGCACACCACGATACTCTGCTTACCATTGTTTCAACACCATCGCTCTCTGCCCCTGAACCCAGCAGAATCCCTTGGATCGAGCAAGCCCGCATGTCCTGCCCCAAGGTGCAGTTTACCAAACAACGACCCTTGAGCTCAATTCAGTATTGGAACAACAAAGCACATGCAGATTCAAAGAATAAACAGCCTGAACGTACCTCATCTGTAACGAACGAGCTTCTTCCCCACACATATGAGCGACCTCTAGCTGGCAGAACCAGCGAAACCCCGGCCATTCTGCACGTACAGCTGAACTTCCCAGCCGTACACCCACGCACCCCTTTAGCGCACACACTGCTAGCTGCGAGCAAACAGAAAGAATAGCACAAGCTATATAAAGACAAAGTCAGCGTCCCGCACCATTCAAATTTGAAAAAATAAGACCATTCAATGTTACACCCATATCAAGCATTTATATGTATGCTGATAAATGCAAATTTATTTTTTTGCAGGCTGCCACGCACCAGCTGCAATGCAGTGACAACGCAGTACAGGTTGTTGCGGTCAAGTGACCAAGCATTTTGAATTAAGCTGTAAACACAATCAAACGAGGGGAAACCAAATTTAGGCTCCTATGGTTTATTAAGAATCTATCCTGGACGGGAGAGCATCAAGCAGCTCATTCTATCCTGGCTTGCACACCAGGAATCATGCTGTACATTGGCTTCACACAACTTGTTTTCCTGTGGCCAGTCAGTCCACAGTTGCTGCATTGCGGCTCTTTCCTTTGTTTCACCGGCCTGTCCCCCCGCTGTGGGCAAGTAGTGCTCTTGTGACCTGGAGCACGACATATTCCGCAGAAACGAGTCCTCTTCGAGTTCTGCTCATACGGTGGCTTGTCTCTAGCTGTTGTAGGCAACCCCCGCTTCAGCCGCCGCTCCGGTGCCAGCAAGTCTTCTACTAGCACGGTTGCCCTCGACGTTACCTCACATCTGTCCTCATTCAAGAGCTGCCCACGGACAAAAGAACTGGAAGAGCAAGATGCACCAACGCCGGAGCCATCCGCCGAAGCCTGTTTCTTCTTCCCTAAACTAGCCTGCCGTGACTCAACAGAGTTCGCCAATGACGATGCCCTAGACTTCTCAACAATGCTCTTCCCATCATTCACATCACACAGCGCGACTGCTTTCTGTTTTAGCTCACACAGCCCAGACATCACACACTCAAATGCATCAGGGTTTGTGTCACCCATGTGTACCAATTCAAGGGCAGTAATATACATGGCAGAGTGCCTGAAGGTTATCGCCTCCGGAGGACCCATGTCTTTCTGGTAGTGCTTGATGTGATCAGGAAGAATGTCCCTTGCATCAACTGTCCATCTTTTCATAATATGCTTATCTGGTATCTTCCTCACATTTTTTGTTATAAGCACCTGGAGAAACAGCATGCAAGCCGAGCCAAAGGTTAAAACCAATGAAACGCAAGTTACGAGACATCCTCCCATGGTAATGCATCATAAAATTTAAGATACCTTCAATATGTGGCAGCAGATCATCCCCATGTGCTCGAAACGACCACACTCGCATGTATAGTAGCTACCGTCAGCTGACACGGACACCTCATATCGATGCTTGTACCAGTCAGGCCTTGTTTCAGGGCTCATATGCACAGCAATGTACTTCTTTTGGGGCTCCACCTCCTCAACAGTGTATGAACCAGCAACATATAATGCCCTTCCAAACATTTCAAACATTGCCCGGGTGTATATTTTGCTAGCATGCCTTTCGATTGGCTCGTTATTCTTTATCACTGCGCCTGCCTGCAGTTACAACCCAATGAAAAATACTGAATTAAAAAGTTTGTTTTGCCCAACAAAGGAAAGGACACTTACAAGGCTTGTTCTTTTTTCTTGGAACCCCTCTTCTTGTTCCCTGTCATACTGCAACTTCCCGTATTGTTTGACAAATACATTCATGGGACATGCGGGGGGTACATAATTCTTCAACATATGGTTTGCACTCTCACTTCTCTGAGTACTGGTCTGTTTCGCACAAAATTTGCCGCTGAAGTATGGTTTCGCCCACTTCTTTCTTACCTCGTACACTTGTATAAGGAAAGTGTTGCTGACCAACCCATACTTCTCAACCAATTCCTGCCAACCCTTTTCGAATTCTGCGACTGTCAGCATTTCATCAACAAGGTTATGGAATTCCGTACGGAAGCCACTTTTCTTCGTATAATGCATCCCTAGGTGCTCCTTAGCCTTGCGGAGAACATGCCACTTACACCATCGGTGTGTTGTCCCTGGGAAGACATTTTCAATTGCCACCTCCATAGCCCTCGCTTGGTCTGCATTTATAGGATCATATCATATCAGCACATACAACTAATGAAATAGGATAAGTGCACAGCTGAAACACAAAGAAAACAAACCTGTCAGTATTGTAATTGGTTTCTTCCCACCCATCATCTTAACAAATTCACGAAAAACCCATTCAAAACTCTCTATCTTCTCATCACGCATCAAAACTCCTGCATATAGCACACTCTGGAAATGGTTGTTTACCCCGACAAAAATACCAAAAGGCATGTCATAGAGATTTGTCTTGTAAGTGGTGTCAAATGTCACGACGTCTCCGAAATGGTGATACTGCAGCTTGCTCCTTCCATTTGTCCACAACAAAGTTTGTATGCGGCTTTCAGCATCTACCTGAACGGTATACGTGAACTCACTGTCCTTCTCCTTTAACTCAGAAAAAATCTCCATTGTCTTCTTCACATCATCATCGGCTTGCTCTTTGCTTATCTTGCCACACAATGTACGGAGACACCGCTTTGTGAAAGGCACATTTTCAATTCTACCAAAAAAAGTTCCAATTATACTATACACCTTGCTGAGATTCACATTGTTCTCCCTTAGCTGTGAAACCAATTCACGGGTGTATTTGTCTATGTGCCTGTGGGACGGAAAATGTAGTTTCTGAGCACAATTTACAAGCATCCTATGGTTGTGCACCAGCCGGCATTCCGCTATGTACCAGCCCTGGTCGTCAGTCCTCAAAAGCCTAACCATCCCAGGACACTGGCAACGACAAGATGTTGTGTTAACCTCCTTCGGCTTACCCTGAACATCGGGCAAAAAAAAAGAACCAATAAATATGTATTCTCGTTGAACAAAGGAATAAGAATACAAAGGGTTATAGTTGATTATGTACCGCGCAGACGCAAAGCAGCTCTTGCATTGATTTGGTCCCCTTAACATTTGTTCTGCTCTTCCCATACCGAATACCGAAACCGCATTCCCACGAATACAGGTTGTAGTAATCGTATGCTTCCCCAATCGAATCAAATGTGAGCCCAACACATGGATTAACTATCTCAACAGACTTCCTTTCAGCAAAACCTCTGAACGACTTCTCTAGAGCTGATACACGGTCATCCCTTGTATGCCTTTCATCACCCATTACACCATGCCTAGGCCTGCATTAAGATGGAAACTATGCTAGCTTAGTTTACACAATGAACAGACGCCGGCAACTAAAAGGTAATCTGATATCCTATGTGCGACTGCTATATGCTGGATCAACTCTAGAGTAGTTGTTCAATGCATTGTTTTTTGCATCTTATTATGGTCTTGTCCCAAAATTTAGATGCCCTAGCGTTGTTTTTGCATTTTATTATGGTATTGTCGCAAAATTCAGATGCAAGCATTTTACCTGGGGAGGTTCACGCACAAAGCCTGGTGCGCTTACACTAGAGCTAGCTATATAGAATTACCTGCGTGTCCAGCCAACAGCTGTTTGTGATGTAGCAATCGCTGCCCCCTGGCTGTCTACATCCTGGAACAACTCCAATTCGGACGAGCTCGGATGTGCATCCCTCTGGTCCTTCAACGAATCCTCCACTGTGTCACTCTCTGAAACCTCTGGAACGGTCTCCAGCGAGCTGGATCGACACATAGAGCGAATTTCAGACTTGATCCACTAGGAAAGACAGCGAGTGGCAGATCTACCAGAAATAGCACACGCACCTGCCGAACGGGAACCCACTCTGCAGCCTGGCGTCCACATTGCACTGAGACGCAACATCCATACGGGGCCCTTCACATGCAGATCTTGTGTGCGAACCCTCCAGCAGAGCTCCCGCTGCAAGGCATCCAGCCTTCTCCAAGGTTGAAGACGACACTGTAGCCCACGGGAGAATAAATACAGCCTCGCTGTTGGTATTGGTAGGCAAGAGCCAACCATGAACAATAAGTGCTATTCCCTTAGCATTGACGGTCCATTTCAAAAGCCGCAACCGGCCGCGGTGTTCCATCATGTGCCGCTGACGTACGCAACCGCTAGTAAATGCCATACGCGTCTTCGTATTCTTCCGTATTCAGCTATAAACCCATTTTTAGGCCAATTAATCGCTACCTTGATTCCGAATCTTGAACGCACCCGCAGCCGTCCAGATACACTCCGCGCTGGGGCCTAGGTGCCAAAAATCCGCGTCCATATGTTACTAGTCTAACTTATTTTCCACTATGATCAGCCTTAGGTCCGATGATCCTCAGGTATGTGGGCTTGTAAAAAAGTTGATATGTAGCTGATGAACTATGGTCTTTTCCCTAAAAAAAAACTCTGGTCTTTATTTTTTGAGCGAATATTTTTTTTAAATTTACAGTACGAGTCAGTACTCAGTACGCTATCTGTTCCGAGAGTTCAACTTTTCTAGCCTAAAAACAGGAGATTGGGGAAACCGCTGCAGCACTCAAATCAACTAAATATTTTCTCTGGGTAATAACTTAATAGAGATGGCATTCCATGTTCCGTTTAGCAAACAGATAATATCAGCTGGAATACTGTTTTTTTTTTTAAGTGGCTTGACGCAGCATGCAACTGTGCGTGCACAAAAGGCAGCTAAGAGCATCGACAATAGATGCGCGCACCTTAGGCGTGCTAAAAAAATATATACAGTGCTGATTTTTGCTTTTTTTAGGCCCCAGCGTTTCTAGGTTTTTCAGAGCGAAAACAACGTTTTACCATACGCGCTAAAATACAGCGTCAGAAACAACTTTTGCGTACATATTGATTGAAAATAAAATTAAACATACTACTAAAATAGGTTTATAAAACGATGACAAGAACGATAATTAAATGGATACAATAGAAACATCTAATAAGAGAAGTCCTAGTCCGATTCTAACGACTTCAACGGCTCTCTCAAGAACATATCCAACCAACGGTCGTCGTCGATCGACGACGGGCCGGCTTCCTTCTCCGTCCTGCGCTCCGCCTTCTTCTGCACGTAGAAGGTGCGCTTGTCGAGGACGTCCTGCGGGAAGGCGGCAGCCCACGCCTCCATGGCGCGTTCATCCTCATGCGCAATGGCGAGGCGGCGCTGCTCGATGATGATGTGGCCGTCGAAGCCGGCCAAAAACTCCTCCTCCGCGAGCGATGCGCAGTCTTTGAAGTTGAGCTACTGCTAGGCGCGCCCGAGGTGCCATGCCACCGCGTCGTAGGTATTGAACGTCCCGCGAGTGAGGCGTGTGCCGCCAGCGTGGATCTCCCGCGTAGAACACGCCGCGAGGGCGCACGCCAATGAAACCCGAGGATCTGTGCGCGTGGGCAGGCGAGAGGGCACGTTGCGGGAGGGAAGTTTGAGTGCAGTTGCTGACGCGTCACGCGCGCCATTTTATACCACGCGTGAAAGAGCGCGTGCCAAATCTCCCACACGCGGTCAAAAAATTAGCGCGCATAATTTTGACGCGTCTTTTGGAACGCATTTTTTCAACGTCAGCGTGCTAAATTGACGATATTTACCGTGCGGACGCCTTTTGGGAGTCTCTTGGAGATGCTCTAAAGGCCTAACTAACGCGGAGGTGGTATCATGTCAGGGCCGTAGTCCCGGAGGTAGTACAATCCTTAGCCACAAATCCAAAGGTATTTCTACGATCGAGCATCATGCATGTAGCCTGTAGGCAGCGGGAACTCGTCGCTGCACCCCTCGTTTCTTTCCCGGTAGGACAACGGCCGGGCGCAGCATCAGCCACAGCGGTCGCTCGTTGTTCATGCCCGAGTCCATCCTAGGGCGCACTCGGGATGGCGGAACAGTGCGGTGGTTGCAAGCAAGCATTCCATATGAGATCCGTCCGTGGATTGATCGATGATGGCGTCCACGGCGAAAGCGGCCGGGCGCGCGCCGAAGGAGAGCCATTGTAGATAGTGGAGCCAATCGGCAAGGAGTCAATGAGTCCCTGCAGCTGCACCGATGAAGAAAAGCTTCCCGATTGTGGTAGCTTTGGCAGATCACGGTAGTAGCTTTGCCATAAACCCACAGTTTCTTCCTCTTTTGCCTTGGGTGGACCGTGGAGGAAGGTTGAGTTATGGGCCTGACGGTACGCTCTGCGTAGGTTCGTGGTACGGTGCAGTGTCATCGCTCGCTGTCAGGATGTAGTGGTCACAGATAGGTTCCTCGTCTGGACCAGTCGAGCATGGAGCAATGGAGTCGCAGGCGCAGGCGCCGCCGTGGGGACTGAGTGAGGAAGCGATGGATTGAAACCTGTTTTGGAATTCCGCCCGCGTGCGCTGCACTAACGGCGTCCGCATTAAACGGTGGTGCCCACGGGGTCGGGGTATCCGGTATCCATTTATTCGTGACGATTGCGCAGTCCACGTCGGTATGTACGAGACGAGTGCGAGTGAGATCGGCGAGCGTACTGCCGTAGGCTGACGTTGCGCGCGGAAACGGAAACTGACGTCGCGGGCACAGGTAGTCGGGGGTTTGGGCCCCGCGGATTGTATTTGGAAGAGGACGCCCGAAAGATTTGGAGCGGTAGCGGCCCGCACCGCCGCATGGATGGCCGCACGGGTCCAGAGTGGGCTGGATCGTGGGTGTTGTTCCGGAGCCCATTAGCTCCGCGGTCGCTAGACCTCCGGTTGTTCGGGACTTAGAGCATCTCCACTGTGCCCCGAACATGTCCCGGCGAGATTTTTTACATCCTGGACGAAATCGTACGCCCCCGTTCCTGCTTTCGTCCGGATTTGGCCCTTCATCCATCCGCGAGCACGCCGCCTCGGTCCCCGGCGCTTGACTCCGGATGAAACGTTTTGGCGCGAAACGCCGTGTGGACCCGCGTAGTCGGCGACAGAAAACCAAATCCCCGATTTTCCTCCATTCCCTCCAATTTGCTTGCATATCCCCATTCTCTCCCGCCGACTCCATTCCCCTCTCCCTCCACTCCCCGCGGCGCCTT
Organism: Lolium multiflorum; assembly: GCA_030979885.1. Taxonomy (NCBI): domain Eukaryota; kingdom Viridiplantae; phylum Streptophyta; class Magnoliopsida; order Poales; family Poaceae; genus Lolium; species Lolium multiflorum. The sequence continues at coordinate 83,006,488 of CM061753.1, forward strand.
CTCCTCCACCACCGCTCTCTCCTCATCTTCTCGTCCACCACAATGCCGCCGGGCGACGAGAAGCCGCGGGCGAAGAAGAGCGGCCGCGGCATGACGAACGCACAGTGGGCGGCGGACGAGAAACGGCGCGAGGTCGAAACAAGCTGCAGGGCGGAGAGGGTGAAAAAAGCCGCCGCCAAGAGGGCGGCGGCGGCGGCCCGGAGGAGCAAGCGAGGAAGATGCGCATGGCCTTCAGCCGGCGGCGGCGTCCATGTTCCCGGCCAATGGCCGGCGCAAGGTACAAGCAGTTCCCCGTCGTCCTTCTCCCCTACGATGTACTCGCCGTCGACGACCGCCATGTTCCAAGAGGGCGCCTACGTCCAACCGTCCAGGTTCACGCCGCCGCCCGAGCTGACATCGCGGCGGGGCGCCGCTCGAGGGCACCTCGCCGGTCATGCGACGAGGGCCGCTCCCGTTCGGGCCCCGTTCGGTGCGACGGCGGCGCCGAACGATGAGGCGATCCACGAGATGATCACCTCCGGCTGGCCGCCGCCGCGAGCCCGAGGTTCTTCATGGACGCCGCCGCGAGCCCGGGGTTCTTCACGCAAGAGGAAGCGAGGGCGACGGCATGTGGCGCGCGCAAGGATCATGTGGAGGATGCTGCCGACGGAAGCCAAGCCGTCGAAGAACAAGAAGACGAAGAACAAGGAGAGACAACTCAAGCCGACGTCAACCTGTCGAAGGGGAAGAAGAAGAGGAAGAAGGACTCGCCGCCTGCCGAACCGCGTATCAAATGGACGTCGAAGGAAGAGGAGTGCCTCGCCGAAGCTTGGATGACCGTGTCCACGAACGGATAATCGGTGCCAATCAGTCGTTCGACACCTATTGGCTTGAGTGAAGCAGGCGTACGAGGAACGCAAACTCGTCGATCCCTACTTCAACAAGACAAACATGAACGTGTACCGGGGAGAAGGCAATGGCCACCCATTGGGGATCATGCAGACGGCGTGCAGCAAATGGCACGGCATACAGGAGGAGGTCGAGAAACGGCCGATCAGGGCCATGACTTGGAGCAAAAGGTATGTTCCGTCGACCCTGCATCACCGAGGTACATCGTCGTTAGCTGACCCGTTTCGCCGTGCTCTTTTTTCCAGCTGCGCCGAGCTTTGGACATGTACACGACGACACCGGCCTGCAGTTCAAGTTCCTCAACGTCTACGCCCGCCTCGAGCACTGCGAGAAGTGGAAGGAAACTCCGCACAACCCTCTCGAAGAGCAAGACCGAGCACAACCCCGACGCTCCGGCGGCTTGCGCGGCGAAAGGGCGCCCGAACTCGCCGAAGAAGCGAAGAGCTCAAACGGACGGACAGTCCCGCCGACAAGATGCAGGCGGATCGACAAGTGCTTGGCCGACTTGAGGTCGCACGCCGACGGAAGGAACGACAAGTTCGACGGCAGGTGGCGGGAGATGCTCGCCAACCAGGGCGCCCGAATCGCACTGCGAAGACGACGGCGGCGGCGAAGAAGAGGAACACAGACTTCGTTCCTGATGGGCGGCGGCGACATGGAACCGATGGACGAGGAGACGAGGAATTGGTACCAGGGCCACCGCAGCGACATCCTCCGAGCCCCTCCGGCCAGTCCTTCGTCTCCTCCACCGGCTCCTACCTCGTCTACCTCACCATCTACCTCGTCGACTGCGGCTGCTTCGACGTCCACTGCTTGCTGCCGCGCAGCTTGCTGCCACGGGGTGTGAGGAAATCGTCCGTCGGACACCGCCGTGCCGCCGGGACCGCCGACGAGCCGTCTCCGTGTAATTCCCTCCGATCGCCGATCTGTGGCTGATCCTTTTGCTCCTTTTGCCGATCAACTGGCCGTACTTGTAGCGCGGGACGGCGATTTGTTTGAACTTAAACTCTATCCGCCGAACTCCGGGTGGACGACTGGAAATACGGTACTCCCCACGACTTAATTTCGTCCAATCCGGCGGTTGTTTCGTCCGGATTTGGGCGTGGGGAGCGCCAACGAGTGGGGATGCTCTTAGAGCATCTCCACTCGTGCCCCCGTCGAGGCCCCCGGCGAGCGTTTTTTCCATCCGGACGGCATAATTCGGCTCAGTCGCGCCACCGGTTTTCGTTCGGATTTGGCCCTTCATCCATCCGGCGAGCCCACGCCCCGGCCCCCGGGGAGCGCTCGGGACCCGGACGAAACGAAGCGCGCGAAACGTTCCCGCGCGTCGGTGGCCCCAACTTGTCGGCGAGAGACACCGATCGTCGTCCTCATCGCATCGTCTTCCGCGGCTACTGCCTGCCGCCGGTCAGCATTCGCCGGACGCGTAGCTTCCACGCGGCGAGTTAATGCCGTCGCCTCGATTTCATGCGCGCCTACCGCTATTTATCGCCGAACTACCCCGGCTGCCCCGCATTCACCTCTCGCTCGTCTTCCCCCAAATCATCCCCGAACTCGAAGGAACCAGCAAGGCGAACGACGGTGCGCCAACAACGGCTTCGGCCGCCGCTCTCTCCACCAATGGGAGGGGCGAGCCTGCTGCACCCCCGAGCCGGACCGGCGCGCCTTCCGGCTGAGCGGGCAGCGGCGTGCCGCCGCCGAACGGGTGGCGGCGCACTCGAAGCGGCGATCGAGGAGGTGCGCGTCACTCTGACGAGCAGCGCGCGATCCGCGCTTCTTCCCCGACAACCACGAAGCGTGGATCGCGTTCTTCCGGCGAAGGTACGAACGCGAACTCTTCCACGACGGCCCTCCTCCTCCTCCGGCAAGGAACAACGCCGCCGCCGCCGATGGTGGAGCGCGCCCAACCGCACCCTCGAGAATGTGCTCGCGCACATCGAGGACGGAACTCCCCGTCCTGGGGATGCCGCCGCCGGTGGCGGCTACCGTGTCGCGCCGGCACGGTAGTTCCTGGATACCGAGGAGGATGGCGCCGTCCTCTTCGTCGGGCTCGGGTCGAGATCGCAGGTCCGGCGGGTCGACGCCGGCCACCGTCAAGAAGTGGCCGTCTCCGGCCACCGTGAAGAAGGAGCCGACGTCTCCACCGCCGACCGAGGCGCAGCAGCGGGCGCGCCGTCATCCGCGACCGCCTCCTCGCCGCAACGCGGGCGGAAGAGGAAGACGGCGACTACACGACCTTCTACCGCCATTTCGGCATGTAGGAGGCCGCTTTTAGTTTTAGTATTAGTTTGCCAATCGCCGAATTCAAATATATGTACGAATTCGGCTATTTATGTACGAACTCACCTCTATATGTTAAATATCATTAAATTTCGCTTATGTTTGAACGAATTCGCCTATTTTGTCCGAATTCGTCGTATTACGTTGCATCCATCCTGGGCTCGCGGCTGGGAAAATGGGCCTCCCCACGCCAAATCTTTCTCCAATCCGACGAAATTCTCCGGATTTGGCGTGGGGAGCCCAACGAGTGGGGATGCTCTTAGAGCATCTCCAGCTCCGCCCGACGAGGCCCCCAGACGGCGTTTTGTCATCCGGATGGACGAAAACGGCCCTGGCCGCGCCCCGGTTCCTCGTTGTCCGGATTAGGGTCTTTCATCCGTCCGGAGAGCCCAGGCCATCCCCCCCGAGCGCTGGGGACCCTGATGAGAGAAAATCGCGGGAACCGTTTGGTAGCCCCGACCTGTTGGCGACAATGGCATGGGTTTCTACGGCAATACCCTCGATTCCCGACGGCACTACCATCGTCTTCCCGATCTACGGCAATACCATCGTCGAACGAAAGCTTTGAACTCTCAAGTGGTGCAACATAGACAAATTATATATAATTCGAATAAACATAAAAATTACATATAAAAACTTTAAAACAAACTTTAACTATTTCTTCTTCCTAGATGGCCCCGCCTCATCGTCGTGGTGGCGACGCTTCCGGCTCGTCACCTCCTCGTCGGAGGAAGTTGAGTCCTCCTCGTCGTCAGCGTCCTCAGCCTCTTCGTCCTCCTCCTCCTCCTCCTCCTCCTCCTCCTCCCGCTCCTCCTCCTCTTCCTCGCCTCTTCCTCGGCTCTGCGGCTCTTCGTCCTCCTCCCTCGTCGTCATCCCATTCGTCTCGCTGGCCGGCGGGAATCGTCGCTGCTGGACGATGCAGCTTGATCCCACCAATGGCGCCATCCTCGGCTTCCCCTCCCTCCCGATGGCCAAGAGCGATCGCTCATGGTTGACAGAAGATGGTGAGGAGAGAATAGATGAATGGCGTCGGCCGTTCGAAACCGTATATGAAGGTCTCTCGACGAAGAGAGCGGCGGTTGCTCTTCCTCGGAGTTCATGCTCCATTACGGCGGTTGTCGCGTCGAGGCTACTTCGACTGTTTCCGACGAGGCGTTTGGGCTCTCCAGACCACTTCGCGGACCATTACGGCGGTTCAAAGCGACGAGAGCACTCCGACGGTTGCCCTTCCCGGCGACACCGTCGCTATGCACGCGGTGGGTTAAGGCGACCATGGGCTCGCCACTGGGAAAATGGGCCTCCTCAGGCCAAAAAATACATCCATCCGGCGCTAAATAGCGCCGGATTTCGGCCTGGGGAGACCCAACGGCTGGGACGCTCTTAATACTTGAATGCTATCCTCTGGTTTTCTGTGGGTTTTTAAAATATTCAAAGTTTTAAAAATTTAGAATTTAGAAGTTTTTAAGACTTTGAAAATTTCCAAACCAGAAAATTATTCAGATTTGGAAATTGTTCAAATTTCAAAGCTGTTTAAACATGGAAATTGTATAAAATTGAAAAATATTCAAATTTAAAAAATGTTCAAATTTGACAATTGTTTAGTTTTTTTAAAAAAGAATTTTAAATAAAACAAAATTCATATTTGAAAAGAATTCGAATTTGAACAAATTTACGGTATAAACATTTTTTAAATTAGAACAAAAAAAAATCTGACCAAACTTCGAAATCAGCAAACCAACGTAGCAAAAACCAAAAGGAAACCACCAAAAACCAAAAAAAAACCTAAGAAACACCGAAAAAAAGGAAAACAAAGGGAAAAACCATACATGTTAGGCGCTAATGGGCCGGCCCACCCCGTATGTTGCTTGAGCGAGAGCGATTCGCTCCCGCGATGAGCGGCGAAGAGGGATCATTCGGAGCTCTATTTAGGCGCCACACAAGGGCAGATTTGTTGGCCGGCCCATTACTAGTAAATGGTGTTGCTTTTTTCGGTTTTCGTGCGTTCCGATCATGTCGTGTGTTTCCTGATTCTTCTCCGTTTCCTTTTTTTGTTCGATTTTTTCTATCTTTCCTCTTTTTTCTATACTATCCTTTTTCTAATATAAGAAATTTCAAAATCTAAAGAATTTTTTAAATTCAAACAAACTTCAAATTTAAACATTTTTAAATTTGAACGGTTTTAATAAATAAACAACTTTCAGATTTTAGCACTTTTCAAAATTTAAATCTTCTCAAATGAGAACATTTTTATAGTTTGAACATTTTTTAAATTTTAAACATTTTCAAGTTTAAACAATCTTCAAATCTGAACAATTTAAAGTATGAACATTTTTTAGATTTAAACTGTTTACAAAATTTAAATAGTTTTCAAATTCAAACATTTATTCAAAACGTGATTTTTTTTTGTAAATAAAAGCCACTAGAAAAACGACAAAAGCTAGCATGTACTGACGAACTAGCGACGGTTCCATCCGGTAAGGGCTTGTACATGCACGGGAGATAAATGGGCCTGGCTCAAGTGATATTGTGCCTAAGGACGCGTTTGGTTACCTAGGTTGATTTCTTACCACCGGACGGGCATGTGCCAGAAAAGCTGTTGGAGATATGTCCAAAAGGTAATAATAAAGTGGTTATTATATATCTTTGTATATATACCATGCTATAATTGTATTAACCAAAACATTGATACATGTGTGTTATGTAAACAACAAAGAGTCCCTAGTAAACCTCTTGTATAACTAGCTTGTTGATTAATTATGATCATGAACATTGGATGTTATTAAGTACAAGGTTATGTCATTAAATGAATGATATATTGGACACACCTAATTAAGCGTAGCATAAGATCACGTCATTAAGTTCAAGTTGCTATTAGCTTTCCGATACATAGTTACCTAATCCTTCGACCATGAGATCATGTAAATCACTTATACCGGAAGGGTACTTTGATTACATCAAACGCCACTGCGTAAATGGGTGGTTATAAAGGTGGGATTAAGTATTCGGAAAGTATGAGTTGAGGCATATGGATCAAGAGTGGGCTATTGTCCATCCCAATGGTGGTTGATTGCTTTGTGATCGACTACATCCACCACGAGATCTAATCTCGTTAAGCTTTGCGAATCTTCGAGGGTTAGTCTCTTGATCTCGTCGTTGCTACCGTCTACTAGATTAGATCTTGGCTTGTGTTTTGTTTTTCACTAGGAATTTTTTATTTTCTATGCTACGAATCCCATCAAAAGCCATGTTGTTTGGTTGCCTAGGCTGTTTATTCCTGCACCGGGTATAGAAGCGAGCCCCCATTGTTTGGTTACTGCCATGCTTATCCTAATACCACATATATGGCAACATGGTGACTTTACCTCATCCATCACAAACATGAGCACGTCGCCGACCACAAAGCAATCAACCACCATGGCACCACCGGCCACAAGCATCACCGCGTCGTTGACCACAAAGATGAATACCACCATGACACCGCCGGTCACAAGCATGGGCACGTCGCCGACCACGAAGACGGACACCACCATGGCACCGCCGTTCGCGCCGGTCACAAGCATCATCACCATGTCGTCGACCACGAAGATGAAGACCACCATGACACCAGCGGTCACGATGGTCATGAGCATCACCATGTCGCCGACCACGAAGACAAACACCACCATGATACCACTGATCACGCCCGTTACAAGCATCACCATGTCATCAACCACGAAGACGACAACAATGTCAAACAACAAGGGAGAACAAAGATCACCCTACCTTAGACATTTTCTAGTTTGAAAATAACTGCCCAACACATCATTAATCGTGATACAAACCTTACCATTAGAAACCACAAACTTAGTCCATTGAATAAAAAATTCTTGGAACCCTTTCATTTCTAAAATTAAACCATAAGATCCCAATTAATTGTATTCGTATGCCTTTCCAAAAGCAACTTCCTGTGCTCTGAGGAGTTCCTACCCACTTAATCTCCCGATTCTGTTTCTAATCAAATCAACCAAAATCTAAATCCTCTGTGCCAACTACCAAATAGGCACTCGATTGTTTTCTCCGTGGCAAAGTTACAAACGTCTAGCAGTTCTATGTTTCATGCGTAAGTAGTTCAACTCATAATGTCATGCTGATCATCACAAACTACTGACGAATCTACGCGTCCATATTCTGCATACATATTTCTTACAGAAGTAGACCTATTGGCAGGCAAGTGAACCAACATTCTAACACAACTGTACAGTCTGCAACCGAAGAGCAAAATGCTACATAATGCTACTACAAAAAACCCAGCCAAAACAAAGTTAAGAGGCACGTCAGCTCATTAACCTACGGGTCCTAGTTGTATCTGCAGATCACCCTGCATTTGAGCACCCGATCTTGGACGTAGAATCCAGGCATCGCCATGACCTTTACTCGAGACGGGTTCTGCTGCGGTTTTTGTCTCTCAACCTGGATCTCCTCCATGTACATCGGGTCGAACGCCCGGTCCTCCTCGACTCGCAGTATCATCAGTGGCGGGCTGAACGAGAAGGCTAACAGGTGGAGCAGCCAGATGCATTTCGCGGCCACGAAAAAGCACTGCAGCAACTGCTCCGCCCATGGCCACGACCAGCTCAGCGTGGACACGATGCAACTCATCTTCTGGTCGCAGAAACGGCTGAAGTCCTCGCAGTAGTACTTGGTGCCCTTCTTCAGCACCTCATTCCAACTCAGGTTGCGCAGCGCGACGAACGAGGCAAAGTTGTCCTGGAGGTCCTGCTTTGGGTCGAGACACCTGGGCGAACCGTTCTTCTGGAACGTGCAGTTCTCGAAGTCCTGATACATCGCTTGGTTCATCAGGGCTTCGAGATGATATAGTATTGCTTTCGAGTGCTTGTCAGCGAGTGTGAGCTGATATGGCTGCAGGAGTACGTTTAGCTTATCTGATAGCCCGTTGTCAGCATCTTCGACTTGCTGGAGTAGCACCTTGCAGAACTGCTTGACAGAAAGACGGGCCTCCGACACTACCTGCAAGAACCCTTCCACCATTACTTCGTGGCTGACGGGCAACGAATCATCTCTGCTGACACCCACTGATCTGGCTGATCTCTTTGAGTGAGTTTGCACGGTTTTTGTGCTTGTTGCTTTCTTTAGAGCCTTCTTCAGTTCTGAGGAATACGCTTCCAAGCTCAGCAGCTTGCTAGTTAGTTCTCCCAAAGATGATCGCATCTCTCCAACTTCTTGAAGCGCAGCGTCCCTGTGCTCATTGGCCTCAGCAAGCTCTTTCTTCAGAGATTCTAATGAAAACACACCCCACTCCTTCAGAAGCTGTGACATGTTCTCACCTTCATTGGTGTTCGGTGACATGTCTGATTTTGGTTTCCTTTTTGACTTGGGCAAGAGCCATGACAGTACGTGTGTCCCTTTTTGCTTTGTACGTGAGCTAATGGAGGGGTGGTAGTTCGATAGCGGCGCTCCACTGAGGTTCTTCAGGGAACTGGCATCAGTTTCACTTTCAGCCCCCCTGCTGATTGTTGCAGGCTTGCAGGTGTTGCATGTCGTCACAGTTTTTGATTCTGACAAACCTGTTCTCCTACCAGCCGACTTGAGCAAACTGTCATCAGATAGTGCATGATGAAGGAAGGTATGATGGTTTCTCCGCGTGATTCTGTTGCGCAGATGTTCGTTTGATGAAGAGAAGTGGAGCTCACTGTTTGATGAAGAGAAGGTGTTGTGATAGTCGACATCCGAGAAGGCCACCTCATCTTCCTGACCTTCATGGTCGAGACCAATTCCGCTCCAGTTCTCAGATAGGCTCCGGTTATCTTGCCGAATGTAGTTCATTCCACCCAAGGGCTCTTCACCATAAGCCTGAGGGGGGTCATAAAAGAAGCAACATGTGTCAATGTTTGATCGCATAAGACGCAGAAAGCAAAATGAATGCGATTTCATGAAAAAATGATATACACCAAGTTACCAACAACTTGAAACAGAATTTGGGGTAAAAAAGCGGGGATGCTAACATAAAGGGCATTTGCTATCTTATTCTTATCCATCGACAGTTTGTTAGGATTGTTGTGGTTGCTAGCGGTTCCTGCTTTGTAATTTAATCTGTACCAGAACAACATTTACAGCCAACCTAAAAGCTTGTTAGTACTTAGTAAATGCATTAATGTGCCGAGAGGGTAGCTCATTCATCAATCTCTATATGTAAGTTGCTGTGGAATGTCGCAAACTAAACCAGAGAGAAGACAGCCTAGGCATATCTGCAAAGGGGTACTTGAAATTGTCATGCGTGGAAGATAATAATAACCATCGTTTCATGGTTATTTCCAACATGGTAACTGCAAATGCTTATACAGAAAAGCCTAAAATCCATTACTAACAGCCAATCTAACAGCTTGGTAGTGCTACATTTTAGTAAATGCATTATTGTGCTGCGAAGTTAGCTCATTGAGCAATCTATATATGTAGGTTGCTGTGGAATGTCGCAAACTAAACCAGAGAGAAGACAGCCTAAACATATCTGAAAAGGGTCCTTCAAGTTTTTATGCGTGAAGATAATAATAACTCCCGTCCCCGTGCGGCGCCGCCGCGCCCGCACCGGGGCGCCCCCAGCCGCCCTCTCCCATCTCCCCCCGCCTTCCTCTCCCCTCCGCCGCCGCCGAGGACGACGCCCGGGCAAAGCCCGGCGGCACGGCGGCGGCGGCTTCTCCTCAAGCGACGGCAGGTCCATGGCGGCGGCGGCTTGATCTGGATCCCGCCGGCGGTGGGGGCAGACGAACGGCGGCGGGTTCTCCTCCGTCTGATCGCGGTCGTTTGGCCCGGAGGCGGTCGGCCTCTTGCTCTTCTCGGCCGGCGGTGGCGATTTGTGGAGGAGGATTTGGCTTTGGCTCTGCACCACGAGGATGCCCGGGGTGACAATCCGGGGCTTGGCTGTGGTGGCCTCTTCCTTCGCCGGAAGTGGTCGGCCGGATTGGGGCTGGTTGTGGCAATCTCCTGATCTCACATCTAGTCCTAGCAGCGAGTTGAGGATGCACGGCTGCCGGTGAAAACCGTGCTCCGATCGTGGTCGTGGCAGGTGATGGCGACATCATGCGTCGTATCCTTCTTGAAGGCATCACCGTCGCAGTCGTGTCTTCTCACTCGTGCTGCTCCGAAACCCTAGATCCGGGTCTCCCGATCCGATGATGACGGCGCTCCCCGCGTCGTTCTACCTCTTGGGGCATCATTTTTGGAGCGGCGGCGGGATGAGGTGGATCTTGGTGGAGTGGTGTTCATCTACCACGTCGATGATTCTCATGGCGTGAGCTGCGTGGTATCGAAGACGGCGCGGACTGCCGGACGCGTGCAGATGGTGGAGCTGTCTGGCGCCATGGTGACATCGACGGCAGGTCTGGCAAGGTCAATGCGGTGATCCCTCTTGAAGATGGGTGCGAGGAAGACGACGGTAGCGATTTCTGTGGCGTGTGTACTGGCGCGCGCTCAGGGTCCGTTGACTGGTTGTGCTTCTCACCCGCCAATGGGCGGCTTGGGAAGGCATTCAGTTTTAGATGATGTGCGTTGGTGTATTGTCAGGGTAATGGCCCTGTTCATGGTCAACCCCTTCATCGCTCTTGTAGGCATAGCGAGTTGTCGCTGGAAAGGTGGCTTCGAGTTGATCTTTGTATCTCCCTTGTAAGGCTTTGCGAATAATTTAATAAAGAAAAGATGTGTGCCCTTTGGATGCAGAGGCTGGGGATGTTCCCATTTCGAAAAGAAAAAAAAACCTTTCTTGGTTAATCTAACTTGGTCATGGCAAATGCAAATTCTAAGACAGAAAATCCTAAAATCCATCACACAAATAAAGGCAGAGATTGCCATAGCCAAAAAAAAAAAAAAAAACATACACAGCATGTTTGGGCACATTATTTTAGCCTCCATTCCATCGTGGTCCATCACTAATGGTTCGTTTGGATGTTTGCTTTGGCCCTTGGTATTGGACATTCGGGAGGTCTGAGCCCCGAATACCCCAAATTCAACTGTTTGGCGGGTCTGTGTATTGAAGCTATGCATTCGGCCTCGATATCTAGCCCAGACCCGAACGAGAGAAAAGGAGAGGAGCAAATGTCGAGGGGTTAGGCTGGAGATTGTGATGTATTCGCTCATGCCGCACAATCGTACCGCTTCGCTCTCCTCCCTAAACTCAGCCCGCAGAAACTCCCAGGCGGAAACCTTGCTAGCGCCGGCGGCCGCCGCGCAGGTACTCCCGCCCATCCTTCTCCGGCTGGGAATGGAGACGCCGGCCTCCCGCCACACGTTCCCAATCCCCATTGGCTTCTCTCCTGTTGCCTCTCTCTCTCCTGCCCCTCTCATCTATTTATTTTGTCTGCAGCGGTTTCCAGTTTGCTCCGGCGGCCGACGCACCAGCCTGGCGAGCTCTGGCGTCCGTCGTTTCTCAAAGATTTTGGTGCCACAGAACTCCATCCGGCGAAGAATACGACCGCAACCTACACCCTGGTCAGAGATAGGACCAGAAGAATATGTAATCCTAGATACCTATCGATTCTTGTATCCTCTCTCCGGCTCCTGTAACCTCTCCCTAGTGATAATATAAATCGAAAAGAACGCCCGATGATTTTCACCTAGTTGAATCGCATCAATACTTTCTCAATCCATTCTTTGCAAAAACTAGATAAAAATTGGTATGAATGTGCTTTGGATGTAAGTGTGAGCATTGCTTGTGCCAGTGATATGAAATTGTTTGCGAGATGAACTTGTAAATGCTTGTGAGAGTGTGTATGTTGCTGATTGTCAAGCTCCTATGTATAATGAGTTGCAAATTTTTGTTTACAAACAGTATAATGAACAAAGTCTCCGATAACTGAAATACCTCCCCTTGACCATCCGAACAACATTTGGTATTCAACTTTAATATCATGTCTAGATTTCCAATGTCTACACATCCAAACAAAAATATTGGCATTCGGTCTCAATATCAATATCATGGGTATTGGACATTCAACCCAATACAATGCCAAGCCTTCCAATGCAAACATCCAAACGGAGCATAAAGAAAGTTAAAGTTCAATGGTGCCTGCCAAGTACTACGAGCTACCAACCTACACAGTAACATCCTCGCAGTAATAAGAAGCAAATCCTGCAGCTATTAACCTACAATGATGACAGACAGATGCAGAAATGTGAAAATGTTAGCATGCCAGGCAGAACGGGCAAATCTAGCAACAAAGGAGCTACCGAGCTACCTCTCACTCACACTCTTGAAACATCACATAAATCACACAGGATTGCAAAGGGTGCTGCTGCGGAAAGGTAGGAGCCTGCTCACCGGGGTAAAGACGGGGTAGTCCTCGGCGACAGCAGCAACCCTCGGGAGCGCCGGCGACGCGGCAGGCGGCACACGGATGACGGCGGGGCTCCAGCTACCGCCGGCCCCGGCGCCGGCGTAAGCAGCATAGGTTCCGGCATTGGCGCCAGGCGGCGGGGCGGCGCCCTGGAGCAGGGCGGCGTGGAGCGCGCGCAGCTCCGTGGCCTTGGCGATGGCCGCCTGGATTTCCTGGCGCGTGGCCGGGAAAGGAGGAGCGGCGGGAGGGTGGGAGGAGGACGACGAGGCGGAGACACTCTCCGCGGCCATGGGCACCGCGACGGCGAGGAGTGGTGGGTCAAAGGGCGCGCCTTTGGCTCTGGCCTTGGCTTTCTGCGGAGCTGCGCCGCTGGAAGAGGGAAGAAAGGAATAATGGCTTGTTGTTGTATGTTTTGTTTGCGTATGTTGTCATGTATTTTGTACCCGGCTCTCTACAGTAATCACGCTTTGTACCAGTAGTACTTTAATGATTCTGGTGCCAATGCAGGACCAGCGTGGCATTGGATTTGGAGATGTTTGAGAGCGCAGGCCGGACTGTAGCAAGCACTGTCATCGGAAGGAGAAAAGCACGTGAGAGAGAATAGCTTTACAGATGAGATTTGGGCATGGCATCTAGAGGGAAAAAAGAATGTTGAGCTCAACTCTCTTGTTTGATTCTTTCCAAGACACTCGTGCTAATACATTAGCAGTCTACCATACAGTACTCTAGCCCTCTCTTTCCTATTGTTTGCTACTATAGCTAGTATCTCGCATAGTAAGAAATTTGACATTACATTGATGTTTCCCCTGTGTGGGATGGACATGGATGCAGAATACAGTGATGTGTACTGTAGGCTTGACTATCTGCTGCTGCTGGTAATGTATGTATAGGTTGCTGGGAGCGGTGTTTTGGAACATGGGTTCATATGCTCTCTATATTTCGAAATGCATCTTACATACGTTTTAAATTTTAAAAAAAATGAAACTAAAAGTTCGCACGTACATCTTCACGTGCTACGTGCTCACAAAGTTTCAAAAATCGATTTATCATGTGACGTGTGTAAAAAAGAAAAATTCACTAAAAATAATGCCACAAGATAAACTTTCTCTTTTCTATATAGACCACACAAAATATTGGTTTTTTGCGAAACTTGACGAACACACGTATATTGTGAAGATGTACATCTACAAAATTTTTTCCAAATTTTTTGACATTTCGAGAATTAATTTTTTAATAGAAAGGGCATACGCACCCAGGAGCCGAATTGAATTTCCGTAGGTTGCTGAAGTTTTTTACTCCTACTAACGAACATTTGCAGCTTCATTATTTAGTAGCAAGCAAAGTGGCGAGAAGCACGGGGAAAAGGCAAAGCACGGCCACATGGCTCCCACAGACACAAGCAAGCGCGATCGAACTGATTGATGATGACATGACAGTGCCCACACTGCCGCTGCGTTCGATTGGTTCACTTTCGGCTGCTTCAGGAATCGTATGGCTCTAGCGTATGTCCGGCACGCTCTACGCAGACACCGGTACAGTGGAGTACCAGGTATACGGACACGGACGTTGTCGCTGTCAGTAGACGAGAACAGCAGAATGTTGTATGTGAGCTGGAAATTAGCGGCAAGAGATCTGGGTGGTTAAGCTTGTAAGCGAGAACAGTTCTGGTGCGAACTTGTGGTTGGGCTGGAAATGAAATTGGTTGGCGCGAAAACGCTGTAACCAACACCTATCCAAGGGGGCACGCGCCATTGATTCTGATGTATCCGACCAATCATTTTCTTGAGTGCGTATAGACAGAGCCGGTTGCTCTCAGCCTCCCTGTACTACTGTACCGTAGTAGTTGCTCTCAAACCGGCCCACTTTTGCATTGTAGCTACGAGTCAACGTCTCACTTGACCTACACATAAGTTTCATAGAAAAAACACAGTTGCTGACTTAATTGGGAAAATACACAGCGCTTCGCTATTATATGGCCTTGGTTAAGATAGATCAAGTAAATCTAGATATACAAATACTCTATGTGCTTTCTCCCTCCTATGAAACATGTCTTAAGCTTTGTCTGAAAGTTAGATATATCTATATATTATTTAGCAACATCTAAATTCAGACAATGTTAAAACATATTTTATGGGACGGAGGAAGTACTACTTATTCTTTTGATTCGCTATACAAGGTAAATACCCAAGAACACAAAGCAGCAGAGATGAGGAGGGCATGCAGATGGTGCAGAGTATTTGCTCCAGCCGAAGGGATATATCTTCTCGATGATGATTATATTCATTGGTTAGCGAAACTTGTTATCACACCAACAATGGCGGTCATCACGCTCCCCCTTTCTTTCTTTGCTACATTATATTGAGCTCTCTTCAGACCCGAGGCAGACCAAGGCCATAGTGGCTAGGCGAGGTGCCGACCAGCGTAGTGTGCATAGTAGGTCTAAGATTAAATGTGTTTGATCCTATATGGCGTCTCTGTGTAGAACACTAGGTCTTCCTGGACAGATACAGATCTGGTAAAACCTGTGGGCGATCTTTCTTCACGATGATGCGCTGCTGGTGGGCCATGCCGTTATACCTGTGCATGGACAGCCTGACCCGAACCCCGGCCTGAAATTCCCAGGCATGGGCCTGAAAATGTTGTCCCGATGGCGAGCTGGGCTTGGGTAGTGCAAATATGTAACATAGGGAAGATGCCTAGCCCGACAGGCTTTCGGGCTTTTGGGCCGAGCCAAGCCTAGGCCTAGTTTTTAGTGTGTCGGGCTTTCTTTGGCCTGGCCTGAAGCATGGACCGAAGGATGCCTAGGCATATTTGTCGTAGGCGGATGAGTTGGCCTCGAGGATCTTCGCCAATAAGGATGTGGATTCGAGCTTCTGCATCTTGTTGCTCTGGTGCGGCGCTAGGCCCTCGTCGTCGAGCTTCTTCATCATGGTCATCAGGAGCAAGGAAGGGCAGAAGAGTGTCGACGCAGGCTAAGTCAATAAGTGTTACCATCTCTTGATCTATGGTTTTCAAGCTAGATTCTTCCTCTTAGCTGACCTCGGTGGCGAGAGAGAGGAAAGTGAAAGCTCTAGTTCTAGGAGATGGCGGAGGGAGTTTGCGGAGTCTGCGTTTGTTGCGGTGGTCCCCAAGTGACTACGCCTTGCACCCAGTGGTGGAGCTGCACTATGTTTGTGTGGTCAATTGACAACATGCCAAAATGGCGAGCAAAGAAAATTTAGCTACGGATACATCAAGATTGACCCCATAAATTCTAGTTTTTTACATCACTACAATTTTTTAAAGCTTTGACAACACTAGTTGGCAGTCCTAGCTCCGCCACTGCTTCCACCCCCACAATCTTCAGCCAAGAGCGCGCTTGGCCTCGCTGCTTGAGTTTGTCATACTCTTGTGGAGGATCTTCTTCAGCCTCGACGTGGCATCATGCGCTTATACTACCCCAAGTGGCCATGTCCCCGGCGGTGGTAGAGCTGGTTGTGCTAGGAGGGTTATCTTGTTCGGCGAAAAGCTTGCACTCAGTCTCGTTTAATTTTGTGATATGATGCATAGTGTTATGTGTACAAGCCAGGGCCATGCTATAATTTGTTCTTTCCGTGGGGTCTTTTTTTGTACATATACATCCAACGCTGAATTAATACAAATTCCAAGGACCTTTAAGAAAAGGGTTGTTTTGCGGTACCCAAAAATAAATAACAGCCATTAATTATCACAACGTAACATAATTATCATGTGCATGCTCCTGGTGCTCAGAAAAGCGTCGGTTTTACCAAGAACTCGTCTCAAGCCTCGTGATAAACAATCGCACAGAGGAGCGGTTTCAGGTTCTTTCTCACTCCTTCTCGCCGGCGAGTCTACTGCTCTCCTTTCCCTCCGATTGTCGTTCTGGCATCGTGAGGGGGAGGGGAGGCTTGGTTCTCGTTTGTGTGTGTGTTGTAGTTTTTGGTTTTCAGGTTTCCAAGGTTCCTCTATCAGCGCCATGGTGGGCCAAATGTTGATGGTGCTCTTAGGAATAATGGTCTCCCGGTCCATGTCCCCGCTCGCCAGATGTGTTGCTGATGCTGGCGAGAGGCTTGTGGAGTCCAAGCTGTTGGAGGGGCTTCGTTTTGGTGCTGCGTCATGCCGTGGCGGCAAGGATGGGCTGCTCTTGGAGTGTGGCGGTCTTGAATGCGGCGTATTTGTGGAAGATGGTGGAGGATCCATGTTATATTGTGATACAAATTCATACTAAAGGGAGGCTAACTTCCGACGAGCGAGCGAGGCCCGTCACGCAGTACGGATCGATGCTACCGCCTATATATACCTCTTGTAAGCCGTCGGCTAGGGTTTATAATATTATAAGATAATCCACGTCATTTGTAAACATTCCCCGATATAATGAAGTTTTGACGGCTGGCGCCCGTGGTTTTTTCCTCTCTGTGTTGGAGGGGGTTTCCACGTTAAAATCTTGTGTCTCCGCTGCGTTTTCCTTTATCGTTCTTCGTTATTTGTTTGTCACGTTTATAACAAGTGGTATCAGAGCTCATGTTTCAAATCTAGGATTTGCGACATGTCTTCCTTGAAGTTCGATCTACCGCAGCTAGATTACACCACGAGATTTTCTCTGTGGTAAGTGAAGATGAGGGTGATCCTCGCCTAAACTTCTGATCTGGATGAAGCTCTTGAAGGATTTGGCAAGTCTAATGCAAAGAATTGGACCGATGATGAAAAGCGAAAAGACCGTAAGGCTTTGTCATTGATTCAACTTCATCTATCCAATAATATTTTGTAGGAAGTGCCTGCTAAGAAAAACTGCAACAACGCTGTGGTTGAAACTGAAATCGATCTTCATGTCCAAAGATCTAACTAGTAAGATGCACGTGAAGATAAAGTTTTTCTCGCACAAGTTGCAAGAATGTGCGTCAATAATGACTCACCTATCGATCTTTAGAGAGATCGTTTATGATTTGTTGTCCATGGAGGTAAAGTATGAAGATGAGGATCTCGCTCTTCTATTGTTAGTCTCATTGCCTAATTTGTTTGCAAATTTTCGAGACACCATCCTATATAGCCATGATGAACTAACCCTAGACGAAGTTTATGAGGCCCTCCAGCAGAGGGAAAAGATGAAATCTACGGTGCAGGCAGAGGGTTCGTCATCTAAGACAGAAGCACTGCAGGTCCGAGGCAGGACCGAGAATAGAAACAGCAACTACAACAGATATAAGAGCACGACCGACAAAGTTCGTTCAAAGTCCAAGGGACGAGATAGTAAGTTATGCAAGTATTGTAAGAAAATTAACCACAATATTGATGATTATTGGAAGTTGCAGAACAAGGAGAAAAGAAACGGTACTTACCGACCGAAAAACAAATCTGATGGTGATGGTAAGGCTACTGTTGTTTTCAGTGATAATTCTGATGGTGATTGCTTAGTTCTATTTGCTAGTTGTGTTTCTGGTAACGATGAGTGGATCCTTGATTCTGTATGTTCGTTTCGTATTTGCTGTAAAAAAGACTGGTTCAGTTGTTATGAGTTTGTGCGGAGTGGATATGTTGTGCGTATGAGAGATAACAACCCATGTGAGATTGTGGGCATTGGCTTTGTTCAGATGATGACATGACACACACACTAACAGATGTGAGACACATACCTGGCATGGCCAGAAATCTGATCTCTCTCAGTATCCTTGATGTTGATGGGTACAAACACTCCGGTTCTCGCGGATTTCTGAAGGTATCAAAAGGTTCTCTCGTTCACATGATTGGTGATATGAATTCTGCGAAATTATATGTTCTTAGAGGTAGCACTTTGTTTGGTATTTCTGTTGCTGTTATTCCCGGTGAACATGATAAAACTAATATGTGGCATATGCGTCTTGTACATATGAGTGAACAAGGCATGGAAGAATTGCACAGGAGATACCTGCTAGATGGATGCAATTTGAGTAAGTTTGAGTTCTGTGAGCACTGCATTTTTGGTAAGCATAAAAGAGTTAAATTCAATGCTTCCGTTCATACCACTAAAGAGATTTTAGAATATGTGCATGATGAAGTGCGGGGACCTTCCCGCAAGACTTCTCTTGGTGGTGCAAATTACATGCTTACTATCATAGATGATTACTCCAGAAAAATATGACCTTTATTTCTGAAACATAAATCTGATGTATTTGATGCTTTTAGAAAGTGAAAAGTTATGGTAGAGAAGCAAAAAAGAAAAGAAAGTTAAATTGCTTTGTACTGACAATGGCATGGAGTTTTGCTCTACTATTTTTAATGATTACTGCAACGATGAAGGAATTGCCAGGCACCACATCACCCCGTACACTCCTCAATAGAATGGTGTGGCGGAGAGGATGAACAGAACCATCATCTCCAAGGCTCGATGCATGTTGTCCAATGTTGGTATGCATAGACGTTTTTGGGTTGAAGCAGCCTCCACTGCTTGTTACTTGATAAACATGTCACTTTGCATTCCGCTTGATAAGAAAACTCCTATTGAGTTATGGTCTGATTCACCTACAGATTATTCATAGTTGAGATTTTTCGGTTTCACTGCTTATGCACATGTTGATAATGGAAAGCTAGAGCATATGGCTGTTAAGTGTGTGTTTCTTGGTTATGGTTCAGGAATTAAGGCATATAAGTTACGTAATTTTGAAACTAAGAAAGTTTTGCATAGCAGGAATATTGTCTTTAATGAGGCTGTCATGTTTTATAAGAGTTCATCTACATATGTTTCTGATGCTACTGATTTGTTTTGATGATTATGATGATGAGCAACAGAGGATTAGCGTGTAGGTGGAGCACATGGAGGAGAAAGAAAATGATGTTGCTAGAAATGATAAAACTGTTGTTCAGCACTCATCACGTGTTTCGCAGCAAACAAATAGTTCCATTGATGCTGAAAGACCGAGGCGTAACAAAGGTCCATGTCCTCGTTTAATTGAAGAGTGCACTACAAGAAAAGTTGCCATGGCCGACGAAGTTGAAGTCGCGCCGTGGTTGCTGGTGTACCATGGCCGACGATTTTGGTCCCTCCGTGGTGCATGTCAAAACTTTTTTTTTTGAGGCCACCTAGCCCGACGAAGCGGCCAAAACGTGGCGTATGGTGGCCCGGGACGTGGTGCATCTCGAAATCTCGGGTTCGCGGCCGAGTCAGCAAATCCGCACCGCCGAGGGATGTAGGGCCCGATGGCAGCCTCTCAGTTTTTTTTTTTACATCGCGCCATCTCGTTCAACGAGCCGTTTACGATGCAGGATCATGGGTCCCGCATGTCATCCTCTATGAACCAAAATTCTTTCTATTCTTGGATTTTTTTGACCCCCTGGCTACTTCCTTTTCTTTTGATCCCTTGCCGCCTTGAAACGTTGAGACCGTCAAAATGGGACCCGCATGTCATCCTCTATGTGCAATCAACTTTCTTTTCTTGTTTTTTTTGCACCTCAAATTTGGTCACTTGCCTTTTTCTTTCGATCCCCGCCGCCTCTCAAACGGTGATACCGCTGTTAACTGGGACCCGCATGTCATCCTCTATGTACTATAAAACTTTCTTTTCATGGATTATTTTTGGCACCTCAAATTTGGTCACTTGCCTTTTTCTTTCGATCCCCCGCGCCTCTCAAACGGTGATACCCTGCTCTGGACCCGCATGTCATCCTCTATGTACTATAAAACTTTCTTTTCTGGATTATTTTTGGCACCTCAAATTTGGTCACTTGCCTTTTCTTTCGATCCCGCCGCCTCTCAAACGGATACCGCTGCTAACGGGACCCGCATGTCATCCTCTATGTACTATAAAACTTTCTTTTCTGAATTATTTTTGGCTCCTCATATTTTTTCACTTGCCTTTTTCTTTCGATCCCCCGCCGCCTCTCAAACGGTGATACCGCTTCGCTAAATGGGACCCGCATGTCATCCTCTATGTACTATAAAACTTTCTTTTCTTGGATTTTTTTGGCACCTCATATTTATTACTTGACTTTTTCTTTCGATCACCTGCCTCTCAAATGTTGATACCGCTGCAAATGGGACCCGCATCTCATCCTCTATGTACTATAAAACTTTCTTTTCTGATTTTTTTGGCACCTCATATTTGGTCACTTGCCTTTTCTTTTGATCCCCGCCTCTCAAACGTTGATACACCTGCTGCTAAATGGGACCCGCATGTCATCCTCTATGTACTATAAAACTTTCTTTTCTTGGATTTTTTTTGGCACTCATATTTGGTCACTTGACTTTTTCTTTCGATCCCCGCCTCTCAACGGTGATACCGCTGCGCTAAATGGGACCCGCATGTCATCCTCTATGTACTATAAAACTTTCTTTTCTTGAATTATTTTTGGCTCCTCATATTTTTTCACTTGCCTTTTCTTTCGATCCCCCCGCCAAACTGATACCGCTGCCGCTAAATGGGACCCGCATGTCATCCTCTATGTACTATAAAACTTTCTTTTCTTGAATTATTTTTGGCTCCCGATATTTTTTCACTTGCCTTTTTCTTTCGATCTCATGCCACGTTTGAAACGTTGAGGAACCTGCTGCTCATGGGACCCGCATGTCATCCTCTATGTACTATAAAAGTTCATTTTCTTGGTTTTTTTCACCATCTGATTTTTGCAATTTCTTTTTTCTTTTGATCCCCAGCCTTGCTT
This sequence comes from Lolium multiflorum, assembly GCA_030979885.1. Taxonomy (NCBI): domain Eukaryota; kingdom Viridiplantae; phylum Streptophyta; class Magnoliopsida; order Poales; family Poaceae; genus Lolium; species Lolium multiflorum. The sequence continues at coordinate 83,027,610 of CM061753.1, forward strand.
GCGCTGCTAAATGGGACCCCATGTCATCCTCTGTACTATAAAACTTTCTTTTCTTGAATTATTTTTGGCTCCTCATATTTGGTCACTTGCCTTTTCTTTCGATCTCATGCCAAGTTTGAAACGTTGAGGAACCTGCTGGCTCATGGGACCCGCATGTCATCCTCTATGTACTATAAAAGTTTATTTTCTTTATTTTTTCACCCGATTTTTGGCTATTTCCTTTTTCTTTTGATCCTGCCGCCTTGGAAACGTTGAGTAAGCTGCTGACTCATGGGACCCGCATGTCATCCTCTATGTACAATCAACTTTCTTTTTCTTTTGATCTCAAGCCGCATTTGAAACGCTGAGACCGCTGCTGCTAAATGGGACCCGCATGTCATCCTCTACGTACAATAAAGTTTTTTTCTTGGATTATCTTTGGCTGATATTTTGTCACTTGCCTTTTTCTTTCGATCTCATGCCGCCTTTGAAACGTTGAGTAAGCTGCTGGCTCATGGGTCCCGCATGTCATCCTCTACGAACAATAAAAGTTTCCTTTCTTGGAGTTATTTTTTACCCTAATTTCTGGCTATTTGCCTTTTCTTTTGATCTCCTCCCCTCTGAAACGATGAGGACGCTGTTGGCAGGTCGGTCCCACATGTCATCCTCTATGAACAATAAAAGTTTCCTTTGATGGATTTATTTTGAACCCCTCATTAATTTCTGGATATTTCCCTGCCGCTTGGAATCGTTGAGGATGCTGCCTCATGGGTCCCGCATGTCATCCTCTCGAACGGTAAATGTTTATTTTCTTGGATTTTGTGACCAAACGATTTTTGGCTTATTTTTTCTTTCGATCACCTGCAGCCTTTAAAACGTTGAGGACGCCGCCGGCTCACGGGTCCCACATGTCAACCTCTATGAACAATAAACGCCGAGGATGCTGTGCCTCATGGGTCCCGCATGTCATCCTCTCAACTAAAATGTTTTCTTGGATTTTTTACCAACAGATTTTTGGTTTATTTTTTCTTTCCATCCCCTGCCGCCTTTAAAACGTTGACGACGCTGTTGGCTCATGGGTCCCCGATGTCAGCCTCCCCGTACAAGAAACATATGATATCTTGATTATTTTGCAGACAATAAACAATGTATTGCGCTCCGAGCTATTTCAAACGGATAATTAAATCTTTATTTTTACATAAACAAACTTATATGTTGAATCTCCTTGTTTTTTTGTCTTTGCGAAGCATAGGACTTTCCTGTTTTTTAGAAAATTGAACTTTCCTGTTTTGGAGTGGGCTGAAATTGTACGAGTCAAAAGGCCAAGCAGATAGTTCGAAAGCCCAGATGTCCAGATGCAGCCCAATTGAAATCTTTCTTCTTGGATTTTTTTCACCCCCTGATTTCTGGCTACTTCATTTTTCTTTTGGTCTGTGTCGCCTTGGAAACGTTGAGACCGCTGCTGCAAAATGGGACCCGCATGTCATCCTCTACGTACAATAAAATTTCTTTCTTTTTGGGCTCCCGATATTTGGTCACTTGCCTTTTTCTTTCGATCCTGCAGCCTCTCAAACGGGATACCGCAAAATGGGACCCGCATGTCATCCTCTACGTACAATAAACTTTCTTTTCTTGGATTATTTTTGCGATATTTGGTCACTTGCCTTTTTTTCTTTGATCTCATGCCACGTTTGAAACTTTGAGGAACTGGCTCGTGGGACCCGCATGTCATCCTCTATGTGCTATAAAAGTTTATTTTCTATGGTTTTTTTTCACTCTCTGATTTTTGTCTATTTCCTTTTTCTTTTGATGCCCTGCCGCCTTGGAAACGTTGAGTAAGCTGCTTAACATGGGACCCGCATGTCATCCTCTATGTACAATCAAGTTTCTTTTCTTGAATTATTTTTGGCTCCTGATATTTCGTCACTTGCCTTTTTCTTTCGATCTCATGCCACGTTTGAAACGTTGAGGAACCTGCTGGCTCATGGGACCCGCATGTCATCCTCTATGTGCTATAAAAGTTTGTTTTCTTGGATTTTTTTCACCTTTGATTTTTGGCTCCCGATATTTCGTCACTTGCCTTTTACTTTTGATCCCCTGCCCCTTTGAAACGTTGAGTAAGCTGCTGGCACATGGGACCCGCATGTCAACCTCTATGTCCATCAACTTTCTTTTCTTGGATTTTTTTGACCCCCTACTTTCTAGCTACTTTCTTTTCTTTGATCTCAAGCCGCATTTCAAACATTGAGACCGCTCTGCAAAATGGGACCCGCATGTCATCCTCTATGTACAATAAATCTTTGATTATTTTTGGCACCTCATATTTGGTCACTTGCGTTTTTTTCTTTCGATCTCATGCCACCTTTGAAACGTTGAGTAAGCGCTGGCTCATGGGTCCCCCATGTCATCCTCTACGAACAATAAAAGTTTCCTTTCTTGGAGTTATTTTTGCCCCCTAATTTCTGGCTACTTCCTTTTTCTTTGATCCCGCCGCCTTTGAAACGTTGAAAACTTTCTTTTCTTTGATTATTTTTGGCTCCTGATATTTGGTCACTTGCCTTTTTCTTTCGATCTCATGCCACGTTTGAAACGTTGAGGAACTGCTGGCTCATGGGACCCGCATGTCATCCTCTATGTGCTATAAAACTTTCCTTTGTTGGATTTTTTTTCACCCTCTGATTTTTGGCTTGCCTTTTTCTTTTGATCCCCTGCCCCCTTTGAAACGTTGAGGTGCTGGCTCATGGGACCCGCATGTCATCCTCTATGTACTATAAAACTTTCTTTTCTTGGATTTTTTGGCACCTCATATTTGGTCACTTGCCTTTTCTTTCGATCGCCTGCCGCCTCTCAAACGTTGATACAGCTGCTGCTATATGGGACCCGCATGTCATCCTCTATGTACATTCAAGTTTCTTTTCTTGGACTATTTTTGGCTCTTGATATTTGGTCACTTGCCTTTTTCTTTCGATCTCATGCCACGTTTGAAACGTTGAGGAACTGCTGCTAAATGGGACCCTCATGTCATCCTCTATGTCCATCAACTTTCTTTTCTTGGATTATTTTGAGCCCCTAATTTCTAGCTACTTTCTTTTTCTTTGATCTCAAGACGCATTTGAAACATTAAGACCGCTGCTGCAAAATGGGACCCGCATGTCATCCTCTATGTACAATAAATCTTGGATTATTTTTGGCTCCGATATTTGGTCACTTGCCTTTTTCTTTTGATCACCTGCCGCCTTTGAAACGTTGAGGATTCTGCTGGCTCATGGGTCCCGCATGTCATCCTCTACGAACAATAAAAGTTTCCTTTCTTGGAGTTATTTTTTACCCCTAATTTCTGGATATTTGCCTTTTTCTTTTGATCCCCTGCCCCCTTTGAAACGATGAGGACTGTTGGCAGGTCGGTCCCACATGTCATCCTCTATGAACAATAAAAGTTTCCTTTGGTGGATTTATTTTTGACCCCTAATTAATTTCTGGTTATTTCCTTTTTTCTTTTGATCCCCTGCCGCTTCTCAAACGGTGATACCGCTGATGCTAAATGGGACCCGCATGTCATCCTCTATGTACTATAAAACTTTCTTTTCTTGGATTTTTTTGGCACCTCATATTTGGTCACTTGCCTTTTTCTTTCGATCCTGCCGCCTCTCAAACGTTGATACAGCTGGCTAAATGGGACCCGCATGTCATCCTCTATGTACAATAAAGTTTCTTTTCTTGGATTATCTTTGGCTCCTGATATTTGGTCACTTGCCTTTTTCTTTCGATCTCATGCCGACTTTGAAACGTTGAGGCTGCTGGCTCATGGGTGCCGCATGTCATCCTCTATGAACAATAAAAGTTGGGGATGTCTATTTGTCAGCTGACTGATTTTCAATTCAGCGTAAGTCAGTTTTTCTTCAAATTATAAGACGGCACATGGCATAGGCAAAAATCAGTCAAGCCCATAAAAAAAGAATTTTACCAAGCCTTGTATGTGGGCTAAATCCCTATAATTAGCAACAGACAAACAAGTTGCAAACAGAAAAAAAAATCCATAATACATGATTTAAAGACCTTAAAACGTTGTTTGGCGAAAATTACATGTTTTGTATTATGTAAACATAGTTGTAATGGACTGTAAACTGTGAGATGGGGAAACTGAAAGAAAATCGTCTACATGATTTGAAAGTAAAATTACAGACTTGTTTGCCTAATTTTACATGTTCCAAATCATGTAAATACCAGTGTAATGGACTGTAATTCGTCATATACAAATTTACACAAAAAGTTCAGTAAATATCTATCCGCTGACTTAGTCATGCACGCGTTTTACATCCAAAACCTCCCGACACAAACGTGTGCAGCTATAGCAGATGGCTAAGTACGGTACACAGTGGCTCAGAGAAACACGTGCAAGTCCACAATCGCGATGCCTAATTGGTTGGACAGAAATTCGACTGATGGCCAAAAAAGAATAAGTCGACTGTTTCTTAGCAAATCCTAAAAGTTTCCTTTGTTGGATTTATTTTTTACCCTCTGATTTTCGGCTATTTCCTTTTTCTTTTGATCCCCTGCCGCCTTAGAATAGTTGAGGATGCTGCTGCCTCATGGGTCCCGCATGTCATCCCCTCAGAAAGGTAATTGTTTCTTTTCTTGGTTTTGTTTACCAACTGATTTTTGGCTTATTTTTTCTTTCGATCTCCTGCCGCCTTGAAAACGTTGACGACGCTGCTGGCTCATGGGTCCCCAATGTCAGCCTCCCCGTACTGCAAATCCTCTTTATGCAAAGGTTGAGGATGCTGCTGCCTCAAGGGTCCCGCATGTCATCCTCTTAGAACGATAAATGTTTATTTTCTTGGATTTTTACCAACTGATTTTTGGTTTATTTTTTCTTTCGATCCCCTGCCGCCTTTAAAACGTTGACGACGCTGCTGGCTCATGGGTCCCTGATGTCAGCCTCCCCGTACAAGAAACATGTGATATCTTGATTATTTTGCAGACAATAAACAGTGTATTTCGCTCTGAGCTATTTCAAAGGGATAAATTAAATCTTTGTTTTTACATAAACAAACTTATATGTTGAATCTCCTTGTTTTTTGTTTTTGCCAAGCATAGGACTTTCCTGTTTTGGAGTGGGCTTAAATTGTACGAGTCAAAAGGCTTCCAGCACGATAGTTCGAAGGCCCAGATGTCCAGATGCAGCCCAATTGAAATCTTTCTTTTCATGGATTTTTTGACACCCTGATTTCTGGCTACTTCCTTTTTCTTTTGATCCTGTGCCGCCTGGAAACTATGAGACCGCTATTGCAAAATGGGACCCACATGTCATCCTCTATGTACAATAAAAGTTTCTTTTCGTGGATTATTTTTGGCTCCTGATATTTGGTCACTTGCCTTTTTTCTTTCGATCCCGTGCAAAATGGGACCCGCATGTCGTCCTCTATTTACAAAAGAAGTTTCCTTTCTTGGAGTTATTTTTTACCCTAATTTGTGGCTACTTCTTTTTTTTTTGATTCCCTGCCGCCTTTGAAACGTTGAGGACTCTGCTGGCTCATGGGCCCCACATGTCAGCCTCTGTGAACAATAAACCTTTCCTCTGTGAACACTAGCATTGACGAACTGAATGTGAACATGCGTTACAGGCTTTTTTTAGTAAATTTTGTCAACCAATTGCTAGCTTCTGTAAATACACTAGTAGTACATACATCGCGAAAGCATTAGAATATTAGACCATGTTCACAAGAATAACATCAAGTCCGAACTACATTAACAGAGTGATAAAATATATTGTTCAGACCAGTACAAAATATAGGGAGTTAAACTAACACTATGCAGAAATTGGCCCTTCTCTTGCATCTATCCCTCTAGCAAAGGGATCAGCCACTGACAAGTCATGTACCAACCAGCTAAGAACACCGTCCGAGCTGAACTTATCTAAGGATGGTAAATATCCAAACTGAAAATCAACATCTCTATAAGCGGTGTTCTTCAGGTCTAGCTGCTTGAACTGGGTATCCCACCAGATCTCCTTGTGATGATATCTTACACCAAAATTCATTACTTTGAGCATTCTAGTGTTCTGTATAAAGAACCTGGAGACAATAACATCATTTCTCCTTCCTCGGTAGTCAGAAATCGAAATTTCTTTGAGGTGGAGATCAAGGCATTCAATGGGACAGGCTGGCTCATTATGCAGCACATGAACCTTATTGCCGGTTCTATAAAACTGCAAAGAAGTCAAATTAAGTAGTCAGTACAATAACAAAGTACTTCATAGCTATCAACTAATGAATATCTCAGGTGAGTTGAATCATGTGTTAATTGAGGACCGTGGAACAACATAATCCCCTGACACGTTCCAATTTGATAGATGCACTTTTTTACATCTGTTATTGTCATTGTAAAGTTGGGGAAAGGTTACCAACATGGGAAACTCCAATCCGCAACTAGTTGCGGGTGCACCCCATTTTTCTTTTGACACTTCCAAGTTTCCAAAAAAAATGTAAACTAAAAGTCTGGACATACATTGTGTTCTATCATGTGCTTCTGTGAAGTTTCATCCAAAAATATGATAATATGTGATCTACACAAAAAAAGAACAAATGATGTGTAAATAGTAAGTCACACTATTTACATATGTCTTCTCTTTTTTACACAGATCACATATTATCATGTGTTTATATGAAACTTCACAGATGCACAAGATACAACACATTGTATGACAAGAAGTTTAGTTTTGAACCAACATAATATAACTCCATTGTGGATGTTCTTCTAGTACAATTGTTCAACTGATCTAGGCTAATAAGTAATAACAGGTTAACTCCATGTAACTCTACAGTTTTTGCTCATAGTGGTAAACAGTTAACAACAACGAATTTACCTGGATATATAGCTTCTCCGTGCAGGGAAAGCATCTAAGAAATGCAAGTAGTTGATCCAGACGAGGGCCGTCAGATTTTAGAACCAAGTTCTTCACTGTGCACAGAGAATTTTCCAAGCTTATGGGCATCATCCTCTACAGGACAATGGTACATATGTCAAAAAAAATAACAAAAATGTGAGTTAATTCAACAAGAAGAAGGCTGTTCTACCAAAAAGTTTATGCGTCCAATAACAAGTTGGCAGCCAGGGTACGACGCAAAGCCCAACACCATCAACTTTGGTGCGTTGGCGACCTGGATTAGTAGTGGAACATCATCAACGCATATGACCAATCTCTCGAGGCAAGATGCATCCATAATTTGCACCGTGTCTAACTGAATAAGTTCGGTGGTGTTGCGTTTCCAATAGCTAGCCACACTAATTGTACGAAGATTTGGCATTTGAATGTTGAGTTGGGTGAACCCGTGGACCCCCTCAAGGTGAAGTGCCTCGAGCACAATACAGCGGGTGAACAGGCGGTCGATGTTCGTCGCCTTACAGATGTAGACGTCATAGAGCAAGAGCCTTTTGAGTTGGGGGAAAAGAAGCATGGAGTTGGCATGAATCTCGGGCAAATAGCAAGTAGAAATGCTGACAATGCGCAGCGTGGGCGCGCAGCGGAACGCGGACAGCGGGAAGGAGCGCATCACAGTTCCAGCATCGAATCTGAGGTTCTCGACGCAAGATAGGGTGCTGGACCGGAACCAGCTGTCGAGCGTGGTGTCGACCTTGCAAGTGGTTCTGAAGGGGTCGATTGACACGCTTCTGGCGGGGCCAGGGTGAGCGGCGAGGATACTGGAGACCGCGGCGATGCGTTTGTGGTTTTGCTTGGCGAGTTCGTCGTCGATCTCGAGGTTAAGTGGGACGGAGTGCCAGAGGTGGCGCCACCGTTTGGAGACCAAGGTTGTGCTTACAGCGGATACAGTGGGCAGGTGGGAGATGATGATGTGGAGAATCTGGTCCGGTAGGCGGCTGATGAGGTCGTTGTCGCCGACGAGGAGGTTAAGTGGGACGGAGCGCCAGAGGTGGCGCCACCGTTTGGAGAGCAATGTTGTCCTTACAGCGGATATCATGGGCAGGAGGGAGATGATGATGTGCAGCATCTCGTCGGGGAGGCGGCTGATGAGGTCGAGGCTCGACGGAGGCTCTTCCCGATCTGGCTCGACCCGCCTTCGGGAGTTGAGCGGCTCCGCCTCCATCTGACACGGCGGCGACACACGCAACGCCGCAGTCGTCTGCTGGACAGGGGAATAGGCGCAGCGGCGGTGGTGAGGACAGAAAGGTACTCGGCGGTGGATTTAGGTGGATGGCGGATGCAAGTGCGCTGGGGGTTTTTGGAGGAGACGGCAAGCGCTATGCAAGGAACTATTGCGGCGGGCGGCCAGCCGGGGTGCCTGAGGAGAGAAAGGTAGTATACTATGCGGTGCGGCGTTTGCGTCTCCCTTCCCCACGCGTGCAGCCTTCACATTTCACAAGACGTGCGAGTTTTTCAACAGAGATTATCAAGTGGAGAGACTTTCCCAATGCAATTGTCTCTCCACTTGATAATCACTCTTGAAAACACCGAGAAGATGGCGGTGAAGAAGACGGAGAGGCAAGGAAAAAAACAATATGAATTGAAATCAAATATAATACGGGCGTTCCTTCTCTCTCTGGTCTCTGCTGCACTTACTGCACCTGTGGTGCAGGCGTGTGACCCGAGAAGAAGCTAATGTACTGTATAGCCGTCCCTTGCACGCCGTGTAGCTGTATTTTGTCTCGTCAAATCAGCTCGGGACAGTTTCAGCAGAGAAAACATCATTTTTTCTTGCCATCATCATAATAGGCGAACATTACCACGGGCACACGGTAGTGCACATCCAACTTGTACTACTCAATCCTCCATATGCTGCACAAACCACCACTTTAACTTTTTCTTCGCAGTTTTCATGATTTTTAGCAGTTTCCACCATGTGGTGGTCTAATCTGTTGCAATTTTTACCACTTGGTCATCTGATCAGTTATTTTGTCATGTCGATGGCAAAATCAACAAGTGGATGCCAACTTTTTTGAAGGGCTACTCTCTAAAACACAGTTTGCATTATGGCATGTTTGGTATTTTCCCTAGGTAGTACTACATCCTAAAAAAATTGACTACATGCTTTTATTTGCCTATTTTAAGCACCTTTTACCATGATTTCAAATTTAGGTCAAACTCACGGGGGCCATAGGATGCACGGCATTTATTTGGCAATTGTTTCAGTATGGCCAACTAGTTAGGCCTCCTTTGGTTCATAGGAAATGGAAAGTATAGGAAAAGGAAAATCATAGAATTGGGATGTCATGTCTACTTCAATCCTATGGGAATCGTGCTCCTTTGATTCATATGATTGTCATAGGAATTATGTTGGATTCGGTTCTTATGGGAAAAATTCCTATACAAGTCATTTGATTCATAGGAACTATTCATATAGGAATCTTGTAGTGCAAATCTTATAGGAAAAAACCATTAGCTAATACCTCATGGAAAAGTTCCTTTGCCACAATCAAAGACACATCATGTTCCTATAGGATTCAACTTGGCATAACATTCCAATCATGCACCTTTCATATTCCTACGCCCTCCATATTCCTTTGAATAAAAGGAGCCCGAAGTTTATTTGATTGTAGCAAAGGAATTTTCCATGTATCGACAGTTTGACATGGTATTTTAATAACCAATCAAGAAGGCATGCAAACGTACTTAAAAACACACATGGTGCCAAAATCGGTGAAAGGGAATATTCTCAAGAACATAGGTAGGTCATGTTTGGCATTGTTCCTAGGTATTTCATCACAAATGATGAATCCATGATAAATTACTAACATTCGGAAGTTTGCCATGGTTCTAGCATTAACCAACTCACCTCTCACTTCGGAAGAGAGCCATGCGAACTCCAAGATGGATTCTGTCAAAAAAAAAACTCCAACATGCATGGTGCCAAAATCTGGTAAGTTCTTCTAAAAAATATTTTGGTGTGCCATGTTTGGTATTTTGATATATATGTAGATTACTTACATCACAAACAACTACTCAATGCTTTCGTTTGCCATATGGGTGTTACGTACTTGGATGCAACGCATATGTTTGGTCATTTTTTGGGGGGTACCACACATTTAGTGCACATCACGTATATATAGTTTCCCCTTTTTTAATTGTACTTCGTGTACTTCGCGTTGAAATTTCAAATTATATGGAAATGAGCCCAGAACTAATTTAATATATGGTCACAAACCGAAATAATTCGTGAAATTTTGAAATGTCCATCCTACCATATCAACCACATGAAAAATTGCATTGGCGGCAATCTGCCACTACAAATTTTAACCATTTCACGCAAAACACTCATGTAGTAATTTGTTCCCTTCTAGCACTTCATAAATCTCCCCGGTCTTGTTTGAAAAGGAGCCCCCGTCCGAAGAGTCCCTGTTTATAACTAAAACTAATTATTTCAGTACCGCATAAATTGCAATTACCATTAGATAAACAAGACTAAGATAGAGCATGTACCACCTGTCAATTACCGGTTCGCAATCTCCATATGCTCGCAATGATCGGTTCCACATTATACTTGGTCGAATTCAATTAAACATACAAGTACATCATGCCGAAGTTTTGTTCTAGGACATGGACACGTTCAAACTAATCACGGTAATAGATGATACAACATCGCACACATAAATAGACGACATGTCTAAAATCATACATTTTTTGAACACAGAAATGTCCCGAAGGACCTCGCGACACTGCTTTTATATTATGATGACGGTGGGATTACAGACTGCAATTAAGCTAGGAGGACCCTCCAAGTAAAAGGAAACTACAGACAAGACATCCAAAAGTACAAAAAGAACTCTAGTTCTAGAAAAGGAAACTCCATCCGGTCCTTCTCCACCGAGCTCAGATTAGCCTCAAAGCGCGATCATCTTCTCCATCGAGACCGGCAAGATCAACCACCTACCGTCTCGTTGGCGCATGCGGGCACGTCACCTCATGTTGAAAGTATTCGAGCAAGTCGCCGCTCATGTCGCAACCATCGTTGCTGCAATCCACCTTCAACAAGGAGGCAAATCTACTTAAATCCTCATCCTCTTCGTAGATGCCGTCGCAGTTCGGGCACACGAGACTGGGTAGGTTTCTTAAGCAGCTTCCGCATGCAATGTGATGTCCCTCCCCCATGCGAATGCACTGCTTAATACAAGGAAATTTACATGACTGTTGGCCCAAAGAAAAATATAGTTGGGTGGAACCTAGTGAAGAAAGTACTAACCCGTTATAGTGGACGTCGTGCGATTTGAGAGCACAAACCGCAGATGAACGTTCTTCTCACCACATTCTTTTCCATAACACATTCACGGGAAAAGTACATGCTTTCAGATGGAGGACTTTCACCTTGGAAGACGCCCTGGCATCCCGGGCACGCGCCACCGGGCAGGTTCCTAGCGCAGCTGTCGCATGCAACCTTCTTGCACGAACAGCACTGCTTAATACAAGGAAATTAACACGACTGTTAGCCCAAATTAAAATACATCTTGATGAACCTAGTGAAGAAAGTACTAACCCGCCAAAATGGAGGTTGTGCGGATTGAGAGCACAAACCGTAGGTGAGCAGTCTTCTCAAATTAGCATCGTCGACAAAAGCTCGATCTAAAGCTACCAGGGGGGACCTCCATGCCCAACGATTCTAAATGTGAAGGAGATAGGGATAGAGGGTCGTAGTCTTCGACTTGTATAGTATATATATGGGAGGGAATTGCAGATTCCACCAAGGAACGAGATCCAGTAACTTCACTGGCGACTTGTACGTGAGTCATTCGATCAAGATCCAACGCACATGGTTGATCCAAATTTTAAACTTAAAATTAAACTCAATTTTCAAATGAAGTAAAACTTTACCAGAATACTTAAGAAAGATATATATCTTACTGTAATGTTTTCGATTTTTTTCGAGCAACTTAAAATGTGACTACAAATTCTGGATCAACTGTGTCCGTTGGATCTTGATCCGATGGCTCATGTACGTAAAGTTGCATTTTGGAGTAAGTAAAGTCACTGGCCTCAAGTTCCACCACCTCATACTTCGTATGTTGCACAAAAACACCATTTGGAAGGATATTTTGCGGTTTCCACCATGTACTGCTCCAATCTGTTGTGATTTCACCACTTAATCTTCTAATCAACCAATTATACTGGTAAATATTCTCTTACTTTGCATCTCAAACATTTCCCTGACTTTGAGTCCCTGCGCGCTAGTACACTCAATAAAGACAGAGAGAGAGGAGAGACGCTGAGGAGGACTTTGAGTTCTAGTACCTCACCTGGCCGGAATAAGTACGCTGGCAGCCTGACCTGCCCTAAGTACGTCCGGTCAAATCGATGCCTTGCCTTGCACGCCGTCTGCGCGCATCCATGTCTTCCCGATGAAATTGTCAGTCCAAAAAAATCGGAAATTTAATTCGGCTATTGGGCGGATATGCTACCTCGACCCAAAAAAACATATTTTTAATTTTCAAAAAATTCTAACAAAAAAATCCGCATGTACTTCTCGATAATCTATGTGTGTTCGTGTAGTTTCGTGAAAAGCCGATATTTTTTGTGGTTGATGTAAACAGCTTTATTTTTAGCAATAAATTTTATCTTTTTTACATAGCCCAAACGACAATTTAGTTTTTTATGGAAAGACTTTATGCGCTCTTAGCATGTGAAGATGAAAAGATTAATTTTTTGTTTGGATTTTTTTTACATTTCAAAATATATAGATGTTGCAGTTCAAACTAAAGGGAGCATACGCAAACCAGGAGCCAAAACATCCTCCCCAAAAAATATGATTTGTTTTCTATTTGCGACGCTTCCGCGATGCCTATCACATGTCTGTATAGCCGCAGCTAGCACCATCGAGCACGCCCCAATGCTCTGTGTGTTGTCTTGTCAATTCAATGGTCAAGGTAATCTGACCAAAAGATACGTCTTGGAGTACGCGTGCGCCTTATTCCTTGAAATGGAGGTAGTACTTTATATTTGGCCCAAATGCGAAAAGTGTTACTCCTCCTATTCTAGTATACCATACTACGTATTACTCAAAACAAGTTCGAAGTTATGTCAAGTATGACTAGTGCAAATAAACCCTCTGGCATTAAGAGTATGAGAAGTTCGGATCATGATGAACAAGTTAATCTTCAAAACGTACAGCTATGTCAAGTATGACTAGTGCAAATAAACCCTCTGGCATTAAGAGAAACATCAAATAGTACAAAACACCTGAAAAAAAACGAAATTACAACAAAATCCTTGAGATGCCCTTCGTCTTCAACCTCCAGACCATGTCGACGACACCATGGCCGACACTAATCCAACCCAGGAAGCCAGAATCCTAGGATAAGCAAGCTCGGAAGGTAGGTGGCCACGGAAGCTCTAGCACGTACCAATTCAGCACGCGCGAGGGCCCGCCCAGCATCTCAATCGGCACGGTGTGAAGCCAGTCCTCGTCTCGAGCTCTCTCGAAGCGTGAGAGCTCGCCGGATTCTCTGTCGAGAGCAAGAATGAAGTTTCCGAGCCCACCGAACACGTACCACTGGAAGAAACGGGCGTTGCACCCCACAAAGAGGATATCCGACCGGCCTGTGTGCGTGGCGTGGAGAGGCACGATGGCGCCGGAGGAGGTCCAAGCGTGGCCACCAGGGCCAGGCGAGAACACGCAGGTCTTGCAGATGCCGTCATGATAGATCAGGCACGTCACCCTGTAATTTGACAGACTGATGCGCGCCGCAGCGTCCTCGCCATGGAGGGCGGCGCCCAGGAACAAGCTTACGAATGTTGTGTGCGAAACAGCAGGGGGTGGAGGGACCGTCACGTACTGACCTGCCAGGGGATCGCAGACGACGAGACGTGAAGGCTGCTCGAAAGGCTTTCCGTGTTCGGTGTGGTCGAAGTCCGCAAGGAGTAGGAGGCCGCCCCGAGAGTCGGCGAGCTCCAAACTGAGGTCGCCGTTTGGCGCCCGTGGGAGGAAGTCGAGCGCGAGATTATTTGCGGCGACCCCGGCCCAACATGACGAGGAAGAGGGAACGAAGTGGGGCAGCAAGCCAGACGGCCGATAGTGACAATGGGAGAAGCTGATGTGGTAGTGGCCGGCGACTATGGAGGATGGCGCGCCGTGGCGAGCGGAGAGGACACGGAAGTCCTCCGCCGCGATGACCTTGCGCCAGCTCCTGCAGGCGAACGCGGCGCGGACGAGATCCAGAGGCGAGGTGAGGCGCAGGAACACCAGCCCGAGAAGTTCATCCGGGATGGCGTCACCCTTGTCCTCCTGCCCGGACTTCCTCTGAGCATTCTTCCAGCGGGGGCGGCTGTGCCCCATCTCCGGCTGGACCTAGCTCGCGTACGGGGGCGAGGTGTGCTGTAGGGAGGAAGCTAGGGAAGTAGCGAGGCGGCCGGCTTGGTAGAGACTAGAGGAGTTAAGGAGGAGACTTATGTACTGAAAAAGTTCCGTGGAATCAAATTCCTATATTGGTTAATTACATGCAAGGATGAGCAGAGTAGTTGGTTGTGTAATTGAAACGAGATTACGAGCTTGATCCCCACACACGAACCACATCGTAAAGCTTCATGAAAGAAAAATAGGAAAACAACAAAATTGTGTGGCACAACAGTTGCTTTCTCCAAGTTCCTATAGAGGGAGTACTATGTACATATTCAAACTAGACAAATCATGTATCTACCCCCTAACCCCTAAAACTCAGTCTTATGAAATCTAGCATAAAGAGATCGAAGTCGTTTTGGGTTTCAAACATGGAAATTTCAAGAACATCCCAAAAGCTTCATTTTAGAGTGACTAAGAAGGATCCATGCTTACCTTTTCATTTTCATGTTTTAAACTTGTTTAAATCATGGTCAAACCTAGGATTTGACCAAGATTCAAATGGGCCTAAAAAATCAGAAAAAATCAAAAGAATGAACAACCAAAGCACATATATAGCATTCTTATGTCATATATATAGTAAGCATTCAAGTTGATAAACAAGGTCTAGACATATATATTCAAACCAGAAAAATCATGTATATATCTACCCCTAAAACCCTAAACTCTGTCTTATGAAGTCAATCATGAAGAGAAGTGGTTTTGGGTTTCAAACATGGAAATTTCAAGAACCTCCCGAAAGCTTCATTTTAGAGTGACTAAGAAGGATCCAGGCTTATCTTTTCATTTCATGTTTTAAACTTGTTTAAATCCTGGTCAAACCTAGGATTTGATGAAGATACAAATGGGTGGGCACGTACAATATTCAAAAAAATCAGAAAAATGAAAAACCAAATCACATTGTCTTCTTATGTCATATCGTAAGCATTCAAGTTGATAAATTAACAAGGTCTAGATATATCCAAACCAGACAAATCATGTATCTACCCCCTGTCGATCTTATGAAGTCTAGCATGAAGGGAAGTCGTTTTCGGTTTCAAACATGGTAATTTCAAGAACATCCCAAAAGCTTCCATTTTAGAGTGACTAAGAAGGATACAGACTTCCTTTTTTATTTTCATGTTTTAAACTTGTTTAAATCTTGGTCAAACCAAGGATTTGACCAAGATTCAAATGGGCCTAAAAATTTAGAAAAAAATCAAAAGAGAATGAAAAACCAAAGCACATAGCATTCTTATGTCATATGTATAGTAAGCATTCAAGTTGATAAACAAGGGCTAGACATATTCAAACCAGAAAAATCATGTATATATCTACCCCTAAAACCCTAAACTTTGTCTTATGAAGTCAAGCATGAAGAGAAGTGGTTTTGGGTTTCAAACCTGGAAATTTAAAAAAAAAACCAAAAGCTTCATTTTAGGGAGACTAAGAAGGATCCATGCTTACCATTTTATTTTCATGTCTTAAACTTGTTTAAATCTTGGTCAAACCTAGGATTTGACCAAGATACAAATTGGCAGAAAAGTTTAAAAAATCAAAAAAATTAAAAACCAAAGTACATAGTCTTCTTATGGCATATAGTAAGCATTCAAGTTGTTAAACAAGGTCTAGACATATTTAAACCAAACAAATCATGTATCTATACCCCTAATAACCCCTAATTAAACTCTATATATCTTATGAAGTCAAGCATGAAGAGACGTGGTTTTTGGTTTCAAACATGGAAATTTCAAAAACCTCCCAAAATCTTCATTTTAATTAGAGTGACTAAGAAGGATACATGCTTCCCTTCTCATTTTCATGTTTTAAACTTGTTTAAATCTTGGTCAAACCTAGGATTCGACCAAGATTCAAATGGGCATAAAAATTCAGAAAAAATCAAAAGAATGAAAAACCAAAGCACATAGCATTCTTATGTCATATATAGTAAGCTAGCATTCAAGTTGATAAACAAGGTCTAGACATATATATTCAAACCAGAAAAATCATGTATATATCTACCCCTAAAACCCTAATTAAACTCAGTCAATCATGAAGAGAAGTGGTTTTGGGTTTCAAACATGGAAATTTCAAGAACCTCCCAAAACCTTCATTTTAGAGTGACTAAGAAGGATCCGGGCTTACTTATTCGTTTTCACGTGTTAAACTTGTCTAAATCTTGGTCAAACCTAGGATTTGACCAAGATATGATTCAAATGCGCAGAAAAATAAAAAAATCAGAAAAATGAAAAACCAAAGTACATAGTCTTCTTATGTCATATAGTAAGCATATTCAAGTTGATAAACAAGGTTTGGACATATTCAAACCATACAAATCATGTATCTATATATACCCCCTAACCCTAAACTTTGTCTAATTATGAAGTCAAGCATGAAGAGACGTGGTTTTGGGTTTCAAACATGGAAATTTCAAAAACCTCCCAAAAACTTCATTTTAGAGTGACTGAGAAGGTTACATGCTTCCCTTTTCATTTTCATGTTTTAAACTTGTTTAAATCTTGGTCAAACCTAGGATTCGACCAAGATTCAAATGGGCATAAAAATTCAGAAAAAAATCAAAAGAATGAAAAACCAAAGCACATAGCATTCTTATATATGTCATATGTATAGTAAGCATTCAAGTTGATAAACCAGGTCTAGACATATTCAAACCAGAAAAATCATGTATATATCTACCCCTAAAACCCTAAACTCTTTCTTATGAAGTCAATCATGAAGAGAAGTGGTTTTGGGTTTCAAACATGGAAATTTCAAGAACCTCCCAAAAGATTTAATTTAGAGTGACTAATAAGGATCCATGCTTACCTTTTCATTTTCACAATTTAAACTTGTTTAAATCTTTGTCAAACCTATGATTTGACCAAGATTCAAATTGGCAGAAAATTTTAAAAAATCAAAAAAAATAAAAACCAAAGTAATAGTCTTCTTATGGCATATAGTAAGCATTCAAGTTGTTAAACAAGGTCTAGACATATTCAAACCAAACAAATCATGTATCTATACCCCTAACCCCTAATTAAACTCTATATATCTTATGAAGTCAAGCATGAAGAGACGTGGTTTTTGGTTTCAAACATGGAAATTTCAAAAACCTCCCAAAATCTTCATTTTAATTAGAGTGACTAAGAAGGATACATGCTTCCCTTCTCATTTTCATGTTTTAAACTTGTTTAAATCTTGGTCAAACCTAGGATTCGACCAAGATTCAAATGGGCATAAAAATTCAGAAAAAAATCAAAAGAATGAAAAACCAAAGCACATAGCATTCTTATGTCATATATAGTAAGCTAGCATTCAAGTTGATAAACAAGGTCTAGACATATATATTCAAACCAGAAAAATCATGTATATATCTACCCCTAACCCTAAACTATGTCTTATGAAGTCAAGCATGAAGAGAAGTGGTTTTTGGTTTCAAACATGGAAATTTCAAAAAAAAAAACTTTTCGGGAGACTAAGAAGGATCCATGCTTACCATTTTATTTTCATGTTTTAAACTTGTTTAAATCTTGGTCAAACCTAGGATTTGACCAAGATTCAAATGGGCAGAAAATTAAAAAAAGTGTGTTTGCCCGTCGAGTGAAACTCGGAGGAAGAGGGATCACTCGGAAGGAGAGAAGAAGGGAGAGAATTATGGTGTCTCCCTTTTCGGGTGATGATGTTGACTTTTGTGCAGGGTTTGTCAGTGAGCAGGAGGTGCGAGCGAGCGAGCGAGCGAGCGAGTCGAGCGAGGCCGAGAATGAGAGAGATTTGTTTTTTTTTTGTGAGAGGGACAACCGAA